>CM069131.1:109194182-109825556 GCA_035221665.1 Okamejei kenojei
TTCAGTTTTTTATTTGTAAAAAAATTTGAAAACCATGTATCATTTTCCTTCCACTTCACAATTATGCGCCACTTTGTGTTGGTCTATCATATAAAACCCCAATAAAATACATTTAAGTTTGTGGTTGTAACGTGACAAAATGTGGAAAAGTTCAAGGGGTATGAATACTTTTGCAAGCCACTGTAGTTAATGAAATACATGAAGAGAAAATCATTAGCCTTAGAATCTATGACCAATGAAGACAGTGTGTCTCCTGTTGAAAGCAGATTTCCCTTTAATTAAAAATTTACAAACAAAATGATTTAGTATGTAGGTCTGATTCCACTGGATGGAAAAATAATCCCTTCTTCTGCAATCAGGCACACAGTAAAACACTGAGTTAACAACAGCAGTGAAAATGCAATGGCACAAGTTTCTTCATTGCTGCTGTAGCCTTGGAAACTGTTGGATTTGAATACACTTACATAACCAAGGTCTTAGACACAACACATTTGGAGTAACATTAAATTCAGAAAAGGCTACTGAATTTCTGGAATATGTGTGGGTTTTGTACAAATATCTGGAATATGAGCAGGTTTCAGCCCTCTTGGTGCACGTGGTCCTTTCACTGCACACATTTAACTACTCAAGCATATCTAACTTAATTTACAAGTTTGCAGATGACATCCATGCAGTTGGCCAGATCTTGAACAATGATGATATGAAGTACAGGAAGGAGATGGAGAGATTAATAACATGGTGTCAAGAGAACAACCTCTCCCTCAATGTAAGCAACATGAAAAAACTCCAGGAAATGAAATGGAGTACATGCCCCAATCAGCATCAATTGTGCAGAAATTGGAGATGGTCAAGAGCTTCAAGTTCCTAAACTTAAATATCTCCAATAATTTGGCCTGAATCAACCACATTCATAAGTTTATAAGTTATAGGACCTTGCACTTAAAAAAAAAACCTTTTCTCTGTAACTATAACACTATAATGCTGTTTCATAATCTTCTACAACTTGGTATTTTTTGCTATTTGTGTGTGGCTTGATTGTATTCATGCCTTGTATGATTTGGCTGGACAGCATGCAAATAAAGTTTTTCACTATATCATGGCACACATCACAATAATAATCCAAAATCTAAATCCATATGAATAATATTTCTTCCAGTCAAAGTACAGGAAGAGATAACTCCCCATAAAATTGTTTGTGACTGCATCCAAAGAATTTTGCAAATCAATACAGTTTCACAGAACAACCAGGGCTGCCACATAATATAGTAGAAGAGTGCATTTTTATTTTTCTCTGTACAATACAGCATGCTTTAGTTTCTGTGAGTTCTGAATTATGATTTACTCATTATTCCATCAGAATGCTCCATACACAAAAAAACCCAATAGGGAAAGAACATTACGTTCTAAATTTCTACTACCTTCTGACATTTCTGCTTCACAATGTAAATCTTGGTAAAAGTATGAAACAGTGCTCCAATCAATAAAAAGCCCTGTCCAGTAATGTACGTTACATTCCTCTCTCAGTGTAGGTTTTTTTAACCAAAAATTAATTTAATCAATTATTTACAATAATATGAACAATACAAAACAATACCAATAAACCTATCACCATAATACAAAGTATAATAAATAATCTTGTTTGTTTATTTTTGTTAGAAGTAAGTACAATAGTCTGGTACTTAAGTACCTAATACATAAATACATATTTTCATTCTTGTACAACTTCATACTTTTGGTTCAATAATAAAAGAACAGTGAGAGAAAAAAGAAATAAACAGTGTCGGAATAGATAGACAAGCGAGTAGAAACAGAAAGCAAAAGAAATAAAGGACAGAGATGAGAAGTTAAAAGATTGAAAGAAAAGGAAAAAGGAAAGAAAAGAGAGATTAGGAGAGATCTACCTATCTCGTACTTTTGCCCATCCGTCACCCAGTTCTAAACCATTTAATTTCTAAGGTTATGTTATGTTGCACCATATGCTTGTAAAAAGTTGATAAAAGGAGAGCAAATCTTTAAGAATTGGTCTACTTTGCCTAATAGGAGGAATCTCATTTCTTCAAGATGTAGCGTTTCAGACATGTTTGAGATCCACATTTTGAATGTAGCGTAGGTGCATTTTTCCAAAATGTAAGTATAAGTTTTTTTGCTGTTATTAGACCATAATTAAGAAAAGTTTCTTGGAATATAGTTAACTTCCCTCTTCCATTGATCCAAAGATTATCAATTCTGTATTGGGGTTCAATTTTGTGTTAAGTAGTTTTGTAAAAATTCCAAAAATTTAATTCCAAAATTTATACCGTTTTGTACAAGAGACAAAGGAATGTGCTATAGTGGCATTTTGAGTTAAACATTTGTCGCAGATGTGGGAAACATTTGAAAATATTTTATTCAGTCTTGTTTTCGAATAATATAATCTATGTAAAATTTTACATTGAATTAGGTTATGTCTTACAGTCATTGAACATTTGTTTACATATAATAAATTTTTATCCCATCTATCGTTCGGAATTTTTATCAATAACTCTTGTTCCCAGTCTCTTCTAATTGCCTCTGTCATTGGGGTTTCTATATTTAGAATTATATTATATAAGTAAGATATTAAATTGCTTGATTCTGCATTTCTATTCATTCCTTCCTCCAATAAATCTGGGGTTAAAGTTTGATATCCTTGTATATACTTTGAGTCAACTATTACACTTATACCAAAAATGGATAAAGATCTAGTAGGCCCAGGCTCATATAGAGCAATTGCACTCCTAAATACAGACCAAAAAATAACAGACCCTAGCGAGAAGATTGAGTAAATATGTTAGTAAACTAATAAATCCGGACCAAACAGGGTTCATACCAAAGAGATACTCATTTAAACATTTGAGGCAGTTGTCTAATATAATGTACTCACATAATACTGAAGAAGAACTAGCAATTATTTAATTGGATGCAGAAAAAGCTTTCGATCAAGTAGCATGGCAATATTTATTCAAAGTATTGGAAAAATTTAACATGGGAAATAATTTTATTTCATGGGTAAAATTATTATATGATCAGCCGACAGCTAGAATACTGACTAATAATATATTATCCCCGAAATTCCAATTAGCAAGGGGCAATAGGCAGGGGTGCACGTTATCACCCCTGCTATTTGCACTAGTGATAGAGCCTTTAGCTGAAAGTATAAGAAGCCATCCGATTATTCATGGGTATATTAACAAACACTCAAATAATAAAATTTCATTATATGCAGACGACATTATTATATATTACAAATTCGCAAGTTAGCATACCAAATATACTAAATTTAATAGAGGAATTTGGTTCTTTTTCAGGATATAGAAAAAATTGGAACAAAAGCGAAATTATGACGATAAAACCTCAAGTCGACACGTCTGTTGAAATTCCCTTTTAGAATTACAACAGAAAAATTTAAGTATTTGGGCATCCAAATTACTAGGAACTATAAATCATTACTCAACGTAAACTATATGCCTTTATTAACTAAATTAAATAGGTTGATTAAATTTTGGAAGACACTGCCGATGTCTTTAATAGGCAGAATAAACGGGATAAAAATGATCTTCTTACCACAAATATTGTACCTATTTCAATCAATACCAATATACTTACCTAAAAAATTCTTTAAAAAATTAGATTCTGATATTATAATTATAATTATATGGGATTATAAATCACAAAGAATTTAAAAAAAACACTTGTGTAAATTTAAAGAATCAGGGGGACTGACACTCCCTAACTTATTGTATTATTATTGGGCAGTGAATATTAACCATATAACAACCATATAACAATTACAGCACGGAAACAGGCCCTCTCGGCCCTTCCAGTCCGTGCCGACCATTTGTTTTCCCCTAGTCCCATCTACCTGCACTCAGACCATACCCCTCCATTCCCTTCACGTCCATATACCTATCCACTTTACTCTTAAATGTTAAAATCGATCCTGCCTCCACCACTTCTGCTGGAAGCTGATTCCACACAGCCACCACCCTCTGAGTAAAGAAGATCCCCCTCACGTTACCCCGAAACCTCTGTCCCTTAATTCTCATGTCATGCCCTCTTGTTTGAATCTTCCCTACCCTCAATAGGAAAAACATATCCACGTCAACTCTGTCTATCCCTTTCATCATTTTAAAGATCTCAATCAAGTCCCCCCTTAACCTTCTGCGCTCCAAAGAATAAAGACCTAACTTGTTCAACCTTTCTCTGTAACATAGTTGCTGGAACCCTGGCAACATTCTAGTAAATCTCCTTCCATTAATTTGCCCACCACTGACGTCAAACTAATAGGTCTATAATTGCTAGGTTTATTCTTTGAACCCTTTTTAAACAATGGAACAACATGCGCAGTACGCCAATCCTCCGGCACTATTCCCGTTTCTAATGACATTTGAAATATTTCTGTCATAGCTCCTGCTATTTCTACACTAACTTCCCTCAATGTCCTCGGGAATATCCTGTCAGGACCTGGAGACTTATCTACTTTTATATTTTTCAAAAGTGTCAGTACTTCCTCCTCTTTGAATCTCATAGTTTCCATAGCTACTCTACTTTTTCCCCTTAACTCACAGAGTTCAATATCCTTCTCCTTGGTGAATACCGAAGAAAAGAAATTGTTCAATATCTCCCCCATCTCTTTTGGCTCTGCAGATAGCTGTCCATTCTGGTTCTCTAATGGTCCAATTTTATCCCTCGTTATCCTTTTGCTATAGCTGTAGAAACCCTTTGGGTTTACTTTCACCTTTCTTGCCAAAGCAACCTCATATCTTCTTTTAGCCTTCCTAATTTCTTTCTTAAGATTCTTTTTACATTCTTTATACTCCTCTAGCACTTCATTTACTCCATGCCTCCTATAATTATTGTAGATATCTCTCTTTTTTCGAAACAAGTGTCCAATTTCCCTTGAAAACCATGGCTCTTTGCAATTTTTACTATTTCCTTTCAACCTAACAGGGACATAAAGATTCTGCACTCTTACAATTTCCCCTTCAAATGTCCTCCATTTCTCTTCTACATCCTTCCCATGAAACAAAGTGTCCCAATTCACTCCTTTAAAATCCTTACGCATTCCCTCAAAGTTAGCCTTTCTCCAATCAAAAATCTCCACCCTAGGTCCAGTTCTGACTCTCTCCATAATTATATTGAAACTAATGGTATTGTGATCACTGGTCCCAAAGTGCTCACCAACGCATACCTCCGTCACCTGACCTGCCTCATTTCCTAACAGGAGGTCCAGCACTGCCCCTTCTCTGGTCGATACCTCTATGTACTGCTGCAAAAAACTATCCTGCACACATTTTACAAACTCCAAACCATCCAGCCCATTTACAGAATGTGTTTTTCCAGTCTATTTTTGGAAAATTGAAATCTCCCACAATCACTACCTTGTGCTTACTACTAATATCTGCTATCTCCTTACATATTTGCTCTTCCAATTCACGCTCCCCATTTGGCGGTCTATAATACACCCCTAAAAGTGTTGCTACACCGTTCCCACTTCTCAGTTCCACCCAAATAGCCTCCCTAGACAAGCCCTCTAATCTATCCTGCCAAAGCACTGCTGTAATATCTTCTCTGACAAGCAATGCAACACCTCCCCCTCTGGTCCCTCCAATTCTATCACACCTGAAGCAACGAAATCCTGGAATATTTAGTTTCCAATCACAGCCCTCCTGCAACCATGTTTCACTGATTGCCACAACATCATATTTCCAGGTGTCAATCCAGGCTCTAAGTTCGTCCACCTTACTTACAATGCTCCTCGCATTAAAATATACACATTTTAGAAACCCACCATCCCTTATTCTCTGTCTATTATCTTTTTCATCTTTTCTCGCCTACATTTTGGATCCGAGTGCTTCCCTTCTCTGCCTCTTGCCCCACACCCTGACCCCTAGACCCCTCTACCTGAGTCCCTCCCCCCAGCCTTTCTAGTTTAAAGTCTCCCCAGTAGCCTTTGCAAATCTCCCTGCCAGGATATTGGTCCCCCTCGGGCTCAAGTGCAACCCGTCCTTTGTGTACAGATCATGCCTTCCCCAAAAGAGGTCCCAGTGATCAAGAAATTTGAATCCCTGCCCACTGCACCAGTCCCTCAGCCACGCATTTATCCTCCACCTCATTTCATTCCTACTCTCACTGTCATGCGGCACAGGCAGTAATCCTGAAATCGTTACCCTTTTGGTCCTTCTCCTTAACTTTCCCCCCAACTCCCTAAATTCTCCCTTCAGGACCTCATCACTTTTTCTGCCTATGTCATTGGTACCTATGTGTACCACAACATCAGGCTCCTCTCCCTCCCTTATCAGAATCTTTTGTACACGTTCTGACACATGCGAGAAATATATTAAAATATATTAAAAATATAATCTACTGGTTGGACAGTTCTGCCCAACAGATAGATTAGATAAGAATGGAGAAAGAGGATTGTTCCCCTTATAATATAGGAGTGATCCTTCTTTCCCTGATAAAACTGAACAATATAATATACAAGAATCCAATTATTCATAGTATAATACGAATTTGGAAACAAATAAAATTAACTTTAAAATTAAGAAAATTATCGCTTCTTTCTCCAATAGCTAATAATCCCTCATTCAAACCATCCATTATTGATAAAATGTTTATCCATTGGGAAAGAATATGAATTAAAACGATGGGAGATATGTATGAAATGGGAAATTTTTTATCATTCCGACAACTCCAACTAAAATATAATTTGAAAGGTAATCAATATTTCAAATATAACAAATATTCTTAAATACTGAATATTAAATAACTATATTGTAATCCTTGTTAAAGATATGTTCCAACCCCGCGGTGCCCAGCCATCCCGGAAATCCCTCAAGGTGCCCGTAGACAGCACGTATTCCTTCTCACGGGCACGGAAGTAACCACGGAAAAGGTCAGGCAACCGGCTCGAGCGCAGCCCTCATCCGCCTGGCGCCCTGACTCACGGATGGCCAGCTTGGCCAGGCCCAGGAGCAACCTAACCAGAACATCATACGTTTTACCCTCTCCCTTACGCTCACCGTGTCCAAAGATGAGGATTGAATGTTTGAAGTTATTTTTAAATGGAGAGACACAGTAATCTCGTTGCATGTGACACATGCAATGACAATAAAGCATTCTTCTAATCCTTCTTCTAATGGTGGGAGTGAAGTGCAGCCAGAAGGCAAGGAGCATCCTCTTTAGTATATCCATGTGGGGTGCGGGGAGTGTGATGGGGGGGGGGGGGGGGGGGGGGGGGGAAGGAGGGGGTGCGATGGGGGGGGGGGGTAATGAGAAGCAGCCTGATAGGTTACTGTTGAGTCCGGCCTCTGCTCACCCTGTGCACCGGAGAGGAGGGAGTCTGACAGAGAGCCGGTAAGCAGACTGGCAGCGGGTGGCATTGCAGAGCCTCGACGGTAGACAGGGCCACTGAATTCCCAGCTGCAGCCTTGGGCTCGCCCAGCTGTATCCCAAGCGCACGCCCAGCTCGCACGGAGAGGGAAGGCTGCCGAGCCTGGCCCCTGCTCGATCCTTGGAAAAGGAAGTTGAGGAGGTGGAAGGAGTCAGCGGCGGATGCTGGACAAAGTGGAACCGCTGGATCTTACCTTCCGCGCCCTCAGGCCTTTGTGGCCAGCTGCAGCTGGGAATGTAAAATGACAGCTTTTGCAAATGGACTCGGTGGGCTGTTCTGTGCACACTGTAGTGACCAGGGTGATTGTGCTTATGTACTGGGATAGTCTTGCTGAACTGTAAGCATAAAATGTATTTCACTGTTAGTACACATGGCAATAGATAAACCATTAACCATTGACCATTGACCAATGAGTACAGAGCATCAACAAATCAGTCTTTACTGCAGATGTCTTCTGAAAGACAAATTAATCTTTGGGTTTTCTCATACTGGCTTCTGCTGGAGACCCTGCAGCTGCCTGGGGCTCGGCTGTACCGGGTGTTGCACCAAGAGGCCGAGCACATGGACCGGACGTGGCCTACAGTGGTGGAGCACCGGCGGACACCACAGCGACACTTGGCCAGGCCGACACTGCAACACCACCTGGACAACAGACCTTCATGGTTAGATCAAGATCCTTGCACTTTCAAGAACTGGGACTTGAACATGGCGTGAAACTGGTGACTGTTTGCTTTCTCAGTGCACTACTGCTATTCACTTCCACTGCTATACACTAGTACTGTATTTGAGATGCTTATATGTATCTAAGTGCTTGTGTATAGTGATACTTGTACTGAACTGTATACCGAAATTGCACTGTACCGCTGTACGTGTGACAAATAAAGTACCATACCATACCATACAATCCTGATGTGGTTTAATGAAGTATCCACATGAAATCGCAGTTACTCCAATGGTCAAACACTAGCTTGCTGTAGATAGCACTGGAGTTTATTACACATTGTGTTAGAGAAACCAAGCATGGTAATATTGATGAACAACTTAAACGCGATGTAGCAGTGAAGTATGCTACATTGTAATTATATAAAATTATAAAAGGACTGGACAAGCTAGATGCAGGAAAAATGTTCCCAATGTTGGGCGAGTCCAGAACCAGGGTCCACAGACTTAGAATAAAGAGGAGATCATTTAAGACTGAGGTGAGAAAAAACGTTTTCACCCAGAGAGTTGTGAATTTATGGAATTCCCTGCCACAGAGGGCAATGGAGGCCAAATCACTGGATGGATTTAAAAGAGAGTTAGATAGAGCTCTAGAGGCTAGTGGAGTCAAGGGATGGGGGGAAGGCAGGCACGGGTTATTGATAGGGGACGATCAACCATGATCACAATGAATGGCGGTGCTGGCTCAAAGGACTGAATGGCCTCCTCCTGCACCTATTTTCTATGTTTCTATGACTGTCAGTGGGTTAGACCAATCAGTAAAAGGAGGAGGAAATAGATAAAGAAGCATTAATGCAAATGACGATGCTTCTAAAAGATAGAAATTACAGGGTTAAGTTATGTGAAGGAATTATTTCAAGAAGACCTTGAAATACGTTTTAATATTTTATTGGATGCTTTCAACCATTTTTGCTATTTAAGCCTCATCAGATAAATGTTGAATATCAAATTTAAGGTTATAGTCTGCATCTTCAATATGACTATTAATGGATGGAATCTTTACCTTGATGTGCTACCATGCCTGCTCCTTCCTGAACACAAAATATTATCATAGGAAGTACGTGAAGAGAACTGCAGATGCTGTAATCTTGCCTAGAACACAAAGTGCTGGTGTAACACAGGGTCAGGCAGCATCTCTGGATGACATTGATAGGTGACGTTTTGGGTCGGGATCCTTCTGCAGACTGATGTCATAGCCTTTCTTCTGCACATTTCTAAATAAAAGGCAACTTGAAGCAATAATAATGGCACATCCCGAGGATTTTCCTCAGATTTTATTTTATCCCCACCATCCGTATGTTTCATATTCTTGTATCTGTCCATTTGACCTACAGATTTATTCTTGTATTAAGTGGCAGCTTTAATAGTAAGATTAAATGAGAACTTACCAGTTCGAAGTTTGATCGTTATTTTATGAGGAGTAACGATGAGGGATTACGTGAAGAAGCCCCGCCTGGCGCTGGAATGGCATACTTCAAAGCAGCGGCATGAAAAACACAGAACATAATAGCCGGAGTAAGATAGTAAGGCTCAACATAATTTAGAACTACCAGATGATCATTTATTTTATGAGGGTCTGGAGTGGAGGCACATAATCCCTCATCGTTACTCCTCATAAAATAATGATCAAACTTCAAACTGGTAAGTTCTCGTTTAATCTTACTATTTTACTTTAGAGTCACGTGAGTGACTACGTGAAGAGTTTGAAGCTTCTGTGTTTTTCATGTCGTAGAATTTATTCCATACGACAGTCCGGCTCATTCAACACAGTAACGAGCGAATAACACATTTTTCCCCAAACATTGCCAAAAGTTATGTGATAAATTATTTCTCATTATAAAGAATAAAAGTAATGCCCTTTCCATTGAAAGGCAAGTTTTATCACAAAATATCAATTGATATGTATATTTTGATGGTATGAAACAAAGCAACAATTATAGAGAACCCAACACTCCGTGTCCAAACCTGACACCATGACTGGTTCCTTTTACTTTAACATTTAATTTACACCCTCCTGCGTCCTTGCATCTTTGCTCGAGCGGCTCATCCTGTGTCATTCCTGTGAATGTATCTACCTCATTAACAGAGTGATTTTCCACATTTCAGTGTCTAGTTCCACTGAGTGTTATTCAATTTCTAACCATCTAGAATACATTTCTCTAGAACCATCAGTTTTTACTGAAACCTAATGTGGTTATTTTGTGTGTAAATAAGTAATGCTGTCTCATCACCACAGAGACTCTTACCTACTTCAACATATTTCATCAATGTTCACACACACACACACACAACTTAAGGCCGATAGGATATGCTTATAAGGTTTACCTTGGTGATTCAGCTCTTCTTGGTGTGCTTTGTTTGGTAAATTCATAAACATATATGATAATGTAATCTGTATCCACATGCAATTATAACGTAATATTTGCAATGTTTGCACTCTTATGTTGATACTAAAGTCATCAGCAATTATTACTTTTAATGTTAACTTTTTTGAATCATTGATAGAATTTAGAGTCCATTGCATAAGGCAATTCAGGATTATTGATCTCCCGACTTATGTATTACAATTTTGGACAGATTATATATACATATATATATTTATATTTATATCTACATATATATCCCTTTTCCCGGGATATTACAAATGCACCCGATAACTTCTTGGTTAGTATATTGTCCCGTTAATAGGAACGATAACACTCTGAGCCCTATTATTGGCTCTATCAATTAGATACTCAGTAAAATGCAATCCAGAAGGAACTCACATATATCTAATATGACAAAATAACTTTACTGTATACACAGACTTCCAATTTCTTATAACAAAATATTGTTTTTTAAAAATTATTTCTGCAAATTGCAGGTATAACACTTCTTTTATACATAATTATTTTATTGTTATGTTGTTATATTAGTTAAACCATTCCTAGACTTCCTTTGACCATCAAACTGTTTGAAATGGTCTGTCAACCTGCAGATAGTCAAATTCATATTTTTCATGTCATGGATGCCTTTGTACAACAATAATCACTGCAGAGTTACACAAAAAACTGAAGAACCCAGCGGGTGCAGCAGCATTCCAAGGAGTGAAGGAGACAGGCGACGCCCCTGGGTCGAGACCCCTCCTCAGACTTTAATAAATTACTGCAACTATGAATCATCATAAGTGTTCAACATCACTCAATATTTATGAAAACCATGAAGATCCGTTTTTGGCCACCAAAAAGCCTCTGGCAGTGTCCTGCTACATTTTCATCAACACTGTCCTATCAAACAAAAATGAGGAATATAAAAGAACATCTTTCCTCATGTAATTGAAAGAAAAGCATCCACATTTCCTGTTCTTGGTTTACCCACGAGAACAATTGAAAGATTGGTGAATTTAATCTGTATGCAACCAGATTAATCGTAAGTAATCCATATTAATGACAATGTGTTTTCCTCCCTTAATTTGTTGTCTCCGATATCATTGTCTCTTCCTTAGAGATAGCCACATCTTTTTACTCAGATAAATCCCATGATTATTATTTTACTCATCTTTGTGTTTTAACATATGCCACAGCCCCGAGTATTGTTCCCTTGATATGACATGGACACTTCCATAATAGAACAATCGATAATTAATCCATAACTCCTTATACACTTCAATAATTAATACAAATGTTTGGAGAAATTTCTTAGGACAATCCATTATGCTCACCGGTATTATTGTCCCTTAGTCCCAACAAGAGACGTACAATTATTTTTATAAGAAATAGATAATATTCTTATCTCTACCCAAATATTCACAGAAGCTGTCCATCATCTGTAACAATTGCTTCAGTTTGCAACAGCTGCTAAGATAGTTATGAAGCAGCTTGTGAACTTTTTTTTTTTACATTACTTTAATAATGATAACATATCATTTGATATTTGCATAAGCCTCTCACAAAGGCATACATATTCTTAGAAGCTTCTGTAATCCTTCTTTTGGAGCTTTATTTACTCCTTTCCTAATGGAGGGACAAAGTAATGTCAACAAAACAATGAGACATATTTGTATCATGGGGAACAATCCCCCCCCCCCCCCCCCCCCCCCCCCCCCCCCCCCCCCCCCCCAAAGTTTAAGATCAGTAGTCTGTTCTTTTGTAATCAATATTTTTGATTTATCATAAGGCAGGATTTTATTCCATAATAATCAGAGTTTTAACATAACCTGATTTGTAAATGATCTGCAAATCTAGAGTGCAGATTTGGTAAATTAATATTATATATTTCTCCCATTGAGCTCCACAAACTGATGGCAATTTATTTTATTTAAATGTATTGGTTATTTGCACAATATTATAGTTGTTTTCCAGAATGGAAATGCCATGCACCAGTTTGAAATAAACTTTTAAAATCGTATTTCATTATATCTCATCTAATTGAGACATGGATATTCATTAACCGATTCAACCGTTGATATCTTTATAAACTTAAAAGTTTTGATCATATTCTGCTGTTTCACCATAACACTTTGGTAAGGCCAATTTTTTTTTTTTCTTTCATATTTACTTTCATGGTCCTCACTCATACATTCAGGTATCAAACCTAGTACACTTCTATATATATTTTGTGTCTGAAGTGTACTGTAAATAAAACATAAAAAGTTGTATTATTATTCTGCTGTTTTAATCATAACAGCTTTAGTGAGAGAAAATTAATTTTGGTTTTCCATGTTATTTACCATGACCTCACATCTTATTCAGGTGGTTGTACTTACATACACCTGTATATATATATAATATTTTACTGTGCTGTGGTGGTACCCCTTCATGACCAGCCACCACTATCATTGCATTTTTTAGGTCAGTTTTTCCATTTTACTGCCCTTGTTACTACCTAGTTTTTCCTCAGGAGACTACCTTCAAATATAATCTGAGGTAATATTCCCACCATATTTCATCATATATATTATATGAAACCCCTATTAGGGTATGGTTAGGGAATGTTTTTGGGCCATTTAACCCTTTTTGGCTTGAATTCTATATTTACTATTTTTTATTTTTCCATTTTTTGGAATCTTTTTTCCATAATTTTTCCAAGCCATAAAACTTTTTTAGTCTGAAGGGGGTTATTTTTTTTATTAATTTTTTTAATTATGGCTTTTCCTGACTTTATAAAATTCCCCCCCCCCCCCCCCCCCCCCCCCCCCAAAAAAAAAAAGAAAAAAAAAAAAGAAAAAAAGTTTACGTGGAGCGACTAAAAATCTTCTAACGTAATTTAACAGTCACCAGTATCGGAACCAGCTCCGTAATTAATCTCCCGTCCCGATCGCTGGGTATTCCCCCGGGACGTTACTTTTTTTAAACTCCGTTGTTTTTATACAGAGTATTTTGTTCTATTTTAACTTTTATTTATTTTTGTTTTTAAATTCATTTTAAAACCTGGTTCAATACACCAGGCACGGAGTTTTCCCAGACCCTAAAAGTTTTTTAACTGCACTTACCTGCCGGTTCCGTACCTACCGCTGTCGAGGAGCTAGCCTCTGCAGCTCTTGCTTCTGCTGTCAGCGTCGATGTAATGCCGTTCCAGCGCCAGGCGGGGCTTCTTCACGTAGTCACTCACGTGACTCCGAAGTAAAATGGTTGACATTAAAGTTATTTGCCTACTTATGTATGTTTACCCCAGCGTAGGAAGTTTCTCTGCTTTTGAGAGCTAACCAGCCACATGGTTTTGGACCATCAAGAGATGCCTCAGCTGTACTTTCCACCTGCATGCCTGAGATATTTCTTGTCGATATTAACAATGCATTCCGCTCAGTGGACGTTGCAGTGGCTAAACATTGCTGACTAACGTCAAGTAAATCATTATACTTCACACAGCAACCCGGAAAGAGGTGAATTAATCACTGACATTTGTGCTCCTGATGTACACTGGCAATGCCAGACTTGCCCTCAACTACATAAAACCCTCCTCACCCATGCCAACCTTGCACAAACACCCAAATCTTCACCTATCCATATCCAGCACTGCTCTCTGGTTGTGTTAAGATGATTCAGTTGCCTGATAACAGCTTGGAAGAAACTGTCGCTGAATCTAGTGGTGTGCGTTTTCACCCTGCTATTCCTTTTGCCTGATGAAAGAGGGGAGAAGAGGGAGTAGCCAGGGTACAACTCATCCTTGATTATGTTGCTGGCCTTGCTGAGGCAGCGTGATGTATAAATGGTGTAAATAGAAGGGAGGTTGCTTTGCGTGATGGCCTGGGCTGCGTCCACAATTTGCTACAATTTCTTGTGGTCCTGGATGAGCTGTTCCCAAACCAAGCTGCGATGCATCCTGATAAAATGCTTTCCTGATGCATCTGTAGAAGTTGGTGAGAGTTGTAGGGGACATGCCAAACTTCCTAAAACCCCTGTCTCACGGTGCGAGTTGACCCACGAGTGACCCTGAGTTGTCACTAGCGGTAATCACGCACACTAAACGTAGCGGGAACGTCGGAACTCTTGCGAGCAACTTAGCAACTCATGGCGCTAACAGGTACCCGTGAAACTTGGTAACTCGTGAAAAAAATCAAACATGTTTGATTTTTTTCCACGAGTCAAATTTACAGTTCAAGTTAAAAATTGAAACATTTTAAACTTGTTTATAACGTGGTGGCCCGTGCGTTTACCTTAGTGATTCGTGAGTCCACCGTGGGAACTCTTTTAACTCAGCAGGCAGGCAGCATCTCTGGAGAGAAGGGCATGGTGACGGGATGACATTTCGAAATTTCTCCAGCCCCATATGTTCACTTTTTTCAACTAGCATCTGCCCTTTCTTGTGTATGACATTATTTGTATCTAAAGACCTTGTGTCTTGGCAATTCATGATTCACACACACACAATGCTGGGGTAACCACACACACACACACACAATGCTGGAGTAACTCGCACACACGCACAACACAATGCTGGAGTAACTCGCACACACACACACAATGCTGGGGTCGCGACACACACAATGCTGGGGGCACATGCACACACACAATACTGGAGTAACTCGCACACGCACACACACAATGCTGGAGTAACTCGCGCACACACACACAATGCTGGGGTGACACACACAATGCTAGGGTAACTCGCACACGCACACACACAATGCTGGGGTAACTCACACACACACACACACACACAATACTGGAGTAACTCGCACACACGCAATCACACAATGCTGGAGTAACTTGCACACACACACATAATGCTGGGGTGACGCACACAATGCTGGGGTAACTCACACACACACACACATATATGCACACACACACACACACACACACACACACACACACACACACACACACACACACACACACACACACACACACACACACACACACACACACACACACAATGCGGAGTAACTCAACACACACACACACACAACACAATGCGGAGTCACACACACACTCACACACACAATGTTGGAATAACTCACACACACACACACACAATGCTAAGGTAACTCACACACACATACACACAATGCTGGAGTAACTCACACACACACACGAACAATGCTGGAGTAACTCTCACTACACATAATGCTGGAGTAACTCAGCGGGACTGGCAGCATCTCCGGAGAGAAGGAATGATGATGTATCGGGTCGAGACTCTTCCTTAGACCACTACCCAGAGATGCTGCCTGTTCCGCTGAGTTACTCCAGGATTTCGTCTATCGATAAACCAGCATCTGGACTTCCTTCCCACATATAGAGCCAATGAGATTCCCCACTAAACTTCTGTGTCCCTCATTGTTCCCCTCTCTGTCTTCCCCAGACCTCGGCTGCAATGTCACCGCTGGCAAATCCGTTCATTCTCGTTCTACTGCACCCGCTCCTCGGTGAAGCGGCTAACTTCATTCAAAAAATTGGATTGTCACATTGGAGGCGCAGCAGTAGAGTTTGCTGCCTCACAGCGCCAGAGGACCCGTCACACGGTATATGAAAGGATAAGACGGTCTAGTGTCTGAAGAGCCGACCCGAAACCTCACCTATTTCTTTTCTCCAGAGATGCTGCCTGAGCCGCTGTGTTACTCCAGCTTTTTGTGTCTATCTTCGGTGTAAACCAGCATCTGCAGTTCCCTTCCCGCACAATATAGTATGAACGGCGGGTTTTCTAATCTGATACACAATAGATAGGGCACCATCCTCGGGCCAACCTGGTGTCAGGCTGTAGGAAGCAGCTGCAGATGCTGCTTTAAACCGAAGATAGATGCAAAATCACTCAGCGGAACAGGCTGCCGTCGTCCATATTCTAGTGACACTCAACACTTTGGTGTTCCCGTGCAGCTCTACACCAGAACAAAACACTGAAGAAGGGTCTCGACACAAAATGTCACCCTTTCCTTCTCTCCAGAGATGCTGCCTGTCCCGCTGAGTTACTCCAGTTGTTTTATTCTGGTGTAAAGCTGCACGGGAACACCAATGTGTTGAGTGTCACTAGAGTATGGTCGGCGGCTGCTGGATCACAAAGCTTTTCCACGTTGATCCCACTGAACATATGCAGATCTTATCGTTGCACGCTTATTGCAATCCCACATAAAACTCATTCTCACGAAGTTCAATGCGAAGTGCCGCTGGCAATTCAAGTCTAGCCTGCCTTCCGAACATTGCACGCTATAGATACCAGAATGAGACTGATTTAGTCACTTTACCATTGCACCACAAGTCTCTGTTCATTTAGGTTTCTGTTATGTTTCACGTCAAAAATAAATGGAGGTCTAGCACTACCAAATTTTATGTTTTATTATTGGGCAGTTAACATTAAAAATATGAATTTTTGGTTAGAAGAAATAGATAACCAACCAACTTGGTTAAATATGGAAAAAGAAGATTGTTCTCCTTTTGAAATTAGTTCTATAATATTCGCTAATATTAATCTAGCTAAGAAAACTTATAGTGAAAACCCAATAATAGAAAGTGGAATACGTATTTGGAAACAAATAAAGAAAACATTAAAACTAAAATCTATACCACTATCTATTAGCATTGTAAATAATGTTACGTTTAAACCTTCAATGATGGATAAAGCTTTTTTACAGTGGAAAAATAATGGAATTATTAAGATCGGTGATCTCTATAAGGAAAACTCCTTCCTTTCATTTCAAGATGTACAACAAATTTTATGGACTACACTCTAAAGATTATTTTAGATATTTACAAATTAGAGATTATGTTAAAGCAAATACGCAAGAACTCAGAAATAGAAAGACAGAAATATTAGATTGAATGCTTAAATAAACATCCGAATACAGAAAAAATGATTTCATATATATATAACATCTTATTGGGAAGGTGATGTTCCTCAACAGAAATACATAGACAATCTTGGGAAAATGAATTATGCCAAACTATTAGACCAGAAGTATGGGATGATAGTTTACAACATATACACCATTGTTCGCTAAATGCTAAACACTCTCTTATACAGTTTAAAATACTACATAGCCTATATTATTCAAATTCCAAATTACATAACATGTTTCCAAAAGTATCTCCTATATGTGATAAATGTCAACATTTAGAAGCCAATTTGTCACACTCATTTACAAACTGTATAAAAATTACAAAATTCTGGACTGAAATATTTAGGATAATTTCGAATGTTGTTAATATAACTTTGACACCTGATTCAAAGCTAATAATACTAGGAATACTGGAAACAGAAACAATTAATAACAACAAATCAAAGAATTTTTATTGATTATGGTTAATAATTGGGAAAAAATTAATATTAAAATTTTGGAAAGGCCCTACATCCCCTACAATTAAAGTGTGGAATACAGAAATGTCGGAGACTCTTCATCTGGAGAGATTGAGGCTTGTCCTAAATGGACAGATTAGATTCTTCAGAGGGATATGGTCTCCATATATTGAATACTTACAGAGTCATAACGGCTCGGTACGAGGGCTTGACTGAGGCCTGAATATTAGAATGGATGAAGAAATATATATAATAAATCATGCCTATATCTCCAATGACGGATTAATGATTAACACTCCATTCGCTTTCATATTTTCTTCATTATTTATCTCTATTTTTTCCTACTTTATAATAAAAATTAAAAAAGCGTATAGTAGAATATAGTCTCAAATTTTAATATTAATAATAATATCAATATTATTAATATCACGAAAATATATAATGATGTAATTTCATTTATGTAAAACATTGTAATTTTCATAAATATGTTTCTATAATAAAAAATATTTAACAAAATGTTTCACGTTGGCCATATCGTGTTTTTTTAAATATCACTACCGTGAACTTTCTCGGAGCTTTGTATATTTAAAACGCTTGCATTGTCAATAATTCGTACTTTTATTAACATAAAAAAGCTGATGCATATCTTGTAAGTCGAGTTAACTTAAAGGCGGCATTCCTTCTCAGCAGCAATTTAGATGAATTGTCGGAATAGTTTCGCGAGGCTGGCTATCGGCGGTAAAGGGGAAACATGCTTCAGCGCATTTCAACTTATTGGCCGAGCCACAAAAAAAGTAGGAGTTTCTGTTGTCAAAACGAACATGTCATAATACTATAAATCTCATTTCAGATAGATGTTTAATCTTTCATGTTGCAACAGTCGCGCCAATCGCCGATCTGCAAATGTCAATCAGCGGTTAGTTGGCATTTCACTTGTTGCTTTCTCTCGTCTATTTTCTGACCGGCTTTAAAACAGGGCCAATTTATGTCCGCGGGGAATAATCATCCCATTGAACAAAAAGCCTTCATTCACGGTTGGCTCAAGAGTAACGGGAGAGGAACTTGGTAACTCGGGAGAGGAACTTGCAACATCGCAGAAATGACATACCCGTGGGAACTCGGTAAACACTTGAACATAAACTTATAATCTTGTACATAACCACGAGTTTTTTTTTCTTTCACTTGGGGTCACTCGTGGGTGGACTCGCACCGTGAGACAGGGCCATAAGCCTTCTAAGGAAGTAGAGGCGTTGGTGTGCCCTCTTGGTCGTTACTTCAATATGGGTGGTCCAGGAGAAGTTGTTGGTGATATTGACTCCTAGGAATTTGAGGAAATTTTGACTATCTCTACTTCGGCACCATCAATTCAAACTGGGGTATGAGTACCGCTTTGCTTCCTAATGTCGATCACTATCTCTTTTGTTTTGCTGACATTGAGAGAAAGGTTGTTGTCTCGACACCAGGACACGAGGTTCTCAATCTTCTGCCTGTACTCCGTCTCATCATTATTTGATATCCGGCCCACGGTGGTGGTGTCGTCTACGAATTTGAAAATTGAATTAGATTTGGACATGGTCGTGGGTGTACAAGGAGTAAAGAAGGGGCTGAGAACGCATCCTTACTGAGACCTCATGTTGAGGATTACCTTGGAGGATAATTTGTCCCCTATCCTCACTGATTGGGGTCTGTTGGTGAGGAAGTCGAGGATCCAGTTGCAGATGAGTGCTGACACCAAGTCCCACGAGTTTGGTGATACGTTTGGATGGTATAACTATATTAAAGGCAGAGCTGTAGTCTATGAATAGGAGTCTGACGTAGGTGTCTCTCTTCTCCTGGGGATCTAGGGATGAGTGTAGGGCTAGGGTAATGGCATCATCCGTGGACCTGTTGTGGCGGTACGCAAACTGCAGGGGATCAAGGCCGCTGGGTGGACGGGATTTAATGCGCTCCATAACTAGCCTCTCAAAACATTTCATGATGGTGGATGTCAAGGTCACTGGATGGTAGTTGTTTAGGTATGAGGTCTTGCTTTTCTTCGGCACTGGGATGATGGTGGCCTTCTTGAAGCAGGTGGGTACTTCAGAGCGTAATAGGAAGAGATTCAAGATGTTCGCAAATACTCCCATTAGCTGGTATGCACAGCTACTAAGGACACGGCCAGAAACTCTGTCTGGGCCAGTTGCTTTTCATGGGTTTACCTTCAGGAAGGCTGATCTAACCTCTGCTACAGTCATCCTGGAGAGAGGCACACTGGAGTCTGAAGGGCCAGGTGTCATTGCCCTGTTGGCCCTCAGCTCAAAGCGAGCATAGAAAGCGTTCAGTTCATCGGGTAGGGTGGCACTATCACCGATGATGTCGCCTGACCTTGCTTTACACTGGATTCCGGTTTGTCTCAGTATTGTCTCTTGGCATCCTTGATGTCTTTGTGGAGATCATAGCGGGCTTTCTAGTACCGCGCGGGGTTATTTGACTTGTATGCAACAGACCTGGCCTAAACCTGTGATTGCAGATATGTAAAAAGGAAAAATGTAGGTCCCTTACAATCAGAGACAGGATAATTTATATTGGGCAACAAGGAAATGGCAGAACATTTAACCAAGTACTTTGGTTCTGTCTTCACCAGTAAGACACAAACAATCTCCCGGAAATACTAGCGGACCGAATATTTGGTGAGAGGGAGGAACTGAAAGGAATCCACATTAGTCAGGAAATGGTGTTAGGTAAACTGTTGGGACTGAAGGCAAATAAATCCCCAGGGCCAGATGGTCTGCATCCCAGCGTACTCAGGAGGTGGCCCTAGAAATCGTGTATGCATTGGTGATCATTTTCCAATGTTCTCTTGTGGACTGGAGGGTAGCTAATGTAACTCCACTTTTTAAGAAAGGAGAAAGACAGAAAACAGGGAATTATAGACCAGTTAACCCTACATCGGTAGTGGGGAAGATGTTTGAGTCGATTGTTAAAGATGTTATAGCAGCGCATTTGGAAAGCAGTGACAGGATCGGTCAAAGTCAGCATGGATTTATGAAGGGGAAATCATGCTTGACTAATCTTCTGGAATATTTTGAAGATGTAACAAGTAGAATGGATAGCCAAAGGATGTGGTGTATCTGGACTTTCAAAAAACCTTTGACAATGTCCCACACAAGAGATTAGTGTACAAAATTAGTGCACATGGTATTGGGGGTAGGGTTTTGACATGGATAGAGAAGTAATTGACAGAAGGGAAGCAAAGAGTGGGAATTAATGGGTCCTTTTCAGAATAGGAGGCAGTGACTAGGGTGGTGATGCAAGGCTCGGTGCTAGGACCCCAGTTATATAGAATATATTAACAATTTAGAGGAGGGAATTAAATGAGACATCTCCAAGTTTGCGGATGGCACAATGCTGGGTGGCTGTGTGGGCGGCGATGAGGATGCTATGAGGTTGCAGGGTGACTTGGATAGGTTGGGTGAGTGGGCAGATGCATGGCAGATGCAATATAATGTGGATAAATGTGAGGTTATCCACTTTGGTGAAAAGAACAGGAAGGCAGATTATTATCTGAATGGTGTCAGATTAGTAAAAGGGGAGGTGCAGCGAGACCTGGGTGTGCTTGTACATCAGTCACTGCAAGTAAGCATGTAGGTACAGCAGGCATTGATGAAGGCTATTGGCACGTGGCCCTTCATTGCGAGAGGATTTGAGTTTAGAAGCAAGGAGGTCCTACTGTAGTTGTACAGGGCCCTGGTGAGACCACACCTGGAGTATTGTGTGCAATTTTGGTCTCCAAATGTGAGGAAATACATTATTGCTATTGAGGGAATGCAGCATAGGTTCACCAGGTTAATTCCTGGGATGGCGGGACTCACATATGATGAAAGAATGGGTCCATTGGCTTGTATTCACTGGAATTTAGAAGGGTGAGAGGGGATCATATCTATATACTTATAAAACTGTGTGTGTGTGTGTGGTGTGTGTGTGTGTGTTGTGATTTTGCCTTTGAAAGGTATTTCCTCGAAAAGCAGACGCAAAAACGCGGAGATTATTGCATATTTCGGTAGGGATTTAATTTATGATTTCAGAAATCCACTCCTCTCTAAATTTGCTCAATTATTTCCCTAGATTTTGAATAAAATTTATCACAAAAAATTTAATTTAAGTTGATTTAAAAAAGAAAATCACTGCTTGCCAGCTGCTGACATCACAATGCCCACATGCCCACCAATCAAGGGCCACCAGCCTCCTGTCCCCCCCCCCCCCCCCCCCCCCCCCCGCCGCCTCTGTGGATCAATGCAGCTGCTGTCAACATGCATACGCAGCTTTCCACAAGTTACGTTACTCCACCCACACCCCCCCCCGTTCTCCAAAAGGTGTAGAAAGAACAAGAATGTTCTGCAACAAAGATGCTAGAGCTGCGCTCAGCTATAGGATCTATGTTCTGCAGATCGCTCACACGCTGAACGAGGTTCTCCTCACTGTCGGCGCAGCTCGTGAAGCCCCGCCCCTCCCATCCCCTGTGCGCTCATCCCAGCTGCGGGGTTTCCAGAGTGTCAGAAACCGCTTGTGTCTCCGCATTTCGCAGCCCACTCACTGGCTCGGCTCCCCCCCAACTCCCCACCCCCCTCCCCGCCTCTTCTCACTTCCTCCCTCCCTCTCTCCCCTCTCCTCTCTACCCGTCACAGGGGACGACCTCCTCTCTGGGGAGGGCCGATCACCTGTCCCCTCCCCGGCCTGGCTCTGTCACGCTGGTGGGTACGCTTACCTTTGCGGAAGCCACGATCGGCTGGTACCCCCACTGCTTTTCACCACCTTCAGATTGCTCCGTGCCTTGCTCGGGCTGCTGCCCTGCCCCACTCCTCTCTCTCTCTCTCTCCCCCCCCCTCTCTCTCTCCCCTCTCCCCCTCTCTCCCCTCTCTCCCTCTCTCTCTCCTCTTTTTCCCTTCCATCTTCTCTCTCACTCTCTCCCCAGCTCTCTCTCTCCCTCTCCCTCTCTCTCTCCCCTCTCTCTCCCCTCTCTCTCTCTCCTCTCTCTCTCCCCCTCTCTCACCTTCCCTTCCCTCGCTCTCTCTCCCCTCCCTCTCTCTCCCCCCTTTCCTCTCCCCCAACTCCCTGAACTCCCCCACCCTCCCTCCCCTAAATCCCCTTCCACCCTCCACACCCTCCCCTCCACCCCTCCCATACCCCCTTCCATCCACCCCCTCCCCTACCCCCTTCTCTCCACCTCCCCCCTCCCTTCCCCCCACCTCTCCCCCTCTCTTCCCACCCCCTCTCCCCCTTCCCTTCCCCCCTCCCAGCCCCCCTTTCCCCCTCTCTCTTCTCTCCTCCCATGTCTCGCTCCCCTCCTACCCCCTCACCCACCCTCCCTCTCATCCTCCCCTCCTCCCATCCACCCCCTCCCTCTGTCTCTTGCCCTTCTGTCTCTGCCTCTCTCTCTGTCTCTCCCTATTTTCTCTCTGTCCTCACCCTCTACCCACCCCCCCCCCCTCTAGATGCGCCTGCGAGTTGGTGGCTATGTGTCAGTGGATAAGGCAGTTATGGGGTAAAAGGAGCAAATTAATAATATTAATATAATATTAAAGGGGGTAGTTAGTGTGTGTGGCGTGTGTTGGGGGAACAGACCCAACGGCTCTGCACTTGGTCTAGAGAACATATAAAATTCTTAAAGGATTGGGCAGGCTAGATGCAGAAGAAAGGGTCAGACCCAGGGGTCACAGTTTAAGAATAAGCGGTAGGCCATTTAGGACAGAGATGAGAAATAAAAAAATGATGTGAATCTGTGGAATTCCCTGCCACAGAAGACAGAAATCAGTGGAGGCCAATTCATTGGATGCTTTCAAGAGAGAGTTAGATTTAGCTCTTAGGGCTAAAGGAATCAAAGGGTATGGGGAATATGCAAGAACGGGGTACTGATTTTAGATTTATCAGCCATGATCATATTGAATGGCGGTACTGGCTCAATGGGCCAAATGGCCTACTCCTGCACCTATTTTTCTATGTTTCTATGTTACCCCATGGTTCATCCATAGTTGGGGAACACGCAGATTGACTTTGTGGACACACTGTCTTCCACGCACTTGCTGATAAAGTCAGTCACGGCAGTAGGGTACTCATTCAGGTTGGCTGCGGAATCCTTGAATATGGACCACTCCACTGATTCAAAGCAGTCACGTAAGATGTCGCGTAAGATGAGGAGAGATAGAATGGGGATGAAGTGAGGGGGCAGTGGGCAGTGGGAGTAGAGTAAAGGTGGAGTCAGGGTGGTATGAGGAGGGATGGGATTGTGGAGGTGGAGGGGGAATGGAGTCAGGAGGGATTTGGAGTGGAGTAGGGTAGGAGTGGGTGTGGGTGTGGGGTGAGAGGGAAGTGACTGTAATAAGGGTGGAGTGGGCTGGAGTATGGCAGTGGAGAGGGGATGGATGGTGGGGGGGGGGGAGTGAAAGAGGAATGGATGAAAGAGAGTACTTGTTTGACAGTGTGAGATAACTGGTGAGTTAGCTTTAATTTACTCATCCACTCTATATCCTATACTTTTGAAAGCATTTGCAGTCACTAACAGAATGCTTTCTTCGTGCAGATAGACAAAAATACTGGAGAAACTCAGCGGGTAAGGCAGCATCTATGGAGTGAAGGAAATAGGCAATGTTTTGGGTCGAGACCCTTCTTCAGACTGATGTGAGGGTGGGGGGGACGGAAATAAGAAAGGAAAAGGCGGAGACAGTGGGCTGAGGGAGAGCTGAGAAGGGGAGGAGAAAGCAGCGACTACCTGAAATTAGAGGTCAATGTTCATGCCGCTGGGGTGTAAACTGCCCAAGCGAAATATGAGGTGCTGCTCCTCCAATTTATGGCGGTCCTCACTCTGGCCATGGAGGAGGCCCAGGACAGAAATGTCAGATTCGGAATGGGAGGGGGAGTTGAAGTTCTGAGCCACCAGGAGATCAGGTTGGTTAATGCGAACCAAGCGGAGGTGTTATTTTTTTACCGGGCCTGGGTTAGGATGTGGTCGTGAGTTGGAGGGAAGGGGGAATCACAGAGGGGGGGCAGTGAGAGAGGAGGTTGTTAAACTGTCTTCAGAGAGAGGTTATCTTCCTGCAGATAACTTTAACCTGTCAAAGCCTATTGTTATTCAGTGACGGCATTATTTCTCTGTAAGTTTTGTTCCAAGCGATTGCTAACATGCATCTTTCCTCATAAAGCCCATCTGCTCTTCGTGTTGCCAAAGTGTATACCGAGGCAGTGGAAATGCATTACATATCAAACTTGGTCTCTCTTGTTCCACTTGCTATGCTTTTTCACACAAATAAATCTCCGTTTGCTGAGCCATTACTGAAATTCAACCGCAATTCTTCACCCTTTGCCAATGACAAAATTCTCAATTTCTCTCCAAGATCCAATTTGCTACCATAGTATTTGAAGATTTATGACTGAAACGCGTGCATTTTCAGTCATAGATGCTCTGTGCCCAGGAATGGTAAAATCATGTTCACACTTTGAATGTGCCAGTCGACAAAGTAAATTGATATTTGTATATTGTAAGGACTTTTAAAGACATACTAGGATGGGTAATCTGAGGATAGACTGGTATTAAGCTCTGTGAAAGTGAGTGCATGCTTTATGCTTTTCTCTTAAAAAATGTTGTATTTTCTGATGAGATTGTTTTTGTAATCTGGGAGTCCAAGATGTGATATATTTACAGGATTTTCTGTCCAGAGATGCGAAAGGGTTTTGTTACCTCACCTTCATATCCAAGAGGCCCGATGCAGTCTTTACCTGTCAGGAACTGGTGTAATTTTGCCTTGCTGCTTAAGAAAATTCAACATTGCTCAATGCATGAAGTAACAATTCTAATTAATTTATTGACTGAAGAAGGGTCCCGACCTGAAACGTTACCTATCCATGTTCTCCAGATGTGCTGAGTTACTCCAGTGCATTTTCTTTTGCTCTAAATTATTATATTCAATTATTATATTATAATTATTATGTCTAAATTATTCAATTATTTACTTCCTGTCCCTCGAGACCCCATTGCAGTTCAGCAAAGTACTGCTGTGGATGCTTCTCTTCTTTGATGTGGGCACTTCTATAACCTTTCTACAGGCATGGAGTGTCTGACAACATCATGTAAAGATATTCTTCACAGATTTATTTTAGATGAGCACAATGGCTAGGCAAAGCTACAAGCACAAAATCTGTCTCAATAATTCATGTCTTGTAATGTAACCCGTTGGAAATTATTTTCAGTTCCCATAGAAAATTGGAGAATATTGTTTGCTAAAGCGGCTTGTAATGTATCACGAATCTCACCTCTTCTGTCCTTATCTCACACTTTTTTGTCTCTTCACATCTGGCCATTGTCCAAAGATCTGCCTTTCAACCCTCAACACCCCCTCCCCCTCCCCCACCCTTACCTATATCACCTCTTGCTTTGCCCTGCCCATTCTCTCTTCCAGCTTTCTTCCCTCCTCCCTCCACCCCACCTCCCATACCAAAATCAGTCTGAAGAAGGGTCCTAACCCAAAATATCACTAGGTTCTCCAGAGATGCTGCCTAACCCAGTGGCAGTGGGCAGTGGCGAGTGGAGTGCCTCAAGTCTCAGTTTTGGGACCGCAACTTGATTTACCATATATTAACGACTTTTGGAAGAGGGAATTAGGGAGCAACAACTAGCACGTTTGCGAATGACACAAAGCTGGGTGGCAGTGTGAACTGTGACGAGGATGTTAGGAGGTTGCAGGGTGACCTGGACCGGTTGAGTGAGTGGGCAGATGCTAGATGCAGGAAAAATGTTCCCAATGTTGGGCGAGTCCAGAACCAGAAGTCACAGTCTTAGAATAAAGGGGAGGCCAGTTAAGACTGAGATGAGAAGAAACTTTTTCCACCCAGTGAATTGTGAATTTGTGGAATTCCCTGCCACATCGGGCAGTGGAGACCAAATCACTGGATGGATTTAAGAGAGAGTTAGATAGAGCTCTAGGGGCTAGTGGAATCAAGGGATATTGGGAGAAGGCAGGCATGGGTTATTGATAGGGGAAGATAAGTCATGATCACAATGAATGGTGGTGCTGGTTCGAAGGGCTGAATGGCCTCCTCCTGCACCTATTTTCAATGTTTCTATAACCCGTTGACTTGCTCCAGCACTTTGTGTCTTATTTGTTTGTTTGGTTTCAGGTTATTGAAATGATAATGCCTGCACATTGGACAGTCATACTGGTCTGGAGGACCTGCCAGTGATTGCAAGGTCTGTTAAGAGAATGCCAGGCCTAAGGACAGATTTGTAGCAGTCTATTTGCTGAGCGGATATTTCCCTGATTTCTGGATGAGCATCAGATTTTCCGCAAAACATTTCCTCTGACTCCCCACTGTCTTTTCCTGACACCCGCTAGCGATAAAATATAGCTTTGTGAAAGCAGTCATTTGACAAATGGACTATATATCCTACTGTGCCTATATAACCATGACATTGATGTAATTTTGGCAATATGCAGCGTGTCAGTGTTCTTTCCTCTGTCTTGCCACTTAATTTTAATGACCAATTGCATTTGCCTTTTATGGAAGCTTTCCAGCTGTTTCATGTTTTGATTTAATAGACTCCACGAGATGCACCAAATGAATGTAAATTAAGATAGCTCCACAATTATGTCACATCTGTATCTTTAAATTCACACCAGGTCAGTTGGAAACATACTGGTGCTGATATTGTGCATCTTGCTTTAAATTTTAGATGTGGTTATTAAAGTCATCAAGTTGTATTGCACGGAAATGAGCCCTTCAGCTCCTAAAGGCCTATGCCAAGCAAAAAAAAGTGCAGATCAGGAAGCAAGAGAGATGAGGAGACACAGTATTCCAGAATCAAGGCCACTTAGGATGCCATCAACAACTTTGATAGTAACCATTTCAGTCGAGTAGAGTGGGGGAGGTAAGATGTCGGAACCCTGATGACAGGTTGTCAAGCATAGAGTCGTGGAATTCCTCCTCAGGCCGACCCACTGCTGTTAGATGAACAATTCGGTGTAAGGTCATAAGTCATAAGTGATATGAGTAGAATTAGGCCATTTGGCCCATCAAGTCTACTCCGCCACTCAGTCATGACTGATCTATCTCTCCCGCCTAACCCCATTCTCCTGCCTTCTCCCCATAACCTTTGACAATTGTAATAATCATCTATCTCTGCCTTAAAAATATCCAGTGACCTGGCCTCCACAGCCTTCTGTGCCAAAGAATTCCATTAGTTCACCACCCTTCAAATGTCAATTTGCATGGCAAGTTTTGTTTTAAAACACAGAGGGTGGTGAGTGCCGGGAACGTGCTGCCGGATGTGGTGGTGGGGGCAGATACCATAGTGGCATTTTAGTGGCAGAGAATGAAGGCATGTGGATGATGTACAGGCATTTCAGAGTTGGTATTGTGCTGTACTGCTCTGTGTTCTGAACTCAGCAGATGATGATGGTGGTGTGTTGGATACATCAACAGTAACAACAATTGGGATGGGACGGAGTGGGTCCAAGTGTTAAAATGCTCAACTGGGTTGAGGCCATCTTTAAGGGTATGAGAGAAGGTCTCGCTCAAGTTCACTGGAGCAGGTTATTTGAGGGGAAAGGAACATCGGCCAAGTGGGATGTTTATAAAAATGTACTGAAGAGAGCTCAGGATGCGTACGTCCCCGCTATATCGGTGACCGTTTTTTCCGGAACTCCCGCAACAACAGCTTCGTCCGCCTGATGGGAGGGCGGCAGCTTCGGCAGCTTCGACCGCCACCGGGCCGCGGAGTTTGAACCGGCCCGTTCGCGGAGCTCGGATTCAGCCGCGGGAACTTACTTACCATCACCCGGTGGGGTCTCAACATTGGCGGCCTGGATCGCCTCAGCGCAGAGGGAGAACAAGGAGGGAAGAGACAAAGACTTTAGGACTTTAAGAGTTTTGCCTTCCATCACAGTGAGGAGGTTCCTTGGTGAACTCACTGTGGAGGATGTTAAATTTGTGTTTATTGCGTGTTTTGTTTTTTTATTACATGTATGACTGCAAGGCAACAAAATTTCGTTCAGACCAAAAGGTCTGAATGACAATAAAGGATACTTTGACTTTTGACTTTTGATAGTGAAAGGCAAAGCAGGCAAATGTAACAAAGCTTGGCTGACGAGGAAAATTGAGACGTTCATCAAAAACAAGAAGGATGCATGGGATGGGTAAAGGCAGCTGGGATCAAGTGCATCCCTGGAGGAGTTTTGGGAACTAAGGAGCAAACTAAAAAAGGAGATCAGAAAGGCAAAAAGAGTAACTAGAGAGAGAGTGGGATCTGGATCGATTGGCCAGTTTGGCGGAGGAATGGTTGATGGAATTTAATACACAAAAGTGTGAGGTGTTACACTTTGAGATGTTGAACAAGGGCAGGACCTACACATAAAATGGTAGGCCTCTGGGTATGGTTGTAGAGCAGAGGGGTCAAGGAGTGCAAGTGCAAAGTTACATGAAGGTGGAGTCGCAGGTAGATAAGGTGGTCAAACAAGCTTTTGGCACTTTGGCCTTCATCAGTCAGAGTATAGAGTATAGAAGTTGGGATGTCATGTTGCAGTTGTATAAGACGTTGGTGAGACCGCATTTAGAATATTGTGTTTAGTTCTGGGTACCATGTTATAGGAAAGATATTGTCAACTTGAAAGAGTTCAGAAAACATTCACAAGGATGTTGCCAGGACTAGAGGGTGTGAACTATAGGGAGAGGTTGAGTAGGCTGGGTCTCTATTCCATGGAGCATAGGAGGATGAGGGGAGATCTTATTGAGGTATATAAAATCATGAAGGCAATAGATCGGGTAGATGCACAGAGTCTTTTACCCAGAGTAGGGGAATCGAGGATCAGAGGACATAGGTTCAAGGTGAAGGGGAAAACTTTTAATAGGAATCCGAGGGGTAACTTTTTCACACAAAGGGTGGTGGGTGTTTGTAACAAGCTGCCAGGGGAGGTAATTGAGGCTGGGACTATCCCATTGTTTAAGTAACAGGTGGACAGGTACATGGATAGGACTGGTTTGGATGCTTATGTCATAAGCGCAGGCAAGTGGGACTAGGGTAGATGGGACATTGTTGTGGGCGAGTTGTGCCGAAGGACCTGTTTTCACACTGTATTACTCTATGACTATGACTATGACTAATCATAAATGAGCGCAGCATACTAAGTATCGCTACCCCATGAAAATCACAAAGATGTTTTGCTACATTTAAAGTTCTATGCAAATGCAGGTTCTTATTATATCATTTGAACCTATTTTACTCCTGTCTGATTCTAGACATCAAATTGACTATATAAATTTTGTATGATGCTCTTAAGCCATACGTTACATAAAATGTTTTTGAGAAGCAAGAAACACATAATTAGAGTCATGTCATGAGGCTATTCTACATTCAAATGAAAGGAACAGTGCTGGATATGCTGGAGTAAAGCAGAGGAGCCAAGCACAATGTGTATATATTACTCAGAGTACTATGGAGGTCCACTCCTCCATTCAATGCCAAATCCAGCGGAGAGCTGGACTATTCCAAAAATGCAGCCAGATCCTCTGTGTTATTCCAGCATTTTGTGTCTATCTATTTTGTGTCTAACTAAACAGTTTTTATCCACGAGTAGTTGCTCTACTCAACAGCCACAAATCTGTAGCCTCCCTTTGTTCTGGTATTTTGTTGGTTCACATGCCTAATCAATGGTGTTTTATCATTAATGTTTTATTATTATTAATGTTTAGTGTTTTCTGAGCCATTCGTAACTGTCACTGTATGTCATGTTGTTACTTGTGGGTGGAGCACCAAAGCAAATTCCTTGTATGTGAATACTTGGCCAATAAACTTACTTACACTATTCTAAGTGGGGTCGATTTAATTATGTACTTTACAATTGTAAGAAGGAACAAAAGAAAGATAACTGCAGTTTGTATTCTTTTCCACTTTCTGTAAATTTCTCAGTGCAATGAATTTGTCATCCCGTCATTCTTAGTCACAATAGTTCAGTACAGCACACTGAGCATTAAGTTAATTGCAGCTCACCAAAATGACTGCAGTAATTTTGCCAGAAGCATTAAAAGGTTGTAAAACAAACTAATGATTGCTTTTCACTCACAAACACAAAGTTTGTTGGATGAGTTTTTAAATGTTGATATTGGAGGTGGAAGACTGCAGATTCATTAGGTAACAGTCAATTAGACTATTTTAGAAAAACTTGAATTAAACAATCAGTAATTGCCACTTTCATTCAGGTAAGAACAAGTACTAGAATATAAAGTGCTGAGGGAGATAACATAGGGTGTTAATTAGTTATTTGTCTTCTTATCAAGGAGTATGTTTGCATTCTTTTCACCATCAAAAATACCAATATGTGTAAATAACAGAGTGAAAATTAACTCTCTAGACTTTGCTCTCCACATTGAGCTTGTCTACTTATTTATTTCCCCACACATCATCTTTCACCCAGAGGCTCCCAAGCTTAGTTATTTTTTGATTTTAGAAAAAAAAACTGTAAATTTATTCTGTCTGATGTGGCAGTCATCGAGTCAGAGAGTCATAGAGTGATACAGTGTGGAAACAGACCCTTCAGCCAAACTCGCCCACACCGGCCAACATGTCCCAGCTACACTAGTCCCACCTGCCTGCACTTGGTCCATATACCTCCAAACCTGTCCTATCCATGTACCTGTCCAACTGCTTCTTAAATGATGGGATAGTCCCAGCCTCATCTATCTCCTCTGGCAGCTTGTTCCACGCACCCACCACCCTCTGTGTGAAAACGTTACCCCTCGGATTCCAACTAAATCTTTTCCCTTTCACCTTAAAGTTATGTCCTCTGGTCCTCCATTCCCCTACTCTGGGCAAGAGACTCTGTGTATCTACCCAATCTATTCCTCTCATGATTTTGTGCACCTCCATAAAAACACGCTTCATCCTCCTGCGCTCCAAGAAATAGAGACCCAGCCAACTCAACCTCTCCCTATAGCTCACACCCACTGGGCCTGGCACCATCCTCGCAAATCTTTTCTGAACCCTTTCAAGCTTGACAATATATTTCATATAACATGGTGCCCAGACTGAACACAATATTCTAAATCCGGTCTCACCAACATCTTATACAACTGCAACATGACCTCCGAACTTCTATTCTCAGTACTCTGACATCTGAAATTACATGGCGATAATAAAAAAAAACAAAATATGTAGCATCCCCAGATTTCTGCAAGGGACCCTGCTACAAAATTTGGGAACATATGAATTAGAATCTAGTTACATATGCAAAGATTTGATAACTCACTCCTGTGAACAATAAGTCATGACACCTACAATGGCAAAATGAAAAGCGTTAACCTAATGGAAATAATCTTTTGGGAAAGTACAGAGTTACTTCTCCCCAAAATCCGCAAACACAACTGCCCTGGCAGACCCACTGTTTCTGCCTGCTCCTACCCCACGGGAATGATTTTCACATACCTCGACTCCATCCTATCTCCCCTGGTCCAAACTCTCCCGACCTACAATATGTTCAAGATACGTTACATGCCCTTCGCCTCTTTAATGACTTCCGCTTTCCAGACCCTCACTCCCTTATCTTTACTATCAACGATCAGTCTATCTACACCTTCATCCCCCACCAGGAAGGCCTTAAGCCCTCCGTATCTTCCTCGGTCGCAGAACCATCCAATCTCCCTCTCCTAACACTACGCGGAGCTGGTCCACACCCTCAACAACTTCACCATTGACTCCTCCCACATCCTCAAAGTCCCTCTTTTGTAGGGTACATTGAATAATCCATGGTCCAGGCGTGCACTGTCCCTATCCCCGAACTTTATATCCATTACATTACATTACTTTACATTAAAGACTGCATCGGTGCTACCTCTTGCACCCATGCGGAACTCATGGACTTCACCAACTTCACTACCAATTTGTATCCTGCACACAAATTTTCTTGGACCATCTCCAACACCTCCCTCCCCTTTCTTGATCTCACAGTCTCCATCACAGGAAATAGACTATTGACATGTCTATTACAAACCAACTGACTCCCACAACTATCTTGACTACACTTTTTCCCACCCTGCTTCCTGCAAAGATCCTATCCCCTATCCAAAGATTCTATCCAATTCCTCTGTCTACACTGCATCTGCGCCAAAGATGAGTGTGTTATACTAGGACATCCGAGATGTCCTCATTCCTTAGGGAATGAGGGTTCCATTCTCCCATCATAGATGAGGTCCTCACTCGTGTCTCCACGGTACCCAACAGCTCTGCCCTTTCTCCCCATCCCCCTAGTCGCAACAGAGACGGAGTCCCCCTAGTCCTTACCTTCCACCCCGTCAGCAGTCGCATACAACACATAATCCTCCAAAATTTCCACCACCTCCAATGGTATCCCACCACTAGTCACATTTTCCCATCTCCACCCCTTTCCGCCTTCCACCGAGACTGTTCCCTCCACAACTATCTCATTAACTCATCACTTCCAATCCAAACCACTCCCTCCCCTGGTACATTCCCCTGCAACAGCAGAAGATGCAACACCTGTCGCTATACCTCCTTCCTCGACTGTCCAGGGACCCCGACAGTCCTTTCAGGTTAGGCAAAGGTTCACTTGCACCTCCTCCAACCTCATCTACTGTATCCATTGTTCAAGAGGTGGAACCTTATACATCGGCAAGACCAAAAGCAGGCTGGGTGATCATTTTGCGGAACACCTTCGCTCAGCCCGCCTGAACCTACCTGTTCTCCCAGTTGTTAGACACTTTAATTCTCCTTCAGACCTTTCGGAGCCTCCTCCATTGTCAGAGTGAGGCTAAATGCAAATTGGAGGAACAGCATCTTTTTCGCTTGGGCAGCTTACAGCCCAGTGGTATGAATATTGATTTCTCTCACTTCAGGTAGCCCCGGTATTCCCTCCCTCTCTATCCCTTCCCCACCCAAGACACTCTAGCTTCTCATTTTCACCCTCAAACAGCTAACAATGGCCTGTTTCCTTTATCATCATTATTTTTTTTAATATCTTTCATTCATTGTTCTTTATCTCTCCACATCACTGACTATATCTCTTGTTTCCCTTATCCCAAACCAGTTTGAAAAAGGGTTTCGACCTGAAACGTCACCCATTCCTTCTCTCCAGAGATGCTGCCTGTCCCGATGAGTTACTCCAGTTTTTTGTGTCTATCTTTAGTCATATCATATTGGAAATTGAGATGTTAGAATTTTTGTGTCATTTTCATCACTATATTTTGAAATTATGTGATCCCTTTTTATTAATATTTCACGTTTATGACCACTATTACAGTACCTACACAAATTAATAGCAATATTCTAGATTTATTGGACAGGAAATGTTATACTTGGTTGTGTCCAATCCATTGCAAAATATGGTTCCGGTACTGTTATTGCTCACTACCAGAGTTAATTATTTGCACTAGGCTCTGGAAATGGACACTATACTACCAACATTATTACCAAATCTGAAGAAGGGTCTCGAACCGAAACGTCACCTATTTCCTTCGCTCCATAGATGCTGCCTGCCTCACCCGCTGAGTTTCTCCAGCATTTTTGTCTACCTTCGATTTTCCAGCATCTGCAGTTCCTTCTTAAACATCATGTCAGCCACTTTCTACCAAGCCATTCATCTCGGCCTTAGACATGACTGGTGAGTGAAACTTTGGCAACAATGTTGGAGAAAGAGATTTAGGTGTGGGTTGTGCATGCCGAATTGGCAGATTCAGAAGACAAACAATTTCAGACAGAAATAACCTTCAGATCAGGAAGGTGATAAAAAAAGGTAAGCCAAGGCTGGGGAATGGCAGATATCAGAAATAATTTTAAGTTGAGTATGTGTAGGAAATAACTGCAGCTGCTGATTTACATCAAAAGTAGACACAAAATGCTGGAGTAACTCAGCGGGACAGGCAGCTTCTCTGGAGAGAAAGAATGAGTGATGTTTCGGGTCGAGACCCTTCTTCAGGCTCTTTACTATTTCTATTATGTAGCGGGGTCTCGCAGGAGGTTGCCACCAGGTGCCACCACAATTACTACTTTCGTATTTTAATTGGTTGGGTGTATCAGTGGTCCTACCTTTAAAGCTGATCCCTGGCCAACTGAAATTCCTCCCAGGCCTCAACAGAAGGACAGTTGGTGGGAATTACTCCACCTTTTCACATGGTACACTCCAGATTATTATCAGTGTACAAAACTGATCGTTAACAATGTAAAAAACTCAATAAAGGAAAGTTTTCAATCTTGGCTTTTAAAAGTTAATAAGCATGGAGGTTGAACATTTCTTTGGAATTTAATCTGCAAAAACGAATAAGATTTCCTATTAGTGTTGCTGCACTATTTGTCTCTTTCAAAAGAATCATTCAAAGATATACAAACGTTTGTACCCATTTCCAACACTTGCAATTATTGTCATTTTAAGGTGAGGCCAACTTAACTATTAAAATGAATTTATATGTTCCTGAACATTCTGCACCTTCTTCAACTCTATTTGGAAAGGTATAATGTGAATGACATTTCATAGATTGCCCTGCATTACGAGGAAGGTCAGCTTTTTTTAAAAAGATTGATAACTTCTGGCAATGGAAATAAATGTGACCATGAAGAATGACGTGGCAACATGGAGCAAATGAGTGCCATAGTCAGAAGCAGATGCTAGTGTTTCTGCAGCCAGTCTGGCATCAGTGCAAGGGCCATCATATGGCTGGAAAAGATTGGGTGAGCCATAACCAGATTCCACAATTGCTGATAGACCAAAGGCATATTTCAGGAACAAGGAGGAAGAGAACATAGCTTACAAGAACATGCAGATGACACTAAAGTGAATGGTATTGTAGATAGTAAAGATGGTTGTCAAAAATTGCAGCAGTATCTTGATCGGTTGGGCAGGTGGGCTGAGGAATGGTTGTTAGAATTTAATATAGAGATGTGCAAGGTATTTCATTTTGAGCAGTCTAAGGGCAGGACCTACATAGTGAAGGGCTCTGGGGATTTCTGTAGAGCAGAGGGATCTATGGTTATATGATTTCCATAAAGGTAAAATTTCAATGTCTAACACATTGGCCACAATATGTCAGGCTGCAGAACTGTGCCTCAGACATGGTTGTAAGCAACACAGGGGACGGTCCTCTCTCCCTTCCTGTTCACCATCTACACCTCGGACTTCAGATATAACTCGGACTCCTGCCAATTGCAGAAGTTTTCAGATGACTCTGCAATGGTGGGCTGCTTCAGTGAGTGGAGAGAAGCTGAATGCAGAGGTGTAGTCAACGACTTTGTTGAGTGGTGTGGGCTGAATCACCTGCAGCTCAACACCGTCAAGACTAAGGAATTAGTGGTGGACTTTAAGAGGAGAGGAACACCCCTGGCCCCTGTCTCCATCAAAGGTGTGGATGTGCAGTTTACCAGGGAGTACAAATACCTTGGAGTGTACCTGGACAATAAACTGGACTGGTCCAGGAATGCTGAGGCCCTGTACAAGAAGGGACAGAGCCAGCTGTACATTTTGAGAAGGCTCTGCTCCTTCAACGTCTGCAGTACGATGCTGCAGATGTTCTACCAATCGGTGGTAGCCAGCGCCGTCTTCTTCGCTGCCGTGTGCTGGGGCAGCAGGGTGAAGGCTGCGGATGCCAAGCTCATCAGGAAGACTGGCTCCATCCTGGGGGTGGTGTTGGGTTCATGGGGGGTGGTCTTGGAGGGGAGGATGATCCTCAAACTACGGAGCATCCTGGACAATCCAACTCACCCCCTCCATGACATACTGGTCAACCTGAGGAGTGCCTTCAGCAACAGACTGGTTCCACCAAGATGCAGGACAGAACACTGCAGGAGATCCTTCCCTGTGGCTATCCTATTTACAACTTCTCCCCCTTCTGTCATGGTGTAGACTGAGACTGATTCCCCTAACCCCCCCCCCCCCACCCCCCCCCCAATCTTGCACATCCCACAAGCCTTTCCACTCATCACTTTAATTTCATGTTTCATTCATTTTGTGTTTTGTGTATATTGTGGCAGATCAATTTCCCTCCTGGAATAAATAAAGTTCTACTGTATCGTGTCATACCATATAAGATTGTTCAGTACAAGATTTCAATTATTCAACAATGCAGTGTCACATAACAACATTGACATAGGAGAGATACAAAAAGCTGGAGTAACTCTGCGAGTCAGGCAGCACTCTGGAGAAAAGGAATAGGTGACGTTTTGGGTCAAGACCAGTTTCGTGTCTAAAAAAGAGTCTCACCTGAAACATCACCTATCCATTTTCTCCACAGAGGCTGCCTGATCTGCTGAGTTACTCCAGCTTTTTGTTTCTATCTTCATCATACGAGGGACAGAGGATAGGCAGATAATAGTAAAATTAAATGAGAACTTACTAGTTTGAAGTTTGATCTTTATTTTATGAGGAGTTGTGATGAGGGATTTCGTGACGACCCCGCCAGCACGCATGAGCGACATTCTTCAAAGCAGCGGTGTGGAATCACAGAATTAAACAAGAATGACTAATATAGTAAGATTGAAAAGACTCTATTTACCAGTTGACCAGTAGAGGGTTGGGAGCGGAGGGCACGAAATCCCTCATCGCAACTCCTCATAAAATAAAGATCAAACTTCAAACTGGTAAGTTCTTGTTTAATCTTACTATTTCATTTCGGAGTCACGTGAGTGACTTTATGAAGATTTCAAAGCTCTGTGATTACATGCCCTGGATCACGTCCATGCTCACACACCGCCGCAATTCTGATGGAAGGAGTATGTTAACGTATTTCAGACTTGACAAGCTGAAAAAATAATATAGTATTTATTAACACAAATCAAAAAATCCTCACTCGGGGATAAACGTTTCTTGGTGACCAGTACTTAACACTGTCTCCGCAAACATAGCAGGAGCGGCCACAGGTTTATTATAAAACCGCTGGAATGTAGCTTCGCTGGCCCAGCCCACTGTAGTGAGGATATGGTCCATGGGAACCTCCATGGTCCTCGCCACTGATGTGGATGCAGCCCTGGTAGAATGGGATTTAAAGATATTAGTATCAATACCTGCTACATCCAATACCACCCTGAACCACCTGGAGACCGTCTGCACCGTCACCCTGTGATGGGGTTTCTTATGGCTGATCAGCAGGCCTTTCTCCATTTTCCTGATGGTATGCATCACTTTTATATAGTGACATATGTAGGTAGCTATGCAGAGCCTCACATCAACGGGGTATGCTGGTAATATTAATTGCAGCCCTGTAGTCCCAGGTCTGTGCTGCTTGAGTAACTCATCAATAAATAAAGTTACTCTCTCAGGGGTTGAGACCATGTTATCCAACTTTATCTTTTGCAAGGTCTGGACCCGCTGAGCCGATGTTAGTGCCATTAACATCACCATCTTCAGGGTGAGTTTATCCAGCAGTAGTCCAATCATTGGCGACCAACTCCTGAGTAGGGTCAATACTACCCCTGTGTCCCAGGTGATGTTGTATCGTGGTCGGGGAGGGTTCAAATTGAAGATACCCCTCATCTTTAATCATCTCAAGGACCACCGGATACCATGGTTGTGTAGCCCAGTCGGGTATTATTAACATGCCTGTTGCAGAATCTGATTTTATTTTCTGCATCACCGACTGATGAGGCAAAATGGAGGAAATGCATAGAAAAACCATTTCCCCCAGTGCAGCGAGAAAGCGTCCATCGCTACTGCCCCAGGATCTGGTTCCCAAGATACATATGTTGGTATCTGATGGTTCAATCTGGATGCAAAAAGGTCAATGTATGGTGTTCCAAATTTGGTGATAATTTTAGCAAATATTTGGGGATTCAACATCCACTCACTGTTATCATTGAATACACGTGACCTGGTGTCCGCCACTGTATTGAGCTTACCTGGAAGGTAGGTAGCTGATATCCAAATATTTCTTTCTATGCACCAGAGCCAGATTGAGTTTGCCAATTCATCACAAGATATTGACTTGATACCACCCATATGATTTAAGTATGCCACCACAGTGGTGTTATCTATTTGAAGACGGACATGTGTATGACGTAAATTCATGCAATAAGCTCGTAGTCCGTGAAATGCTCCTCGCATCTCCATATAGTTTATCCCTTGTGATAATAGAAGGGTAGATTCGTGTAAATCCCATCTACCGCCACAACTGGAAGTAGTGTCGGTAGCTCCCCAGCCTTGGGCGCTTGCGTCGGTTTGTACCACGACTGATGGGGTCGGTACAATAATGGGATTGAATGAGTCACGAATATTATCAATCCACCATTGTAGCTCAAGTTTTGCCTTGATTGGCAGCTGCAAAGGTCTATCAAAATGTCCAGCATTTGTTTTTAATGCTGAAATTTTTGTTCTTTGCAAATTTTGATAATGTAGAGGGCCAAATCGTGCAGCTGGAAATGTAGTTACTAATTTCCCAATTACCTTAGCAGCGTGTCTGATTGTTGGTTTCCTGGCGCAAGCAAGGTTGTTACATGCTTCAATAACATCCATTGCTTGTTATCTAGGATGGTAACAATTATTTGATTGGTGTTAATTGTGAATCCCAGATAGTTCATGACCTGTGAAGGGTAGAACTTAGATTTGTCTGGATGGATGACAAACCCTAATTTTATAAACAATGTCTTAGTAGCTGCTACTGCTAAATTTGTTGATTCCATGGTCTTCCCCACAATCAAGATGTTGTCTAAATATGCCATGACAATATGGTTTTGTTTCCTCAGGGATGCCAATACTGGTTTCAAAATGTTTGTAAATAACCTAGGGGCTATTGTAAGCCCATTAGGTAGGGCTCTGTATTGTCATAGCTGATTCATCCAAACAAACTTCAGGAACTTTTGGTGATGTTTCCATATGGATACTGAATAGTATGCATCTTTTAAATCGATGCATGCCATGAAGCACCCTTTGGAAATCAGTGATTTAGCTATTTCAAATGTGTCCATTTTAAAATGGGTATATTTTACAAAAGTATTCAAATAGGTTAAATCAATCATAATCCGACATCCACCATCTTTTTTGGTTTTGGTAAAGATGTTGGATACGAACTCAAGAGGTTCATGCATCATTTTCTCTATCACCCCTTTTGCATGTAGCCTCAAAATTTCCTCATGTCCTTCCGCTATTTCCTTATGGGAAAGTGCAAATTTCCGGTCTGGGGTAAGTTGTTCATTTATTAATTCAATTTCATACCCCTGAATACTTTGTAAAATAAACGAGTCTAAAGTTATAGAGCTCCATGCATCCCAGAATAAACGTAATCTCCCACCAACTTGTGAGGTTAAACATGCAGCACTTGCATGAGAACCAGACCCCCTTACCTCCATGGTTACCGGCGGGGCCTGACGTTCTGGGCTTTGGTGTTCCGTTGTGTTGCTGGATTGTGGGGTTGGCGCATCTTCCACACCGGTCGCTGTTGGCCCTGCCCTAAAAAAGGCTTTTGTTGTTGGGGTGCGGCCGGCATGTAGGTCCTTGCTGATCTTTCAGGTGGCCCCTGAGGTCTTACATATGGTGTTTACCTGCGCTTTGCCGGCCTGCTGGAGGGAGGTGGTTTCATCAAAGCGACTGCCTTCGCCTCCTCGTCCAGGTCCTTGACCTGTTTAGGCAGGTCCTCACCGAACAGCTGTCTCGGTGGCAGCGTCGCCGATGCCTTGCACAACCCTGCGAACTTGGGGTTGAGAGTCGGCTTGATGGAGATTTTTCGGAAAGCATTGATTTCGTATTGTGTGTTACACAATAACGCAAGAGCATCTTCCTGCTCCTCCGTCATCTCCGTGCCGTCAATCGATCTGGCAAAGGCAGTGATTCCCGACGTCAACAGTTTAACAGTTTCAGGATTTTTTGTAGTTTGAGTTCCTGTGCCCTTATTCCTGGACTGATGTTGCCCCAGATGGGCGTGTTGACTGTCGGTACATTCAATGATACACAGTTGTTCGGGGCCTTGTATTTGTTCATTGCCTCGGTCAGGACCTGATCCTGCAGCTGGTGTGTAGTGAGGAAGTCAATGCTAGCCGCTAGTTTGGGCTGCAATGGCTGTCCTGAGTACTTTGGCTGGACAAATTTGGAAACCACATCCAGAAGTTCCTGTTGGGGTTTCTCAGGTGCTGCAGGTTCCTGCGCCAATCCTTCTTCAACGTCAGCCAGCTGCTGACCCCTGGCACTCCCCACCGATGACGGGGACATGCTGGGTGGCCCAGATGCATGTCTCCTGGAACTGGAGGATATCCAGTCCTGCTGCTGGAGATTTTGCTCTAGGAGTCGCTTCATCATGCACTCCATGCGGGCCATGCGACCGCCGCCGCTATCTGCGGACAACAAGTCGACTTCCTCAGGTTCTCCTGAACTACTGAGGCTTCTGCCATCGACCCGCACCTCGTCGAGGTGATGTCTAGGGTGCCTAGGCAGGATGTCGCTGACTGCCGCTCCAGTGGGGCTTTGCAACTCCCGCGCGGACATGCTGCTAGTCTGCAATCTTCCGGACTGTGGCGGCCCGCCTGTCAGGGAACACATGAGCGGTGAGGAGTCGGTTCCAGCCGCCAAAGCGGGGTTCACCGATGTCCGCGCGGGCTTGCTGCCAGTCCTCCCCCGGGAGAAAGGCAACGTTCGGTCACGTCCAGCCGCTAACGCGGGGTGCGGTGACCGAGATGATTTACCACCGGCCCGCGATCTGGCAGGCTCCCCCGGTGGTGAGTCTGTTCCGGCCGCACCTGCAGGGCTCCCAGACTCAGACCTCGATCCCTCACCGGTCCGTGATCTGGCGGACTGCTCCGGTGGCAAGTCGACGCCGGCCGCTGCAGCGGGGCTCTTCGACTTTCGTGCGGTTCTTCCCCTGGTCCGCCCTCTGGTGACCTGTATAGGAGGGGAGACAGAACATGCCGCAGAGAGGGTAACCCGTTTACGCACCTTTTTCCCACTGTCCCTATGTTTAGGTGACAGTGGTAGGGAGTCAGTGTCTTGCCTACCCTGCTCCTGCGCGGTGCTCCTACCACTATGTGGCTCCATGGACAGCCGAGGTGGAGAGTCGGGTCCTGGTAGAGTAGAGCTCCCTGACGTCCGTGTCCTTTTCCCGGCCCGACGAGCGGGTGCTGCCGTTGTAGCGGGCAGCTCCGGGGAATGTTGCCGCTGACTCCTGTCGGAAGTCCTGCGGCTGGAGGTGTATTTCAAACTCCTTTCCATCGTCCCTGTGAACAAAAAAAATCTATCCACAGGAACTAACCAACAAGGTTAGTTCCTCTTACCTGAGTAGTTCTTTTTGAAGGGCTGGTGGAGGACGCACTCCCCCACCAACCGTCAACTGCAACTGCGAGCGACGATATGTCGCGCATGCGTGCTGGCGGGGTCTTCACGAAGTCACTCACGTGACTCCGAAATGAAATCTCCATCCAGACGACTTTAATATTTTAATTGGTTGTGTGTATCAGTGATCCTACCTTTAAGGTTGATCCCTAGCCAGCCAACATTTTCAGACCTCAACAGAAGGACAGTTAATGGGATGATACATGCCCACACAGTGGGCCAGAAAGGTGTATCCAAAGGTTCTTGCTAAATGGACACTAACCACCTTTCCACATGGTACACTCCACATCATTATCAGTGTACAATACTGATCATTAATGATGTCAACAACTCTATAAAGGGCATTTTCCAATCTTGGCTTTTAAATGTTAATAAGCATGGAGGTGGAACATTTCTTTGGAATTTCATCTGCAATAACTAGTAAGATTTAGTTTAGTTTAGTTTAGTTTTGAGATACAACGTGAATACACGGCCTTTGGCCCACCGAGTCCGCACCAACCAGCGATCCCCGCACATTAACACAAGTCTACACACACTAGTGACAATTTACACATACCAAGTATACAAACACAAGCCAATTAACTTACAGATCTGTTTGTCTTTGGAGTGTGAGAGGAAACCAAAGATCTGGTAGAAAACCCACGCGGTCACAAGGAGAACGTAAAACTCCGTACAGACAGCACCCATAGGCGAGATCGAACCCGGGTCTCCGGCGCTGCAAATGCTGTAAGGCAGCAACTCTACTGCTGCACGCCATGCTGCCCATTTCTTCTTAAAGGTGCTGCACTGTTTGTCTCTTTCAAAAGAACAGTTCAATGATATAGCAATGCTTTGTACCATCTTCCCACACTTGCAATTACTGTCATTTTGAAGGTGAGACTTAACCGAGTGAGTTTATAAGTTCCTGAACATTCTGCACCTTCTTCAACTCTATTTGGAAAGCTATAATTGCTCTGGCATTAAGAAATAAAAAGGGAGCTATTGAGAATATATTATAAAGCTGAATACTGATAACAGGGGAATGAAAGATAAATGTAGAAAATGTAAACAAAAGGGCTAGAGGAACAGAGCTGTGATAGTAAGTGACTTTAATTCCCTTTTTTCCTCCTTTGTCTTACTTCTGAATGGATTTCACCATGAACACTCGTTGGCGTTTGATATCGTTACTATGCAGCCTTCTCTCCATAGCTAGTGAGCCACTGAATCCATTGATCCTGGGTCTGCATTGACGAGCATCTCAGAAGTCAAGCCAGGAGGACCAATGCATGATTTTGCCCTCATTAGCCTTGAAACTTTATGAGGAACTTCATCAGTGATGCATGAAATGACAACAAAGATAACAACTCCTCTGGGTCCAAAGAACAAAATTCATCCCATTGTGTTCCTTGACTAGATATTCAAATACATACTACGTTTTAATTTAAAATGTGAAAAGTGTTTTAGAAGAACAAGAGGTCTGTGAGCAGCTTGTTACAACCTAATGATACAGAAGCAGTGAATGTTGCTGGAGTGACCCCTTGCTGCTTACTATTCCACCAGGAGTAATATTAAATTGACCTTTATGGGTAGTTTTTTATTCTCTAAGTGCACTGTAAATGTCAGGTCATGATGAGAGAGGTGAGAGATGAAAAAAACCCTACCTCTTTAAGAGTAACAAATTGTCCTTTTTGTTTTCTTCACAGGATTACACTCTGACAATGTACTTCCAGCAGTCGTGGAGAGATAAGCGGCTATCTTACTCTGGAATACCTCTGAACCTCACCTTAGACAACAGGGTGGCTGATCAGCTATGGGTTCCCGACACCTATTTCATTAATGACAAGAAATCATTTGTACACGGCGTCACAGTGAAGAATCGTATGATTCGCCTCCACCCAGATGGCACAGTCCTCTACAGCTTGAGGTTTGTATCAACCATGCCTAACGCACATCGCAAGCAAGGGCTGAGAGACGAAGCTGCGTATATTAATGCATTGCCGCAGACAGATGTTTTTAATAACTTTAGATTATCTTTCTACATCTCCTGCATTGACTGATTTATGGGTCATTTCCCCTTCAAACACTGTTTGAAGGAGAACACAAATGCCCACTCGCAAACTTGTGCTAAATCTAATCATTAGCTGCCTTTGGAATCAGTAGGCAAGTCACAGATAGCCCAGTCTCTAATCTCGGGAAAGCATTTATGTCCATTGACGGCACAGCTCTGATGGGTATGTGAGTCAAGGACGACCCATCCCCAGCCTCATTATATTCAATTTTAATACATTATTATAAAAGTACAGCACAAGAACACAAGAACGGATCCTTCGGCCCACAATTGTTGCTACACTGTTATCACAACCCAATCATTTTATTTTCCTTTCTTAAAACGGGGTGTCTATAATTTTGACCAATTTACCATGGGAAGTGTATGTATGCGTGAAGTGCATATATATTTATACAAGCTTTTGGAGATGCATGAATCATGTGATGACCCTGTTGCAGATATTTTAGAGAGAGTGTAGTTATACCAGCAGTATTATAAAGGACCCCACACATCTCCATCATGGACTGTTCACTCTGCTGCCCTCGGGCAAAAGATATCGGAGCATAAGGAGCAGAACATCAAGGTTCTGCAACAGCTTCTTCCCAAGAGCCATCAGACTCCTGAATGCCATGTAATAGGCTACCACCATTGTCTATTTTATCCTTTTATCCATTTTATCCTTTTATCCATTTTATCCATTTTATCCTTCTGTTTATTATCGTGTTGCATGGGGAGCCAAATGCAACGGAATTTCATTTGGAATTGCATATATCGATGTATTTCTAAATGACAATAAAGTTTGTTTGATTGATTGATTGATTTAGCTAGATACATGTGTGGAGAACAGTGATCCAAATCAGGAGCGACAAGAGGCTGCAGATCCTGAAATCTTGAGCAAATAAACAAAGTGCTGAAGGAACTCAGCTGGTCAGACAGAATCTGTGCAGTGAAATGGATAGGTGTTCTAGTTTGAACCCTTTTTCATACCGATGTGAAATATTTATCTACTTAAACTGGGTTACAACAGCAATGATCAATAATATATCATGAAAATGACCAAAATTACCGAGAAAACTTTCCTTTAATTTTAGAAACTACATCCTCTCAATAAATGAAGAAAAGTCCCGACCCAAAATATTGTCTGTCCCTTTCCCTCCACAGATGCTGCCTGACCCATTTAGTTCCTCCAGCACTTTGTTTTGATTCAACTCTCCTTGTTTTACAGAATTGAGTCACTTCTGTTTGACCCCATCTGATCTTTGGGCCGCAGGCTAAATACTTAATTGTTTTCAGCTGCTCTTCTGGCCTCTGTCAGGGTGTCCTAGAGTGGTGCTGAATTGTTTAGCAAGCTGAAATAAAGTTAATGTTCATCTTTCTTCCTAGGTGTAATGTATATCTCGACCATTGAATAAAAAAGGCTGTAACATAGGGTTGAAAATTATTGGGAGGATAGGGCTTCTAAAATTAAGTCAACGTTATTTCTGAAGAAGCTTCGTTTTCATGATTTATCACTGAGCATTGCTTTCCAGCCCAGTTTAAGTAGATTGATTTTGCTCAGTATTTCCTGCTATACATAACTGTGCCAAAAGGCTGAGTTACTCCAGCATTTTGTGTCTACCTTCGATTTAAACCAGCATCTGCTGTTCTTTCGTACAAACTGTGCAAAAAGATGTGGGTTTCAGGAAAATAACTCAGTCACATTATAAAACTCTTTGAAAGCCTAAAAGCTTCAAATCTCAAAGGTTAATCTTAATAAACGAACCTGCAAGGCAGACATTGATGAAGACTGGAGAGATCTTCATGACTGAGCGCCACTCTGAGATTAGTTGGCAGATTGTAGCAAGTAGGTTACATTAACATCTGAATTCCATTCAAGCTTTAGTCAAATTATGATGTTGAAGATACGGGGAGATATTAATGACTAACACGATCTAGGGGTTTTCATTTCGAGACTTTTCCTTTTCAGGCTATAACAATTTTAATCACCGTGTAAAAACAGGGAAAAGCAGATAAGGCTAATGCACAAAGTGCTGGAGTATCTCAGTGGGTCATGCAGCATATCTGGAGAACATGTATAGGCGAAAGTTCGGGTCGTGAACCCCTTTTCTTACCCCATCCCCCCCTCCCTCCAAATCAACCTGAAGAAGGGTCTTGACCTGTAACATCCCCTATCCATGTTCTTCCAGAGATACTGCCTGACCCGCTGAGTTCCTCCAGTACTTTGTGTCCTTTCTTGAATTTTAATCTTTCCACATGGAATGGGTGCAAGGTGATTTATGGCCCCTGAAGATGGGGAATCCTTTGATCACCCACTTGCCTGAATGAGAAGTCCTTGGTTCAGGCAATTGAATAATAGGAAGTGGGAAGGAGCACCTAAACCTTCCCTCAAGGTCATAATTATTTTAATAGACTGCCTGCCCCGTTTCTCCTGATTAGCTCATCCATATATTCAGACATTCTGGTTTAAAAAAAGGTTAGTTATTATTTGAGAAACTGAATTCAATCATTACAAACTGATTTAAGACATTTTGATGCTGCAGTTTTCATGCATATCAACTCTTAATTATCCATTGCCCTAAGTCTTTTGAGGCTTTGTGGAATTTATTGTCCAGTAATAAAAAAAATTCTAAACAATTTTAATCAATTGATCGTTGACCTGTAATGTTGAATCCCACGGCAAGAAACAAATATCAATAAGGTGATTCCTTTAGAAAAACAGCAACATTTTTGGTTGTGAAAGAATATTTTTATTTAAGCAATAATCAGGAGCATTCATTCATTTCAAAGCGATAAATCTGCACCATTTCTAAACTTGTGAATGTGTACAATGTCAAGCCCCAATAACAATAATTCTCCTTGTCAGAATGATTAGTTACAGCTTCAAAGCAGCTGTGTTCTTCGGGCAGAAAAGCAATAATAATTTCATTTATTACAGCCTGGAATAACCATTTTCCTACTGTAAGAACTTATTGGTGGAGAGCTGCCAACATGACAACATGAACAAATTATAACATCAGTTTAATGAGGGCCTTCACTTCTTCCAATGACTGCTGGCTCTTCCCTTCCCTCATATTGCATCCCAACCACGCAGTGATGCAGCTGGTAGAGCTACTCTCACAGCGCCAGAGACCTGCATTAGACCCTGACCTTGGGCATTCTCCATGTGAGCAGCTGGGTTTTCTCAAAGTGCTCTGGTTTCCTCCCACATCCGAAAGACATGCAGTTTGTAGGTTAAGTAGCCTCTACAGAATTGCACCAAGTGTGTAGAGAGTGCATTGGAAAGTGGAATAATATTGAACTCGTGTGAACCAGTGATTGATGGTCAGCATGGACTCGGTGGGCCGAAGGGACTTTATCTCCAAACTAAAAATTTGCTGTTTTTGTTTCAATTCCTGATGGATCTCCTTGGTGATGTAGTTGATTTATCTCTATGTAATTCACTGAAGGAAATAACAAGATTATTCAAAATTATTTTGGAAATCAACACCACCTCCAGAGAATACCTCCTTAAATTTGACTCATTTGCATAAATATATCAGTTGATATTTTGCAATGATCAGTTGATATTTTAGTCTTAAATTGTGCTTGCAAGTATTTCAGTTCCCGGTCTTCTGACCAATCCCTTGTTCTTGAGCAAATGCTGTGCATGCAGCAACATTAAATGATCATTAATAGTAAGATTAAACGAGAACTTACCAGATTGAAATTTGATATTTATTTTATGAGGAGTTGCGATGAGGGATTTCGTGAAGACCCCGCCAGCACGCATGCGCGACATTCTTCAAAGCAGCGGTGTGGAATCACAGATAACAACAATGACTGAAGATAGTAAGATTTAAGAGACACTAATATACCAGTTGACCTTATGATAGAGGGTTGGGAGCGGAGGACACGAAATCCCTCATCGCAACTCCTCATAAAATAAAGATCAAACTTCAAACTGGCAAGTTCTCGTTTAATCTTACTATTTTACTTCGGAGTCACGTGAGTGACTTCGTGAAGATTTCAAAGCTCTGTGATTCCATGCCCTGGACCACGACCATGCTCACACACTGCCATAATTATTGATGGAGGAAGTATGTTAACGTATTTCAGACTTGAACAAGCTGAAAAATAATAACATATTTGTTAATACAAACAATAAACCCCTCAACTTGGGGACAAGCGTTTAGGGAACAGCATTTAAACTGACTCCACAAACGTTGTGGGAGCGGCCACAAGTTTGTTATAAAAAAGCTGAAATGTAGCTTCACTGGCCCAGCCCGCTATTGCGAGGACATGATCCATGGGTACCTCCATGGCCCTCGCCGCTGATGTGGATGCAGCCCTGGTAGAATGAGATTTAAAATGTTAGTGTCTTACCTGCTGCACCGTATACCGCCCTGAGCCACCTGGAGATAGTCTGCACCGTCACCCTGTGATGTGGGTTTTCATGACTGATAAACAGACCCGTCTCCATATTCCTGATGGTGTGTGTGATATTAATATAATGTCGGATATAGGTGGCTATACAGAGTCTTACATCAATGAGATATGCTAGGAATTCCATTTTCAGTCCTGTAGTCCCAGGTATGTGTTGTTAAAGCAACTCATCTATAAAGAAAGTCACTTTATTGGGGGTCGAGACCATTCTATCCAGTTTTAGTTTCTGTGGAGTCTGGACCCGTTATGCTGTGGTCAGTGCCATTAACATCACCACTCACCACTGGTGAGTTAGTCCAGTGGTAAATCCGTCATAGGCGACCAGCTCCTGAGTAGAATCAACACCACCCCTATATCCCAGGTAATATTATATCGTGGTCAGGGAGGGTTGGATTGAATATACCCCTCATAGTTTGGATACCAGCTGGTGAGATCCCACTCCAATGTTGAGATGGGATTACAGTGCACTCCTGGCACTGTTTATGGCACTGTAACTGAGGGCCTCATCATAATGAAGGCCCGCGAGGACTTCCAGCACATTGGAGATCGTAGCAGAGTTGTAGGTGGTCTTGGACCGACTACAGAAGGCCTCTCATTTCCTTATGTGGGTGAAGTACTGTTCCCTTGTGGAGTCTCTGCACGATGATGTTATGATGTCCATGTTTTTTGATGACAGCCCGAATTCCAGTAGTGGCCTCTATATTGAGGTACCATGGTTGTGTGGGCCAGTCGAGTATTATCAGCATACCTGTTGCAGAATCTAGTTGATTGTTCTGCAATACCCGACTAATAAGGCAGAATGGGGAAAAAGCATAGAAAACCCATTTCCCCCAACGTAACGAGAACATGTCCATCGCCACTGCCCCAGGACCTGGTTCCCAAGAGACATATGTTGGTATCTGATGGTTCAACCTGGACGCAAAAAGGTCGATATCTGGTGTTCCATATTTGGCTATAATTTTAGCAATATTTGGGGGTTCAACATCGACCCGATGTCGTTATTAAATACTCGTGACCTGGTGACCGCCACTGTATTGAGCTTACCCGGAAGGTACGTTGCTGATATCCAAATATTTCTTTCAATACACCAGGGCCAAATTAAATTTGCCAATTCATCACAAGATATTGACGTGATACCACCCATATGGTTTAAATACGCCACCTCAGTGGTATTATTTATTTGAAGACGGACATGCGTATGATGCAGATTAGTGCAGTAAGCCTGCAGCCCGTGACATGCTCCCAGCATTTCCAAATAGTTTATACCTTGTGATTGAAGAAGAGTAGACTCGTGCAAATCCCACCTGCCGCCACTACTGGAAGTGGTGTCAGTAGCTCCCCAGCCCTGGGTGCTTGCGTCAGTTTGTAACACGACTGGGTTTGATATAATGATGGGATTAAAACAATCACAAACATTGCTAATCCACCGCTGTAGCTCAATTTTTGCCCTGTTTGGCAGCTGCATAGGCCTGTCAAAATGTCCAGCATTCGCTTTTAATGCTGAGATTTTGCTCCTTGCAAGTTTTGATAGTGTAACGGCCCAAATTGTGCAGCTGGAATATAGCTATAAGCTTCCCAATCACCTTAGCAGTATGTCTAATAGTCGGTTTCTTGGCGCAAGCAAGGCTGTTACATGCCTCTATTATGTCTGTTGCTTGTTCCCTGGGATAGTGACAATCAATACCCCATGCATCCAGAATGTACGCAACCTCCCTCCTACTTGTGAGGTTATACATGCAGCACTCCCAAGAGAACCAGACCCCCTTACCTCCATGGTTACCGGTGCGGCTTGATGCTCTGGGCTTTTGTGTTCGTTGTGTCGCTGGGATGTGGGGTTGGCGCATCTTCCATGCTGGTCGCTGTGGGCCCTGTCCTAAAAAAGGCTTTTGTTGAAAGGGTGCGACCGGTGGATAGGTTGTGATTGCCCTGTCGGGTTGAACCCGAAGCCTGTTAGATGTAGCTTAAGGATGCTGTCTGCGATACGCCGGTGGCCTGCTCGAGGATGGTGGTTTCTCAACCCGACCACTTTTGCCTCCTCTTCCAGGTCTTTTACCTGATTTGGCAGGTCTTCACCAAACAGCTGTCGCGGTGGCTGCATAGCAGAGGCTTTGCACAAACCCGCGTATTTTGGGTTGTGAGTTGGGCGGATGGAGCTCTTGCGAAAGCAGTTTATTTCTTAATGTGTATTGCACAGCAACGCTAGTGCATCCTGCTGCTCCTCCGTCATGTCCGTCCCGTCTATGGACCTGGCAAAGGCAGTAATAGCCCTGATCCCGGGACTGCCCCAGATGGGTGTGTTGACGGTCGGGAGCCTGCCCCGGTGGTGAGCCGGTACCTCCTGCTCCTGCGGGGCTCCCCGACGTCCCAGCAGGTGCGTCACCGGTCCGCGATCTGGCAGACTTCTCCGGTGGCATGTCGATGCCGGCCGCTGCAGCGGGGCTTCTCGACCTCGGTACGGCTTTCCCCCCCCCTGGTCCGCCCTCTGGAGGCCTGTAACAGAGGGGAAACAGAGCGTGCCGTTGAACGAGGCACGGCTTTACGCACCTGTTTTCCGCTGGCCCGGTGATGTTTGGGCGATAGCGGTAGGGAGTCAGGGTCTTGCCTACCCTGCTCCCGCGCGGTGCTCCAACCAATGTGCAGCTCCCTGGCCTGCTGTGGTGGAGTCGGGCCCTGCCAACTGAACAGGGCTCCCCAACTTCCGCGTTCTTTTCCCGGCCCGCTGAGCGGGTGCTGCCGGTGTGGCGGGCAGCTCCGGGGATTGTGGCCACTGACTCCCGTCCGAAGTCCCGTGGCCCTTGGAGGCATGCTTCGATGCCTTCTTTCTGGTCTCCTGTCCATCGTTTCTGTAAGTAAACACGTCTACTACAGAAGCTAAGCAACTCAAGGTTAGTATAACTTATCTGAGGGCCTTTTTGAAACTGCCAGTGGAGGAGCGCGGTGTTGAGTCGGGCTGCCGCTCTGCCGTCGCTACCTGCGAACGGCGAGTCTGTGAGCCCGGACCCTGCCAGGTCAACGAGCTGCCCGACCTACCCGGTGTGTAGTAAAGCCGTCAGTCCGCGGTGATCCTGCGGGCTGCGGTGTTGAGTCGGGCTGCCGCTCTGCCGTCGCTACCTGCGAACGGCGAGTCTGTAAGCCCGGACCCTGCCGGGTCAACGGGCTGCCCAACTTCCGGTGAATTCATGCGTCAGTCCGCAGTGATCCTGCGGGCCGCGGTGTTGAGTTGGGCTGCCGCTCTGCCGTCGCTACAAACGGCGAGTCTGTGAGCCTGGACCCTCCTGGGTCAACGGACTTGCCCGACTCCGGTCTGTTGCTGCCGCCGCTGATTGCCCGCATCCTGCGGTTCACAGTCAGTCTCGAAGCGGCCCGTGGAGTACTCTGTTACACAAAATACATCAAACATGAAATTAAAGTGACTATTAGAGTGGAAAGGATTGGGGAGGGGAGGGGAGGGGAGGGGAGGGGAGGGGAGGGGAGGGGAGGGGAGGGGGAGTCCGTCTACCCCACGGCAGAAGGGGGAGGAGTTGTGCAGTTTGATAGCCACAGGGAAGAAGGATCTGTGGTGTTCTGTCCTGCATCTTGGTGGAACCAGTCTGTTGCTGAAGGTACTCCTCAGGTTGACCAGTGTGTCATGGAGTCGATGAGCTGTATTGTCCAGGATGCTCTGCAGTTTGAGGAGCCTCCTCCCCTCCAATACCACCTCCCATGAATCCAACTCCAAACCCCCAGGATGGAGCCAGCCTTCCTGATGAGATTGTTAATCCTGTACAATCAGGAGAGGCCTTGCAAGCAGTTAGCGCATATGTATTTCACCTGGTCTTTAGAATGAGATGAAAGTTGAACATTGTTCATCTTGTTTTTTTTTTTCTTTTTTTGTTTTTTTTAATTAAATTATTTATTTTTTTGGTCCTGTTTGATTGTAGTTAGTTAGTGTTTTTTTTAGCTGGATATGTGTGGGGGGTGGGGTGGGGAAACTTTATAAATCTTTTCCCTGTTCGGAGGACCCGACCTTTCCTCTGTCGGGTCTCCGTTGTTGTTGGGGCCTAGCATTGTGAAGCGGCCTCCAACCGGACCTGGGGTTCCAGTCGCGGAGCGATCGTGGAGCTGGCCGAGTTAGGAACGGGAGGGGCTGTGGTGGCGCGCTGCTGCTGCCTGACCCCGGAGATTCGGAGGCTCCAGCTGCAGGCTGGTGGACGGTAACACTGGGAGCTCGCGGGTCACTGGTGGGAGACCGCTTTTCAGAGCGCCCGCGGCGGCAACTTCTCCCGCCCGAGATGCGGGGTTGAAAATGACCTGGAGCGGGGCCTTACATTGCCCGGTGCGGCTTTAATGGCGGAGATTCACTGTTATGGATGTTTGTGTCAATTGTGTTGTGTCTTGGTTCTTTTCTTGTTTGTATGACTGCAGAAACTAAATTTCGGTTGAACCTCAATATGGTTCAAATGACAATAAATGGTATTGTATTGTATTGTATGGTATCTAATCCTGTTTGAATATATTTTTGTATTGTCCATTGCCATGACCTACATGAATATCCTGACTCTTCATTATTACTTCATGTATTACTTCATGGGCGATCAGTAATCATACACAAACTCTCTATTAGCAATCGTGTGTCCGTCAAGCTATTAACCTAAAGCCAACTTTAGTTTTTTCCTTGATTGTTAATTTAAAACGAATGGGTTTTGAAATATCAACATTATTCTTTTCATTCAAGGCCAGTGGCATCCCTCAGTAGTGCCAAAGGCAGAAGCGGTTTATATGGAACATTATTCATGTAAACAACAGAATCATGTTTGAGTATACTTGAAATTAAGAAGTCAAATACAATGCAGATCATAAACAGAAATTGGATATATTGCCTTTGCCTCCAGATTCCATTTAAATTTAAATAAGAGTACTCTTCAATACAAGTATTAAACTAAACTCAATTAAATTAAATTCAATGACAGGGAAGTTACTAATCAGCATCTCCCTCAACATCTTCAGCAACATCGTTATTATCACCATCTGATGGAACTTCATTGCTATTTCATTTCAAATGATTTTAATTGTTTATTCAATAGATCTAACGTTAACCAGATCAGGTCGGATTTAATGCATAATCAGTATTATAAAGACTTCAAAAACAGAAAGTTTAAATGAAGTTGTAATTCCATACATTATATCACATTAGATGGATGTGAGCATCCCAATGAGCAGTTATTTTGTATTATATCTGTCCATTATCGATTGTGATTTAAAATTGTAATTGCAAGAAACAATATAGAGGTTGAAATTTTGAGAAAATTCAGACCCTTTAATTTGCTAACTCACCTCATTGCTAACTGGGACAGGTTACTCCGTTCAAAATCCTGCTTCATCCAGTGATCCGTCTTGTGATGTATCATGACATCTCTCATTCAGGTTTATCTCGATATTGTGGTGTATTCAACAGTGCACTAGATGTTCTTAGCAGTGACTAGTGGGATGCCGCAAGGCTCGGTGCTCGGACCGCAGTTATTTAAAATATATATTAACGATTTAGACAAGGGAATTTAATGTAACATCTCCAAGTTTGCAGATGACACAAATCTGGGTGGCAGTGTGAGCTGCGAGGAGGATGCTATGAGGCTGCAGGGTGACTTGGACAGGTTGGGTGAGTGGGCAGAAGCATGGCAGATGCAGTAAAATGTGGATAAATGCGAGTTATTTCTGAATTTTTTATCTGAGTGGTGTCAGATTTGGGAAAGGGGAGGTGCAATGAGACCTGGGTGTCCTTGTATATCAGAGTCTGAGAGTAAGCATGCAGGTACTGCAGGCAGTGAAGAAAACTAATGGCATGTTGACCTTCATTGTGAGAGGATTTGAGTTTACGAGCAAGGATGTCCTGCCGCTGTTGTACAGGGCCGTGGTTAGACCGCACCTGGAGTATTGTGCACAATTTTGGTCTCCTAATTTGAGGAAGGACATTATTGCTATAGAGGGAGTGCAGCGTAGGTTCACCAGGTTAATTCCCGGGAAATAACCTGGTGAAAGCTGGAGTAACTCATCGGGATAGGCAGCATCTTTGGCGAGAAGGAATGGGGACTTCTTCAGTCTGAAGAAGGGTCTCGACCCGAAACGTCACCCATTCCTCCTCTCCAGAGATGCTGCCTATCCCGCTGAGTTACTCCGTATTTTTGTGACTATCTTGTATGTTTTCATTCTTGAAATGGTCCCATCTAACATTCAGGTCGGTGTCGGGGCTGCAGTTGGAGTAAGGAAGTGCAGACGGATGACTATTCACTGAGATTCATGGCAAGGGGTAATGGAGGCAAGGACTAGAGTTTAGGAAGGGGTTCTGCAAATAATTTCAGAGGTTGGTATCGGAGAGAGTTCTGTAAGGAATATTGGGAACAGTGACAGGGAGAGACGTCTAAAACATGAGAAGGCACGAGTAGTTGGGTGGTTGTTACGCAAATGGCAAATGGGGTTGGCGTACAAGGCATCTATCTTTAGCCTTGGGACAAATTATGGGGGGTTGGTGCATGTCAAGTCAAGAGTCAAGAATGTTTTATTATCATATGTCTCAGATAGGACAATGAAATTATTGCTTGCTGCAGCACAATAGAATATGTAAACATACTACATAACAGGAGAAAAAAAGTTCAGTATGTATAATAATGGGGCATTTGGATTACAGTAAAAGGATTAGCCCAAGTCAACATGGATTTAAGAAAGGGAAATCATGCTTGACTAATCTTCTGGAATTTATTGAGGATGAGACAAGTAAAATGGATGAAGGGGAGCCAGTGGATGTAGTGTATCTAGACTTTCAGAAAGCCTTTGATAAGGCCCTGCATGGGAGACTGGTGACTTAAATTAGAGCACATGGTATTGGGGGTAGGGTGTTGACATGGATAGAAAATTGGTTGGCAGACAGGAAGCAAAGAGTAGGAGTGAACAGGTCCTTTTCAGAATGGCAGGCAGTGGCGAGTGGAGTGCCGCAAGGCTTGGTGTTGGGGCCGCAACAGTTTACCATATATATTAATGATTTGGAAGAGGGAATTAGGAACAACACTAGCAAGTTTGCGGATGACACAAAGCTGGGTGGCAGTGTGAACTATGAAGAGGATGTTAGGAGGTTGCAGGGTGACCTGGACAGGTTGAGTGAGTGGGCAGAAGCGTGGCAGATACAGTATAATATAGATAAATGTGAGGTGATCCACTTTGGCAGCAAAAACAAGGGGGAAGATTATTATCTTAATGGGGTTAAGTTAGATAAGGTGGAGGTACAGCGAGACCTGGGTGTCCTTGTACACCAGTCACTGAAAGTTGGCGTGCAGGTACAGCAGGCAGTGAAGAAAGCTAATGGAATGTTGGCCTTCATAACAAGAGGATTTCAGTAAAGAGGTTCTTCTGCAGTTGTATAGGGCTCTGGTAAAACCACATCTGGGGTATTGTGTACAGTTTCGGTCTCTTAATTTGAGGAAGGACATCCTTGTGATTGAGGCAATGCAGCGTAGGTTCATGAGATTGATCCCTGGGATGGCGGGACTGTCATATGAGGAAAGATTGAAAAGACTAGGCTTGTATTCACTGATGTTTAGAAGGATGAGGGGGTATCTTATAGAAATATAAAATTATGAAAGGACTGGACAAGCTAGGCACAGGAAAAATGTTCCCAATGCTGGGCGAGTCCAGAACCAGGAGCCACGGTCTTAGAATAAAGGGGAGGCCATTTAAGACTGAGGTGAGAAAAAACATTTTCACCCAGAAAGTTGTGATTTTGTGGAATTCCCTGCCACAGAGGGCAGTGGAGGCCAAATCACTGGATGGATTTAAGAGAGAGTTAGATAGTGCTCTAGGGGCTAGTGGAATCAAGGGATATGACCTGGAGTCAAGATTCAACCTCAGATCCCAATCGATCCCTGAATATCAAGGAAATCTGGGATAGTGCAGGAAAAAGTTACTGAGATGGATGACCAACCATGATCTTGTTGAATGTCAGAGTTGAATGAAGGGCAATGGGCCTTTAAGGCCAAGATAAGACTGCTCTCTTAAGAACTTTGAAACTTTGTGGCCGCCAGCGATGTGGCGACTATTTGTGTATTGTCTCAGTGAACACGATAATTGCCCTGCAATCATTGCACTTTTCAACATCAATGATTGTGCGTATCTATAGTATGATTTTACTGGATTGTATGTAAAACAAAGAATTTCACTGTACATATTGTAGGTACATGTGCTAAGAAAAATTAATTATCATCAACATCATCAGCCGGTTCGAGGGGCTGAATGTCTCACTGCTGATCCTATTGCATTTGTTCTTATGATTCAGGATAGAAATTATGATAGCTATAATCTATTCCAGAAAAAGTTGATTTTCAGACACATAGCATCCTAAAGAATGGTGCTACGTCTAAATTTCTAAAGAAGCAGGTTTTTATTATTTTATTTTACTGTAAACTCCAATAGATATCGAAAAATAAATAAGAAGCAGCAAAATGCTCTGTGTACCCTTAACTTTGTACTCCCAAAGGGGAAGGGCACTTTAAGTACCTCCGTGTTTTAAAGCCATACAGAGTGAACTAGAGTGGACTCCGTAGGCCGAAGGGACTGTTTCCATGCTGCATCTTCAAACTAAACAAAACTCAATCTAGATCGGAAAACATTTTCAGCAGTGACATTTCAAATCACAGCTGAATGTTGGAAGGATACGATGATTACATTGGCATTACAGGGTACATTATCACACTTGCATCAGACCAGATGTCAATCTAAAATAAAAACAGAAACTGTTTGAAACACTTTGCACGTCAAGAAGCATTGGTGGGAAAAGAAACAGAATTAGCTCCTCAGGTCAAGGGCACCGTACATATGTCTTTCCAGAGCAAGCAGTGTTTTAATTTTGAAATTCAAATTGGTCCATTGCAAGCCCGGAACAGTCCAACATATCCTAAGACATCAACTTGATAATGAATTAGATAGGGTGGAGCAAATCAGTGTGCTTGTTAGCAGGCCATATTGATCTTGGCAGTCCAGACCTAAACCTAAACCAGATGGTGCCACTGAGTGTTGATAACAAAGTCACACTAAACCAAGCTATAGACTGTGGGCAATGTCTGCTACTCACTCAACAAGAATTGTAGGCATAAGGCAAGGAATGCATCTTGGCTTATGTAACCAAGACAACTCATTGATTGCCATAAGAACAGAAGAAGATCCTGGCAGAAGAGTTCAAGAGTTTATAAGAGTACAATGCAAAATTGAAATAAAGATATCATTGTAATGAGGTTGTGTGTTTTACTTTGAAGGTTGAGGTCAATAGCTGGCAACCAGTGAAGGGAATAAGAGGCCATCACCAACACACCCAAGCCTGAAATTATAGCAGTGCTGTGGTTGTCCCCAGGACTAATATGTGATTGCACATTGTTGTTTCGCAATCTCGCTATGGTTCTCACAATCCTCTGTCAGTTGTTGAAAAACCATGTAGAATGGATGTACAACCAAATACAGAATGTACAATGAATGAGGCAGAAGGAACTACAGATGCTGGAATCTTGAAAAAAACATATAGTGCTGGAGGAACTATAGTACTGGTGGGTCAGCCAGCATCTTTGTTAGCCTGACATCAGTGGTGGGGAAGATGCTGGAGTCAATTATAAAAGATGAAATAGTTGCACATTTGGAACATGGATGCTTTGGTTTGTAACTTGAAATCAATGGCCTACAGCCAGTAAGGAAAACATAGAGGCATCCCAGTGTGGTAAAGCATGAAAATGCAGCAGAGCTGATGTCGGTGTGATAAGTGAAATTCACCATGTGCATTACTATACTGGGGACAAGTTGAGTTTGCATATGAAACATCAAGTTATGTGTGGGTGCAGTTATAAGCCATGCAACTGATGATGCATAAGGAGACCATTCTTTTTACTTCTCTTTTCAGAAGGAATACAATTATGCGGAAATCAGGAAGGAAGCTTTTGGGAGTAGGAAATGGCATCCATTTATATTAGGAAGTCGCTTTACACCTGTAGCTATTACATTTGATGTGATATCTCAAATCAGTAATACACACTGTGGTACCATCAAGAATGCAATGGTAAACTGCTATTATAATGTATTATAATAATGCAATGAAACAATTGAACAGAGGAATTACAAACAGGAGACAATTATGGATAGAGTATTATGGTCATGCTATTGCATGAGAACTCTCATATTGGAAGTAAAACTATGTCAAAGGTTATGGGGAGAAGGCAAGAGAATGGGCTTGAATGGCAGAGTAGACTTTATGGGCCAAATGGCCTTATTCTGCTACTATAACTTATGAACATGAAAATGGGATCTACTCAATAAAGACTGTCAATGAGAATGTTCAAGTGGCTGCATCTGAAATGGTAGCCTAGACCCAGAAAGACTCAGTGTTGAAAAGGATCTATTACCAGACAATGAAATGATGGTTGGGTTTGGCCTGTATTGTGGGGATAGAAAATGAATCAAGGGATATAGGTGGAGGGTAAGTAAATGGTGCTGTGAGGTAAGATCAATTGTGATGTTATTGAATGGCAAACACAATTGGCCATCCCTAACTCCCTGGAGATGATTTCTGCTTCTTGAATCTCCTAGATGTACTAGTGGCTAGAGGACCGAGGGTGAAGGAGGAACTGAAGGAAATTCACATTAGGCAGGAAATGGTGTTAGGTACGCAGATGGGACAGAAGGCTGATAAATCCCCAGGCCTGATGTTCTGCAACAAGGGTACTTAAGGAGGTGGCTCTAGAAATTGTGGATGCATTGGTGATCATTTTCCAATGTTCTATAGATTCAGGATCAGTTCCTGTGGATAGGAGGGTAGCTAATGTTATCCCATTTTTTAAGAAAGGAGGGAGAGAGATAACAAGGAAATATAGACCAGTTAGCCTGACATCAGTGGTGGGGAAGATGCTGGAGTCAATTATAAAAGATGAAATAGTTGTACATTTGGATAGCAGTAACAGGGTTGATCCGAGTCAGCACGGATTTACGAAGGGGAAATCATGCTTGACTAATCTTCTGGAATTTTTTGAGGATGTAACTAGGAAAATGGACAAGGGAGAGCAAGTGGATGTAGTGTACCTGGACTTTCAGAAAGCCTTTGATAAGGTCCGGCATAGGAAATTAGTGGGCAAAATTAGAGCACATGGTATTGGGGGTAGGGTACTGACATGGATAGAAAATGGGTTGGCAGACAGGAAACAAACAGTGGGGATTGACGTGTCCCTTTCAGAATGGCAGGCAGTGACTAGTGGGGTACCGCAAGGCTCGGTGCTGGACCAGCAGCTATTTACAATAAACATTAATGATTTTGATGAAGGAGTTAAAAGTAACATCAGCAAATTTGCAGATGACACAAATCTGGGTGGCAGTGTGAACTGTGAGGAGGATGCTATGAGAATGCAAGGTGACGGACAGCTTGGGTGAGTGGGCAGATGCATGGCAGATGCAGTTTAATGTGGATAAATGTGAGGTTATCCAATTGGGTGGCAAGAACAGGAAGGCAGATTATTATCTGAATAGTGTCAAGTTAGGAAAAGGGGAAGTACAAAGACATCTGGGTGTCCTTGTACATCAGTCACTGAAAGTAAGCATGCAGGTACAGCAGGCAGTGAAGAAAGCTAATGGTATGTTGGCCTTCATAACAAGAGGAGTTTAGTATAGGAGCAAAAATGTCCTTCTGCAGTTGTACAGGGCCCTGGTGAGATCACACCTGGAGTATTGTGCGCAGTTTTGGTCACCTAATTTGAGGAAGGACGTTCTTGCTATTGAGGGAGTGCAGCCAAGGTTCATGAGGTTAATTCCCGGGATGGCGGGACAGTCATATGTTGAAAGTATGGAGTGACTGGGCTTGTATATACTGGTATTTAGAAGGATGAGGAGGGATCTTATTGAAACATATAAAATTATAAAAGGACTGGACAAGCTAGATTGGACATGCTAGAGACCGGAAACATGTTACCAATGTTGGGAGAGTTGGGAGAGTTCAGAACCAGGGGCTACAGTTGACCATTTAGAGATGAGGAAAAATGTTTTCACCCAGAGAATTGTGAATCTGTGGAATTCTCTGGCTCAGGAGGCAGTGGATGCCGATTCTCTGGATGCTTTCAAGAGAGATAGAGCTCTTAAAGATAGCGGCATCAAAGGATGTAGGGAGAAGGCAGGAACGGGGTGCTGATTGTGGATGATCAGCCATGATCACAGTGAATGGCGGTGCTGGCTCAAAGGGCCGAATGGCCTACTCCTGCACCTATTGTCTATTGTTTAGTCAATTGAATCTCAGTATTTTAATGGGAACGTTCTCCCACATTGCTGTTAAGTAGAAATTACTGGATTATACCAAGCAAAATTATATCTCTAATTTGACGGTGTGGACTCAACAATGGTAATGCCATTGAATGTCAAGGGTAGGTGGTTTGTGAAATGAAATAGTATGAAATATATATTTGTTTCTTTCTATCATCTGGCTTCAAATGGAGCAGTCATAGATCAATCAGAATAGTGAAGGAGGCTCAAAAGATAGGTTTTATATGAATATTCAAAACTCAGCATGAAACATTGCTTGGCCAATTACTTGCTGAAGAGGCTCTGCGCAGTCCCATGAGGTCTAACCAGTGCAACTCTCAATCAAGAGATATTCATTGGCCTTTAACAACCAAATTTGGATTATAGATTTGAACAGAAGCTATTGGGTCAAAAACATCACTTTGGCAGCTTACAACCCAGCGGTATGAATATTGATTTCCCTAATTTCAAGTAACCCTTGCATTCCCTCTCTCTCCGTCCCTACCTCACTCTAGTCATCTTGCTAGTTTCACTATTCGTATCCCTTCATTATCACCTCGTCCACATCCAACTGTGGGCCATTGTGAGCTCCACCTTTCCTGAGTTATCGTTGCTGGCTCTGATTTGTTCTGTACCTATTCATATCTCTAGTATCCCTGTCCCCTGACTCTCAGTCTGAGGAAGGATCTTGACCCGAAATGTCGCCTACTCCTTTTCTCCAGAGAAGCGGCCTAACCCACTGAGTTACTCCAGCATTTTGTGTCTATCTTTGCTTTGGCATTATAGAGTCAGAGAATGATGCAGCGTGGAAACAGGCGCCTTGGCCCAACTTGCACATACCGGTCAACATGTCCCAGCTAAACTAGTCGCACCTGCCCGCGTTTGTTCCATATCCCTCCAAACCTGCCTTATTCATGTACCTGTCTAACTGTTTCTTAAAAGTTGGGATAGTCCCAGCCTCAACTACCTCATCTTGCAGCTTGTTCCATACACCCACCACCCTTTGTGTGAAAACGTTACCCCTCAGATTCCTATTAAATATTTTCCCCTTCACCTTGAACCTATGTCCTCTGGTCCACAATTCGCCTATTCTGGGCAAGAGACTCTGTGCATCTACCCGATCTATTTCTCTCATGATTTTATACACCTCAAACATATCACTCCACATCCTCCTATGATCCAAGGAATAGAGTCCCAGCCCACTCAACCTCTCTCGAAAAGCCCAGACCCTCTAGCCCTGACAACATCCTTGTAAATCTTCTCTGTACCCTTTCCAGCTTGACAACATCTTCCCTATAACATGGTGCCCAGAACTGAACACAATACTCTAAATGTGGCTTCACCAACATCTTATACAACTTCGCAATTTCTATACTGATGAAGGCCAATGTGCCAAATGCCTTTTTGACCACCCGATCTACCTATTAATCAGAAGGAACATAGTTTTGTTATCCTTGATCCTTTTGTGGGTCAACCTCATGCTAGTGGACGTAGTAGATGCTTGTGGAACCAAAATGAACACAAAACGGCTTTTTTTTTTTAGATTGAACTCAACATTTTTTTAGGTCAAGAAATGTGAAGTGTTTGTGTAGATATGACAAAGAAACAAAGCCTACTTTGACTTCAAATACAGAATAAAACTGTCCAAAAGTTGATTCAACATCAAAACCCGTAAAATATCAAGAACACTCCAAAAACAGTTACTTAACCAGATTTACAGTATGGAACAGAAGTTTTGACCTATCAAAGTACATGCCAGCCATACAGACACACAGGGAACTGGAAATGTTGGAATCTTGCGTTAAAAACAAAATTCTGGAGTAACTCAGCGGGTCAGGTAGCGCCTCTGGAGGACATGGATAGAGCACGTTTTGGGTCAGGAAACTTTTTCGTCTATCCTTGCATTGCATTGCCTATCCATAGATGCTGCCTGACCCTCTGAGTTACTCCAACATTTTTTGTTCTAATATAAATAGCTAGCCTGAATAAAGAACATCATAGATCACCAGACAGAGCTGGAAGCTGGTGCCTACATGCCCACTTCATGCTTTTTCTTTAGCTGCACAGAGCTGTCCGACTGCATACATTTAGGAAAAGGATGGTATGTGGAATCCGGTTATTTGAAAATTTACAAAACACTGATTCCACCACTATGGACCTTTGTTGGATGTTACCTTCATGAAAGGTACGGTACGATTGCAAAATGGTGCCATTGTCAGATTGTTGGAGGTCATGGCAAATACCATCAAATGGTAGCACACCTGAAAAAATAGCTTCAAGATCCAGCAATAGTGATGGATTATCAACTAATAATCAGATCCCACATACATGTTTCTGCAGTAGCGTTATATTTCAAGTTGATGGATGATTAAGTGCTGCAACATGCAGGATAACAGATGGCTTACAGGTCAGGGCAGTAGTTCACTTCAGTAATGACTACATAAACCAGGTGAGCCAAGGCTGAACAGTTTATAAATGTCAGGAGAAATAAGATTGAACTGTGGCTGTCGTTCACTTAAATTGACCCCGCTGGCAGTCATTACCTTATTTTTAGAACAAAATGGATTTGTTTTAAGGATTAAGGAACAAGGTATATATATATTAAGGAGATTGCAGACATTTTCTTAACATATATTTTTCTTGGTTGATTTATTCTGTGCACTGATCTCTCAGGTAATGCTGAACCCGTGGGTGGCACGGTGGCACAATGAGTGGCACGGTGGCGCAGCGGTAGAGTTGCTGCCCACTTGCAGTGTCAGAGACCCGTGTTCGATCCTGACTATGGGTGCTGTCTGTAAGGAGTTTGTACGTTCTCCCCGTGAACGCGTTTTTTTTTTCTCCGAGATCTTCGGTTTCCTCCCACATTCCAAAGACGTAAAGGTTTGTAGGTTAATTGGATTGGTATGTGTAAATTTTCCTTTGTGTGTGTATGATAGTGTTAATGTGCGGGAATCGCTGGTCGGTGCGGACTCGGAGAGCCAAAGGGCCTGTTTCCACACTGTATCTTTAAACTAAACTAAACTTTGCAAAGTATTATTATATCCCATATAGACAAGCAGAGGATTCCAGGATCTTACCCATTAGCATTGATATATTTGTGGGAGATACAATTGTAGGGAGTCTGGGGTTGATCAAAAGGGTTGGCCCAGTGGCACAGCTGGTAGAGCTGCTGCCTCACAATGCCAGAGAACCGGGTTCAATCCTGAACCAGGTGCTGTCGGTGTGGAGTTTGCAGGTTTCCTTCAGGTGCTCTGGTTTCCTCCTACATCTCAAAGACACGTGGGTTTGTAAGTTAATTGGCCTCTTGTAAAATTGCTGCCGGTGTGTAGGGAGTGGGATAACAGAACTACTGGGAATGGGTCAACCTGGACTACAGATGTTCACATGCTGTATTTCTAAACTTAACAACAAAAAATGCACAGAAGGAGGCCATTGTCATATCATGCCGGCACTGGAGCAACATAGCATCTGCTGGATGAACTCAGTGGGTCAAGTGGCATCTGCAGATGGAAGGAATAGTCGATGTTTTGGGTTGAAATCCTGCTTCTGGGCTGGGAGCAGAGAGGGAGGGTAGCCAGTATAAAGTGGAGTGATGAGACGGAAGAGAGAGGTGATTTTAGGACCAGGGAGGGCTGAAGGAGGACTGGCATATGGAGCCAGGTAGGTGAGGGGAAGGTGTGGAATTGGGAGGCAGAGGTAGGGAGATGATGGATGGAGACAGTCAGAAGAGAAAACAAAACAGATGGATCCAGGTGAGGAGAAGGAGGCAAGGGTGAAGAAGGAGACACCTGTTGGAAGGTGATTTGTAGGTTCATGAAGACTGCCAGTGCTGGAATGTGATAAGTGTCCATGTTGGAGAGATGAAAGCAAAAGCAGATGCGGGGGCAGGGGAAAGAGTGCAAGTGAAATGGGTGTGAAATAAGTGGGTGGAAAGAGATGGGGATGAAAATGAGTGATTGCGTCCAGGGGACAGGGTCTGGGAAAGGAGACAAAAAATGGGATAATCAGAGATGGGAAGGAGAGTTGGGCGAAAGGTGGGGAGAGAGGAGATGGGGAATCAGACAGAAGGTATGAATTACCTGAACATGGAGAATTCAATGTTCACACCATTTGGTTGTAGATTACCCCAGACAGAATACGAGGTGTTGTTCCTTCAGTTTGCATTTGGCTGTGAAGAAACCCATGAACCAACAGGTTGGTGCGAGAATGGGAGGGGAATTGAAATGGCATGCAACGAGGAGCTCAGAATTATGGACAGTGCAGATGCTCTGCAAATTGGTCATCTAGTCACTGGATGGTGGCAAGGGAGAAGAGACAAGTTTATTATCGACACTATTGTCCCTTTTCTGCCGACATAATCAAATACATACAATCCCTGTGTACTTCAATGAATTTAGACAATAGAATAACCCAAATACGTTTTTAATAGATTTTTTAGCCTTTCCATTCAGATGTCTGTACCCTCCATTTGCAAAGTAACCTTTTACTTACACACAGACAGTGGAACAATCTGAAGCATTTCTCCAACCAATGCATTACGATTGTTCAACTGAACACACTCACCTGGTACATAATTTCTTGTAAATGTCTTACTAAAATAATCCAAGGCAAACATACAATGAACTGCAATCTCCAACCCACATCAGTGCATTCTCTATTGTGGCACAGGCTGTACAAATTAACTGGTACGGGCACAAGCAGTTAGTTGGGATCATTACCAGTTATAGGCATGACGGAAAGCAGTCTTATTATACATTCTGTTCGGCCACATGCAAAACTTGGAACGTGCATGCTCCTTGATTCCATGAAAATTGCAGTCAGATTCTTAAAGCACATTACACCAAATGTTGTCAGCTAATTTAAAAACCCACCTGAAGAATGAATTGTTCAATGATCTACTGGGTTTTGCACCAAGGATTGAATGGTGAACATAGCCAAAGTGAAATAGAAACTGGTAAGATGGGTGTTGCCATCAATTCATACTGAGACAAACATCAACCAGTGCTGCAAACTCATAAACTCGGTGATAGATGCTGGTTAGTCTGGGAGAAACTTGCTGGTTTTCCAATAACCCGCAACCAAATTCTCAATGGTCCAATGGTACTTTATTGTCACATGTCCTGAGTGAAGCTCATTTATGTAAACAGTTCAGTACAGGTATAAGCACTTAGATATAAGTACCTAGATACATCTTAGATAAGCGCAAGTGTACAGCAGCAGTACACTGAGGCAGCATACAGAGTCAATAGACAATAGATGCAGGAGTAGGCCATTCGGCCCTTCAAGCCAGCACCGCCATTCAATGTGATCATACCTGATCATCCACAATCAGTACCCTGTTCCTGCCTTCTCCCCATATCCCTTGACTCTGCTATCTTTAAGAGCTGTGTCCAACTCTCTCTTGAATGCATCCAGAGAACCAGCCTCCACCGCCCTCTGAGGCAGAGAATTCCACACTCACAACTCTCTGTGTAAAAAAGTTTTCCTCGTCTCCGTTCTAAATGGCTTACCCCTTATTCTTAAACTGTGGCCCCTGGTTCTGGACTCCCCCAACATCGGGAACATGTTTCCTGCCTTAATAATCTTATGTTTCAATAAGATCCCCAGTCATCCTTCTAAATTCCATAGTATACAAGCCCAGCCGCTCCATTCTATCAACGTATGACAATCCTTCCATCCTGGGAATTAGCCTGGTGAACCTACGCTGCACTCCCTCAATAGCAAGAATGTTCTTCCTCAAATTGGGAGACTAAAACTGCACATGATATTCCAGGTGTGGTGTACTGAAATGGCCCCGTACAACTGCAGAAGGACCTCTATACTCAAGTGCTCCTATACTCAACTCCTCTTGTTATGAAGGCCAACATGCCATTTGCTTTCTTCACTGCCTGCTGTACCTGCATGCTTATTTTCACTGACTGATGAACAAGGACCCCCAGATCCCATCAGATTTGACCCCATTTTCAAGTCCCAGTTGTAGTTAAGTGTTCCACTGCTTCTGTATGGTACATACTGTTTGAGATTACATGTTGATAAATGCACTGAAGCTTATTGCAGCCATTGCAAGATCTCCATGGGGCAAGGCCACAGTTTAGAATCCTCCTATCATTGGAGCCTCCAGACTTGAGCACTGCGTGATAATCCCTCATGGCGATTGGCAGCTTGAGACTGAAAAACTGATTCCGTGTTGAGATAATGCAAATAATTGAATGGCTGCAGATGAACATCCTCAGCTGTATAATTGCAGATAGAGTATATGTTTGGGGAAAGAAAGTTGAGTAGCAGACATTATAAATTTCACAACTGAGATTCCTATCAGAGGCACAATTTCATGGACCATGAAATGTTCAATAAGTATTCATGTATCTAGATCTCCATTAGTAGGGGGTCTCAGTCCAGTAGAATTGCATTTCATAGCTTCTATGATCTTTGGTCTCTCACTCTTTAATTGTCCTAATGTCATAGGTTTTTTTTTATTGCATAGCAGCAACTATGGGGGTAAAAAGAACTGATGATGTTTCTGTTCAAGATCCTACATCAGGACTATGTTTAAGCAAGAGCTGCAGAGCTGGAAAAATCGAAGGTAGACAAAAAGCTGAAGAAACTCAGCAAGTGAGGCAGCATCTGTGGAGCAAAGGAATGGGTGACGTTTCGGGACAAGACCCAAAACGTCACATTCCTTCGCTCCATAGATGCTGCCTCACCCGCTGAGTTTCGCCAGCTTTTTGTCTACCATTAACTAACTCATTGACTGAATGAACCCATTGACTGAAATGAACATTATAATTTTAATGAACATTATAATAAAAATATAACATTAACCAGCATTTGCAGTTCCTTGGTTCTGCATTCTGACTGAATGAACTTGTTTACATCTTATCTCCATAAATCCATTGACTGGACTCATTTGCATTTTATATCAATGACATTCTACATATACCTCAGTGGTCCAGGTGTACCTTTAACCTGTTCACTGCCAAGTTTTTTTTTTTCACTATTGCCATGACTGGACTATACTCGGGGGTGGCACTGAACAGGTTTATGGCAATGTGCATATTAAAGGTTTCTGCATTAGGCTATCACAAGTTTAATGTACTGTTTTCAATACCAGAGGTAGAAAGGCAAAAATAATTTGTATTAAGTGCAATCCAACCCAGTTACTTGTTTTTCCTAAATCTATTTCTGGTTAACATCAATTCAGTATTAAGTTTCTTGATTGCAGCTGGATACCAGGTAAATTCATATGCCTATTTTAATAAGGAGACTTAATGTGTAACAACATTAAATTAGAGCTGCTTAAGAAATAACAATTGACATATAACTGGAAAATTATTTAAGTCAGTAATGTTGGAAGGCAGCAAATTTATTAAAGGCATGACTGGCAGAACAAGGTTATAACAAAATGATTTGGGTACTGCATTGATTATTCCATCAAAAATGGGCATTGGTGGTGGGTAACTGAGAAAGAAAATTTATACTCCACTCAGATTTTTATTCCATGATCACCCATTTCCCAACTGAGTGCAATGTTATTCATCGCACAGGAGCAGTAATTCACTGATTTCACATCTCTAAAAATTCACAACCATTCCTTTAAGTTTCATAGAAATCTTTACATTTAGATTGAGAGTGTCCCTGCACATGGTCTCCTGGTTGTGTTTCTGACCATCACGGATAAAAATTAGTTATTCAATTTGAGAAGCTTCCAGTTTTACAAACATTAACAGTTAGAAACATGGAATATCAATAGATTTTAGATTAATTGCATTTTACTCCTCTTCTCATGCTTAAACTGGCACCAAACCAATTAGTGATGACATGCATCTTCATAATTCATGGTGACAGTCTATTACTACGTACTTGCTAAATAATGTGCACTGAATAGTGAGGAAAATGATTACATTAACAGACAGGATGTGCAGTGAGATAGAATATCCTCCCATATTCATGCTGGCAGCTGCAACAGCATAACATTGATTTCCATGTGCACTTTGTTCCGCTCCTGACGTGCACTTTGGCAGAATCATTGCCCAAAATTATAAAGGGAAAACATTGTGGAAACATGATATAAAATGCAGGGCTGACTCATTTCTGATGTGTTTAAAGTACTGAGTTCAGTAGCCTGGAATGCCTGGAGTCCAGTAGCATGGAAACCTGGAATGTGCTTGGTGCAGATGAGGTAGAAGATGAGGTAGAAACATACAACTTATTAAAGGATTGGACAGACTAGATGTAGGAAAAATGTTCCCGATGTTGGGGGAGTACAGAACCAGGGATCACAGTTTAAAAATAAGGGGTAGGCCATTCAGGACTGAGATGAGGAAAAACTTCTTCACCCAGAGAGTTGTGAATCTGTGGAATTCTGTGCCAGAGAAGGCAGTGGAGTCCAATTCACTGGATGTTTTCAAGAGATAGTTAGATTTAGCTCTTAGGCGAAAGGAATCAAGGAATATGGGGAAAGAGCAAAATGGGGTACTGATTTTAGATGATCAGCCATGATCATATTGAATGGTGGTGCTGCCTCGAAGGACCGAATGGCCTACTCCTGCACCTATTTTTCTATGTTTCTATGAGGTGTTGCAGCTTGACCTTATATTGAACTTAATGCACATTGAATAAAGACCAAGGACAGAGCCATAGCCCAGTTTATATATCCACCCGATCCACATTTGATTTCCAAGATGTAGAAAAGATCTTGTCATGTGTTGAGAAAATGGCATGCTAAATTGAAAGAAGCACAAGTAAATTGCTGCTTCATCTGAGTAAGCGTGTTGTTAACCTGGACCACGGGGAGGAAGGAATAATGGACCAGGACTGTATTTCATGCAATTAGAACATAGAGCTTGGAACATAGAACAGTACATAGTGGCTCGGTGGTGCAGCAGTAGAGTTGCTGCATTACAGCACTTGCAGCGTCAGAGACCCCGTGACCGCGTGGGTTTTCTCCGAGATCATCGGTTTCCTCCCACGCTCCAAAGACGTACAGGTTTTTGGTTAATTGGCTTGGTATAAGTGTAAATTGTCCCTAGTGTGTGCGTATGATAGTGTTAATGTGTGGGAATCGCTGATTGGTGCGGACTCAGAGGCCCAAAGGGCCTGTTTCCATGCTGTATCTGTAAACTAAACTAAACTAGTACAGCACATGAACAGGCCCTGTGACCCACAGTGTCTGTCATACATGACGCCATTAAACTAATCTCCTGTGCCTAGACCTGATCCATATCCCTCCATTTCCTGCATATCCATGTGCCTATCTAAAGGTCTCTTACTCACCACAATCGTATCTCCCTCCAGTACCAATCTTGTGTGCCAGTTCCTGGCACTCACCACACAGTACAAAAAACATGTCTCGCATATCTCCTTTAAACTTTGCCCTTCTTACCTTAAAACCACTTTGATTAGTACAGGTGCCAGAGGTTATTAGGAGAAGGCAGGAAAATGGGGTTAGGAGGGAGAGATAGATCAGCCATGATTAAATGGCGGAGTAGGCTTGATGGGCCAAATTACCTAATTCTACTCCTATTCCTTGTGACCTTATGGCCATGTCCTCTAGTCATTGACATTTCCATCCTGGGAGAAAGGTTCCGACTTTCTATTCATTCTGTGCCTCATAATTTTAAATACTTCTATCAAGTCTCCCATGCAGAGGAGGAGGAAATTGCAGGGGAATGTTCTCTAGTAAGAGGAGTGAGCAATGGTGCAAATGGGGAATTGAATCCGTGTCCTGGAGGGAATGTCACATCAGAATCTTGAAAGGAGTGAAGAGGGCAAGCTGGTGATTTCCCTTAGTTGGAGGTGTTGGAATGATGGAGGATCCACATTGAATGTGGAGGCTGGTGTTTTGGATGGCATGGACAAGGCAGTGAAGAGAGACAATGCAAACAGAAGTGGATAAAAATGAAAGGCCACAGCCCTAGATCATGTCCCATTGGTGGAGGGGAATGCTCAGCTGAGGTGAAAGGAAAACACATCAGAAACTCTCGTATGCAAGTTGACATCGTCAGAACAGGTGCAACAAAAATGGTAAAGCGTGAGATGGTATGGTATGGTACTTTATTAGTCACATATACCGAGGTACAGTGAAATTCATTTTTGTATACAGTTTGGTATGTATCATAACAGTACATAAGCACTTAGATACATATTAGATAACCACCTCAGGTACAGTAGAAGTGTACAGCAGTAGTACACTGAGACAGTATACCGCCAGTTTGGTGTCATTTTCAAGTCCCAGTTGTTGTAAGTGCAGGGATCTTGATCTGACCATAAAGGTCTGTTGACCTGGTGGCGTTGCAAGGTCGGCCGGGCCAAACGTAATCATGGTGTCCTCCAACAACATTTAGTCGTTTCATGCAGGAGGTGCGTAGCTGGTCGCCCATCAGGCGCAGTTGAATTCTGACCTGTTGGATAATGACCTCGTTGGTGCCCATCTCGTGGTAGTAACTATTGCCCTGGGCGATGAGTGACGGAGTCATGCTAGTGTCCAACATGGCCGACTGAATCCTCTGTGACTCACTGGGCAGTGAACTGTTTTAAATGGAGTCCTTTCAAACAACTGAGTAGAATAAACTATAGTCAACATTGCTGTGAGTGTATAAAGGCACCTGAAGGTCGATGCCCTGCAACAAACCCATGACCTCACGGACGTATGATAGGTAGAACATGTGCAGAAAGTCAGCATCTCACTGGTTGCCATTGCATGCATGTTTTTTTAGTGATGCCAAGACCATCTGAAGTCGATGCAATCTGACTTGGGTTACTCTCTGTTATCAACTACAAGAAAGCTTATCTCCAGAGTCTGCCTCAAGTGCCTCCACCTAATGGCTAAATTACACATTCCTGAATTAGTGTGGATTCTCTTCATCCAGAAGCACAATGAACACAATCGTCACAGCAAAAAGGGGGTAAAAAGATGGCCAAATGTGGTGCAAAGAGCTTGGGCTTATGGAGAAATGGTGGTCAAGAGAAGGAGAATTAAGTTTTATGGGGAAAGGATAAGGAAAGTGAAAGGTTCAGCTTGCGGATTTTTGTGAGAAGGCAAAAGCAGTTTGAGCTTATTTAGGAGACCATGAATTGGAGACTGTAAAGGAAGATCTGAAGAGGAAATTACAGAATGAGTCAACACCACACTTTTTTTCTACTTCTCGAGTGCTAGGCGCTGGCAGAAAAACAAGTGTAAAAACATGCTAATATATCTAGGTGATGAAACTGTCTCCATGGCAACAGCAAGAAATGGTGCCACTTGTTCTTCAATCTTAGAAAATAACCTTTAACTGGAATCCATAACTGCTTGCGAAGGACATAAGGCATGTTACCCAATAACATTGAGTCAGAGCAGATGTAATCATGACTCAAAATGCACAAGGCTGACAAACATCACCTGGGAGAGTTTCACGTGGATCTTAATGATCTTAAAGCAAGGATAAGTCAGACATTGAAACTAGGAACTATCCACCTCCTGAATTTAAATTGCGATTCATATAAAAAATATGCCAGACTGGAAGCTTTTGTAACAATCATGTCATGCGGTGCATTGTAACAGTCTCTGTCGATCTGGAGTAACTCAAGTATTGAAGCCCAAATAACACCAGGCCTTCCAAGAAGATATAATGGACCCTGGCTTTATTATAAAACTGGAATCTTGTCTCAACATCACTGGGTCTTGCCGCAGCAGCAATGCATGGGATCCCTCTGGAAAATATACCTAACGTCAAGTTTCATCATCTGCCTCAGGGATATCCTATAAATAATTACACTAACAAAAAGTTCCAGAAATAATCAGCAAGAGAAAATAGGCACCATTGGGGAAGGGACTTGTTCACACCCAAAACTGATCCTCTCTCTACACATGCTCCCGACCTATTGAGTTCTTACACCAGTCATTATCTCGTATTCATATATCCAGTAGCTACAGTACTTTGTCACCAGTAGTCAGAAAATAATGCCCAATTGGTATACACCAGGGCCCTTCACAGCAGGTTAGCCTACTGTGTTTAGTATGTGTAATGAATAAATCAGAACAAATAGTCATCAACAGAATTGGTTAGTAGACCAACAGAGGATGCTTTATTTTCTGTACTGGGAAGACCAAGTCAATAGATCTGTCACACTAATTTGCAATCCAGCTTGTTTGTGAAAAGATACCAAATATTCTTCAGTTACAGTTCATTGCTCCTGCATCACAGTAATTGAATCAGAGATGCACCAGGAAGAACATAGAGCTGGACAAGCTAATAGATCCTCAATAATCCTCACTGAGTATTTCTCCTCAGTTTTTACTGTAGAGAAAGGCTTGTGGCACAAGGGAACTGGGGGCAGTCACGGCTTGAGTCTTCAGTGTAGTGAGTATTACAAGGAAGTGCTGAACATCCTAAATCGTATGGAGGTAGACAAATCTATCCAAAAAAACTGTGGGAAGCTAGAGAGGAAATGGCAAGTGTCCTGGCTGAGATTTATGTCATCATTAAATTGCCGGTGAGGTGCCGGTGGACTGGAAGGCCGCAAATGTTGTATCTCTATTTAAGAATGGGTGCAAGGAAAAGCCTGGAAACTATAGACGTGTGAGTCTACCATTTGTGGTCGGAAAGTTAAAAGAGAGTATTCTGAGGGATAAGATATACATGCATTTTGATAGGCAAGGGGTGATATTCAAGATTCAAGATTCGATTCAGGATGGGTTTATTGTCGCATGTACTGTAAGGTACAGTGAAATTCGAGTTACCATACAGCCACACCAAGTGAAAACCAGTAAGACACAGAACCACGTCAAATAAAATTTAACATAAACATCCACCACAGTGGTTCCCCACATTCCTCACTGTGATGGAAGGCAATAAAGTCCAATCTCTCCCTCTTTCTTCTCCGCGGTTGGGGCTGTCGAACCATCCGTTGTCAGGGCCATCAAAGCTCCCACAGCCGGTGATGAGGCCCTCGCGTTGGGGTGATGGGACTCCCTCGACGGGACGGTTGAAACTCACCATGGCTTGGAGCCCCGACTCAGTCTCTAGCCAGGGACTGCGATGTTTAAACCGGTCTCCAAGATGTTTACGTCCACATGCTGTGGTTGGACCTCTCCATAGTCAATCCCCGGCAAAGGGATCGCAGCACCACGATGGAAAGTCCGCACCGTGTCCGCGGTTGATGGGCCGGGTTGGTCTCCAGGATAGGCCGCGCCACTTCATGGAAGGAAGCAGAGGGTGATTGTTGGAAGGTAGACCCAAAATGCTGGAGTAACTATGCGGGACCTGCAGCGGGTATGCTGAGCTACTCCAGCATTTTGTGTCTACCTTCGATATAAAGCAGCATCTGCAGTTCTTTCCTACACTAATGATTATAGAAAGATTGTTTTTCGAACTGGAGGCCTGTGACTAATGGTGTACCTCAGGGTACAGTGTTGGGCCCATTGCTGTTTGTGGTTTATATCGCTGATATGGATGAAAACGTACAAGGATTGAATAGTGAGTTTGCAGATGACAATAAAGTGGGTGGTATTGTAGATAGCTCAGATGGTTATCAAAGGTCACCGCAGAAACGATCAGTTGGGCAAGTGGGCAGAAGAACGGTTAATGGAGTTTAATGTCAGATGTTGTATTTTGGGATGTCTAACCAGTATAAGACCTTCACAGTAAATGGCAAAGCTCTGGGGAGTGTTGTAGAGCAAAGAGTTCTATGAGTGCTGGTACATAGTTCCTTGAATTTGGCATCGCAGGTAGATAAGGTGGTCAAGAAAGTATTTGGCAGCCTTCATCAGACAGGGATTTGTGTATAGCAGTTGGGATGTTATGTTACGGCTGTACAAGGCGCTGGCGAGAACACAGTTGGGGTATTGGCCTCCTTGTTATAGGAAATATGTCATTAAGCTGGAAAGTGTACAGAAAATATTTATATTGCCAGTTGGGACCTGAGCTATAGGGAGATCATAAGGTCATGACATGAGAATTAAGGGACAGAAGTTTCGGGGTAACGTGAGGGGGAACTTCTTTACTCAGAGGGTGGTGGCTGTGTGGAATGAGCTTCCAGCAGAAGTGGTGGAGGCAGGATCGATTTTAACATTTAAGAGTAAAGTGGATAGGTATATGGACATGAAGGGAATGGAGGGGTATGGTCTGAGTGCAGGTAGATGGGACTAGGGGAAAACAAATGGTCGGCACGGACTGGAAGGGCCGAGAGGGCCTGTTTCCGTGCTGTAATTGTTATATGGTTATATGGTTATATGGTTATAAGTGATAGGAGAAGAATTAGGCCATTCAACCCATCATGTCCACTCCACCATTCAATCATGGCTGATCTATCTTTCCCCCCAACCCCATTCTCCTGCCTTCTCCCCATAACCGCTAACACCCACAAAATTGGGCAGGCTAGGACGGTATTCCTTTGAGCATAGGAGAATGAAGTGATCTTATATAGATGTATAAGACAAATAGATTGGGTAAAAGATTCTGTGCATCTACCCTGAGAAGGGGAATCAAGAACCATACAACATAGGTTTAAGGTGAGAGGGAAGAGATTTAGTATGAATCTGTGGGGCACCTTTTTCACCCAGTGGGTGGTGAGTATATGGAATTACCTGCCGGATGAGGTAGTTGAGGCAGAAACATTTAAAAGGCATTTGGACAAATTAGTAAAGGTTTAGATGTATATGTTGGACCAGTGCAGATGGGACACCTTTGGCAGTGTGGGCAAGCTGGGCTAAAGGGACTGTTTCCATGCTGTATGAGTCTATGACTCTGAAATTTGGGAGCTAGTTCAATGATCAGTATCATCGCTGCTCATGAAAGCCGCTTAGACAATGGATTCATTTGGTCTACTGGACCCTACATAAAGTCATAACCTTTCCATGTTCCCCAGAGATACTGCCTGACCCACCGAGTTACTCTAGCACTTGTGTCCTTTTTTATAAACCAGCATCTGTAGTTCCTTGATTCTAGCTTTCCTCAGATAGATGGTTCACGGTGAAACCACAATGTTTGTGGTTTCCAGTTTATACTAAGCCTCAAAGATAAATGTCAAGGAATATTGTCTATTATTTCTAGTATCTTCATAATATATGATGTTGGGAGATTTTTTTTAACTAATCAGTTATGTAAATACACATCTTGCTCTTGCTATATTCCATGATAATGAACTTCTTTCCCTTTACTGCGCCACCAGCTTAATGATTTTAGCAATACTGTGTTATCTTTTGTATCAGTTCCATTTAATTTCAAATTGGTATCTGCATGTTATCAACCCTGGGTGAGTGAATAATATAAGAGCTTTGCTATTACTATTTCCTCTTACAAATCTTATAAAATGGAACATTGGAAAGAGAATCAGTGACAAGACACTCAGTACAATATTATAAATATAGAAGGAATGGTCCTAGTATTAATAGGAAATCAGAAAGAATGTGAAGATCCTAATGTTTTAACTTGCACCCTGTCTGCCATTCAGGTAGCTGGGCACTAAAACAATTCTTAAATGTATACGAGCAATAAATATGAATGCATATTTAATGTATCATCCGCTGCCAGTGAAGGAATATATTGCATTATTCTCCAAGTATGATTGAGTCTTTTGACCTCAGCTGGTTTACCAATAATAAAAGTGGAGGGAAGCGTTTTCTCGGAGAGTAAGTGAAGTTATTGAAGTGGTGGTGCAGTTATTTTGTATTCAGCATTACTGTCTTTTCCTTTAAATTCCACTCATGCCGAACAACCTCTGAACTAGAATTCATTTGGCTTCATAACTTGATCAAACAAGACAACAGGAAAAAAAATGAAAAGGGTCAGATTGCAAACAAGATTATCAGAAGGATTCTCAGAAGTAGTTAGAAACATCTTTCGTTCTTCTATTACAGAATCACAACCACAGCAGCATGTATGATGGACCTGAGGAGATATCCCTTAGATGAGCAGAACTGCACACTTGAAATAGAGAGCTGTAAGTTCTACAGTGTTCCCTGTTCTATTACAACGAGGTAATGATTGAGATAAAGTTGTATTGTGATGAATGGAGCAACCAGTGAGTACAAAATATTATAAGAATCAATATTTTTTGCTTGTGCTGCTACTGACTTGGCAGATATTTTGATTATCAATGGATGACTTTGACTAAGAATTATTGCAGACCATCCTTGGCGGACACCTGCAAAGTTTTCTGCTGAGACAATAAACACTGAACTGCCTGGAGTGTGGCTGCAACATTCACCAGCTGAAGGGGCATGTGAGAATGAAATAAAAGTGTTTTGTTTCATTAGTATCATTTTGTTTTACTTTGTCTTCCATAGCTACATATTTGCCATTGGACGCAACACTTCAAACCATAGGGTCCTAACCCGAAACATCACCTATCCATGTTCTCCAGGGATGCTGTTTGACCTGCTAAGTTACTCTAGCACTTTCTGTCTTATTCTTGTGAAACAGCACTTGCAGTTCCTTGTTTCCACACTTCAAAATATAGTGTGCCCTGTCCAGGAACTGACAGTAACCATTATTAGAGAGACTCATCAGGTCAGGCAGCATTTGTGGCGAGAGAAGCAGAAGCTCAAAGCATTGCTGATCGATGAGCCAGGAAAGTGAAAAAAAAAAGTTTTTAATTATAGTGAAAGGAGGGAAGATCTGCAATGAGCTGGAAAGCAAGAGAGATTGAATATTACAAGTGGTGGTTGTGTCAACTGAGAACGGTTGGAAAAGACAAGTGAATAATACAAATATCCCCAAGGACATTGTAAATAGAATGAGATGAAAGAAATCTGAAACTGCCAGAGTTTTATAAAAAGCATTGAATGCAGCAGATGTGAAATACAGGGCTGGAATGTGGAATTCAATATTGAGTGTGCAATGCGCCTAATTGAAAAGTGAGGTTCTGTTTCTCAAGATTATATTGGATTGTGTTAGAGGAGAGGTGAGGACGATCAAAGATCAAATAGGAAATTTACTCATGGAGGCTATGGAATGGCTGAGGCACTAAATTAGCGTTATGGTTTATGAAGGAACATAATGGGACTGATGTTTCAGATATGACTGAGATGCAGGATCATGGGCTAAAGGATGATAAAGAGGAGGTACTTACTAGATAATAAAATGAATAAATCAATAGACAATAGATAATAGAGAATAGGTGCAGGAGTAGGCCATTCGGCCCTTCGAACCAGCACCGCCATTTAATGTGATAATGGCTGATCATCCCCAATCAGTACCCCGTTCCTGTCTTCTCCCCATATCAATATACAATAGACAATAGACAATAGGTGCAAGAGTAGGCCATTTGGCCCTTCGAGCCAGCACCACCATTCAATGTGATCATGGTTGATCATCCCCAATCAGTACCTCGTTCCTGCCTTCTCCCCATATCCCCTGACTCCACTATTTTTAAGAGCCCTATCTAGCTCTCTCTTGAAAGCATCCAGAGAACCTGCCTCCACTGCCCTCTGAGGCAGAGAATTCCACACTCACCACTCTCTGTGAGAAAAAGTGTTTCCACGTCTCTGTTCTAAATGGCTTACTCTGTATTCTTAAACTGTGGCCCCTGGTTCTGGACTCCCCCAACATCGGGAACATGTTTCCTGCCTCTAGTGTGTCCAAGCCCTTAACAATCTTATACATTTGAATGAGATTCCCTCTCATCCTTCTAAACTCCAGAGTGTACAAGCCCAGCCGCTCCATTCTCTCAGCATATGACAGTCCCGCCATCCCGGGAATCAACCTTGTAAACCTACGCTGCATTCCCTCAATAGCAAGAATGTCCTTCGTCAAATTAGGGGACCAAAACTGCACACAATACTCCAGGTGTGGTCTCACTCGGGCTCTGTACAACTGCAGAAGGACCTCTTTGCTCCTATATTTGACTCATCATGTTATAAAGGCCAACATGCAATTCGCTTTTTTCACTGCCTGCTGTACCTGCATGCTTACTTTCATAGACTGATGAACAAGGACCCCCAGATCCCGTTGTACTTCCCCTTTTCCCAACTTTTGACAATATTTAGATAGTAATCTGCCTTCCTGTTTTTCCTACTAAAGTGGGTAACCTCACATTTATCCGCATTAAACTTCATCTGCCCACTCCCCCAACCTGTCCAAGTCACCCTGCATTCTCATAGCATCCTCCTCACAGTTCACACTGCCACCCAGCTTTGTGTCATCTGCAAATTTGCTAATGTTACTTTGAATCCCTTCATCCAATCATTGATGTATATTGTAAATAGCTGCGGTCCCAGCACCGAGCCTTGCGGTGCCCCACTACTCACTGCCTGCCATTCTAAAAGGGACCCGTTAATCCCTACTCTTTGTTTCCTGTCTGGCAACCAATTTTCTATCTATGTCAGCACTCTACCCCCAATACCATGTGCCCGAACTTTGCCCACTAATCTCCTATATGGGACCTTATCAAATGCTTTCTGAAAGTCCAGGTGCACTACATCCACTGGCTCTCCCTTGTCCATTTTCCTAGTTCAAAAAATCTTCAAAAAATTCCAGAAGATTAGTCAAGCATGATTTCCCCTTCGTAAATCTATGCTGACTCGGACCGATCATATCACTGCTATCCAAATGTGCGGCTATATCATATTTTATAATTGACTCCAGCATCTTCCCCACCACCGATGACAGGCTAACTGGTCTATAATTCCCTGGTTTCTCTCTCCCGCCTTTCTTAAAAAGTGGGATAATATTAGCTACCCTTCAATCCACAGGAACTGATCCTGAGTCTATGGAACATTGGAAAATCATCACCAATGCACCACGATTTCTAGAGCCACTTCCTTAAGTACCCGGGGATGTTGACCATCAGGCCCTTGGAATTTATCAGCCCTCAGTCCCATCAGTCTACCCAACACTATTTCCTGCCTAATGTGGATTTCCTTCAGTTCCTCCATCAGGAAGATTGTTTGTGTCCTCCTTAGTGAAGACAGGTCCAAAGTACCTGTTCAACTTATCTGCCATTTCCTTGTTCCCCATAAATAATTCACCTTTTTCGGTCTTCAAGGGTCCAAATTTGGTCTTAACTAATTTTTTCCTCTTCACATACCTAAAGAAGCTTTTACTATCCTCCTTTATATTGGCTAGCTTACCTTCGTACCTCATCGTTTCTCCCCGTAATGTATTTTTATTTATACTCTGTTGTTCTTTAAACATTACCCAATCCTCTTGCTTCCCGCTCATCTTTGCTACGTTGTACTTCTTTGTTTTAATTTTTATACTGTCTCTGACGTCCCTTGTCAGCCATGGTTGCCCCTTCCTCCCCTTGGAATCTTTCTTCCTCCTAGGAATGAACTGATCCTGCAACTTCTGTATTATTCCTAGAAATACCTGCCATTTTTGTTCCACTGTCATCCCTGCTAGTGTATCTTTCCAGTCAACTTTGGCCAGCTCCTCGCTCATGGCCCCATAGTCCCCTTTATTCAACTGTAACACTGACATCTCCGATCTACCCTTCTCCCTCTCCAATTTTGGATTAAACCTGACCAAATTATGGTCACTACCTCCTAATGGCTCATTAACCTCAAGGTCCTTTATCAAATCACATGGCCTACTAGCTCTCTCTATTGGAGGGACTCAAATCGAGAAAACTAGCAGACAGTGTGTGAGGCAGGAGGCAGAGAAGGGAAGCACTCAGACCTAACATGTAGGGGAGAAAGAAGAAAAATATAATAAACAGAGAATAAGAGGTGGTGGATTTCTTAAATGTGTGAGCAGAGAGACAGAGGGGTGTAAAATGAGGGTAGAAGCAATAAGTAGCAAGGTGAAAAGTAAAAGTGGCAGACAGACAAATCCAGGGCAAAAATCAAAAAGGGCCACTTTTCAACATAATTGAATAAGGGGTAAGAGTGTTGTAAAAAGAAGCCTGAAGGCTTTATGTCTCAATGCAAGGAGCATTCGTAATAAGGTGGATGAGTTGAATGTGCAGATAGCTATTAATGATTATGATATAGTTGGGATCACGGAGACATGATTCCAGGGTGACCAAGGCTGGGAGCTGAACATCCAGAGATATTCAATATTCAGGAGGGATAGACAGAAAGGAAAAGGAGGTGGGGTAGTGTTGCTGGTTAGAGAGGAGATTAACACAATAGAAAGAAAGGACATTAGCTTGGAGGATGTGGAATCGATATGGGTAGAGCTCCGAAACACTAAGGGGCAGAAACTGCTAGTGGGAGTTGTGTACAGGCCACCTAACAGTAGTAGTGGAGTTGGGGATGGCATCAAACAGGAAATTAGAAATGCGTGCAACAAAGGTAAAACAGTTATAATGGGTGACTTCAATCTACATATACATTGGGTGAATCAAATTGGCAGGGGCGCTGAGGAAGAGGATTTCTTGGGTTGTATGCGGGATAGTTTTCTAAACCAACATGTAGAGGAACCAACGAGAGAGCAGGCTATTCTAGACTGGGTATTGAGTAATGAGGAAGGGTTAGTTAACAGTCTTGTTGTGCGTGGCCCTTTGGGCAAGAGTAACTTTAATATGGTTGAGTTCTTCATTAGGATGGAGAGTGACATAATTAATTCAGAAACAAGGGTTCTGAACTTAAAGGTAACTTTGAGGGTATGAGACGTGAATTGGCCAAGATAGACTGGCAATTGATTCTTAAAGGGTTGATGGTGGATAGGCAATGGAAGGCATTTAAAGACTGCATGGATGAACTACAAAACTGTTCATCCCAGTTTGGCAAAATAATAAATCAGGGACGGTAGTGCATCTGTGAATAACAAGGGAAATCAGGGATAGTATCAAAACAAAAGATGAAGCATATAAATTAGCCAGAAAAAACAGCCTACCAGAGGACTGGGAGAAATTCAGAGTCCAGCAGCGGAGGACAAAGGGATTAATTAGGAAAGGGAAAATAGATTATGAAAGAAAACTGGCAGGGAACATAAAAACTGACTGCAAAAGCTTTTATAGATATGTGAAGAGAAAAAGATTAGTTAAAACAAATGTAGGTCCCTTGTAGTCAGAAACGGGTGAATTGATCATGGGGAACAAGGACATGGCAGACCAATTGAATAACTACTTTGGTTCTGTCTTCACTAAGGAAGACATAAATAATCTGCCGGAAATAGCAGGGAACCGGGGGTCAAATGAGATGGAACTGAGTGAAATCCAGGTTAGCCGGGAAGTGGTGTTAGGTAATCGAATGGATTTCAGGGCAATAAATCCCCAGGGCCAGATAGGCTGCATCCCAGAGTATTTAAGGTAGTAGCCCCAGAAATAGTGAATGCATTAGTGATAATTTTTCAAAACTCTTTAGATTCTGGAGTAGTTCCTGAGGATTGGAGGGTAGCTAATGTAACCCCACTTTTTAAAAATGGAGGGATAGAGAAAATGGGGAATTACAGACCAGTTAGTCTAACATCGGTAGTGGGGAAACTGCTAGAGTCAGTTATTAAAGATAGAATAGCAGCACATTTGGAAAGTGGTAAAATCATTGGACAGAGTCAGCATGGATTTATGAAAGGTAAATCATGTCTAACGAATCTTATAGAATTTTTTGAGGATGTAACTAGTAGAGTGGATAAGGGAGAACCAGTGGATGTGTTATATCTGGGCTTTCAGAAGGCTTTCGACAAAGTCGCACATAAGAGATCAGTATGCAAACTTAAAGCACATGGTATTGGGGGTTCAGTATTGATGTGGATAGAGAACTGGCTGGCAGACAGGAAGCAAAGAGTAGGAGTAAACATGTCCTTTACAGAATGGCAGACAGTGACTAGTGGGGTACCGCAAGGCTCGGTGCTGGGACCCCAGCTATTTACAATATATATTAATGATTTGGACGAGGGAATTGAATGCAATATCTCCACGTTTGCGATGACACGAAGCTAGGGGGCAGTGTTAGCTGCTAGGAGGCTGCAAGGTGACTTGGATATGTTGGGTTAGTGGGCAAATGCATGGCAGATGCAGTATAATGTGGATAAATGTGAGGTTATCTACTTTGGTGGCAAAAACAGGAAAGTAGACTATTATCTGAATGGTGGCCGATTAGGAAAAGGGGAGATGCAACGAGACCTGGGTGTTATGGTACACCAGTCATCGAAAGTAGGCATGCAGGTGCAGCAGGCAGTGAAGAAAGCGAATGGTTTGTTAGCATTCATAGCAAAAGGATTTGAGTATAGGAGCAGGGAGGTTCTATTGCAGTTGTACAGGGTCTTGGTGAGACCACACCTGGAGTATTGCGTACAGTTTTGGTCTCCAAATGTGAGGAAAGACATTCTTACCATAGAGGGAGTACAGAGAAGGTTCACCAGACTGATTCCTGGGATGTCAGGACTTTCATACGAAGAAAGACTGGATAGACTCGGCATGTACTCGCTAGAATTTAGTAGATTGAGGGGGGATCTTATAGAAACTTACAAAATTCTTAAGGGGTTGGACAGTCTAGATGCAGGAAGATTGTTCCCGATGTTGGGGAAATCCAGTACAAGGGGTCACAGTATAAGGATAAGGGGGAAGTCTTGTAGGACCGAGATGAGAAAAACAATTTTCACACAGAGAGTGGTGAATCTCTGGAATTCTCTGCCACAGAAGGTAGTTGAGGCCAGTTCATTGGCTATATTTAAGAGGGAGTTGGATGGGGCCCTTGTGGCTAAGGGGATCAGGGGGTATGGAGAGAAGGCAGGTACGGGATACTGAGTTGGATGATCAGCCATGATCATATTGAATAGCGGTGCAGGCTCGAAGGGCCGAATGGCTCTTCTATGTTTCTATGTTTCTAATCTGGATAGATGATAATATATGAAGATGGTAATACATGAAGAAACAAGGAATTGCAGATGCCAAAATCTTGCATAAAACACAATGTATTGGAGTATCTCAGCAGTTTCGGGCAGCATCTCCAGAGTTCATGGATAGTATCCATTCCTCCACAGATGACAAACTGAATTACTCCAGCACTTAGATTTCCCAAGAAATACATCAAGGAAAGAAATAGTAAAAGCCATGTGCCTGAGGATAGGGGAACTGGAAGCAAATTCATTTATATCAAGAGGACTGGAATACAAAAAGAGAGATGTAATGCTGAGGCTCTACAAGGCGCTGGTCGGGCCGCATTTGGAGTACTGCGAGCAAATTTGGGCGCCATATCTGAGGAAGGATGTGCTGGCTCTGGAGAGGATCTGATCCAGAGGAGGTTTACAAGAATGATTCCAAGAATGAGTGGGTTAGCTTATGATGAGCGTTTGACAGCACTGGGCCTCCACTTGCTGGAGTTTAGAAGGTGGAGGGGACACATTGCAGAATTACAGAATAGTGAAAGGCATAGAGTGGATGTGGAAAGGATGTTTCCACTGGTGGGAGAGTCTAGGACCAGGGATCATAGCCTCAGAATTAAAGGGCACTCTTTTAGAAAGGTGAGGAGGAACTTCTTTACTCAGAGGGTAAATCTGTGGAACATTGCCACAGAGGGCTGTGAAGGCCATCAATAGATATTTTTAAGGCAGAGATAGACAAATTCTTTATTCCCTGTTTTCTCTCTCCCGCCTTTCTAAAAAAGTAGGATAATATTAGCTACCCTTCAATCCACAGGAACTGATCCTGAGTCTATGGAACATTGGAAAATTATCACCAATGCACCACGATTTCTAGAGCCACTTCCTTAAGTGGCCTGGGATGCAGACCATCCTGGGGATTTATCAGCCTTCAGTCCCAACACCAATTCCTGCCTAATGTGGATATCCTTCAGTTCCTCCGTCACGACAAGAGTGTTTTATTTTCATATGTCCTGGACGGGACAATGAAATTCTTACTTGCTGCAGCACAACAGAATATGTGAATATGTAAACATTGTATATAACGGGGAAAAAATGAAAAAGTTCAATAAATAACAAATATAGTGCAAATAACAAATAATAATATAGTGTTTTGCAGTTCAGAGCTCACAGCTTATGTGTTGTGTTTATTAGCCTGATGGCTGTGGGGGAGAAGCTGTTCCTGAACCTGGATGTTACAGTCTTCAGGCTCCTGTACCTTCTTCCTGATGGCAGTAGTGAGATAATTGTGTGGCCAGGATGGTGTGGGTCCTTGATGATTTTGGCTGCCTTTTTGAGGCAGCGACTACAATCGATCCCTTCGACAGTGGGAAGGTCAAAGCCGGTGAGGGCCCAGGCAGTGGTCACAACTTTTTGTAGTCTTTTTCGCTCCTGGACGTTCAAGTTGCCAAACCATTTCACGATGCAACCAGACAGAATGCTCTCTACCGTGCACCTGTAAAAGTTTAGGAGAATCCTCTTCGACATGCCGAATCTCCGTAATCTACTCAGGAAGTAGTCGCTGATGTGCCTTCTTTACAATTGCATCGGTGTACTAGGTCCAGGAAAGACCTTCTGATATATGCACGCCCAGGAATTTGAGGTATTGACCCTCTCCACCATCATCCCTTTGTTATAAACAGGATTGTGGGTCCTCATCCTTCCCCTACTAAAGTCCACAATCAGTTCTTGGTCTTACTGATGTTGAGAGCCAGGTTGTTGTGCTGGCAGAATTTGGTCAATCGGTCGATCTCACTTCTATACTCTGACCGGTCCCCATCTGTGATTCATCCAACCACAGTGTTGTCATCGGTGAACTTGATGATGGAGTTCGCACTATGACCGGCTACGCAGTCATGGGTATAGAATGAGTAAAGTCATGGGCTGAGCACGCAGCCTTGAGATGCTCCCGTACTAATTGTTAATGAGTGATTCCACCAATTCAAACAGACTGTGTTCTGTGGATTAGGAAGTCGAGGATCCAATTTCAGAGTGATGCGCAGAGGCCCAGTTCCATGAGCTTGGTAACCAGCTTGGAAGAGATGATGGTATTAAACGCCGAGCTGTAGTCCATACACAACAGCCTGACGTAGGTGTTTTTATTGTCCAAGTGGTCCAGTGCGGAGTGGAGAGCCAGTGAAATTGCATCTACCGTTGACCTGTTGTGGCGGTAAGTGAACTGTAGTGGGTCAAGGTTCTTGTCGAGGTGGGAGTTGATGTGCTCCATAACCAACCTCTCAAAGCACTTCATCACCACAGACATTAGTGCCACTGGTCGATAGTCATTGAGACACGTCACCTTACTCTTGTTGGGCACCGGTATTATTGATGCCCTCTTAAAGCAGATGGGAACCTCAGACCTCAGAAGTGAGAGGTCTGCAAAAACTCCCGCCAGTTGGTTTGCACAGGTCTTGAGAACTCGACTGGGCATACCATCAGGTCCAGGCGCTTCCCGAGGGTTCACCCCCCCTGAAGGATCTTCTGACGTCGGCCTCTGTGACTGTAATACCGTCAGGGCGAATAGGGGCTCGGGAAGGCACATCAGTGTTCTCCCTATCAAACAGTGCGAAGAATGCATTGACAGAGCTCGTCAGGGAGTGATGCTTCACTGTCGTTTGAGCTGCCGCCTGATTTTGCCTTGTACGAGGTGATGGCATTCAAGCCCTGCCACAGTTGCCAAACATCCGTCTCATCCTCCAGCTGAAAGAAAAAGTCCTTTTGGCGTTTGAGATGGCCTTACCAAGGTCGTATCTGGGCTTCGTATCGACCTCTGCATCGCCAGACCTGAATGCCCGGGATCTTGCCTTCAGAAGAATGCAGATCTCATGGTTCATCCAAGGCTTCTGGTTAGGAAACACTCGGAAGGTTTTTGTTGGAACGCAGTCCTCCACACATTTCCTTGTGAAGTATGTAACCACTGTGACAGAATTTATTCAGGTCCGTTGCTGAGTCCCTGATCATTGCCCAGTCTACAGACTCCAAGCAGTCCTGGAGTTGTTCCTCTGCCCCTCCCGACCAGCTCTGTTCAGTCCTCACCTCTGGGGGTGCTTTCTTCAGTTGCTGCCTGTATGCAGGAAGAAGCAGCACCGCTGAATGGTTGAATTTTCCGAAGTAAGGGCGAGGGATAGAGCGATGGGCTTCTTTGATGGTCGTGTAGCAGTGTTCAAGGGTGTTTGATCCTCTGGTGCTGCAGGAGACATGTTGGTGGAAGTTAGGGAGCGATTTCTTCAGGTTGGCTTTGTTGAAGTCCCCGGCTATGGTGGTAAATGCCTCAGGGTAAGCCGTCTGGTGCTTGTTGACCATGACGTGCAGCTCCTCCAGTGCCAGACGGACGTCTGCCTGGGGTGGGATGTAGACCACGGTCAGGATGATGGAGGTGGATTCCCTCAGAAGGTGTAAGGGACGGCACTTCCCGCCAGATGTTCCAGGTGTGGAGAGCAGGAGTTGGATAGGACTGCCACGACTGAGCACCACTCATAGTTGACCATGAGGCAGACGCCCCCTCCTCTCCCTTTCCCAGATGCCTGTGTACGGTCCATACGATGGATGGAGAACCCTTCAGGCTGGACCCCTGAGTCTTTGGTAAAGCAGCCTTGACCTTAGGTCCTCCACTTTGTTTTCTAGTGACTGTACGTTGGCCAGTAGGATGGTAGGGAGAGGGGGCCGAAGACCCCTATCCTTCAATCTTACTTGTAGTCCTGCCCGATGACCACGTTTCCGTGCTCCATGAAGCCCTCCTCAGTGTTTAAACGTACAGTACTTACGGGTCCTCGCGAGATCGGGGATTCCCCTGAGATGGGGGATCCCTTATAGTCGGCACCTCCAGCTCCGTTGCTGCTGGGAGATCCTGCCCGACGGCCTCAGTTCCGGACTCCAAGAAGGCCTCCCCAGTGTTTACAAGTTCAGTACTTACTGTACCTGCGCGCCTCCGTGAGGTCAGGGATTCCCCTCCGATCGGGGATTCCCTTACAGTCGCTATCTTCAGCAGTTCGCAGTAGCGCTAATGCATTTAAATGCGTTAGCAGCTCGCTACTTACATCGTTGATTTCTGCAGATTCCTTGATGCAGGTGAGCTCAGAAATACTATATTTGAAGATTTTCTGTTGTGCCACTGGCAAAATGTCGCCGCAGGTAGGCGCCATGTTAGGTTAGAATGGGTGTCAAGGGTTATGGGGAGAAGGCAGGAAAATTGGATGAGGAGGCAGAGATTAGCTACGATTGAATGGCGGAGTGGACTCGATGGGCCGAATGGCCTAACTCTACTCCTATAACTTGTGAAATTGTGAACCTGTGAACTGCAGAAGACAAATCCTTGTTCAAAAAAAGGATGTTGGCATAAACCCAATCTTAGACTTTTGTGTCTATCGAATCTTAGATTTGACTGAGGAGCAAGTATTTAACATAGAAGGTGGTATGTAGGTGGAACATTCAGCCAGTGTGAAGTGGTGGATCATGCAGTGTATCATGCGGCAACCTTAGATAACCTTCATTGTCCACTACACCACCAATTTTAGTGTTATCTGCAAATGAGCTAACCATGCCAACTACATTGAAATATCTACAATTAGAAAAACAACCCTCCTCCATCACCCTTTGCCTCTTACCCTGGATTCCATGTGCTTTAACTTTCTGCACCAGCCTACCATGTCAAAGGTCTTGCTTAGGTACATAAAGACAACACATATTGTCCTTTGTCAATGCTCTATGTCATCTATTCAAAAATCTTAATCAAAGTCGTGAGATGTAATTTCCCATGCACAAAGCCACAGAAACTATCCCTAATAAATCTTTGATTTCCAAATGCAAAAAAATCCTATCCCTCAGAATCCCATCTAATAACTTTCCAAACACTGACGTAAGGCTCAAAGGTCTAAAGTCTAATGTAATTAACTACACAACAGAGCCTCTACGGCAATGAATCAATGAGATATTATTGAATAGTAGAATATCCAGGGGGGATTAAATGGCCAAGTGCTATTATGTGCCAGGGCCCTATTTTTAGTAGTCCATAAAAATCAAGCTGAAAACCTTAGAAATACTGAGCAGCTCAACCAGCAACCATGGGAAGAAGAACCAAAGTTACTGATCAGGCCAATGGCTTTTTAGTGCAACTGGGAAAAGTTAAATGTGAAACAAAAGTGTTGCTGTAAAAATAAGGGCTGAGGCAGTGAACATGGTGGGGTAGAGACCAGGTGAGGTTGAATGACTGAACTGGCGATGGACCCTGCAAAAAGAGAAGAGAACTAGTTAATAGTCATGTATATTTCCATAATTTTTTGTTTTATTTTAAAATGTCCCGTTTCTGCAGTATTTACATTTGGATTTGGATAATGCTTCTACTCACTCAGCCATTGGGGATCTACTAACTGAAAACTTTGTATTATAACACATGCTGTCAGAAGACCTTTCCCTCAAATGTCCTCAAGGAAGCTACCTGCTCCCTTGCAGCTGAGTAAACACTATATTCTTGCCTCGCTGGCTTGAAAATAACCAACGACACTGCTACTTGATGACCATCTAATGAGACATTATTTACAACTGCATCAGCTGGCATTACATTTCCCTAGTCTTGCCAGAGTGAAGATTATATATTTCTATCTATGTTGAATACAGCAAAAGAAAAAATCCCTTTTCAATAATGACTTTTTGCTGGGAGATTAACCCTCAGCTCTTGGCCCAACAAAGAACCATCTGCCCAGTGCATGAAGTACTTTTCCATAAAATAGCAACACTCAATTTATTTTCTTACATTCTTAGTTGCGCTGTTGAAATTTGAACCGTTATTGTCGCTGCATTCAGCTTTATCATCATTAGAAGCTGGAGGATATTGGACAACAGGTGGAAAAAGTTAAAAGGAGGAGGGAGGGTGGCACAGATCAGGGTAAAAGGAGGAGGTGAGTAAGAAATGGGAATGAAGGAGGCAAATGTGAGTGAAAGACGGGGAAAGGAATAATGAAGGAGATGAAGGAGACGAAAGAACAAGAAGAGGTGTACAGAAACAACAGAGTTTAGGAGAGTGGAAGTGGAGGAGTGTTGGCATGAGATGAAGAGGTAAGGGAGGGAGAGAAGATTTTGGACCAGAAGAATGGTAGGCTGCTCTGGAAGGTTAGATCGCAAGGGTTCCAAGGAGGGATAGCTGAATGGATAGCAAATTAGCTTCATGGAAGGAAGCAAAGGGTGATGGTGAAAGGTAGCTTCTTGGACTGGATGCCTGTGACTAGCGGTGTGCCTCTACAGTGAATGGTCGGGCTCCGGGAGTGTTGTAAAGCAGAGGGATCTAGGAATGCAGGTGCATGGTTCCTTGAAGGTTGAGTCGCAGGTAGATAAGGTGGTCAAAAAGGTTTTTGGCACATTGGCCTTCATCAGTCAACGTATTGAGTATGGAAGTTGGGAGGTCATGTTGCAGTTGTATAAGATGTTGGTGAGCGCATTTAAAGTATTGTTTTCAGTTCTGGGAACCATGTTATAGGAAAGATATTATCAAGCATTAAAGGGTTCATTTTTCTCCAAGAGACACACCTTAAAAAAGACGCGGATTAACAGCAAAATGGATTTCCAAAGTATATCACTCTTCATTTACACATAAGTCTAGAGGGGTAGCAATAATTATTCGTAAAGGTATACCTTTTAAACAAAGCATATATTCAATAATAGACGAGCAATATATAGTGAGGTCGTAGATCAGACATATAATAATTACAGGTGAAATAACATTGCAACATTCTAAAAAAATCCTTATGAATATCCCACGCAGCCATTTTGATAACCCTAGGAAAGGGGAATATAAGAAAATATTCTTCAATTTGGAAAACATTTAACAATATCCCTATATCCACTCAACATAATCTAATAATTGGAGGTGATTTTAATTGTACCTTAGATAATTATTTAGATAGATCATCAATGAAAAGGAAAACCACTTCTAAGTCAAGTACACATAAATTATTTTATTAACACAGCAAATGTTAAGGATATCTGGAGAACAGATAACCCATCTGGTCGAGAATACTCATTTTTTTCCCCTGTATTTGGAACCTATTCAAGGATAGACTATTTTTTAATAGATTCAAAACTAATCCCATTTACGTATGACTCAAAATATCATAATATTATTATCTCGGATCATGCTCCATTAACATTTAAGATAAAATTAAAAGACATAACTATTAAAACCTCTAACTGGAGACTCAACCCCCAAATATTAAATGATAAGGCTTGTTATGATTACTTAGTAAAACTTAGTTAAGACCCTACATATGGATAATTTGTCACTTTGTTTGCCAATTATGAATAATCCTTTGTTTAAGCCCTCTGTATTGGACAAGGGGTTTAGACACTGGAATGATTTAGAAATTAAAAGGATAGAACACCTTTACAAGAAACGAAAATTTCTTTCATTTCAAGAGTTACAGGATATCTATGGATTGCAGTCAAATAACATATTTAGGTATTTACAAATTAGAAACTATATTAAGTCAAATACGCAAGACTATAAAAATAAAAAACCAGGATTATTAGATGAATTGTTTAATAAACACCCAAATACAGAAAAATTAATAGCGTATAGATACAATACTATCTTGGATAGGGAAATCCCAACTTCGGAAATATATCGACAAACATGGGAAATTGAAATAGGTTTATCTATAACGAAGGAAACTTGGGAAGAAAGCCTACAATGTATACATCGTTGCTCATTAAATGCTAGACATATATTGATACAATTTAAGGTATTAAAAACGAAATTAAATAGAATTTATCCTAACATTTCTTCTATTTGTGATAAATGTCAGAACTTGGAAGCTAACATAACGCATAGTTTTGTAACATGTATAAAATCAACTATTATTGGACAGAAATCTTTAGTTATCTCTGAAATTCTTAAAATTAAACTGGACCCAGATCCAAAATTAATAATATTAGGAGTTCCGGATTCAAATCTAATATTAACAGTAAACCAAATAAATTTCTTGGATTACTGTTTGATAATAGGGAAAAAATTAATATTGATATTTTGGAAGGGAACATTATCCCCCACAATTAAAATGTGGACAGTGGAAATGTTGGAGACATTGCATTTGGAAAGAATCAGATTTGTCCTAATGGACAAATACGAACTCTTTGAACAGATATGGTCTCCATATACAGAATATTTGAAGGGGTAGCTGTTCTTGGCATCACAACTCAATGGATACCCGGCAGGATTAGATGAAAATAATGTTTTTTTTTGGATTTGTATGCATGCCTCTATTGATATCGTTAAGTTGGTTTGTATTTGAAAAGTTGTTATACCATTGTTATGATGGATTACTTCTAATAAAAATATTATTTTTTATTAAAATTATTTTTTAAAAAAGGGTTCAGAGAAGATTTACAAGGATGTTGCCAGGACTAAAGGGTCTGAGTTATAGGGAATGGTTGAGTAGGCTGTTCTTTATCCCTTGGAGCGCATGGGGATGAGGGGTGATCTTATTGAGGTGTATAAAATCATGAGAGGAATAGATCGGATAGATGCACAGAATCTCTCGCCCAGAGTAGGGGAATCGAGGACCAGAGAACATAGGTTCAAGATGAAGGGGAAAAAATTTAATAGGAATCTGAGGGGTAATGTTTTCACACAAAGGTTGGTGGGTGTATGGTACAAGCAGCCAGAGGAGGTAGTTGATGCTGGAACTATCCCAACGTTTAAGAAACAGTTAGATAGGTATATGGATAGGACAAGTTTGGAGAGATATGGACCAAGCGCAGGCAGGTAGGACTAGTGTAGCTGGGACGTGTTGGCCGGTGTGAGCAAGTTGGGCTGAAGGACCTGTTTCCACACTGTATCACTCCATGACACTAGGACTAAGAAGGAAGGCGGGAGAAAAGTTGGTTGATAAGAGAAGAGGAGAAGAAACCAATGAGAGGAGGAAACTAAAAGGAGAAGAACAATTAGGGAAGGATGGACGAGAGTAGGAGTGAAAGAAAGGAGGAGGGAGCGTGGAAATGTAGGAGGAAGAAAAGAGAAAAGGGAGATCTGCGTAAGATAACAATAGAAAGGACTGATCAAAATCAAAAATAAACAGGTACATTGATCAGCAACAGGAATAAGGAGAATGTGATATTATGACAGAAATTTCACATAGATTTGTTAATATAATAAGACAATCATTTTCCAATCTCTAGTTTAACCTTTCTCCCATTGTAGAAAATCTTAATTATCTGTGATGATCTGTGACGACAGCTGCCATAGTAACATTTATTTACTACATCCCAAATTGCATCCATCTTTACCTCCAGTGTTACCATAAGTTTCCTGGTTTTATTCCCATTTTAGGTATTCTCACAAAAGTCTCCTGCAAAGCATTTTGCTCTATGTAGATGTGGCTTCAAAAATAGAATGATGTTAAGGTTGAATAGCCCATCAGCAAAGCAATTCTTGTCTCATCTATTTACTCTCATTGTATTTTCTGGAACTAAAATCTCAAATGGAAAATGATCAGCTCAGAACTTTCCTTAAATTAGCTTTCTATTCTTTGCTATTATAGGATTAGTGATGCCACAAGTGAGTTCATGAGGAGCGTGTTATGGATTATTTGTGAGACCCAATTCTATTAGATGCTTCATTGATCCCCTTACTCTATTCATCCTTCCTCCTACATGCCCCCCTTAGTTTCCTCCCTACGACCCTCTCCTGCTCATCTCCCCTCTCTCTTCACTCACTATCTTTCTTTGAAACTTTGTTTCCATTCTCCTGTATAAACCAGGAACTGCAGATGCTGGTTTACCAAGGAAAGACACAAAATTATGGAGTAACTCGGCTTGTCAGGCAGCATCCCTGGAGAATATAGATAGGTACGGTTTTGGGTCAGGACCCTACTTCAGTCTGAAGAAGGGTCTCGACCTGAAATGTCACCTATGCATGTTCTCCAGGGATGCTGCAGATGCTGGTTTAAACCGAGGATAGTCACAAAACGCTGGAGTAACTCAGCAACTCAGCATCTTAGGTAGCATCTCTGGAGAAAAGGAATAGATGAAATTTTGGATCGAGGTCTAATGAAGGTTCTCCATCCGAAACATCACCTATTCCTTTTCTCCAGAGATGTTGCCTGACCCGCTGAGTTACTCCAGTGTTTTGTGTCTATCACCAGTATATCATGGTTGCCCAATGCTCTGTAGGCTGCTTGGTAGACTCCAATGAGGAATATCCTGACTATAAAAGCCAGATTGATCACAAGTAGTGAGTCTCACCCAACTGCCACCATCACTCAGTACACACAAGGCCTCTAGATTTATGGAGCATCTATTATCCACACTGTTCCTAAACTCCTGAAACAGAGGGAAGTGACCACTTATTGCCCAGATGTAAAACTGAAGCTGCAGGTTGGCTTCCCACATAAATTGCCTTTGCAATTTTCTGATCCACCGAACCTCTTCCAACTCAAAACGTTACCTATCCCTGATATGCACAAAACGCTGGAGTAACTCAGCGGATCAGACAGCATCTCTGGAGAAAAGGATTAGGTGACTTTTCAGATCGAGATCCTTTTTCAGTCTGAAGAAGGGGCTCGACCCAAAATGTTAGCTACTGCTTTTCTCCAGAGATGCTGTCTGACCCAATGAGTCACTCCAGCATTTTGTGTCTATCTTCGGCTTAAACCAGCATCTGCGGTTCCTTCCTACACCTTACCAATCCCTTGTCTACAGAGATATTGCCTGACCCGCTGAGTTACTCCAGCACATTGGAACTTTTTTTAATAAACCCATATTTAATCTTGTTATGTAAACCAGCTTCTGCAGTTCTTGGTGTCTCTGAGATATACATCTATCTGGTTTTGTCACCTTCCTCCATCCTATGATGGAAGAAAATGAAACCACTGAAATGCCTTCATTGTTGTTGGCCCATTTTCCAGAGAGCTGGTGATCATTCCCAGAGAGAGTAGATGCATAATGTTGGAAATAATCTGTGGAGATGAATAATAAGAACATCAATGTCACATACTTTTTATTTTCTATAGCGAATAAAAAGCAGAATAAATAGGGCACAATAATTTTATCCGATGTTTCATGTTAAAAAATAATCAATTTAGAATGATACTTGTAATTCTACTTCTTAGAATTACCTTAACTGGTGAATTTCATTTTAAAATAGAGATGAAAACGCTCTTTGCAGTGCATATGTCGATAAAGATAGATTATTCAGCACAATGTTGCTACTCTGCTCTTGAAAGGTGGTAAGAAATAAAACACCACTATCACCATTTGCAATTGTGCTGCTTAATTGTATTATTTGTCCATTTCATCTCTTTTAGGTGAAACATTTTATTCCTTTTTTTAAACAAAATCATTTTTCAAATGCACAATTATCTTTGTGTTGTCGGCTTTAATTCGTCATTTCAGCCCATTTATGAATAATGAATAGTGAATGTACAAAGGAATTTTGTATTTTGCTATGATGATTATAATATGAATTTGATCAATAATACAGAGAAAAAATAGTAAATCCATATGATTCAATTCAATTTATCAACAAAATGATGGTGAAGAATGTACAGTAATTTAACATGGATTGATTTTTTCATCCTTACATTTTGTGAATGATTTGGTTTATTCATATAATTGGCAGAAAAAAATTAAGGAGTCACGGATTCATACAGCTGTACAGAACAACAAACGTCCACAATGCCCACATTTGCCCTCATTAGGACCATATCCTCCTATCCTTGTCTGTTTCAGTCCACATGCCTCTTAAATGTAGAACTTGTATCTGATTCCACCACCTCCCCCAATATCTGTGTTCCAGATATCGAACATGCTCCGTGTAAAAAAATTACCCCTCATTACTATTTGAAGTGCTTTACTCCAACCTTGAACCAATGCTCTCTTGTTTTTCCATCCCTATCATAGGAAAAATATCATGACCATCTATGCTACCTGTGGTTCTCATAATCTTACATGCCTATATCAGATCACCCCTCAGCTTCCTTCACTTCAGGTAAAACAAGCCCAGCCTGTCGAATCTCTCTCGATAACTAAAGCCCTCCAATTTGGGCAGCATCCTGACAAATCTCCTTTGAACTCTCCCCATTCCAGCGACATCCTTACTATAAAAAGACACAAAGTGCTGGAGTACCTCACTAGGTTACACAGCATCTCTGGAGAAGATAGATAGGTGACATTTCGGGTCGAGACCCTTCTTCAGACATCCTTCATATATTGTGGAGAGCAGAACTCAAGTGTGTTTCCGAACTAATGTTTTATAAAGATGTAACATGACATTCCAACTCTTATATTACATGCCCTGGTCTATGAATGCAAGCAAGCCATATTCCTCGAGTATGTTGGTTGCTTTTACAAGGCAGCGTGAAGTGTAGATGGAGTCAAGGGTGGAAAGTCTGGTCTGTGATGGGTTGGGCTAAACTCATAACGCTGCAATTTCTTGTGGTCTTGGTTCAGAGGCGCTCCCAATCTAAGTTGCAATGAAACCTAATAATATGCTAGGTTTCAACTTTGATGATTGCCACAACATAGGATAAGATATATAGTCAATAGCTAAGCACAGTAAGGTCAAGAATTAGGGTTACACTCAATGAGAAGACTCATTGTGTAGTGATAATGAGGTCAGGAGTAGTGATAAGTAGTGATAATGAGGTCAGGATCTAACCCGGATCTCAGCTTTACCAGCTGCACCACGGTGTCACCCTCTGGATATTTCTTCTGAATTATCTTTAAATGTCCCTATATTAATACAGTAGGTGCTGTGGAGTACATCTTTCCAGCACAATCAGTCTCACGGTGCCTTGAAAGATCCCATCTACAGATCAGAGAGGAGTATCAGTGCAAAGTGCAGGGCAGGGCAATAAGGAACCAGCCTTTGGTTTGAAGCAGGATTAGTTTGCAGGTCACACTCATATATTTAAACGACATTGTAACATTATCACATGATGCAGTAAAGAGTGGCACTGGAACTTTCAGGAAGATATCTGAAATGAAAACAAAGTTGTAGGCATTTGAATTTACAGGACACAAGCAATGTTCCAACCTTTATCAATATTTTCCTGGTAATAACATACTGGTGCCTGGCCAAATAAGATGGTAGTGGCTCTTTCGGGAGCTCAGGTGCACAATCCACAGCTCCCCATTTATTTGATTTTAATAGATAAAAGATCACACACTGCTTGCTCAAACCACCCAGAATGTATTCTCACTGAGAATGCCCCTTCACCAAATCCCCAGCCAATGTTTCATTTGTGAATGTCTTTTATCTCCACCAGCCTTGACAAGATTGATAACAGGTAGTAAACAAGAAATATTCTCAACACAGGGACTGAGTAGGCGGAGGATCCTTCGCAGACTGGTCAATATATCGATCTCCATTTTTGAATGTCAGTATTGTCAACACTGACTTATTATAAATTGCAAAATGCCACCCTCAAAATAATGGGTAATTTTATAATCTAACTGAGCAATGAAGAGATCCCCTTTCGAAGTGCACAGGTCATTATTGAGGTAACAGCCTCTCAGATTGCACTATCTCAAAAAGTGGCTTCTAACTAAATGTACAACGCTGATGGACTAAACCTTAATTTTATGTTGTTAGTTCAAAACTGCACTATCTCATTTGAGTTTAATTATGGAATAAACACTTGACAATCAATTTTCTAAATCCTATAATTAAACCCATTAGAAAAAATGCATAATGCACCTTGGCATTTGTTTGGGTTTTGTCTACATCTGTACTTCAATTCACATTTATCTTTGGCACCCACACTAGCTGAAAATAGATGAAATTAATATTATTCTATTTAAATTTCAACAAGTTACTATTTCAACAAGGCAGACTGAATGGATTATAACTTCAGGAATAAATACATAAGATTATGCATTAAACTCCCTAAATGTCTTAGAGGATCAGTCATTCAAAGGATCTGTTTAATTATGGATAACATAAGAGGGTGATGTTAGTTGCTGGATTTGATTTGGGCAAAGACTGCAAGTGCCTGAAGCTGCTTCTTACAGAAGGTGTACCAGAGGATTTGAAGATGGCGAAGGTTATTCCAGTTTTCAAAAAGATATGGAGACTTGAACTTAAAAGCCTCATCGGCATCTGTGGTGAGAGCAATGTTTTGAGAACTTGATGCAAGATTCTTTTGGCACCCCTCAGTAGTGTAATCAGGTGTAATCAACGCCATATCCAGAAGAACCACATTTGGAGACAATTAATTTTAGTTGATAAGAAAAATCAACAATCTGAATTTTTGTTATTTTTATCTTTGGAAGACAGGCAATATTTATCCAGACTTCTTCTGGTGAGTTTTGGACTCGTTCATCTGTTTTGCATTAATACCTGCACATGTGAGTTGGAATCCCTCCTGGGTTAAAACCTTATTCCTGTTTCCTCCTGGTTTCGAAACATGACCAGCAATTCCAAAGTAGGCATATTTGCACAGACACAGGATATGAAGATCAGACAATATGAAGATCAGACAGGATTTGAAGATCAGACATCTCATATAGGTCAGTGGGGGGTACTGCAAGCCGGCAGCCCTGCCAGCAACGTGATAGTTTTTTCAACTTTTTTTGAGTCCTAATGTGTCTTTTTGATGTCTCTCTCTGTGTCCTGTGTGGGGGGTGGTGTGGGGGAAGGAGGGTTTCGGTTGCCTCCTCCATGGAGAGGCAACTTTTTCCATGTCGTCTCCCCCATGGCCTAACATCGAGGATTGGTGCGGACTTTCCCGGAGAAGCGTCCAGGGCTTCAGCTGCACGTGCAGCGAGGACTCTCGTCACGGAGTGGGCGAGCCCTTGCCGGGGGTCGCCGGAAGGGAGTGCTCCGTTTGCTGGCCCCCAGCAGCCTGAAGCCGCGGTCTGCGGAGCTCCAGCTAGCGCAGCATCTGCAGCCTGGGATCCCTCATTGGGGACCCCAGAGGAGAAGAGCTCCGACCGCCGGTCCGCGGCCAACATCTAATCGCGGGCGCGTCGGGGACTTACCATCCTGAGCTTACCGTCCCTGGAGAGGAGCTCTGACCGCTGGCCCTGTGGTCTGCGGTACTTCTGGCTGTGGCGCGGCGGGAACTTTAAATCTTCGACCGCCGGCCTGCTGCCTACACCGTCTTGAAGCTGCGGTCTCTGGTGGGAAAGCACCAATTCAGGACTTACCTGGACTTTAACTGGACTTTACCTTGTCTGAACTTCTGGACGCCCACAGCGGCGGCTGCGGAAGGTAGAGGCCCCGACCACGGGGGAAATGGAGGAGGACTGGCCAAATTTTGTGCCAAGTGATGAATAAAACTGATATTGATTCCTGGGGATCCAAGTAGAGATAGCTGAATGGATAGAAAATTAACTTCATGGAAGGAAAAAGAGGGTGATGGTGGAAGGTTGTTTCTCAGACTAGAGACCTGTGACTAGTAGTGTGCTACAGGGTGCAGTGCTGGGCTCCTTACTGTTTGTCATCTATATCAATGATTTGGATAAAAACATACACGGCTAGATTAGCAAGTTTGCTGATGATACTAAAGTGGGTGGTTTTGAAGATGGTTGTGAAAAATGCAGCAGGATCATGATTGATTGGCCAGGTGGGCTGAGGAATGGTTGATGTAATTTAATACAGAGAGTTGTGAGGTGTTGTATTTTGGGAAGTCTAACATGGGCAGGACCTACATAGTGAATGGTAGGGCACTGGGGAGTGTTGTCGATCAGAGAGATCGATTAGTGCAGGCGCATGGTTCCTTGAAGGTGGGGTCGCAGGTCGATAGGGTGGTGAAAAAGGCTTTTGGCACTTTGGGCTTCATCAGTCAGAGCATTGAGCATAGAATTTGGGAGGTCATGTTGCAGTTGTATAAGACGTTGGTGAGGCAGCATTTAGAGTATTGTGTTCAGTTCTGGGCACCATGTTGTAGGAATGATGTCAAGCTGAAAAGGGTACAGAAAAGATTTACAAATATGTTTCCAGAGCTAGAGGGTCTGAGATATAGGGAGGGTTGAGTAGGCTGGGACTCTATTCCTTGGAGTACAGGAGGATGAGGGGTGATCTTATAGTGTACAAGATCGTGAGAGGAATAGATCGGGTAAATGCACAGAGCCTCATGCCCAGAGTAGGTGAATCGAGGACCAGAGGACATAGGTTTCAGGTGAAGGAGAAAAGATTTGCTAACTATCTGAGGGGTAACTTTTATCACACAAAGGGCGGTGGGTGTGTGGAACAAGCTGCTAGAGGAGGTAGTTGAGGCTGGGACTATCCAAACATTTAAGAAACAGTTAGAAAGGTACAGTGATAGAACAGGTTTGGAGGGATATGGAACAAACGCGGGTAGGTGGGACTAGTGTAGCTGGGACATGTTGGCTGGTGTGAGCAAGTTGGGCCGTAGGGCCTGTTTCCACACTGTATCACTCTATGACCCTGTGACTGTTGTCTGATCTTTGAATCGTGTGCCTGTGTACTATGAAAATTGGGTATGTTGGATCTGATCTGTTCCTGATCCCTAATTCCAACTCAGCACTCCCACACTCTGGAAAACCCAGATGGCTTTTTGACCAATTACTCTTCTCAGGCCTTCGAACCATTTTTAAATGACTCAATTTATTTGTGGCATTTAATGCAATTCAATTAGTTCGAGCAGAGTTGAATTAAATCTCTTTTACTTATTGACACCTTAAAATAATTGTGAATGTTCAATAAAGTAAACTTTATAAAGTAAACTGCCGACAAGTAATCATACCTCTCCAAAGACGTTCAGGTTTGTAGGTTAATTGTTTTTTTGTAAATGGTCCCTAGTGCGTAGGATAGTGCTAATGTACGGGGTAATTATTGGTCGGTACGGACTTGGTGAGCCAAAGGACCTGTTTCCGCACTGTATCTCTAAAGTCTGAAGTCAATCTCATTGTTTTAATCAAGATAGGGGTCGGCATTCTGGTTCTGGTTTCTGATTCTGGTTGATTTCTGCGCAAACACCTCATCAGATGATCATTAGATGATCATTAATACCCCAGCCGTGCATCTTAAAATATTAAATGGGATATCAAGTCAAACAACTAATTAAGTGTACGGCCTTTAGTAAATGATAAAGCCAATAGATTGTGTAGATGATTTATTTGGCTAAACATTGCAGTGGCTAGTTGCTTACCATGCCAAGGTATCTTTCTTTGAATAATTTTACACCTATTTGTCATGCTGACAATTTGCACACACGCCTTCTCCACTCCAAAACAAACTTACCTGTTTCTGACAGTCATTTAAATTTTGTCAGTGGAAACCTTTCCCCAGATTGACTATCCAAAAGCCATGTGATCCATTCCTTTTTGCTTCATGGCCATATTCTGACAGGTGTGCTTTTATAGTAAGCATTTTTACTGCTTGTTCTACTAATGGTTGGATGTCTGCACCAGTGCAATCAGTTCAGTTCAATCAGTTCTCTACCTGACTCACATCAGAAGTAAATTTTGCAAGGCCTTAAGTGACTGTACAATCAGATGAGGCCTTGCAAGCAGTTACAGGTGATCACAGATACACTGCCTACAATGTTCTCATATGCACTATATCCATTGCAGGGATTTCCATAATTGATACGATACGATACGACAGAACTTTTGGTTCTGATTGATTACTGCGCAAACACCTCATCAGTGATTATCTCGCGCACGTCGCAGTGAGTAGAGTAGCGATTAAATTTTGAAGTGGGCCTTTTTGACCAAGTTGAGGAGATCTAGTTGCTCAATCCCCTTTTTAAATGACTCAAGATTGGGAGCAGCACGTGTGTTGGGTGGTAACCTATTCCATTCCCTTATCGTCCTTGGGTAAAGGGAATATTGGTAGCAAAGTTTATGGAAATTTAGCAAGTTGGTGATGTAGGGACCGTTATTTTGTCTTGTTTCACGGCAGTTGGTGCTCTGGGATGACGAGAGATTTGATTGCATGATTTTGTGAATATCCTTGTAAATTGCAATAAGTCTTAGCCTGATTCTGCGGAGCTCTAGTGTATCCCATCCGAGAGAAGTCAACATATTATTTGCGTTTGATTTGCGCTTGTCGTCATTAGTAAGTAAGTAAGTAAGTAAGTAAGTAATTTTTATTTATATAGCACTTTTAAATCAAATCACGTTGAAGCCAAAGTGCTTTACAGAGAATAAATCAGATTACCATACATCCATATAAACGAAAAAGAGAAAAAAGACACAACACACTATAGAATTTAACATGAACGTCCCTCCACAGCAGAATCAACACTTTCCACTGAGAGGGATGGCACTGAAAAAGTCCAGTCCTCCTCCTCATAGTTCACCCGAGGTCGGGGCCTATTTGAGGCCTCCACAGTCGCTGCAACGGCAACCCATTGTCATAGGCCCTCTCGCCGGATGATGGAGTTCCGGCGTCGGGAGAACACTCTTCAGCGGCATTGGAGTATCTAGAACATCCGCTTCCTCCCCAGAGACCGCGGCTCCCGAAGCCCATGGGCCGCGCTGGTCAGAGCCCGGTGAGAGATCCCAGGCCCCGCGGTGTTTGAAATTAGCGTCGCTGGATGCCCGCAGCCACAAGGCATCGCCCACTCCACAACGGTGCCTCAGCGCTGTGCTCCCTTCCCCCCCCCCCCCCCCCCCCCCCCCCCCCAACCCCCATATAAAAAGACTAGACCTACAAAATAAAAGTGTTTTTAACACTAAAATGGATGAAAAAGACCACCCATGGCCCAAGTTGTGTTCTACCTCTGGACTCAGTGGTGGGTTGATGGTGGAGTGGTAGCTCAGATGCACCAGGATCTAATCTCCAGGTTGTTTCTGATTTTGGCATTTTGGGGCATTGAAGTCAGTGGAGAGCTGATCTATTGATGGCAAAGAACTCGCATCCATGATGTCATAACAGGAACGGAAACAAGATGTAAAGATGTAAAGAAAGAGTGTGCAAGAACATAGCAAAACTAGTCTAAGCCTGGGAAATGTGAGATAAATGTAGAACAGCACAGAACACCCTTCAGCTAACAAATGAGAATTAAAAGTGGATGGAAGATAAATAGAAAATAATATGAATGGAATATTAATTGAAATAGATTTTGTAATAAGCAACTTTATGTAAAAATCATGCTGGAAGGAAAGCATTGCCAATATTGAAGATAAAATAACTACATAGAAATCAATGTGCAGCAGAATGGAGCGTCATCACAAAGACTACAGAATATACTCGATCAGGCCTGTCGGACAGTACAAAGTAGGGAATCATTTATTTCTGTTTCTCAAGGCACACAGCAAAGGAAAAGGGGGATAGAGATCTATGTAATGCAATGATTTTCTTTTCCCTGTTTCAAGCAATCAGTGAGCCGAACATAACCTCAACCCAGAAATATCAGCAGACACAAGAGACTTCAGTTTGCTGAATTGCAGCAAAAATAAACCATGCCAGGCAGCATCTGGAAGAACTCAGCATGCCAGGCAGCACCTGGAGGAACTCAGCATGCAAGGCAGCACCTGAGATTGCAAAAGAATAGTCAATGTTTCGGATCGAGACTCTGCATTAGAACTGAGATTGCAGAGTGCAGATATCCAATATAAAGAGGTGAGATGTGCAGGTAGGAACTGCAGATGCTGGTTTATACTGAAGATAGACATAAAATGCTGAAGTAACTCAGCGGGTCAGGCAGCATCTCTGGAGAAAAGGAATAGGTGACGTTACGGGTCAGAATCCTTCCTCAAACTGAAAGATAGAGGAGGGTGGTGGGGGGACGGGGACTGGAGGTGAGAAAAATCAAGAAAAAGGGGTGAAAGGGAGGAGTTAGGCATGGGCTGGCAGATTGGCATAGTTGTAACGAGGTGAGGTCAGAGATGATGGTCAGCTAGGATCAGGTGGGGGAGGAATCGATCATGAGATAGAGCCTATTGGGTACTAGCTAGACAGATCATATTGAATGGCGGTGCAGGCTCAAAGGGCCGAATGGCCTGCTCCTGCACCTAATTTCTATGTTTCTATGACATAGAAGGAGAAAAAAGAGTAGATAGAGCTGGCTGGGGGAGAGGAGAGTGGAGATAAGAGACAGAATCTATAAAGTGATGAGTGGAAATAAACAGCTGCAGATACAGCATCTGATAAGTAAGGAAGGTGATAAGTCTAACTGGATAAGGACGGGTAGATGAACAGATGGAACCAGATGGGGGAACCCTCAGGTGTAGAATGCGGGTGATGGGCAAATGGAACCTGATGGGGGAGGGGAATGTGGCGGAATAAGGGTGTGGGGATGAACATAGAACATAGACTTCGACCCAAAGATCCCTCGGTGCATCATACTGTTGAGCTGTGCCATATTTTCTCATTATATTTGACCTCCCAAGGTGCAACACCTCACATTTGCCGGGATTAAACTTAATCTGTCATTTCTGTAGCTGATCTATATCCTGCTGTACACGGGGGGGGGGGGGGGGGGGGGGGACTGGGGGGGGGAGGTGGGGGGGGTCGACTCCCCAGGCAGAATATGTGGTATATTTCCAGACAGAATCATCAGCAGAATATTTGGATCAGGAAGAGAGACTTCCTCTGTGTTTAGCTGAGAGAATGGGTTGAAGAGAACTGATCTGGGCTATTAAAATATGAAGAAGTGTGGTAAAATAGAGGCTTATAGTTCTTGAGAGGTTATTTTAAATCAATATAACCAAACTTCTAATTCACAGCGATTCTCCAAAGGCTTTATCCTTATAATAATCTGAATAACTTTTGATGTTTAAGCGTTCAGTATGACACTGTGGCAAATGATCTCTGGAGATGTTGGTAGTCTTACCAAGTTTATCAGGATGACTCTAACTAGTATGTAATCACACCAAATAATGACCAATTTGCCCCTACAGCTTTTGATGTGAAAATAGAACTTACCAAAATCATAGTTTATTTCTACACTGCAGGATCTGTGTCAATGTGGGAGAGTCTACGACTAGCCATAGCCCCAGAATTAAAGGACGTTCTTTTAGGAAGGAGATGAGGAGGAATTTCTTTAGTCAGATGGTGGTGAATCTGTGGAACTCTTTGCCACAGAAGGCTGTGGAGGCCATGTCAGTGGATATATTTAAGGCAGAGATAGGTAGATTCTTGATTATTACAGGTGTCAGAGGTTACGGGGAGAAGGCGGGAGCATGGGGTTAGGAGGGAGAGTTAGGTCAGCCATGATTGAATGGCAGAGTAGACGATGGGCCAAATGGCCTAATTCCACTCCTATCACATATGATCTTATGACATATGAATGCTTCTTGAAGTACAACAGCACAGTCACACTAAAGTGAATTCCAACAATCATGATATCCATACGAGAGACAAGGATAATTATTAGCAAGTGTCTTTGGCCTAAAGTCCTTGGGATAAACTTACTTGGCCCTCTCTCAATGCCTATTATCATAGGTGCCAGCCATTCATTTTTGTTCCATGTGACAAGAAGTAGCTGACTAAATTATGCCACAGGGGCATAGTAACATCATCACCGTGCTGTAGGTAGGGTACTGGATAGGGACAAAGAAACATAGAAACATAGAAATTAGGTGCAGGAGTAGGCCATTCAGCCCTTCGAGCCTGCACCGCCATTCCATGGCTGATCACCAACTCAGTATCCTGTACCTGCCTTCTCTCCATACCCTCTGATCCCCTTAGCCACAAGGGCCACATCCAACTCACTCTTAAATATAGCCAATGAACTGGCCTCAACTACCCTCTGTGGCAGAGAGTCCAGAGACTCACCACTCTCTGTGTGAAAAAAGTCTTTCTCATCTCGGTCTTAAAGGATTTCCTTCCCCCTTATCCTTAAGCTGTGACCCCTTGTCCTGGACTTCCCCAACATCGGGAACAATCTTCCTGCATCTAGCCTGTCCAACCCCTTAAGAATTTTGTAAGTTTCTATAAGATCCCCTCTCAATCTCCTAAATTCCAGAGAGTATAAACCGAGTCTATCCAGTCTTTCTTCATAAGACAGTCCTGACATCCCAGGAATCAGTCTGGTGAACCTTCTCTGCACTCCCTCTATGGCAATAATGTCCTTCCTCAGATTTGGAGACCAAAACTGTACGCAATACTCCAGGTGTGGTCTCACCAAGACCCTGTACAACTGAAGTAGAACCTCCCTGCTCCTGTACTCAAATCCTTTTGCTATGAAAGCTAACATACCATTCGCTTTTTTCACTGCCTGCTGCACCTGCATGCCTACTTTCAATGACTGGTGTACCATGACACCCAGGTCTCGCTGCATCTCCCCTTTTCCTAATCGGCCACCATTTAAATAATAGTCTGCTTTCCTGTTTTTGCCAGGAAAGCAGACCATATATTAAATGGTGGCCGATTATCCATGGACAAGTATCCATGTATTCTTTATGAGGTGGATCCCAACAAAGCTACATCCAATGACATCTGATACCATAATTAAACTACATGGAATCTAATGGCATTAATCACATGGCACTAGGGAGGCAGTGGCGCAGCGGTAGAGTTGCTGCCTTACAGTGCCAGAGACCCGGGTTCAATCCTGACTGCAGGTGGGGTCTGTACAGAGTTTTTATGTTTTCCCTGTTCCTTGGGTTCACTCTGTGTGCTCCGGTTTCCTCCTACACTCCAAAGATGTGCGGGTTTGTAGGTTAATTGGCCTTGGTAAAATTGTAAATTGTTCCTAGGTTATAGGATAGTTCTAGTGTATGGGGTGATCGCAGGTCTGTTTCCGGGCTGTATCTCTACATACAGTCTGTTTCTCTAAAGTCTAAAGTCTAAGTGTCCATGTATTCTTAAAGTGTTGAACCCCAACAAAGCAACTTTCAATCATATCTGATACCAAATTAAACCACATGGAACTGATGTCAATCACAATTCCTCACACCTAACTCAGATCACCCTCGAACTCTTATAATCATGGCTCTCTCTAATGCTAGTAATTCCACACAGAACTGGAAACAATGCTCCAAGTGCAACCTGGTAGATTCCGTAAGCTTGCAGCGTTAATGATTTGACATTTTACTTCTTGGTGAGGATAGGTGGTTGATTTGGAAGTGAAGGTCTGAGTTCGGACAGATGTCATCAAACTGACTAACAGTGATCACGAAGAGACTTCTGACTTCACATGGACTTGGGAAGACAGAGGAGCACATTATGATCTGCAGAATGCACCAAACTCAGTTAAAGTCGCATGAGATTTTGCATTCAATCTGTTCTCACACATTTTGAGTTTATATTATAGAATTCAATCAGTGGAAGATTTATCTTTCAGATAAAATATTCAACAACATTTCTTCTGTCCTGTCTAATATTCCTTATTTAGCCTCTCGGAAAATTCTGATTAGCTGGTTGCTCAGCTATATCCTTTTTATGAGTCCTTGCTGTGAAAAATCTGATTGTGATGTGTATCCATATAACACTGATTACCCTTCAAAAGTAATTAACAATGCACAATACATTGAATTATCCAGATGAGATGGGATTTTTAAAGTGCAATTGTTAAGGGAATGCAGAGGCTGAAAACTGATTTGTGAATACTGATCTTTAGATTCTGAGTAGAGCTTAACTAATTGGTAAAATTCATCTAATTGCATGTCTCAGGAACAACAAAAAATTCTGAACTCAGGCATGATACTATATTCTAAAATGTGGCACCTATATGTTCTTAACCTTACAATTTCAATCTGGGTTTATGATAGAACAATCAACAGGTGTGCAGATCTTCATAAAGTTACCAATACTGACACATGACCATGTTTTACCTGACATTGTGTTTTACTGTCATGACAATGTGTGCTCTGTGCACGACATAAGGTGAAGAAGACCCAGCTTCAGACTGAAGATGTGTCTCCAACCGAAACGTCACCCATTCCTTCTCTCAAGAGGTGCTGCCTGTCCCACTGAGCCACTCCAACATTTTGTGTCTATCTTCTATTTAAACCAGCATCTGCAGTTCTTTCCTACACATAAGGTAAAGAAGCATAATTTTAACTCAAGATACTGAAAGTCATAGTCATTCAGCACAGAAACAGGCACATTGGCCCACATCTTCCGTGCAGACCAAGATGCAGCATCTACGCGAGTCCCATTTACTCACGCTTGGTCCATATCCATCTAAACCTTTCTTATCCATGTATTATTACACAAACTTGTATGAAATGTTTGCTGGACTGGGTGCTTGGATATTCTTCAATCCTTATCTTTTTCTTTCTGGTATAGGTGCTGTTGCAAAGCGCTGATCCACAATCAGACTCATGGAGAGAGAAAATTATCAGATTTAGTTTTGTCTGACAATCTGCTGCAGTGTTGACCACTAGGCTTATGGTGAATTAAAAAATGCAGATCATAAGTCACAATCCTTAGATGTAAATTTTGTTGGCATCAATCTGGAACATGTTGCTATGTGAGGGGGTGGAATCAGAAACAATCACGTTGATGGAAACATTTCAATTGGGCGAGACGTACTGCACATGCGTTAAGCGCTTATATACCAACCCAACAGCTAGAATATTGACAAACCAAATGCTTTACTTCGGAGTCACGTGAGTGACTACATGAAGAAGCCCGCCAGCCCTCATGAGCGTCAATTATGTCTAACACATTGCGCATGACTGGCTGGCAGGCGCGTCGCTCCTCCAACGGTAAGTTTAAAAAACCTACAGGTAAGTGTTAAAACTTATTCTGAGATAGTTTTTGTTCGGTAATTCTTGATTGCAGAGCTTCTGGTTAGAAGATATGGATCAGCAACCAGACTGGTTAAAGATGGAAAAGGAAGATTGTTTGCCTTTTGAAATTGGCTCGATTCTGTTAGCTCCCATAAAACTGAACAAAAAAACATAGTGAAAACCCTATAATATATAGTGGTATACGAATTTGGAAACAATATAAAAGGACTTTAAAATTGGATAATTTATCACTCTTTCTTCCCATTGTAAACAATCCTTCATTTAAACCCTCTGTGTTGGACAAAGGTTTTACACAATGGAAAAATTATGGAATTAAAAAGGTGGGACATCTTTATAGGAAAGGCATTTTTCTTTCATTTCAGGAGTTACAACAGAATTATGGACTACACTCAAATAACTTTTTCAGATATTTACAATTTAGAGATTATGTTAAATCACATACACAAGATTATAGAACTAGAGAGCCAGAAACTCTTGATGAATGTTTGAATAAACATACTGATACAGATAAGTTAATATCTCATATCTATAACACTCTTTTAGATAGTGAGGTCCCGTCGACGGAATTATATAGACAAGCATGGGAAAATGAATTAGACCAAGACATTTGGGACGAAAGTCTACAACATATACATTAATGTTTGTTGTATGCCAGACATTCTATAATACAATTTAAAGTATTACATAGACTCATTACTCTAAAACAAAATTAAATAGAATTTTCCCACATATCTCACCTATCTGTGATAAATGTCAACACTTAGAGGCTAATTTAACTCATACTTTTGTAAATTATATAAAAATCAAAAATTTATGGATGGATATTTTTAGAATAATTTCTGAAGTTGTTAATACTCAATTGGATCCCGAATCAAAACTAATAATATTAGGAATATCAGAACAAGGCTTAAAACTTCCAACAAGCCAAAGAAACTTCCTTGATTATAGTATAATAACTGGGAAAAATTAATATTAAAATTTTGGAAAAGTCCAACAACCCCCACAATCAAAATGTGGATTATGGAGATGTCGGAGATCTTACATTTGGAAAGATCTAGACTTGTCTTAATTGACAAAGAAGAATTATTTGATAGAATACGGTCTCCATTTATTGACTTTTTGAAAAAGTAAATTGGTCCAGCACGGAGGTTCGACTGAAGCTTGAACCCAGGATTAGATGAATAGTTATGTTTTATAATCTACGGACCTATCTCCAAAGTTGATAATTTAATCTATTTTACTTCGGAGTCACGTGAATGACTACGTGAAGAAGGCCGTCCCCACGCATGCGCGTCATTACGTCTGACACATTACGTCTGACGGTGGGTGTGTCGCTCCTTCCAGCAGGTAAGTTTAAAAGATCCAGGTAAGTGTTTTTTAACCAGCTTAGCTGAAGTTGTTGCTCCTGGTCCGGAGTGTGTTTTGTTCAACATAATTTCAGCTTCGGATTGTTTGGGAGAATGTCTAAAGTTAAGAGGCGAGCTGCGACCAAACCAGCTGCAGATGACCATGGGCCTGGGGGCAGAGTGCAACCACCGAATTCGCCTATAGAGCTGCTGGCAGAGCAACCAGCAGCCACAGACTTGGTGTGGCCAGAAGGCACCTTGGCTACTCCACGGGGGAGAAAAGCCACAAAAATGTCTGTTAGGGCCCTGGACTCTGAGGAGTCAGGCCAGGAGGTGGAATAGTTCCCCCTTCTAAGGGCAGTGTTACCGGCAGGCTGGCCCATCTGGAGAGCCTTGTGGAGAGGTTACTCCAACATGATATGCTCCAAAGGACAGAGCTATCGGAGCCCGGGGAGTTTATAGAACGCGAGGCAGCAGCGCCTGTGTCAGGGCTGCGTGATATCTCCTTGTCAGATGACGGGAGCGTACGAGGTAAGTGCTATGCTGACCCAGAGTATGGAGGCACAGTTGGGCTAGAGGGACCACCAGGTGTATTGTCTATTGCATCCAGATTTGTGGTCCCAGCCCTCACCGGTGAGCCATTGGATGCAGAGCTCACCGAGAACATAAATTACATGGCTTCCTACACAGAGGCATTTTCTAGGGCAGGGCCCAGGCCGGGCCATGTTAAAGATGCGACGCCCTCCAGCAGGCCTACCCCCCAGACCTCGGAGGCAGAAGCAGCAACATTACCGCCGGTAAATCCTAAGATAGGTGCGACTGCGATGGGTACATTACAAGTTGGGAGGAGATTGCAATTTTTCTTAAATGAATGGCAGTGGATAACATCTAACCCATTTATACTGCATAGTATTCAAGGTTTCCAAAGTGAGTTCATTTCCAACTTGCCTCCACCCACTCAACACACACCTGGCTGTACTTTTGTGTTTTCACAACAGGAGTGTATTAGTGCACAAAGAGAACTGGACTCTTTGTTTAAAAAAGATGTAATTGAAAGGGCGAGGCATCAGTCTTATCAGTTTGTGTCCAATATCTTTACGAGGCAAAAGAAGGATGGAGGATGTAGAATTATCCTAGATTTGACAGAGCTTAACACCTTTGTGCAATATAAACACTTCAAAATGGAAACATTTGTCACTGCTAAACAACTGCTTTCCAGGGGATGTTATATGGCAAGCATTGACCTCAAAGATGCTTACTATTCAGTGGCCATTCATGAGCAGCACAGGACATTTTTGAAGTTTAACTGGATGGATCAGTTGTGGCAATTTAGAGCTTTGCCTAACAGATTAACCTCGGCTCCCAGACTATTCACAAAATTGCTCAAACCAGTCCTGGGGTCACTCAGAGCACAGAATCATATTGTCATGGCATATTTGGACGACATTTTAGTCATTGGGAGGACTTTCGAATTAGCTGAATTATCTGTGTCAGCTACAAAACTCGTTTTCGAAAAGATAGGATTCATCATCCATCCAGTCAAGTCTAAGTTGGTGCCATCTAAGATAATTGACTATTTGGGGTTCACCATTAACTCAGTACACATGTCAGTGACTCTGCCTCAGGGCAAGCAATTAGAGTTAATTGAAGCCTGCAGGAAACTCACTGTTGATAATCACCCTTCTATTAGACATGTCGCAACTTTCCCAGCTGCTCAATTCGGGCCTTTGCTCTACCAAAATTTACAGCGTGCAAAGGAACAGGCACTTAAGCTTCAGAGAGGTTGTTTCGATTGACCCCATGCAGCTACCAGCTGAGGCTCTGACTGAGTTACAATGGTGGATAGCCAATATTCAGTGCTGCTCTGGTACCATTTTAGTCAATATACCATCAGTTATCCTGCAGACTGATGCCAGTGCATTAGGTTGGGGTGCTACCGATACTGTCTCAAGCTGCGGTGGCAGATAGGATCTGCAGGAAGCATCCATGCTTCAATCACACGGCATTAACTATTTAGAGTTGTTGGGTGCACTCTATGGGTTAAAGGCTTTTTGTACCAACAGGCTTCATGTTCATGTCCAACTTCAGATTGACAACACTACCGCGGTAGCGTGCATTAATCACATGGGTGGCAGTAAGTCTGGATCCTGTGATAGGTTGTTCAATCTCCTCTGGCACTGGTGTATTGCACGAAACATCTGGGTTTCAGCTATCTATTTACCAGGAAGGTATAACACAGTGGCAGACACCAGGTCACGAGAGTTCAATGATAACAAAGAATGGATGTTAAATCACGAAGTGTTCAATGATATTGTCCTTCGTTATTGTGTACCGGACATTGATCTGTTTGCTTCCCGGCTCAATCATCGGTTACCAATTTATGTGTCATGGGAGCCAGAAACAGGGGCAGTAGTGGTGGATGCATTTTCGCGACACTGGGGTGGTAAATTTGTGTATGTATTCCCCCCAATCTGCCTCATTACTCGATGTGTGGCAAAAATTCAGCAAGATTCCGCCACTGCAATTCTGAGAGTGCCAGACTGGCCTACTCAGCATTGGTTCCCTCTGGTGCTAGCCTTAATCACACAGCCTTTTATGGCAGTGCCCAAGAGCAGAAATCTGCTGGTACACCCAGTGACACGGGAAAGCCACCCTCTTCATGACCGTATAAATTTGTTGGTTTGCAGATTCTGAGGAGACCGTTCCTGGGGATTGGGCTTTCAGAGCGTACCGTTGATGTCATCACTGCGGCCTGGAGGAAGAGCACTCAGAAACAGTACATCTCTCACATAAGGAAATGGGAGATGTACTGTTCCCGCTCTCACATTTCATGCCACATAGCTTAAATCACTGATGTTTTGGAATTTCTATCGTCACTCTATCACGATAACCAACTTAGTTACAGTGCCATTAACAGTGCCCGCAGTACTTTGTCCAATTATTTACAGCTGGGGTCAGCACACCACACGGTAGGGTCCCACCCTTTAATAACCAAATTTATGAAGGGCGTCTTTAACTCCACTTCACCTAGACCCATGTACACACACATATGGGATGTCAGTGTGGTCCTTATGCTGCTCCATCAGTGGGCACCAGTTTCATCTCTGTCTCTACACCATCTGACATTGAAAGTAGTTATGCTCATGGCCCTGGCCTCAGCACAACGGGTCCAAACGCTACAAAAACTCAGACTGGACAGTGTGAGTTCATCCGGCAATAACGTCACCTTTTTCGTTCGGGATCTCGTCAAACAGAGCAGGCCAGGGGTACAAGGGCTCAAGTTGAGTTTCATAGCATACCCCTCAGATCCACGAGTGTGTGTCGTATCATCCATAACCCATTGCATTAAGGTCACCAGGAGCTTGAGAGGCTCGGAACTCTCCTTTGTCAGCTACACCAAACCTTACAAACAGGTTACGGTGCAGACCATCTCTAGATGGATCAAACAGCTTCTGGCGTGTGCAGGAGTGGATACTGACATTTTTAAACCTCATTCCACCAGGGCTGCATTGACGTCAGCAGCAAGGGATATGGACGTACCTCTTGACCAAATTCTGGCGGCTGCGGGATGGTCGAATGAGAGGACATACCAGAGGTTTTATAATAAGCCTATCGCCAGATCCGGGGATTTTGCTGATTCTGTTTTAAGTTCTGTTTCACAGTTTCCCCCTGGGTGAAAGGGGTCACTGTTTAATTTTCTTTTCTGTTATTAAAGCATTAGTATTGTTAAACATGTCATGTTTGAATGCATTAATATTCACACTCGTCCTGTCAATTGATGCAACTGTGACGCGTGGACTCGTTCCTCGGCATGAAATCACAGATCTTCAAAGTCTTCACGGAGTCACTCACGTGACTCCGAAGTAAAATAGTAAGATTAAACGAGAACTTGCCAGTTTGAAGGTTGATCTTTATTTTATGAGGAGTTATGATGAGGGATTACGTGCCCTCCGCTTTCTACCCTCGTACTATAACGATCATCTGGTATAGTATATACCAGATATACTATACTTCTTTACTCAGAGGGTGGTGGCTGTGTGGAATGAGCTTCCAGCAGAAGTAGTGGAGGCAGGATCGATTTTAACATTTAAGAGTAAAGTGGATAGGTATATGGACGTGAAGGGAATGGAGGGGTATGGTCTGAGTGCAGGTAGATGGGACTAGGGGAAAACAAATGGTCGGCACGGACTGGAAGGGCCGAGAGGGCCTGTTTCCGTGCTGTAATTGTTATATGGTTATATGGTTAGATATACGTAAATATATGCTATACTATAACGATCATCGGCCAGAGCCAGCAGATCCGTTCCCATATAGCCAACTTCTGAGGCAGACTTTGTGGGCCAGTATCTCGGTCCCTCAGTGGCGCAGGCAGAACATTCTAGCACCATTAGACTCATGACCTCTGTAGGTCTGGCAAAACAGATAATCCAGAAAGGTTCTGGAACCAGAGGTGCTGGAAAATCGGTGGTGTCCTGTACTACATTCAAGAGACTTTTAGGCACGTAGAGGCAAGACATGAAAGGCTATTGTCCTAATGCAGACAGTTGGGATTTGTGTAGATGAGCAAAGAGGCTGCATGGACATGCTCGGCTGAAGGCCTATGACTGTGCTGTACAACTCTATGACTCTTCCGTTACTTCCCTTTTCTCATAGTATTTACCATTGTCATGTATTTCCATCACTAAAGCTTTCCAACTGTAAAGTGACCATTTTTTAATCAATATCTTCCAGATGCTTTTCCTATGATGCAGAATGTAGTCCACTGAACTTTGAATTTCACTTTCCTGTTAAAACAACACAATTTACTGATGTTTCCTACATATGCATGTTCTCAGATGACTTTTCAGATTAACGAGATCACAGGTGCCACATACTTTAACACAAAGTTAAGAGCTGAAAGTCAAGTTATTTTTGTTCAAGCCTGATAAGGATAGTTGGAATTAGAACTGTAACTACCGATTCCCACTGTATACCAGGGAAGGTAGTCTATTACTCTGCTCATTATCATTATTCTGAATCTGCAGCTTGGGAATTTCCAAGACTGTCCTGGAAATTTCACGCAAACCATTGTGCACAATATGCCCTGTAAGAACTTCAGCTCCTGAATCCATGTTTCATTCTGTGCACAGTAAATATTTCAAATCAGAAGAAAAAAGTCTGTAATCTAATGGAACCAATTTGTTTCGTGACCCAGAAATTCCTTAGTGAAGTATAAAAAAGTCAGTTAACTTTAGAAGTTAAAGTCCCCCCCCCCCCCACACACCAATTGGCCTACCCCACTTCCTGCCTTGTGGCCAATCGCCAGGATCGTGGGGCATCAACCTCGTTACCGTTTGCAACATCGCATTGTGATGTAATTGTAGCAGTCGGCAGTATGAGAGCCAATTGTGATTGGTGCAGTGTGAGTGGCATTGTGACATCAGCACTGGAAGCTCCTGGAAAAAGGACTGTTTGTGAGAAGGCAGTTTGGCTTTTTAAAAAACTTTAATCATTAATAACTTTTGTAATATAGCATGAAATCTGAAGTGAACCTGATTACGGTGGGGAGGGGAATCTGAAGTTGAGGAGCAGCTCCTTCAGATACTAGTCCAGTGGCAGCAACCTCGGTATTGTCGGCAAAATCCGATTGTGATGTCATTTGTAAATAAGATACATTGTGATTGGACGTCTGTGAGATGGCATTGTGACATCATCACTGGAAGGTGCTGCAAGAGTATGACACTGAGAAGAAGTTAATTTTTTTCAAATTTGGCATTTTTTAAAACTTCAATCATAACTTAAGTGAAGCTGAGTATGGTGTGGGACCAAAATGCAACCAGAACTTGAGGAGCAGCCCCTTCAGATATTGGTAGAGGGGCAGCAACCTCATTACCCTAGGCAACATCCCATTGTTGATGTCATTGTGGCAGTCGGCAGCCAGTTTGAGAGCTTATTGTGATTGGTGCACTGTGAGAGGCATTGTGACATCATCACTGTGAGAAGGCTGGAAGCTGTCTGTGAGAAGGCGGTTTGGGCTTTTAATAGTATACTAGACTAATACTGAGACTTTTAATAGTATACTAGACTAAGTGGGACCCGTTGGGTCCCAGCATCACACGGGAGGGCTGGTCACCCAACGCAATATTCCACCTCTCCACCAGTTCCAATATTGGTGGCCAGTGGGGGGGGGTTCTGGAGTGCAAGTATGGGTGTTGTGGGCTGAAGGGACTGGTTTCCAGAGCGCTAGAATGGACATTGTGGGCCGACTGGATTCTTGGGCTGGTGGTTCAGTCACTCAAGCCTGTTGTGCTGGCAGCTCAATCACTCATGGCCGGTGGGCTAGCAGTTGACTCACGGCTATTCCTTGAAATTCTATTTCAAGCAGGGTGCAAGGCCACCAAATTCAAGTGCAGTTTCTTACCACTTCAAGCAGGGTGCAAGGCCACTAAAGACAGCGAGTCGTGACCTCTCCCTCCTCCATCTTGCAGAGACTAATCCACGCCAAACTTCTGGGTTTTATAGTCCCTCCCCCGCCCCTCGCACCAGAAGGGGCGTGGCCTTCATGGCATGATTGACAGGGAGAGAATCTCAACATTTTTTAAACACTAATAACTCTTTTATTTTTCATCGATGGGAGAAAATCCTCGGCACCTGAAGAGCGGAGGGGGACTCTGAGTAAGATGCCATAAATCATAGCAGTACGTGGTAATATTTTTTTCTAAATCAATATAAAGCGCAAACAGGAAGTGGTCAAGTAGTCAAGTTTAGACTTTTAATTATATAGAAGGCAAGGCAAATTTAATTAGGTAAGGCAACTTTATTTAGGCAAGGCAACTTTAATTAGGCATGGCAACTTTATTTAGGCAAGGCAACTTTAATTAGGCAAAACAGCTTTAGCATTTCTAAACCAAAGGCAACACAGCTTTAGCATTTCCAAACCAAAGGGTACACAGCTTTAGCATTTCCAAACCAAAGGCAACACAGCTTTAGCATTCCCAAACCAAAGGCAACACAGCTTTAGCATTTCCAAACCAATGGCAACACAGTTTTAGCAGTTCCAAACCAAAGGCAACACAGCTTTAGCATTTCCAAACTATATTTGCAAACCACATTAAGGGCACTGACAGGTCAGTAAAACTACTCACAGTTTAGTAGACATGTGTTCGGTATTATTCACAGCTCAGACTGAGAGACGTGACCCTCTCGCTTCCCCATCTTGCAGAGACTGACTGAGGCACTAAACACTTCAGGATTTTATAGTCCCTCTGGAAGGGACGTGGCCTTCAGGAGAGAGTATCTCAACATTTTTTAAACACTAATAACTCTTTTATTTTTAATCGATGGGAAAAATCCTCTTGTCCTACGCGGAGGAAGGGGACTGAGTAAGATGGCCAAAAATCACAGCCATATGTGGCAGCGTTTTTTTCTAAAATCAATATACCGAACAACCGGAAGTGGTCAAAATCACCACTTTTTGTAATATAGATACTAGACCAAGTGCAGACCCGTTGGGTCTGCTCCCCCAACACAATATTCCACCATTCAACCATTCCCCCAACACAACCCGTTCCCCCAACACAACCTGTTCCCCATCGCAATATTGCACCACTCATGCATAGCTCCCAACTGCGCAGGCGCGGCTCATTTATCCTCATCCCCCAGCACTCCCTCCTCCTCCTCTTCACACTCCCTCTTCAACCCCTAGAGAGGGTGGGGGGGGTAGAGAGGGAGGGGTGGTAATGAGGGAGGGGTGGTAGAGAGGGAGGGTCTTAGAGAGGGATGGGGAGTAGAGTGGGAGGGGGTAGAGAGGGAGGGGGTAGAGGGAGGGGGTCGAGGGAGGGGGGGTAGGGGGAGGGGGTAGAGAGGGGGAGGTAGAGAGGGAGGGGAGGGGATAGAGAGAAGAGTAGAGGGAGAGGAGGGGGCAGAGAGGGAGATGGGGGGGTAAACTGGGGGGGTAGAGAGGGTGTGAGCGAGGGAGGAGATGCAGGGGGCTAGAGATGGAGGGGGTAGAGAGGGGGATGGAGGGTAGAGAGGGAGGGAGCGAGAGAAGTAGTGTAGACATGGCACCTCCTGTCCCTACCCCCTCCTCGTTCCCTCTGCCACCATTGCTCAATCTCTGCGAGCCCTCGCCGCCGCCACAACGACCCACCGTCGCCATTCCTCACCGCCACCGTGGCCCCATCATGGCAAGGCCTCACCACTGCGGTCTCAATGCCTCCTTGATGGCAGCGTAAAACCCCAGCCTGGGCATCTCGGGTAGAAGCCCGGGTTGGAAAAACCGGAACGTTAATTTAAACTAGACTAAGTGGGAGCCAATGGGTCCCTGTGACATGGGAGGCCTGGTCCCCCAACACAACCCGTTCCCCAACGCAATATTCCACCACTCACCCATACTGCGCAGGCGAGGTTCATTTCCCCTCATCCCCCAGCACTCCCTCCCCTCCCCCTCCCATATCCCTCTCCTCACCTCTTCTTCCCTCTCCTTTCCCCTACCATCAGTCGCTCCCTCCCTTCACAACTCCACTCCCTACCCCCTCCGATTACTCTATCACCCCCATCTACCCCTATCCCCCCCACTCTCCCTCCTCACCTCCCCAGTTATTCCCCACTCCCTAGCTCCCCCCTCCTCCGCGAAGCCAGGCCGCATGGTGGCCGTCCTCTCTAGCCACTTCCGGCCAACTGGCTGTGTCCGTGCAATGCCTGGCAACGCCGGGCAAGGTGGGCGCCGCCAGTGAAGGATAGCGGACACGGCCAATCAGTACAGCCATGTCCACTGTCTCGGCAATGCCCCTTCCTGAATGACAGAGAGGAGACCAATCTGCGTGGCGGCGACTGACAGCAACCTGCGCATGAGCTGTTTTTTACGATATTTAAACCTTAATAACTTTTACAATGTACCATCAATTGGAACAAAACTTGTCGCACTTGCAGCACAGGGGAACAGTGACTTAGCTGGCAAAAAATTGTAGCGCTATCACATACCGTTTTTGCATAAATAGAAAAACCCAGTAAACCGGAAGAGCACAAGATCAGAGTTTTAGTTATGTATAGAGAGAGAGAGAGAGAGAGAGAGAGAGAGAGAGAGAGAGAGAGAGAGAGAGAGAGAGAGAGGGAGAGAGAGAGAGAGAGAGAGAGAGAGAGAGGGGGCCAACACAGACAGACAAGACGTGCTGGAGAAACTCATATAGGGTGCAGCACTGCTTTAAAGGTCTGAACATTCAGAATGACTTTCTCTGGCAATGAAAGAAGGAAAAATATACAGCCAATTCAGGATGGTACATGACTTGGCATTAACGTGGGAGTAATTGCCATTACCAATTTGCTGCCACCATCAAATTCTTCAGGCTGATAGATCAGATGGTCTTCTAGATTCTGAAGGTAGGAGGAAAGGGCCGAGAGGGCCCGTTTCCGTGCTGTAATTGTTATATGGTTTATATGGTTAAGATGTTGAAATCCTTAAGTGTTACTGTGGCTGCATGCATCCAAGCATGTTGATAATATTCCTACAGGTTCCTGACTTGTGCTTTATAAATAGTGATGAGACATTTAAGTGTCAGGAGATATGTTACACTCGGTGCCCTGTTTTGCAGCAATATTTTGGTATAATTGGGCCCATTCAGCTTTAATTAAGGTTGATCTCCATGAGAATGACAGTGAAACACTAATTGATAGGGATGCCATTCAAGAGGAGATGACTAGATTTCTCTTGTTGAAAATGGCTATTATCTGCCTGTTACTTGTTGCAAATATTTCCTCTCATTTGCTCACCCAAGCATGCCTGGAATTCAAGATCTTATATAAGCTGCAATAACTTGCTCCATTGTTAGGTCTGTGAATAAACCTGTACATTGACCAATATTCAATGAATGATCACAATCCTGACCTTGTGAAGGAGCAAAGATTGTTGATTATGCAAATTAATTTTGATTGGTCAAACCTGTACAAGTTGTGTTTTCTTTCTTAAGATAGACTCATTGAATGATTTGAGATATAACGAAATTAATACGTTTAAAAAAAATCTTGATTCATTTTGCCTTCTTGAAGAAGGGTCTCGACCCGAAATGTCACCTATTCCTTCTCTCCAGAGATGCTGCCTATCCCGCTGAGTAACTCCAGCTTTTTGTGTCACACTTTTGATAATCTGCACTATTTAAATTGTGTGTTTGGGTTGAGTAGATCGAAATCAGTTTTTCTGAGAGACAATATAGAAATTGTACACTTATGGTAACACTTCCCACAGGACTGATGATTAATGTTCCCATATTATTCAAATGAGAAAACATTACTTTTCTCTGCAAACATTGATAAAAATATTTTTAAAAGAATAAACAAGAAGGAATAAGGTTCCTGATATCTAAAAGAAGAACCATACTCGAAGCTAGTGGAGAAGATTATAAAGGGCCTGTCCCACTTGGACGTCATTTGCGCGTCATTTACGCGACATCCTAAAAATTGGTTGGCGCGTCGTGATGCGCGCATGACGCGTGGTGAGGCATGGTGGCATATGTAGTGACGCGCGGTAACGCATTTTGGGATGCTCAAAATCCTCGCGCGCCACCTACGTGATGTATCGCTTGCGCACGCTGACGTACTGATGGCGTACGGTGACATACTGATGGTGTACGTGTAGCGCTTGGTTACGCATGGTTACGCATGGTGACGCACGAACATTGCCTATGCTAATTTATTATGCATCACCGTGTGTCAACGTCTGTAACCATGCACCGCACGTACGCCATCAGCGCGCCATTTGCGCGTCATTTGAGTGCCGCACCACATGACCACCCAGGTATAAAGCGCGCGTAGTTTTGAAATGTTTCACTGGGAAAATCCTTGCCATGGAGATCGGACTATGTACGAACAACATCACAAATGGCTCCCTAAAGAAGCAGGGCCCTCAAGAGCAATTGGCACGCAACAGTCGTACTGCTAGACGATTTTCGCGCGACAGTCACTACCGACCTGTCGCGTGAATGATGCGCAAATGATGCCGAAGTGGGACAGGCCCTTAAGGGAATAGGATTTACTTGTAGTTGAAAGAAAATGGTCTAATTAGGTACAACATGGTTTGTGGAGAAGTCTGAAGAAGGGTCCCAACCCGAATCATCAACCGCGCGTGTCTTCCTGAGATGCAGCCTGGCCAACCAAGTTACTCCAGTATCTTGTGTTTTATTTAATGGTTTCTGTAGGATGGTCATGTCATAAAAGCTTGATTGATTTTTTTTGAGGAGGAGACAAAGATGATTCATGAGAGTAGGGCTGTAGTTGTTGTCTACATGGACTTTAGTAAGACATTTGCCAAGCTTCCTTATGGTAGGCTGATCAAGAAGACAAGGACCCTTAATAGCACCAATGTACAGAGGGATCTTGTGATCCAAGTCCTTGGCTCCCTGAAATTAGCAACCCAAGTAGATAGAATAATAAAGGAGACATGGTATGCTTTTTTCTTCATCTTTCAGGGCTTTGACTGTAAGACACAAGAAGTCATATGAATGGGGTCTAGGGTTACACGGTAGTCTGTTGTTTGTGATATATATATAAATGATGAACAAAAACATAGATGGGTCAGTTAGTAAGTTTGCAGATGACACAAATATTGATGGAGTACGGACATTGAAGAAGGCTGTCAAAGAATGCAGCAGGATATAGATCAGTTACAGACTTTGACATACAAATGGCAGCTGGAGTTTTGGCTGAGCAAGTGTGAAGTGTTGTACTTTGGGAGGTCAAATGTAAATATACAGCAAAATATCAGTTGGGAATCCCCAAGGGCCCCAGAATCAGCATTTTAAACAGGATATCTGATGGTCATTTTCTGATCTAATGTCCTGACGCACACTAGTGTTCTCTGCTGGGGTGAGTTTGACTCACCAATCCCAACGAGAAACACTGTAAGCCATGTTATTTCACCAAAGTTCTGACCAAACTCCCACAGGAAACACCTCATAAATAATAATTAGATCCATCTTCCCAAGGAAACCACAATTTAAAAAAAAATCAATTGGTAATGACAAGTAATCCTAATACCAATAGACAATACCAGTGGCAGGTCTGAATAGTGGTGACCAGTGTTTCACAATGTTCCACAAGATAGAGCTTGCACAGTAAAAATACAACATACTAGTGATTAGTTTAAATAAAACAAATTTAGAGTTGAAGATAAGAGTTAAAGCAGATGACACCTTCAGATCACATGTATCACTCTTGCTCTTGTTGTAGATTCATATTGCTAGGGTATCAGGCCAAACTTCAAGGATTTCAGTACATAATGTAGTGGGCACGTTGAGGCAGTAGCAAAGTGGTGCTACACGGGTGGAGGTTCCATATCTCAAATCAGATGGTAAATCAACTTATTTGCTCCAAACTCAGTGGCAGCATCTCAGGAGAACATAGACAGTGTTCTGGGTTAGGACTCTTCTTCAAACCCAGTCTGAAGACGGGCCCACACCTGAAACATCATCTATCCATAGACACAAAAAGCTGGAGTAACTCAGCGGGACAGGCAAAATCTCTGGAGAGAAGGGATGGGTGACGTTTCGGGTCGAGACCCTTCTTCAGACTGGTTAGGGATAAGGGAAACGAGAGATATAAACGATGATGTGGAGAGATAAAAAATGAATGAAAGATATGCAAAAAAGTAACGATGATAAAGAAAACAGGCCATTGTTGGCTGTTTGTTGGATGAAAATGAGAAGCTAGTGTGACTTGGGTTAGAGGGATAGGGAGCAAAGGAATGCTGGGGCTAACAGAAATTAGAGAAATCATTATCTTTCATTCATTGTTCTTTATCTCTCTTCATCATTTTTTTTGGCAAACCAGCATCTGAAGTTCCTTGCGTCAACCTTATCCATTCTCTCATGGAAGTAAAGTCTGCCAAGATACTATGTGAAGATAAGCAAGGACAATTATTTGTGATGGGTTGATAATGTGAGAGATGTTCTTTAAATGGAAATCCTGTTTTTTTTCTTCCAAACTTCAATAGAGAATCAATTTAATAACTTCACAGGTTTAAAAGAAATGCAGATCCATTTCCAGAATGGGTGTATGGGGACGCAAAAAGCAGGGCTGTAAGTTGTTTGACAAGATTTGTCCTTGATTGCATAATGAATGCCTTCATACAGCAGCAGCTGGGCTTTGTTACATTCACTTTAAGGAACTGAATTTTGTAAGGAAATGAAAACACACATTGTTGAGCACATGACCAAGGCTGAATTTCTTTTAAAATGTAATAAGAAAGGAACATCACTTTGTATAAACACTTCAAAGAGTAAATGCACAGTGTTTTTTATCAAGACTAGAGGAATCGAGAACAGGAGGACATAGGTTTAATGTGAGAGGGGTAAGATTTAACAGGAACCTCAGGGGCAACTTTTTCCACACAGTGGGTATGTGGAATGACCTTCCAGAGTAGCTATCAGAGGATTTGAGGCACATATTATAATAACATTTTTTAAAAAAAGACATTTGGACAGGTACATGGATAGGAAACGTTTGGAGGATTATGTCAATTGCCTCAAAGATCTAAACTGAATTGTGCAACAAAACAAAATGTCATCATTAGACAAAATACCAAGTGCTGGAGGAACTCAGCGGGTCAGACAGCATCTGTGCAGGGAATGGATAAATGACATTGTGGGGCAAGACACTTCTTCAGACAGATTGTAGTAGAGGGTTGAAAGGTGCGAAGGAGACGTGGGGGCAAGGCAAAGCTTGGTAGGATATATACGTAGTTACAGGAGAAGGGTTAGAAGAAGAGTCTCGACCCAAAACGTCTCTCCAGAGATGCTGCCTGTCCCGACAATTTAATCCAGCATTTTATATCTATCTTTGACCTAAACCAGCATCTGCTGTTCCTTCCTACACAGGAGAGGGGGAATTGATTGGCAAATGAGTGGAGTAAATGACATAGAAACATAGAAAATAGTTGCAGGAGTAGGCCATTCGGCCCTTCGAGTCTGCACCGTCATTCAATATGATCATGGCTGATTATCCAACTCAGTATCCCGTACCTGCCTTCTCTCCATACCCCCTGATCCCCTTAGCCACAAGGGCCACACCGAACTCACTCTTAAATATAGCCAATGAACTGGCCTCAACTACCTCCTGTGGCAGAGAATTCCAGAGATTCACCACTCTCTGTGTGAAAAATGTTTTTCTCATCTCGGTCCTAAAAGACTTCCCCCTTATCCTTAAACTGTGACCCCTTGTTCTGGACTTCCCCAACATCAGGAACAATCTTCCTGCACCTAGCCTGTCCAACCCCTTAAGAATTTTGTAAGTTTCTATAAGATCCCCCCTCAATCTTCTAAATTCTAGCGAGTACAAGCCGAGTCTATCCAGTCTTTCTTCATATGGAAGTCGTGCCATCCCAGGAATCAGTCTGGTGAACCTTCTCTGCACTCGCTCTATGGCACAAATGTCTTTCCTCAGATTAGGAGACCAAAACTGTACGCAATACTCCAGGTGTGGCCTCACCAAGACCCTGTACAACTGCAGTAGAACCTCCCTGCTCCTATACTCAAATCTTTTTGCTATGAATGCTAACATACCATTCGCCTTCTTCACAGCCCGCTGCACCTGCATGCCTACTTTCAATGACTGGTGTACCATGACACCCAGGTCGCGTTGCATCTCCCCTTTTCCTAATCAGCCACCATTCAGATAATAGTCTACTTTCCTGTTCTTGCCACCAAAGTGGATAACCTCACATTTATCCACATTATACTGCATCTGCCATGCATTTGCCCACTCACCAACCTATCAAAGTCACCGTGCAGCCTCCTAGCATCCTCCTCGCAGCTAACACTGCCCCCCAGCTTTGTGTCATCCGCAAACTTGGAGATGTTGCATTCAATTTCCTCGTCCAAATCATTAATATATATTGTAAATAGCTGGGGACCCAGCACTGAGCCTTGCGGTACCCCACTAGTCACTGCCAGCCATTCTGAAAATAACCCATTTACTCCTACTCTTTACTTCCTGTCTGCCAGCCAGTTCTCTATCCACATCAATACTGAACCCCCAATACCGTGTGCTTTACGTTTGCACACTAATCTCTTACGTGGGACCTTGTCGAAAGCCTTCTGAAGGCTGGAGGTGAAAAGAAGACAAAAGGTGTTAGATGTGAAGAGAAGAGGAGGAGTGAAATGTAAAGCCAGAGGGAGAAATACAGGTGGAAGGGAACAGGAGGGAGGAGAAAGTGGAATAAAAGGAAAATGGAGATGGGAGATCAGAAGCTGGTGGGCAAGGCAGCAGATAATCCTGTATTTAGATAGATGATCCTCTGTTGGAGTACACACACAAAAAGCTGGAGTAACTCAGCAGGTGAGGCAGCATTTCTGGAGAAAAGAAATAGGTTATGTTTCGGGTCGAGACCCTTCATCAGACTGAGAGTCAGATAAAAGGGAAACGAGAGAAATGTACGTTGATAAAAAGAGATATAGAACAAATGAATGAAAGATATATAGATCTGTTGGGGAATTTGAGATTTGTGTAAAAATTAAGCAGGACCTACTTTGCTTTTTGTGAAGCCACAAGAAATTCTATGGCATTTGTCGGAACATAAGTCTGATATGATGGTTTCCACCTATTTTCCCTCAGCCCTAAACCTAGGAACCTAGGGCATTTTACTCTAAAACACATTGCTGCGAATAATCTGAAATTTTCTCAGAAAAAGACAAGAAAGATTAGTTTGATATAATTGAAGTAAAGGAACCACATTTCTTTATGAGAAACAGAAACACTGACAGATTCACTGATAATCATTAATCATACCATTCTGATTTCTGTGATAATGGTTCAAAAAATGTAATTACTAATTGATTGATGGAATATCCAAATCTTCATAATCTTCTGGAGGAGGTTTACCATTTGGGGAGTAGCGTATCTGACTGCACAATCAAAACCAATAGCATTCGCATATTCTTGGTCGCAGGTGAGTGAATCACAGTGGTGATTAAAACATTAACAATTACGATGATGCAATAAACTAGAGTCCTGGACATTTTGAAGGAGTATTCATTGTTCTGAGACACGCAGCAGCCAAATTGGACACAAATATCTCCCGCAACCTTCAGTGAGGATAATGACCAAATTATCTGTTTTGGAAATTTGCACAAAGATTTTTTTTTCAATAGCCAGGATCACTGGGAAGCCATCAGTGTGCAATAAAGATGAGGTGAGAGTTTTTCTTTCAGGGCGTTGTTAATCTTTGGTACTTCCTCAAAGGGCAATGGAATCAGAGGCTGAATATTTTTAAGACAGTAGACACATTCTTGGTAAGCAAGGGAGTAAAAGTTTACCAGGGATAGGCATGAATGTGGAACTAAGGTTACAGCCAGATAAGCCATGAACTTCTTGGATGACAGAACAAGCTCGCGGGAGCGAGTGGCCTAATATGTATGTTGCTCCTAATAGAAGCATAGAAACATAGAAAATAGGTGTAGGCAATTTGGCCCTTTGAGCCAGCACCGCCATTCATTATGATAATGGCTGATCATCCAAAATGAGTACCCCGTTCCTGCCTTTTCCCCATATGCCTTGATTCCGTTACCCCTGAGAGCTATATCTAACTTTTTCTTGAAAACATCTAGTGAATTGGCCTCCACTGCCATTTAAGGCAAATAATTACACAGATTCACAACTTTCTGGGTGAAAATGTTGTTCCTTATCTCAGTCCTAAATGACCTACCCTTTATTCTTAAACTGTGAGCTCTGGTTCTGGACTCCCCCAACATCGGGAATATTTTTCCTGCATCTCGCCTGTCCATTCCCATAAGAATTTAATATGTACGAGTTGCTCCTAATAAGTATGTTCATGGGACATTGTTTGTAGCTCCTTTTCAAAACATTGTTAAAATACTTCTTATATCCAGTTGAAATTGCAGAACTGGCCTCCATTTAACATTTCATCCAAAAGGCGACTCCACTTGTCCAAAGTGCTTTATAGTTGTGACAGTCACCTGTTTGTGTTCAGCTCTGTGGAGTGGGACATGGACCACAATTTCCTGCTTCAAAGTAAGGCCTGTTGCCACTGAGCCAGTTGCCACAGTAACCGCAGTACTGCTGGTAACTTTCACTTCGTTGCTACATTTAACGAATAAAAGTTTTCATTTTTCCAAGCATTGACAAAACATTTAAAGAGACTTAATGCTTTTGTGAAGGTGTTCCAATTCTTTGCCGATAGTTTAATTCATCCGTTCTGTTTTCTAGATGGGTACACAACAGATGACATTGAATTTCAGTGGACAGGTGGTAACTATGCAGTCACAGGAGTGGAGAAGATTGAACTGCCACAGTTTTCCATTGTCGAGCACAAACTGGTATCAAAGAGAGCAGTTTTTGCCACAGGTAAGCAATTTGATGGAAAGTAGTTGCTACAATTTAAGTTGCTGACTTCCATGTGACTGTTCACGATAACTAAAGTCACAGATAGAAACTGGTATTTAGTGTAACTATTTTACTGGATTAAATTGGATGCAAGGCAAATCAATTTAACAGTGAAAATCCCTGTGCCAAATCATTATAAGGGTTGATACCACCAGACACTATGAGGCAATCCCAGTGGATATTTGAGTGAAACAGAGATCCATGAACGTGAAAATTAGAACTAATTCTTGTTAATCAGAAAATAATAAGAGCAAAAATCAAAGTGCTGGAGGAACTCCGTAGCATCTGTTCTTTTGGTCATCTTTTCTGTTCTTGTAAATGCGAGGTGCTTCCCTGTCGCCACAGGATTTTGGAATGTTCAAAATCCTGGGGCGACATTTGCGTGTCTCATAGAAACATAGAAATTAGGTGCAGGAGCAGGCCATTCGGCCCTTCGAGCCTGCACCGCCATTCAATATGATCATGGCTGATCATCCAACTCAGTATCCTGTACCTGCCTTCTCTCCATATCCCCTGATCCCTTTAGCCACAAGGGCCACATTTAACTCCCTCTTAAATATAGCCAATGAACAGGCCTCAACTGATTTCTGTGGCAGAGAATTCCACAGATTCACCACTCATTGTGTGAAAAATCATGTCATGCGCCCTGTCACACGCTGACATATGCTGTCCTGTGGGTGGCGCCGTCCTGTGGGTGACCGTCCTGTGGGTGATGCCCAGTTAGGGTTAGGGTTGGGGTTAGGGACCACAGATGGGCTGTAAAATATTCTTCCTTCAATGCATGGATTTTAAACATTAATATATTAAAATTAATACAATAAAATCAATTGTGGAAATGAAAAGATGTCTGAGTCGTTCAGTTTTATTTATAAATGTATTGGTCCGCTTCTAAACACCGTCTCTATAACTTTCACAGGGATGGATTCAGTGAGTGTAGACTAAACTCCGCTCTCCCCTCTTCCCCCCTCGCGCCCCCATCCCTCCTTCTCCACTCCCCCCTACCCTTCTCCCCTCCCCTCTCCCCCCCTTCTTCCCTTCCCCCCTCTTCCTCCCATGCATAGTAAAGTTATACCTAAAGTAATGTCATGGAGTTCTAACATGAAAGATATACTAATAGCCTAAATTTGCACTGTTATCCTGGCAAAATCGGAAATTAATTAATTATCAGCTAATATTTTGTCCTTGTAAGCAAGGTACAAAAAGAGCAGTGACTGTAAAAAATATTTTATGTTATTGGCTGCATTACCAGCTTGATACGCCAGGGGTTCTTTTGGCTTCCAAGAGCAATTAACATTAGAAAAGGTGAAGTCCACACCACAGGGTGCCCTGGTTCTTTGTGCGTTGTGAGCGTCAAGAGGAGAAGCAACTGAGAGGGAGGGAGAGCACACGGGTGACTGGGTTCACCCTCAGTGCAATCCCTTTAGTCCTATTCCTTTAGAATTAAGGAACTTCAGATGCTGGTTTACAAAAATAGACACAAAGTGCTGGAATCAGGCAACAGCTCTGGAAAACATGGATAGGTGACGTTTCGGGTGGGGACCCTTTATCAGACTGATTGTAGTGGAGGTGAGGGGGGGGGGGCGAGAAAGCTGGAAGAGAGGAGGAGCAGAACGAAGCCTGGCAAGCAATAGGTGGACCCAAGTGAGGTGGGGGGGGGGGGGGGGGGTTGATGGGCAGATGGTTGGACAAAGGCAATAGACAATAGACAACAGATGCAGGAGTAGGCCATTCGGCCCTTTGAGCCAGCACCGCCATTCATTGTGATCACGGCTGATCATCCCTAATCAGTACCCCATTCCTGCCTTCTCCCCATATCCCCTGACTCCGCTATCTTTAAGAGCCCTATCCAGAGAACCTGCCGCCACCGCCCTCTGAGGCAGAGAATACCACAGTCTCACAACTCTCTGTGAGAAAAAGTGTTTCCTCGTCTCCGTTCTAAATGGCTTACCCCTTATTCTTAAACTGTGGCCCCTAGTTCTGGACTCCCCCAAAATTGGGAACATGTTTCCTGCCTCCAGCTTGTCCAAACCCTTAACAATCTTATATGCTTCAATAAGATTCCCTCTCACCCTTCTAAACTCCAGAGTGTACAAGCCCAGCCACTCCATTCTCTCAGCATATGACAGTTCCGCCATCCCGGGAATTAACCAAATCTACACTGCACTCCCTTAATAGCAAGAATGTCCTTCCTCAAATTAGGGGACCAAAACTGCACACAATACTCCAGGTGTGGTCTCACTAGGACTCTGTACAATTGCAGAAGGACCTCTTTGCTCCTATACTCGACTCCTCTTGTTATAAAGGTCAACATAATGAAGTAGATTTTGTGGATAATGAAGTAGATTTTCAAAGTCTACAGAGAGATTTGGGCCATTTGGAAAAGTGGGCTGAAAGATGGCAGATGGAGTTTAATGCTGTTAAGTGTGAAGTGCTACATCTTGGCAGGACAAATCAAAATAGGACGTACATGGTAAATGGTAGGGAATTGAGGAATGCTGTGGAACAGAGTGATCTAGTGTGCAAAGGTGGAATCGCATGTAGATTGTCAGACTAGGAGTAGGGAAGTAATGTTAAAATTGTTACAAGGCCCAATTCTTTACAATTTTCCTCAACCAGAGGAGAACTCAGGGTTTGGAGGTGAGCGCCAAGAACGTGGATACGCAGACATGAGAAAAGGGACAGAAGTTTTGGGTTGAGGGGGAACTTCTTTACAGAGGGGGGTGGCGCTTAGTGGATTTCTCAAATGGTACGGACTGGAAGGGCCAAGAATGCCACCTGCTGTACTTGCATGTTCTCTGATAAACAAGGACCCCCCGATCCGTTTACTCCCCCCATGTTTTCCTTCCAAGCTTGTCGCCATTTAGATAGTAATCTGCCTTCCTGTTTTTGATACCAAAGTGGATAACCTCACATTTATCCACATTAAACTTCAACTGCCATGCATCTGCCCACTCCCCCAACCTGTCCAAGTCACCCTGCATTCTCATAGTATCCTCCTCACAGTTCACACTGCCACCCAGCTTTGTGTCATCTGCAAATTTGCTAATGTTACTTTGAATCCCTTCATCCAAATCATTGATGTATATTGTAAAGAGCTGCTGCCCCAGCACCGAGCCTTGCCATATCCCCACTAGTCACTGCCTGCCATTCTGAAAGGGACCCGTTAATCCCCACTCTTTGTTTCCCGTCTGCCAACCAATTTTCTATCCATGTCAGCACTCTACCCCCAATACCATGTGCCCTAATTTTGCCCACTAATCTCCTATGTGGGATCTTATCAAATGCTTTCTGAAAGTCCAGGTACACCACATCAACTGGCTCTCCACTGTCCATTTTCCTACTGACTTCTTAAAATTCCAGAAGATTAGTCAAGCATGCTTTCCCCTTCGTAAATCCATGCTGACTCGGACCGATCCTGTTACTGCTATCCAAATGTGCGGCTATTTCATTTTTTATAATTGACTCCAGCATCTTCCCTACCACCGATGTCAGGCTAACTGGACTATAATTCAATGTTTTCTCTCTCCCGTCTTTCTTAAAAAGTGGGATAACATTAGCTACCCTCCAATCAACAGGAACTGATCCTGAGTCTATAGAACATTATCACCAATGCATCACGATTTCTAGAGCCACTTCCTTAAGGCCAGATGGTGTGAGAAAAACGTATTGAGGAGTTGGAAACTGTGAAGCTGATGAAGAACATCAGATGTTCTTGATGTGGCCTCCTGTACATTGGTGAGACCAGGCGTAGATTCAGTGACCGTTTCATTGAACACTTGCTCGTGGTCTGCCCAGGCCGACAGGATCACCCAGTTGCAAATCATTTAAACTCGTCTTCGTCCCATTGCTATACTGACCTTTCTGTCCTGGGCCTTCACATTGCCAGAGTGAGGCGACACGCACAATGAAGGAACAGCACATCATATTCTTGTTTGGTAGCTTACAACCCGACGATATAAACAGTGAATTTCCCAATTGCAGCTAACTAGCAATTCCCCCCTCCTCCCCCCGGACCACCATTTATCTTTAATTTCCTATCTCCTTTGTGCCCCAACTCGACTCTCATTTAACTCACCTTTCCTCCTCCTCCTCTTCCACCGACATTCCTTCCCCTAGCAACTTGCAACTCTTCCATCTTTTTGTCTCACACCTGTCTTTTCATCCCTGGCCTTTATCCAACCATCTGTGTCTTGCCTCTCCTCTCTTCCAGCTTCCCCCTCCCCCCCCCCCCTCCCCCCAGCCACAATCAGTCTAAAGAAGGTGCGGTACGGTGGTGCAGTTGTAGAGTTGCTGTCCTATTGCTATATCTTAATATTGAGGGAGGAAATATTAACACCCAGAGGATATCCATGTGATCACAGGGAGAAAATGCAAACGTCATATCAACAGCACCCCCAGGTCAAAATTGAACTGTGCTGCTTGAATCTGCGGCAGGAGCATTAAATGCTGTGCCAGTGCATCACTCACTTTGCTGCTGTTTGAAAAATCCAACCTTTTATGTTTGCATCGACTTACATGAAGCAATCAGCAAAAATACTAAAATGTAACTTCTACAGTGCCCTCCATAATGTTTGGGACAAAGACCCATCATTTATTTATTTGCCTCTGTTCTCCATAATTTGAGATTTGTAATAGAAAAAAATCACATGTGGTTAAAATGCACATTTAGATCAAAGCCATTGAGTCGGCTGGATTATAGATGCCAAAGGGTCAGTTGAAAATTATTCTAAAACAATTTGTTAGCTGCTATAAACCAGATGCACCTCAGAAAAAATCTTCAGATGCTGGAAATCAGAAATAAAAATAGAAAATGCTCGAAATTCTCAGCAGGTTAGGCAGCATCTTAGGAGAGAGAATGAGAGTTTACATTTTAGGACAATGTATTTATGCAAAGTTCTGCTGAAGGTTCATGAATCCAAAACGTTTAAGGGCCTGTCCCACTTAGGCGACTTTTTAGTCGAGTGCAGGAGACTCTGCGCTCGCCTCATGACCGCCACAAGATCGCCACATGTTCCCTGGTGGTCTCTGGTGAGCCCTTCATGGTTGCGAGGAGTTTCCACATTCTGGGAACTAGTCGCGGCCTCAGTATGTTTGCCGCAGATTTTTCAACATGTTGCCAATTTTTCTGCGACCAAAAATTGGTCGCCATGGAGAAAACCGATAATCCTGTAGTCATAGGTGAAGTTGTAGTTGGGTCACCATGTAGTTATGGGTAGTCGAGGTTGTCATAGGTAGTTTTAGTTAGTCGCCTTCGCTGACCGGGCATTTTCATTAGCTCAATGGGAAAAAAAACGTAAGCACGAGTTTTCAGAACCAATGATAATGTTAAATGACTGCCATACTTCACAGCTGTGTATCTCTTGCTTATTAAAAGTTGTCTGGCTTCTTAAAAGTGTCTCCTTCTTCCCCCCTTTCCCGCCCCCTCCCCCCTTCCACCCACCCCCCCTCTTTTAAATGACTTACCTTACACTGTGCTAGTCATCTTAACCTGTGTGTCTGTATCACCTTGGCTTTGCAACGTGTGAATTTCAGGCAGTGCTCCCCCGCTTTCTCTAGCGCGCGCGTGTGTGTGTGTGTGTGTGTGTGTGTGTGTGTGTGTGTGTGTGTGTGTGTGTGTGTGTGTGTGTGTGTGTGTGTGTGTGTGTGTGTGTGTGCGTGTGTGCGTGTGTGTGTGTGTGTGTGTGTGCGTTCGACTCTGACAGTCGTCGTTCCAGTTCCCGGTTTTTCAGGCGAGTGCCGTGAACTTGACAGTCGCCTGCAGCCCGCTGAAAACGCGCCTAAATGGGACAGGCCCTTGACTGTTTCTCTCTCCACGTATGCTGTCAACCTGCTGAATATTTCCGCAATTTTCTACCTTTACTCCTACAAAACATTCAGTGAATAATTAGCTGCGTGCATAATGAGTCCACAGATGTTTAGCGTTCCCTTTTGACCTCGACAGGTACACAATACATTGATTCATTCCAACTATTCATTGTAGAATTAATTAAACAACTACCTTTGACTGATGGAACGAGCACACCAATTTTTCATTCATTTAAAAAAAACTCACCCATATGATAAATTATGGAGCTTTTTAGTCAAAGGGAAAATGAAACATGAATGAGTTTATGTCCCTTTTTGCAAAGACCATGCATAACTCAGCCAGGACTTTCAAAACCAGCTCTGAACTGCCCTGGATCATTGAGCAGGCTGCCAAGACCTGATCCACCATCAAAGGGAGTTGTCCCATTACAAGGGTTTTCACTTTCTGAGGCCTTACGTACTATCGGTCACTCTTCTTGGGAAGGGGTTCGAGTTCGAGTTCATAGAAACATAGAAACATAGAAACATAGAACATAGGTGCAGGAGGAAGCCATTCGGCCCTTCGAGCCAGCACCGCCATTCATTGTGATCATGGCTGATCGTCCTGTATCAATAACCCGTGCCTGCCTTCTCCCCATATCCCTTGATTCCACTAGCCCCTAGAGCTCTATCTAACTACAGTTCGAGTTTGCATTTATTGTCACTTAACCAATTATGGTACAATTAAATTTGAGTTAACATACAGCCATACTAAGTGAAAGGAACACAATACACACATAAAGATTAAGGAATGTTCTAATTTAGTTTGTTAAAATAACAAGATTATTTCTTCTGGGAACCCAAAACCAGATGTTATAATAATTTAGAGTTAATTCATTCAGAGGTAATGTCATGAAACACTTCTTTATCCCCAGAAAGCTATTGACATTAGGTCAATTTGAAATAATAGATGATATTCATAAGATTCATAAGATTTTATCAGGCAGAGTGTTCAGGGTCCTGTGGCTGAATAGATGGAGCAATGATGTATATAACCAATGATCTAATTGAATGGTGAAATGAACTGTAAAGATTTTAAGTTTCAAAATAAATATTATTTATTTGGAATGAAAATAGTGACATCTATGTTTAAATACATGTTTTTTTTCATATTTCAGGTTCTTATCCAAGACTATCGCTGAGTTTTCGATTGAAAAGAAATATTGGTTATTTCATCTTGCAGACATACATGCCATCAACATTAATCACAATTTTGTCATGGGTCTCCTTCTGGATCAACTATGATGCTTCTGCTGCAAGAGTTGCTCTAGGTATTCATCTAACAGCCAGTAACCTGGGTAGTGCTTGGGATCTAGTCAAGGGTCAAGAGTGTTTTATTGTCATATGTCTCAGATAGGACAATGAAATTCTTGCTTGCTGCAGCACAGCAGAATATGTAAACATAGTACATAACAGGAGAAAAAAAGTTCAGTGTGTATATACATATACACACACATACTCAATAAATAAACAAATATAGTGCAATAATAATAATAATAGTCTGTTGTAGTTCAGGGCTTATTTGTTGTTGTGTTTAATAGCCTGATGGCTGTAGGGAAGGAGCTGTTCCTGAACCTCGACGTTACAGTTTTCAGGCTCATGTACCTTCTTCCCGAAGGCAATGGTGAAATGAGTGTGTGGCCAGGATGGTGTGTATCTTTGATGATTTTGGCTGCCATTTTAAGGCAGCGACCGATTTATCCCTTCGATGGTGGGGAGGTCAGAGCAGTCTTTTCCGCTCCTGGATGTTCAAGTTGACGAACCAGGCCACAATGCAACCAGTCAGTATGCTCTCTACTGTGCACCTGTAGAAGTTCAAGAGAATCCTCTTTGTCATACTGAATCTCCGTAATCTTCTCAGGAAGTGGAGGTGCTGATGTGCCTTCTTTATAATTGCATCAGTGTGCTGGGTCCAGGAAAGATTTTCGGAAATATACACGCCCAGGAATTAGAAGTTTTTTACTCTCTCCACCATTGATATAAACAGGATTAGAAACATAGAAACATAGAAATTAGGTGCAGGAGTAGGCCATTCGGCCCTTCCAGCCTGCACCGCCTTTCAATATGATCATGGCTGATCATCCAACTCAGTATCCCGTACCTGCCTTCTCTCCATACCCTCTGATTCCCTTAGCCACAAGGGCCACAACTAACTCCCTCTTAAATATAGCCAATGAACTGGCCTCCACTACCTTCTGTGGCAGAGAGCTCCAGAGACCCACCACACTCTGTGTGAAAAAAGTCCTTCTCATCTCGGTCCTAAAAGGATTTCCCCCTTGTCCTGGACCTCCCCAACATCGGGAACAATCTTCCTGCATCTAGCCTGTCCAACCCCTTAAGAATTTTGTAAGTTTCTATAAGATCCCCTCTCAATCTACTAAATTCTAGAGAGTATAAACCGAGTCTATCCAGTCTTTCTTCATAAGACAGTCCTGACATCCCAGGAATCAGTCTGGTGAACCTTCTCTGCACTCCCTCTATGGCAATAATGTCCTTCCTCAGATTTGGAGACCAGAACTGTACGCAATACTCCAGGTGTGGTCTCACCAAGACCCTATACAACTGAAGTAGAACCTCCCTGCTCCTATACTCAAATCCTTTTGCTATAAAAGCTAACATACCATTTGCTTTCTTCACAGCCTGCTGCACCTGCATGCCTACTTTCAATGACTGGTGTACCATGACACCCAGGTCTCGCTGCATCTCCCCTTTCCTAATTGGCCACCATTTAAATAATAGTCTGCTTTCCTGTTTTTGCTACCAAAGTGGATAACCTCACATTTATCCACATTATACTGCATCTGCCAAACATTTGCCCACTCACCCAGCCTATCCAAGTCACCTTGCAGTCTCCTAGCATCCTCCTCACAGCTAACACTGCCCCCCAGCTTAGTGTCATCTGCAAATATGGAGATATTGCCTTCAATTCCCTCATCCAGATCATTAATGTATATTGTAAATAGCTGGGGTCCCAGCACTGAGCCTTGCGGTACCCCACTAGTCACTGCCTGCCATTGTGAAAAGGACCCGTTTACTCCTACTCTTTGCTTCCTGTTTGCCAGCCAGTTCTCTATCCACATCAATACTGAACCGCCAATGCCGTGTGCTTTAAGTTTGTATACTAATCTCTTATGTGGGACCTTGTCGAAAGCCTTCTGGAAGTCCAGATACACCACATCCACTGGATCTCCCCTATCCACGCTACTAGTTACATCCTCGAAAAATTCCACAAGATTCGTCAGACGTGATTTACCTTTCGTAAATCCATGCTGACTTTGTCCAATGATTTCACCACTTTCCAAATGTGCTGCTATCCCATCTTTAATAACTGACTCTAGCAGTTTCCCCACTACCGATGTTAGACTAACTGGTCTGTAATTCCCCGTTTTCTCTCTCCCTCGCTTCTTAAAAAGAGGGGTTACATGTAGATTGAAGTCACCCATTATAACTGTTTCGCCTTTGTCGCACGCATTACTAATTTCCTGTTTGATATCATCCCCAACTTCACTTCTACTGTTAGGTGGCCTGTACACAACACCCACCAGAATTTTCTGCCCCTTAGTGTTTCGCAGCTCTACCATACCGATTCCACATCCTCCAAGCTAATGTCCTTCTCCTCTCTAACCAGCAACGCTACCCCACCTCCTTTTCCTTTCTCTCTATCCCTTCTGACTCATCTCCATCTGTAATTTGTCCAACAACAATGGTGTCATCGGCGAACTTGATGATGGAGTTGTCGAGGTAGGAGTTGATGTGCCCCATAACCATCTCTCAAAGCTCTTCATCATCACAGACGTTAGTGCCACTGGTCGATAGTCATTGAGGCACATCACCTTACTCTTCTTGGGCACAGGTATTAGTGATGCCCTCTTAAAGCAGGTGGGAACTCAGACCTCAGAATTGAGAGGTTGAAAATGTCCGCAAAAACTCCAGCCAGTTGATCTGCACAGGGTTTGAGAACTCAACCGGGCATACCATCAGGTCCAGGTGCTTTCTGAGGGTTCACCCCCCTGAAGGATCTTCTGACGTCGGCCTCTGTGACTGTGACTATAATACCGTCAGGGCAAATGGGGGCTCGGGAAGTTCTCTCTATCAAAGCGTGCAAAAAACGCATTGAGCTCGTCGGGGATTGATGCTTCGCTGTCGTTTGAGCTGCCTACATTCAAGGCCTGCCACAGTTGCCGAACATCCATTTCATCCTCCAGCTTGTGCAATTACAGAAGTCCCTTTTGGCCTTTGTGATGGCCTTGTCAAGGTCGTATCTGGACCTCTGCGTCACCAGACCTGAATGCCCGGGATCTGGTCTTAAGCAGAATGCGGATCTCATGGTTCATCCAAGGCTTCTGGTTAGGAAACACTCAAGAAGGTTTTTGTTATAACGCAGTCCTCCACACATTTCTTTATGAAGTCTGTAACGACTGTGGCATATTCATTCAGGTCCGTTGCCGAGTCCTTGAACATTGCCCAGTCTACAGACTCCAAGCAGTCGTGTAGTTGTTCCTCTGCCTCCCCAGACCAGCTCCATGCAGTCCTCACCTCTGGGGTTGCTTTCTTCAGTTGCTGCCTGTATGCAGGAAGAAGCAGCAGCGCTGAATGGTCGGATTTTCCTGTGAGGGCGATGGATAGAGCGATAGGCGTCTTTGATGGTCGTATAGTATTGGTTGAAGGTGTTTAATCCTCTGGTGCTGCAGGAGACATGTTAGGGAGTGATTTCTTCAGCTTGGCTTTGTTGAAGTCCCCGGCTATGGTGGTAAATGCCTCGGGGTAAGCTGTCTGGTGCTTTTTGACCACGGCATGCAGTTCCTCCAGTGCCAGACGGATGTCTGCCTGGGGTGGGATGTAGACCGCGGTCAGGATGATGGAGGTGAATTCCCTCGGTAGGTAGAAGGGCGGGACATCACCGACACGTGTTCTAGGTGCGGAGAGCAGGAGTTGGACAGGACTGCCACGTCTGAGCACCACGCAGAGTTGACCATGAGGCAGACGCCCCCTCCTCTCCCTTTCCCAGATGCCTGTGTACGGTCCATACGGTGGATGGAGAACCCTTCAGGCTGGACCCCTGAGTCTGGGGATCTGGGGGGTGAGCCATGTCCCTGTGGAACAGAACACAGAGTATTCCCTCAGCTCCCTTTGGTAAAGCAGCCTTGACCTTAAGTCCTCCACTTTATTTCCTAGAGATTGTACGTTGGCCAGTAGGATGGTAGGGAGAGGGGGTCGTAGTCCCCTGCGCTTCAGTCTGACCTGAAGTCCTGCCCATCGGCTACGTCTCCGGACACAGTGAAGGCTTCCTCGGTGTTTCCAGGTACTACTCACTGTTCCTGCTGTTCCTACGATCCTGTGCTAGGTCGGGGATTCCCCTACGATCGGGGGTTCCCTCACAGTCGGCAGCTCCAGCTCCGTTGCTGCTGGGAGATCCTGCCCGTCTGCCACATTTTCAGGCAACATGGAGGTCTCCCCGGTGCTTCCAGGTACAGTACTGGCGATACTCTGCCGGTTCCTCCGCGGGGATTCCCCAGCGATCAGGGGATCGCTTACAGTCGGCAGCTCGCAATAGCGCTGATGCCTTTAAAAGCATTAGCAGTTTGCCGGTTACAGCGTCGGTTTCTGCTGTTTCGTTTATCCAAGTAAGCTGAGAAAAACTCTATTTGAAAAACTCTGTTCTGTCGCCACAGGCAGGCGCCATAAAATATGGATCTCAGTACTGGATATTGAAAAATGGTGTTGATCCGAAACGTCACCTAGTCATGTTCTCCAGAGATGCTGCCCGACCTGCTGTTACTCCAGCATTGTATGTCCTTTAATGGATATCTGAACTGGAGCAGAGATTCAGACAGAACATAAGAAACAAACACTGCTGATAGTTCTAGAAGTCCAGTTGGTGGAGAATAGAACAATAGAGTTCATTAGTTGCTGGAAAGCTTCCTCTCAGACTAACACCTTGTTATGTTACTCACACATTCACATCCTTATCCTCTGGTCTTCACCAAGATTAATGGAAGTAAAAGAGTTTATGTGCACACCGGCCAGCATGCTGGCGTAGTGATAGATTTGCTACTTTACTGCACCAGAGACCTCGGTTCAATCCTAACAGCGTATGTTCTCCTCGTGACCACGTGGAATTTCCCTGGGTACTCTGATTTCTTCCCACGCTCCAAGGATGTAGGTTGTAGGTTAATTGGCTTCAATAAAAGTTATAAATTGTCCCTAGTGTATAGGTTGGTGCTAGTGTACGGAGTGATCACTGGTTGGAGCTGACTCGATGGGCTCTCCCACCGAGAGTGTGCTCTCCTTCCTCTGTGAAATTGATTTCATCCCAAATCTCTGCTTCAATCCAGCGCAAACTCCCCTCAGTCAGTATTTCTGAATTAGGTAATTCCCTGGTTTACTCAACTCCTCCAGTCTTAGATTCCTAGCTTTATGCCTGTAAGCTTAATTGAAGCTGAAGAAGGATCCAAACCCAAACATCACCTATCCATGTCCTCCATAGATGCTGCCTGACCCACTAAGTAACTCCAGTACTTTGTGCCTGTTTTTGTGTTTGTAAACTCTTGTGTCCATATACCCGGACATTAGCCTCGCAAATCTTTTGTTGCTTCAGCTTGGTCAATTAGAGTTGAAGAAATCGAGGACCTGTTCCTCCTCACTTCCTCTTCATTCTTAAATTTCTCTTCATTTATTAAAGCACACTTTATTGACCAAATTACCATGCCTAATCTTTCCACAGTTATGCTGTGATTGTATTTCAAAGCATGTGAAGCACTCATGATTTAGTTTTGTGTTAAGGTCACCGCATTATCAGAAATGATCACTGTTGAATGCAAAGGAAGTTTCTCTCTTAAATGTTATAGAGATTTTAAATATTTCATGTTGATTTTGACTTATTTTACAGGAATCACAACTGTACTTACCATGACAACCATCAGCACTCACCTTAGGGAAACGCTTCCCAAGATCCCCTACGTCAAGGCCATTGACATTTACCTGATGGGTTGCTTTGTCTTTGTGTTCCTGGCTTTGTTGGAGTATGCATTCGTTAACTATATATTCTTTGGAAGAGGGCCACAGCTTCAGAAGAAAGCAGCTGAGGAAGACATTCCGACCCAAGTGAAAGCCAGACTGGGAAACAACAAAGCTCAGGTAAAAATAATTGGAACTTCTGTGTGAGTGTGAAGCGATGAATTATACAGTGGTGCAGCGGGCAGAGCAGCAGAGACCAGGTTCGATCCTGACCTTGGGTGTTGTCTGTGTGGAGTTTGCATGTTCTCCCTGTGACTGCATGGATTTCCTCCAGATGCTCCTGTTTCGTCCCACATCCCATATATGTATCGGTCTGTAGGTTAATTGGCCTCTGCAAAATTGCCTCTGGTCTGCAAGGAATGGATGAGAAGGTGGGATCAATTGTCATAGTGGGCTTGATGAGCCATTGGGCTGTTTCTATGCTGTATCCTTCAATCAATCTTTCAGTCACTCAATTAATCAATCAATCAATCTAGTTTCTGCTCTCGCCTCGAGAAAGAGGTGGAGGTAAATCAAGTTGATGAAAACAAATTGTGAAATGTAACATTTTTAGAGAGTGGAAGTATGTTTTGAGCATTAGGCATTAACATGATACTTATATAAATCAGTACAGACATGGTCAGCTGAAGGGGCTGTTCCTGTGTTGTGTTTTATGCACTATATATGTCTGCACACATCTCATCACTTTCGGTGGAAGGTGTTTCAAGCTAATCATTTCTCCTGCAATTTCCATTTGTGGTTAACAAAATTAAATGTAACTAATTAATGCGCTGGAGAATTTCATCAGGCATTTATATTACCTCAGTGTAAATTTCAAACTCACTGCCCAAGGCATCTCTGATATTAGGAGATGGGGATTTCTAGGCTGAACAGAAACTACAGTAAATCACCTATCACCTAAAACTGAATTTACAACACTGATATTCCTAATTCTGTTTTCTCATGTTATGGTACCATAAATGAGTAGTACAGTGATAGCTGTTGTAAAAGTCTGTTACAAATCTCTCTGTGTGGTGCAAACAGATCTTTTAAGGGTAGAGATGATGTGAAGTGACATATTATGTGATCAGAATGCAAAATATTTTCTTCCTGTTAACCAGGCTTAAACTACCAGTGACCATTAATTGACCATCTCCAATAAATTAGCTGTTATTTTAGAGGAAAGTTTTGCACTGATTGTTTTTGGCCTGAAGTCACGGAGTAAGGATGGCAGACTGAAGGTAACTGAATGGACAAGTGAGTCAAGAGTTAAGAGTGTTTTATTGTCATATGTCCCGAAATGGAACAATGAAATTCTTACTTGCAGAGGCACAACAGATATGTGAACAGTACACTGTAAACATAGTAAACTAGTACATAATGTAAACATAGTAAACTAATACACCATAATAAGGAAAACAAATGTTCAGTATATATGTAGATTATATATCGCCTGAGCGGCCACAGATGGCATTGTACACTGATTGTGATTGGAATGACCTGCCTCCCTCCATCTCCCTGGCCTCTGACCTGACTACCAACTCACAAGGTGCACCAGCGAGCCACTCTCACCTGCTGCGCTTTCTTGCTGTCAGCAGTGGCTTCATCCGCTGCCTGCTCGACCACTATCGCCTGCTTCTCCAGTCGCCCTGTTTAGTCGGCCTCTTCCTCCCCCTCCTCCTCCTTGCTCCCCCACTGCTGCTGCCACCTCCTCCTTCGCCCGAGGAGTCCACCTTGCAAGCGATGAGAGGGGAAGCTGCCTCACGGCAACCGCGCCTGGTTTAAAAGTGAAAGGTCACAAACTGCTGGAGTAACTCCGCCGAATTAATCAGTCTGAGGAATGGTCCAGATGTCACCTATCCATGTTCTCCAAAGATCCTGACCCACTGAATTACTCCAGCATTTTGTATCCTTTTATCTATTAACCATTATCTGCAGTCATCGGCAATAACGGACAACATTCTCTCTGTTATGGTCCTCTATAATGAGGGTTTACTGTAAATGGACCATAGTGGAGCCTTGTAGATCCCTTCGATGGTGCGGAGGTTAGTACCCATGATGGACTAGGCAATCTAGACTTTATATTGAGCCTCTAGGCTTACTGCTTTGCCTCTACATTGCTGATGACTTTGTATATTATACTTTGTAATAACCTGAAATAACACAAAAACGCAGAGTTAAACCCTTACTGAAGGTTTGGAAACTAGAGTCCTGTCTGTAGAAGGGTCCAACCTGAAACATTGACCGTCCATTTCTCCATACAGATGCTGCCTGACCTGCTGAGTTCCTCCAGCAGTTTGCTTTTTAACTCAAGGTTCCAATATCTGCAGTCTCTTGTGTCTCCCTTAGAAGATTTGTGTTGATTTTGTTAGTTTCCAATCATTCATTATAACAATTAAATTACAGTTAGGTGCCTGAGTGGTGCTGTGTTTGAGCAGTTATAAGTTCATGTTTATAAGTGATAGGAGCAGAATTAGGCCATTTGGCCCTTCAAGTCTACGCCATGCAATCATGGCTGATCTATCTTTCCTACTCAACCCCATCCTCCTGCGTTCCAAGGAATAGAGATCCAGCCTACTCAACCTTCCCCTACAGCACACACACTCTAGTCCTGGCAACATCCTTGTAAATTTTCTCTGATCCCTTTCAAGCTTGACAATATCTTTCCTATAACATGGTGCCAGAAATGCAGTCTCACCAACATCTTATACAACTGCAACATGACCTCCCAACTTCTATACTCTATACTCTGACTGATGAAGGCCAATGTGCCAAAGGCCTTATTGATCACCTTATCTACCTGCGACTCAACCTTCAGGGAACCATGCACCTGTACACCTAGATCCCTCTGCTCTACAACACTACCCAGAGGCCTACCATTCAATGTATAGGTCCTGCCCTTGGTGGACATCCCAAAATGCAATACCTCACACTTTGCTGTATTAAATTCCATCAACAATTCTTCAGCCCACCTGGTCAATCGATCCAGATCCTGCTGCAATCTTTCACAACCATCTTCACCAAGTGCAAAACCACCCACTTTTGTGGAAACATGCATTCAACAATCACTCTAGCTTTCAAACCTCATCATATGTTAACCCAATCATTCCTGGAATAATTCTCGTAAACCTCCTCTGGACTCTCTCCTACACCAGCACATCCTTCCTCAGATTTTGCAAGCCCAAAACTGCTCATAATACTCCAAATGTGGGCTGACCAGTGCCTTATAAAGCCTCAGCATCACATCTCTGTTTTTGTATTCCAGTCCGTTTGGTATTAATGCTAGCATTCAATTTGCCTTCCTTGTTTGCTATTACCGAAATTTACTTTCTATGAGTCAAAGTATCTACTCAGTCTTCAATCAAATCAATCTGCAATCTTTCAAATACTAGGGAATACAACCATTACCTTCTGCAATTTTACCCCTGGACTCCCAGCAGCAGCACTCAGAAACCTCATCCTTAATAATGGACTCAATGTGTCCAATGTTCTTTGCAGAATTGAGATAAGATTTACAGGTTCAGGCAAACCGTTGACTGATACGAGTGGGTTAGTACGCGTATCAGGGGTTATGGAAAAAGGCAGATGAATTGGGTTAAGAGGGAAAGATTGATTAACCAAGATTGAATGGCAGATTAGACTCGATGGGCCAAATGGCCTAATTCTGCCCTTACCACTTATGGATTTATGAACATGACTGAAAATAGAAGACAAATAATGAACAATTGAAAACCAAAGAGATGCCAGATTAATGGCAAACACAATGTGGATTTATTAAGATAAAGGGGAAAGAAGAATGGAACCGAATGGAGAAAAAAATCTAGAATTAAAGGTTGCCAAAGCAGAAAGGAATAAAAGTTCAGTAAAATATAACAAAGATATTTTTTTCAGTTAAAGTTTCCAAAGAAAGATGTGAAATGGGCTTCACAAGTACAAAGCCCCTGCAGTCATTTTATTTATATCCTAGATCAAGCAGGAACATTAATGAAGAAGCTGATTTCTTTTCCTGTTGGTGACTGTATGTTCTGATCCAACCTGCATCTGAAGCAATCCTGCTTTGCAAATTTCTGCTAACCCTTTCAACACCAAAAACTATTCACATTTTTATGATACTTCATTCCCAATATGACTAGATAGATATTTGTGTTTAAATATTAGGAAGAAATTTAAAAAAACATACCACCCATGTCAATGTTCATACATTGTGCTATTATTTTAGTGCATGAAGATATTAAGGAATATAAGTAGAATTGGGCCATTTAGCCCATCGTCTACTCCGCCATTCAATCATGGCTGATCTATCTCTCCCTCCTAACCCCATTCTCCTGCCTTCTCCCCATAACCTCCGACACCTGTACTAATCAAGAATCTATCTATCTCTGCTTAAAAATATCCTCTGACTGGGCCTCCACAGCGTTCTGCGGCAAAGAATTCCACAACCTGTAATTCTTTGCCGCAGTTTCCTTTCAGTTCCTGGAGACTATTTTGAACAAAAGTTGAACAAGGTCAAGGAGCACATCACTAATTTTAATTAGATTGCTGATTTCTATTACACCCATTAACTTTACATGAGAAAGGTTGCCACACTTTGTAAATTTAGTTTGACCCCTGATGGATTCTAACCCAAAGGAGTACGAAGCAGCCGATTCTATCCTCATGCTCTTTGGACTTCCTGCAACATTGCGATAGTTGCTCCAAAGAAACTTATCATTAGTTACCCCTGATTATGCTCATCAAATTCGTGGTGAAGGCAGCAATGAATGTGCCATACTTTTGGATTAAATATGTTCAGTGACATTCATTTTAATCAATATTTACATGAAGCTCCATTGCCAATCTGCACTGTGACTTTTAGCATTACTGAAATGTTTAATAATTCCTTACCCTGGAACTTAAGGGATTCAGCTTCACAAATCATTTGAATACAGAAGACAGGAGATACCAATGCTCAGACAAAGTGGACATCCCCTATACACGGTGTCAGGGGTTATGGGAAGAAGGCAGGGGAATGGGGTTAAAAGAGAAAGATAGATTAGCCATGATTGAATGGCGGAGTATACTTGATCGGCCGAATGACCTAATTCTGCTCTTATCATTTATGAACATGCACAAGCCATGTATTTTTCTCCTTGCTGTGAGAGCAAACCTGTAACTCAGAAAACCAGCAAACATTGAGCAAACGCTTTATACTCAGGAGTAGGTTCAATCTTGGCATTGTTTACAATTTAAACTGAGAGGATAAACTGATACAAATGCCATTCACCTTAAAAAGTGGTATTCCAAACTTTAAAAGTTGAGAAATGGCAGTGTGATCTCATGAAGTCCAGAGGGAATCTCTGCTGGAAAAATTGGAGACTTATATTAGGAATTAATCACTTCATTAAACAGAAGCAGTTTTATAATTAAAAGATGTCTACGATAAAAGGAGAAAAGTGACATTTAGATTTTCAATACATTTACCGGTCGATTAATTATCCAAAGGCTATAAACTGCAGTTCCCGTGCCAAATCCAATTGATCTCTTTCCCACGCCAGACAATCCCTTCTTCTAAGGCAAGGAGACAAGTGCAGTCCATCAAATCTTTCTCAGTTATTTGCAATTTTCTAACTCCGTCTTCACCCTGGCACTCCTTTCCCTCTCAAATCTTAGTTTACCTCTCAAATCTTAGTTCTTAATTCTGAGGTCAAAGCCTCAGAATTAAAGGACGTTCTTTTATAAAAGAGATGAGGAGGAATTTCTTTGGTCAGAGAGTGGTGAATTTGTGGAATTCTTTGCCACACAAGGCTGTGGAGGCTGGACAATGGGGTTAGGAAGGAGAGATAGATCAGCCATGATTGAATGGCGGAGTAAACTTGATGTGCCGAATGGACTAATTCTGCTCCTATCTCTTATGACATGATCTTATGACCTTGGCATCATGTTCGAAGGGGAAATTGGGGCTCCCCCTTATTCTCTTCCCTGGCTTCACATTTCACTCCTCTCCAAATCTTAAACCTTTTTTGTTCTTCCTAGAATCAGTCTGAAGCAGGGTACCCAATTAGAATGTCACCTGTCCATGTCCTCCAGAGATGCTACCTGACCCACTGAATTACTCCAGCACTTTGTCCATTTTTTTTGTAAGCCGGCATTTACAGTTCTTTGTGTCAACTCTATAAAAAAGTATAGTACATGAATAGGCCTCGCAGCACATAATGTCTATGCGAAACATAATGCCATGATAAACTAACCTCATCCACCTATACATTATCTACATGCCTCAATTCCATGCATATCCACGTGCCAATCCTAATCTAAATCCCAATCTAAACTCCACTTTATCACCACCATTGTTTCTGCCTCGATCATTATTTTTGACAGCACATTCCAGGCACTCATCACCCTCGGTAAAAAAATACACCCTGCACATCTCCTTTACACTGTGCCCCTCTGACCTTAAAGCTATACCCCCTAGTCTTTGACATTTCCATCCTGGGAAAAAGGTTCTGACTGTCTACCCTATCTATAGCTCTCATAATTTAATGTACTTCTACCAAGGCTCAATCTGGTACTAATGGATGAAAAGGCTGTAATTTGTGGGTGGGAACTCATTATGTTCAGGTTCTGAAAAATAAATAAATAGGTGAATAACATGAAGAGCCATCAACCTCAAGGTCTGTGAAGCAAGCTGGGAAATGGAACTAACCTATAATCCACTTTTAGCTAGTGTAGTAATGAAGATCAATTGCCTTTCTTCTGTGCCATAGATTTCTGTGATTCTGTAAATCTTAAATTCAGAACCGCAGCTGGAAGTTGTTACTGCATCAAACACGTGAATAATGAACACCTCCCTAGAACTGTATTCCTACAGAACACAATAGGCAATAGGTGCATGAGTAGGCCATTCAGCCCTTCGAGGCAGTACCGCCATTCAATGTGATCATGGTTGATCAACCACAATTAGTACCCCGTTCCTGCCTTCTCCCCATATCCCCTGACTCCGCTATCCCTAAGAGCTCTATCTAACTCTCTCTTGAAAGCATCCAGAGAACCAACCTCCTCCGCCCTCTGAGGCAGAGAATTCCACACACACACACTGTGTGAGAACAGGACACATTGTTCTGAAAAGTCATAGAATCATAGAATCATACTGGGTGCAAACAGGCACTTTAGCCTAACTTGCCCATGCTGACCACATGTCCCATCTGCATTACTCCTGCCTCCCTGCTTTTGCCCCCAATCCCTCTAAACCTATCCAGTCCATGTACTTGTCCAAATGCTTCTTAAACTTTGTGATAGTTGATTTGAAAAAATGGGCCTTTCACAGAGGAATTGAAACACATTACAGTTTAAGAATAAGGGTTAGAGATGAGGAAAAGTTTTCATGGAGAGAGTTGTGAATCTGTGGAATTCTCTGTCACAGAAGACAGTGGAGGACAATTCATTGGATGTTTTCAAGAGGGGATTAGATTTAGCTCTTAGGGCTAAAGGAATCAAGGGATATGGGGAAAAAGCAGGAACAGGGTACTGATTTTAGGTGATCAGCCATGATCATATTGAATGGCGGAGGTGGCTCAAAATGCCGAAAGGCCTACTTCTGCACCTATTTTTCTATGTTTCTATGTTAACAGCGCCAGCACTTTAAATGATGAAACACCACGTGAATTCAGGGATTTGCTGAAGTCTGCACATTAGTTTCTCACTCTGAGACTATGGCCAAGGCTTTGAAAAACCTACAGTTTATATTCTCCAAAGTCAAAACTTCCAAAAACCTTTGGTAGCCTAATAGCTCCACCAAATCTACTGTGAAAACCCTTTTCAATCATTGCTTATATTTCCCCTTCCAACTGTGCATGATTGCATTTGTTCTGCGATTCATATTGCCTGACTGACCTTGAACTAAAACCTGAATTGAAATGAGCAAGTCCTTAATCCAACCTGCCAGAGTGCTTTGATACCCCACAGTTTGCCTACCATTGCAACACATTCACGGTGGACACCATCTCCCTAGCCATAAACTCATCTCTGGAACATCTAGATAACAAGGACACCTCCATCAGACTACTATTTAATGATGACAGCTCTGCCTTCAACACCATAATCCCAACCAAACTCATCTCCAAACTCCTGAACCTAGGAGTCAGCACTCCTCTACCACTGAATCTTTGACTTCCTGATCCATGGACCACTATCAGTGATAACAAAACACACTCCATGATAATTGCACACTACTCCTCGACTTGAAGGGCCAAATGGCCTACTCCTGCACCTATTGTCTATTGTCTATTGTCTAATTCTTAACAACGGTGCCCCACAGGATGTTCTCTCAGCCCTTTACGTCTTTGCGGCCAGATTCTGCTCAAACTCCATTTATAGGTTTGCAAATGACACCATAGTGATGGGCTCAATCTCAAACAATGATGAGACAGGGTATAGGAAGGAGATGGAAAGGTTAATTACATGGTGTCAAGTCAGCAACCTCTTCTTCAATGTCAACAAGACATGGGAGCTAGTTATTGACTTCAGGAAGTGAGGTGAAATACATGCCCCACTCTGCATCAATGGTGTTGAAGGTGAGATGGTCAAGAGTTCAAGGTCAGAATATTAAGGAGGTTTGGCACGTCTTCAACTACTACTCAACTTCTTCAGTGGGACTGTAGAAAACATTCTATCAGGATGTATCACAGCTTGGTTTGGCAAAAGGCTCTGCTCAACACCACATTAAATTTCAGAGGAATGCAGATGTAGCCCAACCCATCACACAGACCAGCCTCCCTACCATTGTCTCCATCTACATTTTGCATCAGGTAACATAATCAAGGATCTATTTTACCCTTGTCATTCCCTCTTCTCCCCTCTCCAGTCGGGCAGAAGATACAAAAGCTTGGAAGCACGTACTATGAGATTCAGGAACAATTACTTCCCACTGTTATCTGATGACTGAATATTCCTCCACTAAGCTTGGATGTAGTCCTGATCTTCCAACCTAGCTCATAACATGTCTTGTACCTTTCCACTGTAACTGTAACACGCCAATGCTGTTACACTATGTTCTGCACTCTGGTATTTTTTTCTTTGCACTCTCTGATCTATTTGTTTATGGCTTGTACTTACATATCGTAAGATTTAACTGGATAGCATGCAAAACAAAGCTTTTCACTGTATGTCAGTACATGTGACAATAATAAACCATTAACAATAGTTATAATTACAGCAAACACAATCTCTGAGCCAGATCCTCACAGTATCTATTATATTTTTTAAATCTGATTTACCTGGAGGATGTAGCAACAAAGAACTGCAGATGCTGGCTTACACCAAAGATGGACACAAAGTGCTGGAGTAGCTCAGCAGGTCAGGCACCATCTCTGGCGAAAATAGTGACATTTCAGGTCAGGAACCTTCTTTAGACTGGGAAGAAGAAGTTGTCCCGACCCAAAATGTCACCTATCCTTTTTGTCCAGTGATGCTGCCAGCCTGACCCACTGAGTTATTCCAGCACATTGTGTCTTACCTGGAGAATCACCAGTCACATTCCTTTGTAGTTCATCTTTAATATATATATAAAACACTAATTTTGGTATTTATAGGTTTAAATCACATTCCAGAAGTGACTGTCAACTGCAAGGAACGATGCTCTAAATATTTCATTTTTGTTGAACTATCAACAGTAGCAGAATGATTGATTGTGCACTGTTATCTCCATTCCAAGCAATTGCTGCTTGTGGAATATCAGCCTATCCCAAAGCTGTTAGGTGCTGTGAGGCATGAAGTGATGTTTACTCTGATGTAGATGACCTGTCTGCAGTTGTGTTTGAGATTAATGAATAATCATGTGAAGTGATGTTGCAAGTGGACTACTGAGTGCATGTTCCATGTCAGTATACTGAATTAGAGTATTGTTTCCAGCAGTCTAGTGCTTTCCCACATGTTGAATGCAAGCCCCACTTGTTCACACTCAATAAAATACCCCACCCACTCCACATGCAACTAATGACACACCAGGCCACTACTTTAAGCAGTTAGTGCAGTTGTGGGGATTTCCATGTTCCTATAGTACTATAGCTTCCACATATGAGGACCAATATATTTTGATTATTTTACTTTGATATACTCTCCATCTAAAGTAGCTCATCTTGATTGGCGGTTCATTGAGGGATCTTTGCTCTTCCTGCCCCCACCCAAAGGGCGCTGTTCAGCTCGGGAACACTCACTTAGGGCACATAGTGCTGGACTAACACAGCAGGTCATGCAACATCTCTGGAGAGCATGGATAGACAATGTTTTGGGTGGGGACCTTTCATCAGACTGGACTGAACCACTCCTCTAGACCCACCTGAGGCAGTTGTTTGTAAAATCCAAAAATCATCACCCGAAATCAAGGTTTTGCACAGAACGAAGCTGCTGATTTATTTTGTCACCTGCAAATGAAGCAAATAGATATTTTATTAAATGGAATTGTGAAGCTGTCCCTTAATGGGTAGCTTATGGCAAGTATTTTTTTTTTCGTGTTTATTTTGCTTCACAATATTATTTAGAACTGCATTCACCTTGGAGTTATCACATGTAATATGCTGCAGTCATTTCAAAACCCTAATGTAAAACCCTCCAGGCAGCCAGAATTAAAAGCCAAGGCTGATTGTGGCACAAATTACCAATCCTAACTTTATCCAATCCAGTGCTTTAAAGGTAGAGGGTTATTTTGTTTTAAAATTTGGAAAAAGTATTAAATATTATTTTTTCTTTTTTTTTTCTTTTTTCAATGGGCTTTTGTTAGTTATTTTTCATGAATTTTGCAATTTCATTGCAGGATTTCTCAGTCATACAGTAAGAATCGTCATGCATACAGTGATTGAATGATAGAATCTCGCTCTAATTAGGAATATTTTACTTCAGTATCAGCTGCAAGAATCCCACTCAGAATAAAATATAACGCTCCAGTGCACTAACACTCTCCATCACCATAGCTACTGGGTCTGAAGAGCACTCAATCAGAAAGGCATTGAAGACTGAGTGAAAATCTATTTTTGATCTGAAATAACAGGTTGATTTCTAGACAAATATAAAAGAGACCTGCTGTTCCTCAATCATCAAATAAAGGCAGAAGAAACTTCCCAATATTTAGATGTTTAAACAAAGTGTGCACTTTAAGAAATCTTAAAATAGCATTATTGCACTTGTGTCATTACCACCAAAAGGGAAAGGAAAAAGTAATGAAATTGTTTGTCCTGTACACAGGATATTGATTGATATGATATGCCTGGTCTGTTAGTGTTTTCAATGAGTTTGCAGTGGAAGATGACTCCATCATATTTCAGCAACTAGATAATTGCAGGGCTGCGAAGACAAAGATAGAGAATGCAACTGTCTCCTTTGCTTTTGCAGAAATCAGCAGAGATTTCAAGGACTAAATGCTTCATTCAGTGCTGTAACAATTCTATGATTCTTTGAATTCCTTCTCTGCCTGCCTGCTGAGAGAGACAGGTTTTACGTAGAACATGGAACTGCACAGCACAGGAACGAATGCTTTGGACAACTATGGCACCAATTTAAACTAATCCCATCTGCCTACATGTTCATTTATTGGTATAATGCCTCTTCAACACTCCCATTGTATCTGCTTTTCCCACTTTACATGGTAGCAAGTTCCAGGCTCTTCTCTGTGTAAAAAATCATGCCCACACATCTCCTTTAAACTTTTCCCTCATACCTTCAACCCTCAGGCATTTGACATTTCCACTCTGGTGGAAATAGTCTGACTATCTACCGTATCAATGCCTTACATAATATTATATACGTCTCAATCTGTCTTTCAGCCTTCAAAGCTTCATAGAAAACAATTCAGGTCTGCCCAACTTCCACGCATAGCTAGCACCCTCTAATGCAGGCTGCATTCTGTTAAACCTCTTGTACACCTAACCTATAGTCTCTACATCCATCATGTAATTGGCTGACCAGAACAGCACACAATACTCTAAACATGACCTAACCAAAGTTTTATACATCTGCATCATAAATCTATACCACAATGCCCCAAATAATGAATCTTCTATCTTCTTCACCACTCTATCCACTGGCATTGCCACTAGGGACTTCCCTAATCCAGGGAACTATTGACTTACACTCCGAGACCCCTGCATATCAATACTCCTAATGGGAAGAGGAGTTTAAATAAATAGCAAATGGGAGATCCATTAAGCTTTGGCGCCAAAACCTACTGGATCTTCTGGTTGCTAACCATTTTAACTACTCTTCCCATTCCCATACTGATTTTTCTGAATTGAATTCTCCAATTTTAGGTAATTAAAATCTCCCTCCCCCCCCCCCCCCCCCCCCCCCCCCCCACACAACTCTCCCTTCTTCCCCCACAGCTCCCCCATCTTCTCCCCTTTTCCCCCACCTGGACTTGCATCTATTTCTCTCCTCCCACTGATTTTTGTTTGTGACCTGGATTACTAACGGCAGGCACCTCAAGGCATTGTAAAAACACCACTAATACTTTCTTAAAAAAACTCAAAATTAAACCTCAACATCCTCTCCCAGATCAATGTCCATAGCACTGAGACACTAGTTTTAATCAGAAACATTGGGCAGGCCATATCATTTAAATACCTGATATCAGGCTCCCAAAACAAACTAGTCCAAGGTTTATCCTCGGAGATAACTGGACGGATAATGAAGACGCTTCAAATGATGCACTCAAGGAAGGAACACATCACCTCACCTGCCTGCCCCATCAGTTAGCTCCTTGAGCACAGCAGACCAAAAAATTGCACCCTTATTTCACAGAGGGCATTGCGATTGTATAGTCAAGGATTTTCTGAATGGATAATTTGCTAAAGAATGGTAACTTTACTCACCATGTTTTAAAATGATGCATCATATGAAAATTCAAGCAAACCCGTGCATTGAATTGTTAAACAGGAAAGAAAATGAGGTGATTTTTAATTTGCATTAATTGGAGCAGAGACAATATCTGAGTGAGGCTTGTGCTGGTGAAATAAAATATTGTTTTTCTACAGTTTTAATTATTGTCTTATATTTTCTGCCCTCAAGTAATGATGTCTGTTGCAGTGAGACTAGTAAATTGGCTTGTGTGCTCCTGTAAGCCATTTTCTCATCTCTCAACTCAACCCTGTTAGCAAATGATAGAATCTTTCATATGCATGTACCATTGAACAGTCTACACTTAGCACAGTGGTGACAGATTTGATAGTAAGCACGTAAATTCTTTTTCACCATTTTAGCAATTCAGATTAAATAAATTCTGTTAACTGTCTTCTTTAAATTGATTTCACTTCAGTTCAGTTCAGTTTAGTTCATTGTTGCGTATACCGAGGTGCAGTGAAAAGCTCTTTGTGGCGTACTAACCAATCAGCAGAAGGACAATACATGACTATCCATTTAGAGTGGAAAGATACATGATAAGGGAATAGTGTTTAGTGCAAGGTAAGATAGTAAAGTCCAGTCAAAGATAGTCCGAGGGACATCAGAGGTAGATCACCACTGCTCTCTGGTTGTGTTAGAATGATTCAGTTGCCTGATAACAGCTGGGAAGAAACTGTCCCTGAATCTGGTGGTGTGTGTTTTCACGCTTTCATGAATTCCTGAGCAACAAAATTCTCTCATGATAAAATATGAAAACAATTTAAAATGATTAGGGATGATATTCATGTTGCACTCATCAGGATTGCATTTAGATAGACACAAAGTGCTGGAGAAACTCAGTGGGTCAGACATTGCCTTAAAGCCCCGTCCCACGGTACGAGGTCATTCCAAGAGCTCTCCTGAGTTTGCCCTGATTCGAACTCGGAGATTCACGGTAATGGCCACTCGTCGGTACTCAGGGCTCTTGTGGACATTGTTCAACATTGAAAAATCTTCACGAGTCTTCCCGTGCTTACCTGCCGTTAGCGAGTCTTCCCGAGTACCTGCCGTTAGCGGTACGAACCGCTAAGAGACGTCCCCGAGCTCCGACATACCCACTACATTCATTCTCCGTGCTTACCACGAGTTTGATTTTTTTAAAACTCGGGAGAGCTCTTGGAATGAACTCGTACCGTGGGACAGGGCTTTTATCCTTCGCCTCCAGCCCAGCTGCTGCTGAAAACCTCAGTCACACCCATGGAACCTCCTAATAGGGTTAGGAGGGAGATATAGATCAGCCACATTTGAATGGTGGAGGTGACTACATGCGCAAAATGACCTAATTCTGCTCCTTCACATTACCTTATGGCGGTAAAGATAATGATCTCTAAGCAGGGCCTTAAGTATTCTTGCCTAAGTAGTTTGGCTAGTGTATTAACATGGATGAGTTTCCAGCATTTGTGAATTTTGTTTCTTCATGCACATGGATATAGATAACTCATCAGCCTGTCTGGATCAGGGCTCATTATTCACCGTAACCTTTGGGTATAGATGATCCTATCCAGCAGCTTTATGGCTTTTGGCTATGGTCTGAAGGAACTATTGAGAAGCTGTTCCACAGTGGGCCAAGGTTTCATTGAATTGTTTGTTGCCTCTTCTCTTCAGAGATGTTCTTGCCAAGATTTTCAAGCCTGCTGTACTGGAAATATTGTGTTGCTATTGAGATTGCATTCACAGAGCCTTACTGAATGAATTTGGTTTCTCTAGTGTGCCTTTTAATTGTGTCTCAGGTTTCCTCTGCAGTGAGTAGTGAATATTTATATTGTTCCCACCATTTCAAGACGTTAACATGGTCTTGAAGTCTCTTTTTTGCCTTCAGCGGCAGAACTGCTAATATTTGCGGGATTGATTGTCAATAGTTGATGCAGAGTCTGGTCTTTATCGCTGCTTGCCCCATCTCTATTACTATTGAATCCCCAGACTGAATTGCCAAAATGCACAATATCCTGATCACTGCATTCCTTCACTATCTTTCCTTCACTATCTAGTTTAGAATCAGGAGACATTTCTTTTCATCTGTGTTTCATAAATAGCAGCCTTGTTTTTAATCCTTGATCCAAACTTTATACACCTGCAGCAATCTTAGTTCCAGATTAATCAGACAGTTAAAATCTCCAACAACCCAAATCCAAGTTTCGTTTCTACCATCCTAATCCCTGTATCTTGAAGTATGTTTCCATCAGCTGCTGCCTTCTACTTCTATGGCAATATCCACACCTACCTCAGCAACTTGGTGCCGTTCCATATATTCCTCCGATCTTTGGATGCATTTCTCGTTCTCCATGCTTGGTGAATTTCAGTTTATCTAAAACAGTCAGCAGCTCCAGGTACTGGCAGAACAGCTTAATGGGTCATGTGTTATTTACTTATTCCAGTGCAGAAGGAGGCCAATTGGCTCCTCGGGCCTGTGCTATGTCCCAGCAGAGCCGTACCACCTGTCTCATTCCCCCTACTTCTTATTCTCTGGTAGGTCTGCAACTTTCCTCTCACATGCTCATTCACTGCTTTGAACTTTGTATTTTGGCTTTAGCACTATCATGGTCTTGGTTACTTAGAATAACTGATAGTTTATTGTATATTTATTTTTGTGGTTGCTGCATAGAATGTGAGGCAGCAGTAGGTAAGAATCGCATATTTGGTGCATAGGATCAACGAATAGCCTTGAATCTTAAATTTATTACCACTTACCTATGCTAAGGGATAATTTGTGGTAACCTTTAGTCTTTGGACCAGAGATACAGTGCGGAAACAGGCCCTTCAGCCCACCAAATGTGCGCCAGCCAGAAATCACACTAGCACAATCCTAAACACGAGGGACAATTTACAATTTTATTTACTGAAACCAATTAACCTACAAACCTTTGGAGTGTGGGAGGAAACCAGAGCACCCGGAGAAAACCTACACAGTCACAATGAAAATGTACAAGCGCCGTACAGACAAGACCAGTAGTCAGGATCGAACCCAGGTCTCTGGCGGTGTAAGGAAACCACTCTACCACTGCGCCACTGCGCTGCACTGTAACCTATCATACCTTTTTGGAATGTGGGAAGAAACCAGAACACCCACACGCTCATGGGGAAAATGTATAAATGCCAGACAGTCAGTACCCAAGGTCAGGATTGAACCCTGGTTGCTGGCTGAGTGCAGCAGCTATGCTTACCGCTGGCTTGTGTATATTATTAAAATGGCTGAGAATCTACACAGGGGTGGCACAGTGGTGCCCCTGGTAGAGCTACAGCCTCACAGAGCAGATACCTGGTGTAATGTACTGGAAGGAACTGCAGATGCTTCATTTAAGACTGTGCTGAGAAAAAACGTTTTTACCCAGAGAGTTGTGAATTTATGGAATTCCCTGCCACAGAGGGCAGTGGAGGCCAAATCACTGGATGGATTTAAGAGAGAGTTGGATAGAGCTCGAGGGATATGGGAAGAAGGCAGGCACGGGTTATTGATAGCGGACGATCAGCCATGATCATATTGAATGGCGGTGCTGGCTTGAAGGGCCGAATGGCGTCCTCCTGCACCTATTTTCTATGTTTCTATGCTGGTGCACACCAAAGAAAGACACAAAATGCTGGAGTTATGTTTTAGGTAAATTGGCCACCGTAAATTAACCTTAATGTGTAGGGTGTGGATGCGAAAGTGCGATGACAATAGAACTGGTGTGAATGGGTGATCAACGGTTAGTGTGTACTGCATGGGCCAAAGAACCTGTTTCCATGGCGTAGATCTAAAATGTGTCATTGGATAAATACAGAATAAACTCAAGAAAATAGATCAGATATGGTCCCGGCAAGCCGCTGTGGCAGACGCCTCTCGGAGGGCCGTTGAGGAGCCAAGGCCGGAGCCCCCGCAGGTCGGACCCTGTGTCGATGGAGCCTGCAGCCGAGGTCGGAGCCCTCACGCCGCGAGTCGACGAAGCTACGAAGCTGGGGCCTACACCGGCAGCTCGGAGGCATCCGGCGAGGACCCGACAGCGATAGTGGACAGGTCGGTGTGACGGCTGATGGGGGCACCAACCGACCGACGGACGAGGACACACACGTGGAATGAGGACATCGCTGCTGAGGGCTGGAACAAAGGAGGACCCAGCGTGTGGGGACCGCCGTGAGGAAGGGGGGAGAACAATGACAATGGAGGACCCAGGCCTGAGAGAGGGGGAGGGGGAGAACAAAGAGGGACCTGGCGTGGATACTGTGTAAATTTGTAACTTTGTCAGTGCCCTAATATGGTGACTATTTGCTTACCTTAGGTACGCAAGCAAAGAATTGCACTGTGACTTGTTACGTGTGACAATAAAGTATTCATTCGTTCATTCATTCATAACAGCCAAAAGTGACAGTGAAAGAATGAAACTTCCAGTCAGTGTAGTATGTGACTGAATATATGAATTTGCAGGTAATACCTTTCTGTGCATTTGCTGCCTTTGTTCTTTTCAACAGCAAAGCTTGCAGATTGATAACCATATAACCATATAACAATTACAGCACGGAAACAGGCCCTCTTGGCCCTTCCAGTCCGTGCCGACCATTTGTTTTCCCCTAGTCCCATCTACCTGCACTCAGACCATACCCCTCCATTCCCTTCACGTCCATATACCTATCCACTTTACTTTTAAATGTTAAAATCGATCCTGCCTCCACCACTTCTGCTGGAAGCTCATTCCACACAGCCACCACCCTCTGAGTAAAGATGTTCCCCCTCACGTTACCCCTAAACTTCTGTCCCTTAATTCTCATGTCATGCCCTCTTGTTTTTTGAATCTTCCCTACCCTCAATGGGAAAAGCTTATCCACGTCAACTCTGTCTATCCCTTTCATCATTTTAAAGACCTCAATCAAGTCCCCCCTTAACCTTCTGCGCTCCAAAGAATAAAGACCTAACTTGTTCAACCTTTCTCTGTAACATAGTTGCTGGAACCCTGGCAACATTCTAGTAAATCTCCTCTGTACTCTCTCTATTTTTATTGACATCCTTCCTATAATTAGGCGACCAAAATTGTACACCATATTCCAGAATTGGTCTTACCAATGCCTTGTACAATTTTAACATTACTTCCCTACTCCTATATTCAATGCTCTGATTTATAAAGGCCAGCACACCAAAGGCTTTCTTTACCACCCTATCTACATGCGATTCCACCTTCAGGGAACTATGCACAGTTATTCCTAGATCCCTCTGTTCCACAGCATTCCTCAATTCCCTACCATTTACCATGTATGTCCTATTTTTGACTTGTCCTGCCAAGATGTAGCACTTCACACTTAACAGCATTAAACTCCATCTGCCATCTTTCAGCCCACTTTTCCAAATGGCCCAAATCTCTCTGTAGACTTTGAAAATCTACTTCATTATCCACAACACCACCTATCTTAATATCATCTGCATACTTACTTATCCAATTTTCCACCCCATAATCCAGATCATTGATGTACATGACAAACAACAGTGGACCCAACACAGATCCCTGAGGCACCCCACTGGTCACCGGCTTCCAACCTGACAAACAGCCATCCACCATTACTCTCTGACATCTCCCATTCAGCCACTGTTGAATCCATCTTGCTACTCCGCCATTAACACCCAAAGATTGAACCTTCTTAACCAACCTTCCATGGGGAACCTTGTCAAAGGCCTTACTGAAATCCATATAGACAACATCCACTGCTTTACCCTCATCAATTTCCCTAGTTACCGCTTCAAAAAATTCAAGAAGGTTTGTCAAACATGACCTTCCAGGCACAAATCCATGTTGACTGTTCCTGATCAGACCCTGTTTATCCAGATGCTTATATATATTATCTCTAAGTATCCTTTCCATTAATTTGCCCACCACTGACGTCAAACTAATAGGTCTATAATTGCTAGGTTTATTCTTTGAACCCTTTTTAAACAAAGGAACAACATGTGCAGTATGCCAATCCTCCGGCGTGTCCTGTCAAAGAAGCATTGGCAAGTTGCTACCCTGCTCCTAAACTGAACTCATAGAGTAATAACAATGGAAAAAATTACCATTTTATATAGTAAATTAAGCACCTTTCAGGTAAGCTGTCTTGTCCTGGATAAAGTTCAGCTTCTTCGTAAGTTCATAAGTTCTAGGAGCAGACATAGGCCATTTGGCCCATCAAGGCTACTCTGCCATTCAATCATGGCTGATCTATCTTTTCCCTCCCAACCCTATTCTCCTGTTTTCTCCCCTAACCCCTGATACCCTTACTAATCAAGAATCTGTCAATCACCAACCTAAAAATATTCATTGACTTGGCCTCCACAGCTGCCTGTGGTATTGAAATCAAACAGATTCACCACCCGCTGACTAAATAAATTCCTTCTCATCTCCTTTCTAAAGGTACATACTTTTATTCTGAGGCTATGGCCTTCTGGATCCTAGACATTCCTACGAGTGGAAACACCCTCTCCACGTTCACTCTATCCAGGCCTTTCTTGAAAGATGTTGGTGCTGCACAGATCCAGTGAGGGGAGATGCCAACTGAGCTCATATATTGAGAGAAGGCTTTGGATGGTGTGTTGCTCAGGATATGTCTACGTCAACCAATTTGAGCACCAGTCCCCAGTTGTTCATGAAGATCATCTTGCTGGTCAGCCAGGCTGCCTGAATTTTCTTGTAATTTTATGCTTGAGTGGTTGCCAATATTCATGCTAATTTTCCCTATATTTTTTTCCCCTGGGACCAATTATTTTCTAATTAAATGGCTTGGTAATTTGCGGCTGCTCTTCCATGGGCATCAAGATTATTGTCACCGTAGGCTGGCTTCTTTCCCTAAGGGCAAATCATAAATTACCATATTTGTGGTATTTACGTTCATAGAAGGCCACAAAGTGCTGGAGTAAATCAGCATTTGAAGCAACATCTCCCGAGAACATGGATAGGTGGTGTTTCGGATTGAGACCCTTCTTCAGACTGAAGAAAGGTCTTGACCCAAAACATCACCTATCCATGTTCTCCAGAGATGCTGCCTGGCCTGCTGAGTTTACTCTTTGTGTCCATTTGTGTAAATTAGCATCTGCAGTTCCTTGATTCTAGCATTTCCAGGTGCCTGCAAAGTGAAATACAAATTATATATAGCTCCAGCTCACAAATGGGATGGACAGCTAATTGCTCACAAAGTGGTCTAAATTTCTGAACAAGCTTAAATATTAGCTGTAGATGTTGCACAAGTCCACCTGCATTTCTCGTCCTCAAAATATTTCTCTTTTCAACATAGGTAGATGCCCACGGAAATATTCTCCTGACCACTCTTGAAATTAGAAATGAAATCACGGGATCCGAGATGTTGACGAATATCAATGATCCGAGAACCACCATGTTTTCTTATGACAGTGCCGGCATTCAGCACAGAAGACCAGCTGCAAGCAGGGATGGCTATGGTAGAAGTGCATTGGAAAAGCACATGGTTCAGAAGAAGGGACGTTTACGACGACGGACGTCTCAACTGAAAATAAAAATCCCAGATCTGGCTGATGTTAACGCCATAGACAGGTGGTCACGGGTGGTCTTTCCTGTCACATTTGGGTTTTTTAACTTGGTTTACTGGCTTTACTATGTGCACTAACTTAATTATTATGTACTGTGCTCTTAGATTTCCTTCTTGTTTTCGTTAAATAATCCTTAAAGAACTGTAATAGCAATATAGTGACAAATTTCAAGGTAAGATATTCAGCCCTATTGTTGTTTTAAGGATTGAACACATAATTCAGTTTGTCAATGAACTTGTGTCTAACGACAATGAATGGTTTGGCTTTAAAATAAAATACCACAGTGGAATGTTTAAATCCTAGCCACAGCCACTCAATATCTTCTGCTTTAAACATGAATCAAATTCTGTTCTTTTATAAAGTAAGGGAGCATACAAATAATAGTCTTTGGCCCTCCCCCACTGCCGAGGAAGAGAACAAACCATATTGAATCGCAGATTATATATAAAGCTATTGTTACTGTTGATGATATTAGTAGCTTAAAGCCTTTAGATGCCATTGCTCCAAACTCCATTTCCGATTGCGTTGCCCATTTTACTTTGAAAGAATTAATGGAAAGTAATGGGCAAAGCAATATTCTTTGAAGGGATCAGCCACTCAGCTGCTATTAAGAATAATTCTTATTTCTGGGCCAATTCGTTAAGCAGGCAGCGAAGAGCAGTAAGAAGAGGTGGGGTGATTACATTACTGTGACCAAGCAACCTAATTACACTTCATTGCCAATTCCCACCAGATCAAGTGTAATATTAATTAGACTAGCAATGATGATAATGCAAAAGGGAAGCAGAGAGCTAATTAGCATTCAAAAGTTGGAGCTCCAATATCTCCTTCACTGTATGACACAACTCTGAGTGCCTGCACTTCCCCTAACTCCAGTCTGAAGAAGGATTCCAACCCGAAACGTCACCTATTCCTTTTCTCCAGAATGCTGCCTGACCCGCTGAGTATTTTGTGTCCATCCCGTAACTCCCACTGGACCCAATGTTCTGCTTTAAAACACGGACCATCCAATACCCCAACCTTAGTCTGGCTTAAAATCCTCAACTGCCACACAAACGTCCCTTCACAGTCTTGATTTCCTTGTCCACGGTTGCATTGGCAGAGTAGACTCAATGGGTCGAATGACACAATTCTGCGCTTATGTCTTATGATCTTATGGACTTCTTTTCGCTTGAATTACAGCCCCAGCCCATAGACTCTGTCCACTTGAACAGGACCCCAATACCCTTGCTGGCTTCCTAGATCCCAATCCTATGTACTTGTTTCTCCCCATCTGATTACAAACACTGATTGCTCTTCAAGTTACTACAAAACATAACCTCCTCCCAGGCCATCACAAGTACTACCCTGTATCCTTTCCTCTGATGGTTTCATACCTTTTGTTTGTGCTCCCGTCAAACTTCCAGTCAAGCCGTGATTCATAACCAGAAGGGTTTCGGCCCGAAACGTTGCCAATTTCCTTCGCTCCATAGATGCTGCTGCACCCGCTGAGTTTCTCCAGCATTTTTGTCTACCTTCGATTTTCCAGCATCTGCAGTTCCTTCTTAAACGTGATTCATATCTGTCAGGCAGCAGTCTACTGGAGATTGTGTGGATGGAACAATGTTATTAAGGTCAGGAAATCCTCCACAAATGGCCAGATATTCCCCATGCTGATTGTGTCCCGCACATCATCCCTACCTTCTCTTTAATAACAGGCCAGAAGAACTGACAGGAGGATCACCTGCACAGTTAATTTCTTCTACTCTTCCTCACCATTACACACTAGCCACAATATCTGCATTCTTTATCACTGTTGTCTTGGTGACACAAACACGTGGCCATAATATGCAAAATTCTATGCTGCTGTGTTTTCTTGGTTCAATTGATAAATAAACTGAGACCACTCAAGCTCCTTCTGTAATGACTAGCACAAGCAATTGATAAATAAATCTGACACAGCATCAGTTTGTCACAGTTCTTATTTGCAAACCATAGCAACAGTCTAACACTTTCATGTTTCATCTAGTTTCTCTTTTCATATCCCACATTTATGTTTCCTTCCCAGCTCTACATTTCGAATCAACAACATGAACACCCATTCTCTTGATACATTTTGCGTTATTAAGTCATGTTCATAAGTCATTGGAGCAGATTAGGCCATTCAGCCCATTGAGTCTACTCCACCATTCAATTATGACTGATCTCTCAACCCTATTCTCCTGCCTTCTCCCCGTAACCTTTGACATCCTTACTAATCAAGAACCTGTCAATCTCCGCTATAAAAATAATCACTGACCTGCAGCCTTCTCTGGCAATTAATTCTGCAGATTCACTACCCTCTGACTAAAGTAATTCCTCCTCAACTCCTCTTTAAAGGTACATCCGTTTTATTCTGAGTAATTATTCTGAGGAATGCGATAATCTACATTTGTTTAACGTCTAGCCTTTATTTTTGGTCTGGTTAGAATTACTTAGAATAATATTGTCAACATGAGAGTTGGCAGTGGAATTAGATGGTTCTTTTTTTTTGAAATGTCTGTGTTTTGTACTTAGACGTACAACAGTTGGAGCCTTTGACTTTTCAAAGTAGGGAGTATTTTAATGCAGCCATAGAACATTCTCATCTCTTTTTATCCGACGATATCTATTTTAATCAGCAATTGTCTATTCTAGATGCTCCCAACTTAAGTGAACCTAACCCAGTGAATCTTAACACGTCGGAATGAAATTCACAAGGATTTCTCCCATCCACTATTTAGATTTAAATCAGAAATATATTCTTCATTCACACATTTATGATTTTATTACAAACATCAAAGAAATAAAATCTTCCCATTAGTTGTTTTTAATTATATCTTTGAATCTCTTTCTTTCCCATCTCTTAACAAGATTTAATTCATATCCTGTTCGAGGTACCAAAGTTTTATATTCAACCAGACAATTCATAAGGTTTTGAAGTCAGAAACAAACTGATTTTATTGCTGTAATTACATTGTACATGGCTGAATATGGTGCCTTGGATACTTATAAAGTCACATGTATAAGGATTACGGAAGCATACAGTTCAACATTTCCCTCGTTATAAAGTTTTTATAATCATTTAATAACTGCAACATCGACATTGTAAATGAATGTGTCGAGTAATCTTTGACATTTTGGTTTAAAGTGCATCTCCCGTGTTTGATATGAAGATGTAACATTGTGACCCGCACTAAGAAGGCAAAAGTGGTCAGAAATGTTGGTAGAGTGATTTACAGGGCCAACCATACTTTATCGCATGCATTTTTTGCTGTTACATTCCATTTTGCAAATTGCAGTCGAATTCCTGCCCTCTTACAACGGGTTTAATATCACTTAGTACAATGAGACAAAACAGCTTTATGTCTTGTACGCGATAAGATATAAATTGACTGTGACACTAGGATTTAGGACCATTAAAAATATTTATGTGTAAATGGCTAGTGCTAGTGAAATACTTTCAACAGCAATTTTTTTACTGCAGCCAAAAGGCATGTAAATTTGTAAAATATATTGTAAACACTGAATTAGCTTTTTTTCCGATTATGCTTTATACATCCAGTGAGCATTCTGGCCCCAAATATAGCTTTTGGCTTGTGTACTTGAAATGATATGTGTGCCATTATCCAAAGGTTACATATTTAATTAATTTAAAAATATTTGTTTAGCTTGTAGGAATATTTCAAATAATATCCGAAACCTCATCCATTGTGTTGGAAAGTTTCTTTAGTATGAAAATCTGACTCCTGCTAAAGAAAAATGCCCACAATCAAATGTAACTAATTACAAGTCAATTAATCCTTAGATTATGTCTGAAGACCCGGAAAATGCAATGCATCACAACAGACAGCAAGTCGGTTAGAGATTTTTTTAATGTACAATAGCAAATAGTCCAGTGGAATAATAAGAAATTTGCATTCTAAATTTTGATCTTGAATTATTCCCTTGCCTGCAAAGTAATTATTAACATTGGCCAGGTACTTGCAAATTAGAAAGTCCAGAAAATACCTAGATTAGGCCTCACATGTTAGGACATTATCTGACACCTCCTTTGAAGATATGAGATAATCGCCTAATATGAAGAGGAGTCTCGACCAAAAACATCACCCTTTACTTCTCTCCAGAGATGCTGCCTGTCCCGTTGAATTAGTCCAGCATTTTGTGTCTATCTCCGGTGGAAACCAGCACCTGCATTTCCTTCCTACTCTGTTTATAACTATCATCACGACCTTGAAATAAAATTACTTTATTAGCCACATTTTACACTGTGAACGTGTGTATGGGTGAACTCTGATATGACTGAGGGAAATTGCCCTCATCACTGCCTGAGAATTAACCTGATGGAATGTATTATCCAAACACAGTCAAGGAGGCCTCCGTTTTATTCTATTGTTATAATCTGAACACAGAGCAGGTGTATTTTATAAAACAGTTACCACATGGGCTGTCCTGTATCTGTACATTGTGGATAGCTTGATTGTAATTATATGTAGATTTTCCACTGACTGGATAGCACGCAACAAAAAGCTTTTCACTGTACCTCGGAACACATGACAATAAACTAAACTAAACCCAAACTCCATGGTGCAAAAGAAATTCAAAATATACCAGTAAATTCATATTATTAATGTGTGTTGAGGTTAACACATGAATTTTATTCATTGTGATATGATTTTGCCTAAGTTAATAAAGTATTCAATATCATGATGTGAGATGCAGTTTAAGTAGTATTTCATTCATGAAAAATCAAGAAAATTGGAATGAAGAAATGCCACACGATGATTTTAAATATATGGTCACATTTAATCAGGTACATAAATATTATTTTGAGATAAAAATGCATCTTTGCTCACAAGCACCACACAGTGCATAGATGAATAACTACATTAATTTCTACTGAAGTAATGGAGTCAAACATGGGGAAGAGCCAACATCATGCCACTCAGATGATAACCATCGTTTAAATCAGTGACCAAAGATGAATTTCAACTCTCGCCCAGCCTATACAAATAGAAGCTTGGTAAGAGGTGTTCGCGGTTACAACCTTCTGTGACTATTAAAGACTGATGAGTTGAGACAGAATTCTTCATCATTCACAGTTACATAAAAGCTAAACAGTGTGATGCCATGAATGCAGAAGTATCTAAAACATAATAATCCTGTTTTTCAAGTTAGCTACTTTGTGGTGATCTTTCTTTTTCATAATTCATAATCATTAATATTTAGCAAGAATGCAGGACTGCATTTTCTTTTTGCATTTATAAACTGTCAATTTATCTTGGATTATTCATCCAAGAATAATTCTCCTGGACTTTGAGAATATTTACAGCTAAATATCTCCAGAAAATAATTATTTCACAGTAAATACCAAACTGTTCATTAGTGTACATCCAAAATTAAATTTCAATATGAATACTGCAGGCCTTTACAAAAGAGTTCTGTTGTTCTGCACCCTGGTAACATAGATTCTCTGAACACTGAAATCTGGGTGGCTGCATGGTATGGGGGTCTCCCTGATTATAAAGGGGCTGTCCCACTTGGACGACCTAATTGGCGAGTTTAGAAGAGTTTAAAAAAATGACATGTTGAACACCTCCTTCGACTATGTAGAATCCTTCTTCGACCTCCTTCAACTATGTTGAAGACTAGCTTCGACTAGCTATGACTAACTTTGGGAAAATTGGACACCGAATAGTGGAGAGTGAAGACGACCTCCTTCGATCTCCTTCGGCCTTCCTTCAATCTCCCTTCAACTATGATGAAGACTATCTACGAAGACCCTCGATTACCTACGACTAATATGACGACCTACTACGACTAAACCTACGAGTAAAAAAAGTGTCGATTTTTTCCATGGCGACCTTTTTTTACTTGCGGGCATTTTAACATTGAAAAAAACGCCGCGACCTAGCTGAGGACTTGAGTACGCGGAGACCACTCTCGAGCATGAAGGAGAGTTACAAAGACCTCCTATGACCTCGTGTCGACCATGCTGCGAGTATGAGTTGAGGGCAAACTCGCCAGAACTCGTGGATTAGGTTGCCCAAGTGGGACAGGCCCTTTAATCTATTTCAAACAACTAACTTAATCGTCTTTTTGAGGTGGTGACAAAGGTGATCGATGAGGGTAGAGTGGTAAATGTTGTCTACATGGATTTTTGAGAGGCATTTGATAAACTCCCCGATGATAGACTGATCCAGAAAATTAAGACGCACAGCATTAACAGTAATTTGGTCATATGGATTCAGAACTGGCTTACTGATATAAGACAGGGGGTTGTGGTGGAAGGACAATATTAAGGCTGCAGGTCTGAGACCAGTTGATATGTGCTGGCACCTCTCTGTGTGATATATATACATGATTTTGGTGTAAACGTGGACAGGTTGGTCGGTAAATTTGCAGATGACATCCAGATTCCTGGGATCGGGGTCTGCGAGGAAAGCTGTCAAGATCTACACCGGGGTATAGAGCAGCTACAAAAATTAGCAGATAAATTGCAGATGGAGTTTAATCCAAGCAAGTATAAGGTGTTGCACTTTGGAAAGTCAAATATAAGGGGAAAATGTGCAATTAATGGCATAATTGTAACAGCATTGATGAACAAAGGGATCTTGGGGTCACGTCCAAAACTCCATGCAAATAGCAAAACAAGTTGATAGAGTAGTAAAGAAGACATATGACATGCTTGCCTTCATTGGTTGCAGCATTAAGTATACTGTAAGAGTCAGGAAGTCATGATGGAGCTTTAAGGGACTTTAGTTAGGTTACATTTGGAATATTGCATGCAGTTCTGGTTGCCCCAATATGAGAATGATGTGGAGGCTTTGGAAAGGTCGCAGAGGAGGTTTATAAGAATGATGCCTGGATTAGGGGGTATTAGCTACAGGGAGAGGTTGTGCAGACTTGGTTTGTTTTCTCTGGAATTACAGATGTTGTGGGGAGACCTGATAGAAATATATGCAATTATGTCAGAACCTTTTTTCCCAAGCTGGATAAATAAAACATTGGAGGGCACAGCTTAAGGTGAGAGGGACAAAGTTTGAACGAGATATGCAGGGCAACTTTTTTCACACAGAGGGGGTGAGTGCCTGCAACACACTTCCTGGGATGATGGTTGAGGCAGATACATGAGGCCGATAGTGGCATTTAAGAGTCTTTTGGATAGGCATATGGATATGCAGGGAATGGAGGGATATGGGTTATATGCAAGCAGATATGAGATCGTCTTGGCATCGTGTTGGGCACAGACATTGTGGGTCAAAGGGCCTGTTCCAGTGCTGCTGTACAACATTCTAATCAGCAAACTTCTCATTGAACGAGTTTCGCTGTCGACTTTCATTCCGCCCTCCCCTTACCAATTTAATTTGCCAAGCAGCGCACAGGAAAAATCTACCACAGAGCAAAGTTTAAATGTAAACCTTCAGAAAACTGGTCATTCTTTGACAGTCCTTTACAGTAAGTCTGTCACCAAAGGATCTTGATCCATCCTTATCCATAGAAAATGTCAGATCAAAGTTATACTGATGGCAGGGCATGGGTACATTTTGCAGATTTAGACTGTTTTCTGTTTTCAATTAGAAAAAAGCCTGATCATTAATGCTGGTTAAAAAAAAATAACACCTGGTCTTAGCTTACAAAACATTACATTCATTCAGTTGTATTTGCCTGAATTATCTCGAAAGCAGTGATACATTTGAGGTCTTTAAATAATAGGTAATTTGATAGTGCTTATGAAAGTCAAATTAGATGCTGATTTAATAAAAGTCAGTAATTATATCACCATACAAAACCATATGAGCAAAATTAAAATGCCATAATGGATGTTTCCTATCTTTACATTATAAAATTGTGATAATTATATGTTTGGGGCAGCCTTAATAGCATTCACCTACAGATTTAATTTCTGAAATGGTAGTTTAAAAATGAGGCAGACAGAAAGAAAATATTACATGCAAACAATTCCAAATTCTAACGCCTCTTCCAAACAGAATATGCTCACACCTCAGATGCCCCCTCTGATTTAATAACATGGAATAGTACGGCACAAGAACGGGCCCTTCAGCCCACAATGTGTTTTGAACGTGGTACCACGTTAAATGAATCCCTTCAATCCACATATGATCTTTCTCTCCATAATCAGGTGTCTATCTAAAAGCGTCTCAGACTGTACGATCCTATCTGCTTCCACCATCACCCTGACAGTGTATTCCATGCAGCTACCCATTATTTGTGTGAAAAAAACTTGCCCTGCACATTTCCTTTGAATGTTATCCCTCTCCTCTTAAAGCTATGCCCTCTAGTATTTGACATTTTCACCCTGGGAAAAAGGTTCTGCCTAATCTATCTATGCATTTCAGAATTTTATATACTTCTACCAGGTCTTCCCTCAGTCTATGACACTCCAGAGAAAACTATCCATGTTTGTCCAATCTCTCATTATAGTTATACCTTAATTCAGGCAGCATCCTGATAAACCTCTTCTTCACCCTCTCCGCTTCCACATTCTTCCTGAGGTGGGACACCCAGAACTGCACATGATTCTCCAAATGCGGCCTAACAAACATTTTATAAAGCTGCAATATGACTTCCTGTCTCTTATAGTCCATGCCCAAACTGATGAAGGAAAGTTTTCTTTACCACTGTCCACTTGTGTTTCTACTTTCAGTTATGGACATAGACCCCAGGGTCCCTCTGTACATTAATGCTGTTAAGAATTCTGCTATTACTTTTAAATTTCCCCCTTACATTTGACCTCTCAAAGGGCAATACCTCACACTTGTCCAGCCAACTGTAATTTCTTAGCCCAAACCTGTAGCTGAACTACAAACTGCTATATCATTTGACAGCCTTCCTCACTCTCCACAACCCCACCAATTTTTTTGTCATCTGCAAACTTGCTTATCAACTCATCTACATTTTCATCTTTGTCACCGATCTATGACACAAACAACAGAGGTCCCAGACTGATTCTATAGAACACCGCTGGTCACAGATTTCCTGCCAGAATGACACTCTACTGCCATTATCTTCAAGTTTCTATGACTAGGCCAGTTCTGAACCCAAAATACTTAGTCAAAGTGAATCATATGCATCTTAATCTTTTGGATCAGCCTACCATGAGGGAACATGTCAAATGCCATAGTAAAGGCAATGGAGATGACATCCAATGCTTTGTCCTCATCAATCACCTTCGTCACCTCCACCCATGCACAAAGCCAACCTCTGTTTCTATTTAATCAATTTTCTACCAAAGTTGAGTAAATTCTATCCCAAAGAGTCTTCTCCAATAGCTTCCCTGCCACTGATGTGAGACATCAGCCTATCATTTCCTGGAGTATCCGCATTTCCATTTTTAAATGAAGGAACAATATTGGCTCCTCTCCAGTCCTCCAGGACCTCACCTGCAGATAGAGAGGATCTTCGTCAAGTTCCCATCAATTTTCTCACTTTGCCTTACTTAAAAACCTGAGATAAACACGAATGGCAAGGTGGCACAACAGCAGAGCTACTGCCTTACAGTTCCAGAGACCCGGGTTCGATCCTGACTACAGGTGCTATCAGTACAGAGTTTGCACTTTTTCCCCTGTGGCCTGCATGGGTTTTCTCCGAGATCTTCAGTTTCCTCCCACACTCCAAAGACATACAGGTTTGTAGGTTAATTGACTTGGTATAGATGTAAATTGTCCCTAGTGTGTTTAGGGTAGTGCTAGTGTACGGGGATCACTGGTCGATGCGGACTCCGTTGGCTGAAAGGCCTGTTTCCGTGCTGTATCTCTAAAATCAAATAAACTAAACTAGATCCCATTAGGCCCTGGGAACATCCATATTAATGCTCTTCAAGAGACCCCAAACCACCTCCTTCTTGATCTCAAACTGTACTAGCATATTAGTATACTCCACACTGATCTCATTAATCCTACATATCCTTCTCCTTGGTGAATACAGATGTAAAGTACTCATTTAGTTTAGTTTAGCAATGCAGCGCAGAAACAGCCCTTTTGGCCCACACTATCCTACACACACGATGGACAATATTCCATTTATACCAAGCCAATTAACCTACAAACCTGTACATCTTTTGGAGGGTGGAAGAAAACTGGAGCTTCCCTGACAAAACCCTGTGCAGGTCACGGGGAGAATGTACAAACTCCGTACAGACAATCACCCGTAGTCAGGATCGAAACCAGGTCTCTGGCGCTATCAGGTAGCAACTCTACCGCTGCGCCACCGTGCCACTGTATTTCGCCTACATCCTGTGGCTCTAAGTATAAATCCCCTCCTTCATAACTGAGTGGCCCTTATTGGTCCTTCATATCTGAGTGGTCCACTTAGTTACCCTCGTGGTTTTACAGTACTTATAAAATGCCTTGAGATACACTTTAATTCTACTTGACAAGAACATTTCACAATCTGGCACTCCTAATGTCCTGCTTGAGTTCGTCCCTGCATTCTTTATATTCCTCAAAGATTCTGAATGATTTCATTTTCTTAAATCTTACATTTGCTTCCTCCTTTTGTCCAAATTTACAATCTTGATCGTCATCCAAGGTTTCCAGTACCTTGCCACCCTTGTCCCTCCTCCTTACTGGAACATACGGCTCCTGAACTCTGATCAGCATTCCCTGGCGAGGGGTAAAGCTTATGCATTTTCAACTTGAAATTGTGCAATCTGGTGCATACTGTAGTGAGTCTTTTAACTTACTCTTGAATGCAATATTTAAGCTTTAAATTGGATTAGCTACGAAAAAGGTTAGGCTAAATTACATACCTAATTACATTCCACAGTAGAGCCAGGCTCTGATCAACAGCACATGAATGATCTTAGTGTATTCATGTATGGAAATCAGATTGTTATCAAGCACTTGGCCCATGTTGACCAACCTGGGTCTCACTGCACACCTGGTACTACTCCTGACCCTAACTCCAGTTGCATACCATCTCTCATTCCTGACCCTGAGTCCAGCCTTACACCTGGCCCCCTATTCTATCCGATCAGTGCTGCTCACCTGCCTAGGTTCCCAGTGCTGAACACTCCCATTGTCCCAGCTTTGACTGAACACCTAGTACTATTCCAGACCTTGACTCTGGATGCACTCTGGATGCACACTTGGCCTTGCTCTTAGCCCCTCTGCATTGACAATATATCTGGCCCACACATAAAGCCCCATATCTGACCCCCTGAACGTAACCTATTATGTTCAAGTCCACAGATGCTGTAACACAATGCGGTAATCTTTTATAGGCCACTTCACAGACCAAATTGTGTATATAAGAAAATTTGCTACATCCATTGGCTTCCTTGTTATCTAACATGCTAGTTTCTTTTCTCAATTAAGTCATCAATTGGTTGAACAAAATTTCTCATCCATAAAATTATACTCAGCTGTATGTATTCTGTTACCATTTCCTTCATTTTTTAACAAACTGGCCTGAAGTCATTTTCACCCGCAATATTTTCAGTATTTTGCTGTCTTCCTCTCAGCTGGGACTTTTCCGAAATGCAAAGTCCAATAACAATATATATTTAAGCAATAATATTCTATTTAATGTGATCTTGAGAGTACATAATATTTTCTGTGGTATTCATAATACAACAGTGATAAAAAATCTTTATTTTGAGTGCACCTACCAACATGCATACATTATTATATTACAGTTAATATGTACCGAGGACAAATTTTTGTTCCAATGCTACCCATTCCCAATTACTTTTACATTGAAGTTATTGAAATCCATGACAAGTTTAAATAGCATCAGAAAAATAAAACCTCCGGAATGGATGATATTCAGTACGTGGTTGGTTGGAGTCAGTATCAACATAATTACTATATTAAACTTTGAATCTTCAGATGTCCTGGTTCAAGCTAAAACTAAAGACAAATAATAACCTCGCCACACATTCCCCTGCAAGTATCTGTCACTCCTTTAAAATTTGCCCCTTGTTTGAAGAAGCTCTTAAACATCGCATCTGAATCAGTTTTCATCTGATTACACTCCTTGAGGATGTTCATCTACGTGTTCAATTAATAAAACAACAAGATTGGGGACATTTCTATTCAATCTGTCAAAGAAATTTGGGGGGGAGGGGTTAGAAATAGTCAGTGAGGTAAACAAACATAATAGTTGAGTGGCAAATGACATTAGTGCTACCTTCCCAATATTTAACTGAAGAAAATAATTGGTTATCGGGGCTGTATGTTGTGAGACAGCCTGACACCTTGCATGCCATTTTAATATTACACTTATCCCATCCCCCTTGATATTCCAGATTAATAAATTAAGGTTTTGTCAACTAATTACAAATCAGGCTAATTACAAATTAATAACATTAGCCAACTCCAAAACACAAACGCTGAGCATCGGGATCCGGACATCACGGACAACTGGCCTCAGTTCCCCGCTCACATCTGGCAGTGCTCTCCGGCTGAACCAGGGGCCATGGAGCATTTTTGAAAGTGGGGGGGGGGGGCTGAGCGATCACTGATCACTGGCCTTGGGGGATACCCAACGAAGGTGGAGTGACCGAGTGCCCCCCCCTCCCAGGGTAGGGACTTTTTGAAATTTGATGTATTAAAATCATATTTTACTTCAGAGTCACGTGAGTAACTTCGTGAAGACCCCACCAGCACGCATGCGCGACATATCATCGCTCGCATTTGCAGTCGACAGCTGGGGGGGGGGAGTGCGCTCCTCTGCCGGCAGCTTCAAAAAGGCCCTCTGGTAAGTTTCATTAACCTTGAGCTGGTTGTTTTTTTTTTGTGTTTGTTTCCATTCCAGAAAAACTATGGACAGGAGGACAAAAAAGAAGGCTGCGCCGAAGCATGCCTCTACGGACCGCGGGACTTCAGAGCAAAGTCAGCGGCGAACATCCCCGGAGCTGACTGCAGAACCGGCAGCACCCGCAACGCGGGCCGGGAAAAAGGCGCGGAAGTCGGGGAGCCCCGCTCAGTCGGCAGAACCCCACTCTCCACCACAGCAGGCCAGGGAGCTGCATACTGGCATGAGGACCGCGCAGGAGCGGGGTAGACAAGCCCCCGACTCCCTACCGCTTCAGCCCAAACAGACCCGGGACGGCGGTAAACAGGTGCGTAAATCAGGGACCTGTTTCAATGGCACGCCCCAACACTCCACCGTTACAGTTCGCTAGAGGGCGGACCGGTGGGAAAACCGCACCTAAGCCGCGTAGCCCCACAGGAGCGGCTGACACCCGCTCACCACCGTATCAGTCTGCTAGATTGCGGACCGGTGGATCAACAACACAAGAGTCGTGTAGCCCCGCAGGAGCGGCTGGCACCAACTCACCACCGCTTCTGTCTGCTAGATTGCGGACCGGTGGTAGAAAACACAAGTCGAGTAGCCCCGCAGGAGTGGCTGGCACCGACTTTGCGTCACATCAGTCCCGAAGACCCGGAGACTGGCGGCAAGCCCGCGCGGATGTCGTGTAGCCCCGCTGGAGCGGCTGGCACAGACTCCTCACCGTCGCAGTCGCACCAGACAGGCGGAAAAACCAACAGGAGGTTGTGTAGCCCCGCAGGAGCGGCTGGCACCAGCACTCCACCGCTTCAGTCCCGAAGACCGCTGACAAGCGGTAAATCCGCGCGGGAGTCGTGTAGCCCCGCAGGAGCGGCTGGTACCGACTACCTACCTCAGTCCCATAGACATCACCTCGGCGACCCATTTGGTAGAGGACCCATTTGTTCATCAGAACTTGGGGAAGACGACATGCCATCCACAGATAGCGGCGGCGGTCGCTTAGCTCGAATGGAGCGCATGGTCGAGCAGCTGCTCGAGAGGGTCCTTCTCCATCAGGAGCGTGCGTCCCTAGGATCGCAAAGATCCATGGCCGGACATATGACAGGGCTGTCCAACATCACTCCCTCCTCAGTAGGGAGCGCCAGAAGTCAAGCACTAGCTGACTTCGAAGAGGGGTTGGCGGAAGATCCTTTGTTGCAAGAGATGGCAGAAGAGGAACTTCTGGGAGTGGTGTCGAAGTTCGCCAAACCATCCCAGAAAGGGCAGCCTCTTCAGCCGCGGCTAGCGGCAAGCATTAATTACCTTACCACCCACCAGCTCAGAGAACAGGTCATTTCGGAGGCAACCAACAAATACAGGGCTCCGGAGAATTGTGTGTCGCTGAATGTCCCTACTGTTAATACACCCATGTGGGGTAACATCAGCCCTGGGATCAGGACTCAGGAGTTAAAGATCCAGAAGATCCTGAAATTATTGACCTCCGGCATCACTGCATTCGCCAGGTCAATAGACGGTACGGACATGACAGAAGAGCAGCAAGATGCATTAGCTCTGCTATGCAACACACATACGAAATAAACTGCTTTCGGAAGAGCTCTATCTGTCCTACACTAAACCCCAAGTTTGCGGGTTTGTGTAAGGCCAGTGTTACGCCACCACCAAGACAATTGTTTGGTGATGATCTGCCTAAACAGGTTAAAGACCTGGACGAGGAAGCCAAAGCGGTTTGATTAATTAAACCGCCTTCCTCGAGCAGACCACAGGCGTACCATAGGCAGCATCCATATGCAACAACAAACAGGCCTCGGGGTCAACCCAACAGAGCAACGGGAACTTTCCCTAAGGTCGCGCTCTATCCACAGAGGCCTTTTTTAGGCCAGGCCCCACAGCGACCAGCCTGGAAGATGCGCCAACCCCACATCCCAGCAACACAATTACCCAAGAAAGACCAGAAGATCAGGCCCCACTGGTAACCACTGGTAACCATGGAGGTAAGGGGGTCTGGTTCTCTTGGGGGTGCTGCATGCGGAACCTCACTAGTAGGAGGGAGGTTGCGTTTGTTCTGGGATGCATGGAGTTCTTTAACTTCTGACACACTTATATTACAAAGTATTCATGGGTACGAAATTGAATTCATAAACGGACAACTTCCCCCAGCTCAGCATGTACCTAGCCGGAAATTTGTACTCTCTCACAAAGAGAAAGTGGAAGGACATGCAGAACTATTAAGGTTATACTCCAAGGGGGTTATACAAAAAACGATACATGAACCTCTTGAGTTTGTATCTAACATCTTTACTAAAACCAAAAAAGATGGTGGATGTCGTATCATAATTGATTTAATTGGGGTTCATCTCCCATCCAGACAAATCTAAGTTGAATCCCTCTGTGATTATGGACTACTTGTGATTCACGGTTAACACCAATCATATGATTGTCACTCTCCCAGATAACAAAGCAACAGACATAATAGAAGCATGTAACAGCCTCGCTTGCGCCAGGAAACCGACTATCAGACATGCTGCCAAGGTGATTGGAAAACTTGTTACATTTCCAGCTGCACAATTTGGGCCATTACACTACCAAAATTTGCAAAGAGCTAAGATCTCAGCATTAAAAACAAATGCTGGACATTTTGACAGACCTATGCAGCTGCCAAACAAGGCACAAATTGAGCTACGATGGTGGATTAGCAACATTCGTTATTGTTTCAATCCCATCATAATTGTAAACCCGTCAGTCGTGTTACAAACTGACGCAAGCTCCCAGGGCTGGGGAGCTACCGACACCACTTCCAGTCGTGGCGGTAGATGGGATTTGCACGAATCTGCTTTACTCCAATCACAAGGTATAAACTATTTGGAAATGCTGAGAGCATTTCACGGGCTGCTGGCTTACTGCGCAACTATGCATCATACGCATGTCCGTCTACAGATAGATAATACCACAGTGGTGGCATATTTAAACCATATGGGTGGTATCAAGTCGATATCTTGCGATGAATTGGCAAACATAATTTGGCTCTGGTGTATTGAAAGAAATATTTGGATATCAGCTACATACCTTCCGGGTAAGCTTAATACAGTGGCAGACATCAGGTCACGAGTATTTAATGACAACACCGAGTGGATGTTGAACCCCCAAATATTTGCTAATATTATAGCCAAATATGGAACACCAGATATCGACCTCTTTGCGTCCAGGTTGAACCATCAGATACCAACGTATGTCTCTTGGGAACCAGATCTTGGGGCAGTGGCGATGGACGCGTTCTCGCTACATTGGGGGAAAATTGTTCTTCTATGCATTTTCCCCTTTCTGCCTCATCAGTCGGGTATTGCAGAAGATCCAGCTAGATTCTGCATCTGGGATTCTGATAATACCCGACTGGCCCACACAACCATGGTACCCGGTGGTCTTCGGCATGGTGAAAGAACCATGGGTGCAAGTCCCTAAATGCCCGAATCTAGTAACCCATCCTATAACAGGAGAATGTCATCCGTGCCATGGTCATCTGAACCTGTTGGCTTGCAGGTTCTGAAGAGGCCATTACTAGGATTCGGGCTGTCATCGAGGACCATGGATATCATCACAGCATCGTGCAGAGAGTCCACGAGGAAGAAGTACCTCACCCACATAAGAAAATGGGAGGCCTTCTGTACACGGACCAAGACCACATATGACTCTGCAACGATCACTGATGTGCTGGAATTCCTCGCAGGCCTTCACTATGATGAGGGCCTTAGCTACAGTGCCATCAACAGTGCCAGAAGTGCATTGTCATCCTATCTCATTATCGGAGTAGGATCCCACCAGCTGGCATCAAAACTTATGAGGGGTATATTCAATTCGAACCCTCCACGACCACGCTATAATATAACCTGGGACATTGGGGTGGTGTTGTCCCTACTCAGGAGCTGGTCACCAGTTTCAGATCTACCACTGGATAAACTCACCTTCAAAGTGGTGATGTTAATGGCACTGATCACAGCACAACGAGTCCAGACCCTCCACAAATTAAAACTGGACAGGATGGTCTCGACCCCCACCAGAGTAACCTTTTTTATAGACGAGTTACTCAAACATCACAGGCCTGGGCCAACAGGTCTGAAATTGGAATTCCGAGCATATCCTGTTGATGTACGACTCTGCATAACCACCTATCTCTGACATTACATTAATGTCACTCAAAACATCAGGAGAATGGAGACAGGACTGTTCATCAGTTTCAAAAACCCACATCACAGGGTGACGGTGCAGACTATCTCCAGGTGGCTCAGGGCGGTATTGGGAGCAGCAGGTGTAGATACTGACATTTTTAAATCTCATTCTACTAGGGCTGCATCCACATCATCGGCGAGGACCATGGAGGTACCCATGGATCATGTCCTCGCAACAGCGGGCTGAGCCAATGAAGGAACATTCCAACGGTTCTATAATAAACCTGTGGCCATTCCCGCAACGTTTGCGGATTCAGTTTTAAGTGCTGTCTCCTAAACGTTTTTCCCCAAATTCAGGGGTTTTTGTTTGTATTAATAAATACGTTATTCTTTTTCGGCTTTGTTCAAGTCTGAAATACGTTAACATACTTCCTCCATCAGTAATTACGGCATTGTGTGAGCATGGACGTGGTCCAGGGCATGGAATCACAGAGCTTTGAAATCTTCACGAAGTCACTCACGTGACTCCGAAGTAAAATAGTAAGATTAAACAAGAACTTACCAGTTTGAAGTTTGATCCTTATTTTATGAGGAGTTACGATGAGGAATTTCTTGCCCTCCGCTCCCAACCCTCTACAATAAGGTCAACTGGTATATTAGTGTCTCTTAATCTTACGATCTCCAGTCAGTGCTGGTATCTGTGATTTCACACCGCTGCTTTGAAGAATGTCGCACATGCGTGCTGGTGGGGTCTTCACAAAATCCCTCATCGTAACTCCTCATAAAATAAGGATCAAACTTCAAACTGGTATGTTCTCGTTTAATCTTACTATTTTAGTGCATTGTAGAAGTATAATTTCAATGTTTTCTGTTTGAAGTATGTTTAAGAGGTAATTTTTTAAGGGGTAACTTTTTCATCGAAGGGTGGTCGGTGTATGGAACAAGCTGCCAGAGGAGATAGTTGAGGCAGGGACTAACCCAACATTTAAGAAACACTTAGACTGATACATGGATAGGACAGGTTTGGAGGGATATGGACCAAAAGCAGGTAGTGTAGCTGGGACATGTTGGCGGGTGTGGGCAAGTTGGGCCGAAGGGCCTATTTTCACACTGTATCACTCGATAACTACATTATACCTCCACCGTGCATGAATGCTTCAAAATCAAGTGGTCAAGTTTTATTGCCATATACTCAAGCATAGAAACATAGAAAATGGGTGCAGGAATAGGCCATTCGGCTCTTTGAGCCAGCCCTGACATTCAATATGATCATGGCTGTTCATCTAAAATCAGTACCTCTCTCCTGTTTTTTCCCCATATCCCTTGATTTTGTTAGCACCTAGAGCTAAATGTAAACTCTCTTTTGAAAACCTCCACTGCCTTCTGTGGCAGAGAATTCCACAGATTCACAACTCTCTGGGTGAAAAAAGTTTGTCCTCATCTCAGTCCTAAATGGCCTACCCCTTAGTCTTAAACTGTGACCCCTGGTTCTTAACTCCCCCAACATTGGGAACATTTTCCTGCAGTTACAGTAAGTGTAAATTTAGCAGGCAAGCAGGATGCTTTCTCCAACTACCCCCATTTGAAGGCCACTATCTTCCACTGCTTCTATCCAGTGCTTGGTACCTACATCCAGCAGCCATTGGTTGTCCTCCAGGATGCACCAAGCTGCAGCCTGGTCCATGTCGGTCACCAGGGCGAATTGGGTGCAGAGACTCTCACGGCAGCGGCGCAACGCTTCCGACGCCTCCGACGCCCCCAGGACTCTTGCACTGAGGCTGCTCCATGGCCGGAGCTGCAGCAAGCGACTTGCCAGCCCGGCTCCCCATCCACATCTGCCACCACTGCTACTTCTGCTTCCATCCCTCCCTCCCTCCGCCCCGGCTCTCCAACACCCACGACCAGGTTGCTCAGAGCACAGCAGCGCCTCGTCCAAAGCCAGAGACATTGAAACATGTCCAAAAAGGTGGGCCCTCCTGGTTCCGCGGCCCATGTACCTCTTTCCTGTCGTGTGCCGGCCTCGCTAATGCAGGCGTTTCCCTCAAATCCTTAAATTCCGACTGCCGCCGGGAGCAGGACATGACCTTACTTGCTGCGCTGGGTGACACTCATTCACTGCCCGGTCCTTTCCATGTAAATTTGCATGGGGACATGCTTTGGAGGTGTGTGACGGCTCGGTCAAGTGAGAATAACAGAGAATAAGAATGCTGCTGTCTTGTCAACACAAGCAGTTGATATTAGTTTTGAAATTCTCATTGATCACAGAATTTCTTAGAGCATAAGAAATTTGTGATCAGCGTGAGAGCGTGAGAATTGGGTGAAATTTGTGATTCTCACGCTCAATGCGTGAGGGTTGGCAACTCTGTTGTCAATGTGAACGTTTAAGTTGTTTATTCAGCGAATTAACATGGCATATGCTATTCAGTACATTAAAGATTAATCTGCATTCATATTATTTGCTTGTATTTGTGCAACTATTGAACACAAGTAATTTGCAAATCAGCTCGATGCAAAACACTTTTTTTCTGATCTTCGTGAAGCTTCATATATAAGGGGTTGAGATCTGCTGTGTTTTTATTAAATTGATCCTTTGAAATACCTTTAAATCTCATCCATTTTCTTTCAATGGTATTAATCCATTACATTTACAGTACTCCATTAAAACGGACATCCACTGGGCTGGTCTCATTAGTAACATATTCATTGTCATTAAAGCTGCCAGCACATCCTGGAGACTCACAATTCACAGTTTATAGCGCATCCCCTGATCAGAGGTTTGTATGCCTGAGCTGTCGAAGGATATGAGTGGAATTTACTTGTACTGTTTTCTGTATTTTTGGTTTTCTGTATTGTTTATTTTTTTCTATGTTCTATGTAAGCAGAGTGCTCCTTTTCAAATGGCAGAAGATTGCCACGTACCTACAGTAATTATCCGAAATTGCCCTAAGGCATCGACTCCACAAGATAAAATAGATCGATTCAAACCTTCCACTTCCATTAGTTTTTGCATCAATCAATAAAAATGACAATACTGATTTTTAAATTCCTACAATTTAGCTTTTTTAATATGTTGAATGGTACTGTCTTTCACATCAAGTTACATTAGTATAAAATTCTGGAGACACAAGGAACTACAGATGCTGGAATCTTGTGTAGAAACTCAATGCTTGAGAAACTCAGTGATCAGCAGCATCTATGGAGGACATGGGTATGCGATGTTTTGGGTACTGCAGAGTTTAGCCATTTATTCAGAGAGGAAAACAATTGGTTGCATTTCAGGTCGGACGATCCCGACCTCTTCCCAACATCTTCCATCCATATCCTCCAGAGATGCTGCCTAACCCACTGGGTTACTCCAGCATTTGGTGTTCTAAGTAAAATATTCTGGTAGATATTGATAAATCATCAGAATGAATTGATAAAAATGTTAAGACATCATTAACAATTTGAAATCTTAGCTCATGATTTACCAGTGGAGATGTCCTAGGAAAAAATGCAGGATGTTTCTATCTTAGTATTAATATGAGATCCTATTTACTTCTGGATTGTACTAAAGCTCTCATATCACAATGTGAAGAGTGTCCTTAGTTCCCTGAGCTATATATATATTTTTTGACAATACACCAACAATCCATTTGCTTCCTGTAAGAACGTATTTTTCCTAATTTGCCCGACCTATTGATCTACATTATCATAATTTCCTTATGAATCATAGAGCCATCCAGCCTGGAACTTGCCCACGACGACCAATATGTTCCATCTACACTAGTCCCACCTGCCTGCGGTTGGCCCATATCCCTCTAAACCTACCCTATCCATGTACCTGTCTAAATGTTTCTTAAACATTACAATAGTACTTGCCTCAACCATCTCCTCCGGCAGCTCATTCCATTACCTCACCACCCTCTGTATAAAAAAGTTAACCCTCAGGTTTCTATTAAATCTTTCCCCACTCATCTTAAACCTATGTCCTCTGGTTCTCAATTCCCCTACTATGGGCAAGCGAGGGGGGAGAGAGAGAGGGGGGAGTGCGCATTTACCTGATCTATTCCTCTCATGATATTTTACACCTCTATAAGATCACACCTTATCCTCCTGTACTCCTAGGCTGCTCACCCTCTCCCTGTAGCTCAGGCCCTCGAGTCCTGGCAACGTCCGTCTGGCACTGGAGGAGCTGCACACCGTGGTCAACCAGACGTCTTACCCCGAGGCGTTTACCACCATAGCTGGGGACTTCAATAAAGCCAACCTGAAGAAATGGCTCCCAAACTTCCACCAACGTCCTTGGCAGACGTCTGGAGCTTGTTGACCACGGCGTGCAGCTCCTCCAGTGCCAGACGGACGTCTGCCTGGGGTGGGATGTAGACCGCGGTCAGAATGATGGAGGTGAATTCCCTTGGGAGATAGAAGGGACGGCCTCCAAACCTCCACCAACATGTCTCCTGCTGCACCAGAGCACCAAACACCCTCGATCACTGCTACACCACAATCGAGAATGCCTATCGCTCTATCCCTAGCCCTCACTTTGGTAAATCCGACCATATCGTGGTGCTGCTTCTTACTGCCTTCAGGCAGCAATTGAAGAGCGCACCCCTGAGGTGAACCCTCAAAACGCGCATGGACCTGATGGTATACACGGTCTTATTCTAAAAACCTGTGTGGACCAACTGGCTGGTGTTTTACGGACATTTTCAACCTCCCACTTCTGAGGTCTGAGGTTCCCACCTGCTTTAAAAGGGCGTCAATTATACCGGTGCCCAAGAAGAGAAGTTGACGTGCCTCAATGACTATCAACCAGTGACACTAACGCCTGTGGTGATGAAGTGCCTTGAGAGGTTGATCATGGCGCAAATCAACTCCTACCTCGACAAAAACTTGGACCCTCTGCAGTTCGCTTACCGCCACAACAGATCAACGGTGGATGCGATCTCGCTGGCTCTCCATTCCACTCTGGACCACTTTGACAACAAAAACCCATATGTCAGGCTGTTACTCATTGCTAACAGCTCGGCATTTAATACAATCATACCCTCCAAACTGGTTACCAAACTCGCAGAACTGGGTCTCTGTGCATCCCTCTGCAATTGGATCCTCGACTTCCTCCTTCACAGACCACAGTCTGTTCGTATTGGTGGAAATGTGTCAGCCTCGATAACAATCAGCACGGGGGCACCTCAAGGCTGTGTGCTCAGCCCCCTGCTGTACTCACTCTATACTCATGACTGCGTAGCCGGGCACAGTGCGAACTCCATCATCAAGTTCGCTGCTGATACCACTGTTGTGGGACTATCACTGATGGGGATGAGTCAGAGTACAGAAGAGAGATTAAGCAACTGTCAATATGGTGCCTGCACAATAACCTGGCTCTCAACACCAGCAAAACCAAGGAACTGATTGTGGACTAATGAAGGGGTATAGAGTCCCGTTTATATCAACAGATCGATGGTGGAAAGGGTCAAGAGCCTCAAATTCCTGGGCGTGCACATCTGTGAAGATATTTCCTGGACCGAGAATCACGGCCTTTATGATTGGTCCGTGCAATCATTAAGAAAGCTCATCAGTGCCTCTACTTCCTGAGAAGATTACGGAGAGTCGGCCTGTCAAGGAGGACTCTCTTTAACTTCTACAGGTGCACAGTAGAGAGCTTGCTGACTGGTTGCATCGTGGCTTGGTTCGGAAACTTGAGTGCTCTGGAGTGGAAAAGACTATAAACAGTAGTAAACACTGCCCAGTCCATCATCGGCTCTGACCTCCATTCCATCGAGGGGATTTATCGCAGTCGCTGCCTCAAAAAGGTTGGCAGCATCATCAAGGATCCACACCACCCGGGTCACACACTCATTTCCCCACTACCTTCAGGTGGAAGGTACAGGAGCCTGAAGACTGCAACCAGGTTCAGTAATAGCTACTTCCCCACAGCCATCAGGCTATTAAACTCGGCTCGGACAAAACTCTGAACATTAATAGCCCATAATCTGTTTATTTGCACTTTATCAGTTTATTTATTCATATGTGTATATATTTATACAATGGTATATGGACACACTGATCTGTTCTGTATTCGTGCCTACTATATTCTGTGTGCTAAAGCAAAGCAAGAATTTCATTGTCCTATCAAGGGACACATGACAATAAACTCTCTTGAACTCTTGAACTCTTGAAGATATTTGGTTCATGGATAGGGTCAGCGGAATATGTGCCTAACACAGGACTAGCTTAGATAGACATCATGATGAATTAACGAATCGACTCGACTCCATCCAAGGACCCAAACAGTCTTTCCACGTGAGGCAGAGGTTAACTTGCACCTCCTCCAACCTCATCTACTGTATCCGCTGTTCCAGGTGTCAACTTCTCTACATCGGCGACACCAAGCGCAGGCTCAGTGATCATTTCGCTGAACACCTCGGCTCAGTCTGCATTAACCGACCTGATCTCTCGGGTTTCTCAGCACTTTAAATCCCCCTCCCATTCCCACACTGACCTTTCTGTCCTGAGGCTCCTCCATTGTCAGAGTGAGGCCCAGCACAAATTGGAGGAGCAACACCTCATATTTTACTTGGGTAGCTTACACCCCAGTGGTATGAACATTGACTTCTAGAAACTTCTATGTTTCTATGTTTCAAATAGCCCTCTCGCTCCCTCCTCCCCCTTCCCAGTTCTCCCATCAGTCCTACTGTCTCCGACTACAGTCTATCTTTGTCCCACCCACTCCCCTGACATCAGTCTGAAGAAGGGGCTTGACCCGAAACGTCACCCATTCCTTCTCACCATAGATGCTGCCTGTCCCGCTGAGTTACTCCAGCATTGTGTGTCTACCTTCATGTCAATAAATGTTGGTTGTTTATTATATCATGTTATCCTCCCTGAGAGCCAATTAATAAACAATTAACTTTTTTAATATGTTTTGACTTTTGCAAAACAGATTGGCAAACCTGCTCTTATGGAAGAAACTTCAATTGCACCTACTTTTGATAGTTGCACTCCATCTAATGGCACTTTTTAATACTCTAACTTCCCAAGGATATTCTGATCTCCCATTGGAAAGATTTTTTCTCTTTCATGGGCAGCACAATTTATTTCCTCACAGCTCAGAAATTATTTGATGATTGGTGGTATGTCGTGAATTTAAAGTTATTTTCTTTTATTTTGAATTGTGCTGCTGAATTGGAAATTTCAAGCCTGTCACCACATAGTTTGCTTCTGACCTCTCTCTCTCTGGTATAAAATTGAAATCAAATGGTAAATACTTCATATATTCTAGATGTCAATTCCTATTCTGCAGCATGACATCTCAATGGCACCTAGGTGACATTTTCTTGTTTTAACCTGAAAAAGAAAACATTAAACGTTTTCTTAGTAACCACCAAAATTATTCCTCCAAAATTGAATGTCACATCAAAAATTCACCAACAATTGTCACGTCATTAATGCATTCTTAGGGTTTTAAAATTTCCACCCAGCATAGACTGTAAAGTGAAAATAATCCCTGACTTCCAGAATAAAGAATATAGAAAATAGTTCCACACTGATTATGTTTAAAATAGCAAAATTAATAGATTAAAGATATTAAAATATTGGATTGAATTTCTCTGTAAGAGCCATATTACAATGTTTGTCTGGCATTTCTATGTTTGACATTTTAAACGTCATAATCATTTATTTCAAACAGCAAGTTTGTGTTAAAAATGAACAAAGAACATCCATGCGAGCAAGGCAATCGATGGGCCGGTATTGAGTCAAGAGTGTTTAATTGTCCATGCATGGGGAATGAAACAATGAAATTCTTATTTGTTTCCTATATTAATCATGGTGAAGTGTTATCCTCGTTAATGTTAAATATTAATTGGTGTACTTCTAATGATTCCTGTGTTTTATGCAATTTGATAAAACAACAATTCTGTCGGTTCTTCAGTGTCCAGCAGTAGCAGAAATCAATGACAGGTGTAGCCTCCCTGATGTCATGATCAGGGATGACTCAGTTCACATAAGATGATACAATCTTAAGTGATAGGAGCAGACTTAGGCCATTTGGCCCATCACGTTTACTCCATCATTCAATCATGGCTGAACATACAGAACCTTCTGAAGTGGGAGGAAGAAGGTCATATACACATTGATACTAATGACATAGGTAGAAAGAGTAATGAGGTCCCGTATAATGAGTTCAGAGAGTTAGGCAGAATGTTGAAAAGCAAGGCCTCTGTCATGATCTCAAGGTGACTCCTAATACCACTTCCTAATGAGGCTAGAAGTAGGAAGAAAAGACAAATGCATGAGTGCAAGTGTCCTTTTGAAGAAGGGAGGGCTTTAAGAACTTGGATCTTTGGGATTTCTCCTGGACTAGGTGGGAATAGTATCAGAAAGACAAGTTAAACCTAAACTGGAGGAAAACGAATAACCTTGCAGGGAAACACAATGTGCTGGGGTAACAGCGGGTCAGACAGCATGGATAGGTAACATTTCGCGTCCAGACCCTTCCTCCTGACCTTGCAAGGAGGTTTATCTCATGTGCTCTGGAGAGTTTAATCTAATTCGGGTGGGGGGGGGGGGGGGGGGGGGGGGGGGGGGGGGGGGGGGGGGGGGGGGGGGGGGGGGGGGGGGGGGGGGAGGTAGTAGTGGCAGTGCAGCAGATAGGTAGAAAAATATATGGTACTAGACTAAGTGGGACCTGTTGGGTCCCAGTCACACGGGAGGCCTGGTCAACCAATGCAACCCGTTCCCCAATGCAATATTCCATCACTCACGCATAGCCCCTAACTGCGCAGGCACGGGGGAGGGGGGTGTGGGAGAGGGGGACTGTTGGGGTAGGGGGTGGTGTGTGGGGGAGGGGGTGTGTGTGGGGGTGGGGGATGAGGTGTTAGGGGGGAGGGGTGGTGTGTGGGGAGAGGGGTGTTGTGGGGGGCTGTTTAATAACGGAATTTGGAACACTTTCAGGATACAGTATTAATTGGAATAAAAGTGAGCTTATGCCAATAACACTGAATAATTTACATATATTACAACAATTTCCTTTTAAGATAACAAATGAAAATATTAAATATCTTGGGATTTTTTGTTACAAAAAAATTTAATTCTTTATTTAAATTTAATTTTCCCCCATTACTGAATAAATTGAACAAGAATATTTCATATTGGAAAAGTTTACCTATCTCGATGATAGGGAAAATTAATGCAATAAAAAATGATATTTCTCCCACAATTATTATATTTATTTCAATTAATCCCGATATATCTTCCAAAAGTTTTTTTTAAAAAAGTAGATTCTTTAATTACAAATTTTATTTGGGATTATAAGACTCATAGAATAAATAAAAAAAACATTTATGCAAATCTAAAAATAAAAGGAGGATTAGCATTACCAAACTTTATGTTCTATTACTGGGCAGTCAATATTAAAAATATGAATTTTTGGTTAGGAGAAATTGATAATAAACCTAATTGGTTAAATATGGAAAAAGAAGATTGTTCTCCATTTGAAATTAGCTCTATAATATTTGCTAATACTAATGTTGCTAAGAAAGTTTTTAAGGAAAATCCGATAATAGAAAATGGGAATTCGCATATGGAAACAAATAAAGAAAGCATTAAAACTAAAATCTATCCCATTAAGTCTTAAGATTGTTAATAATTTTATGTTTAAACCTTCTTTATTGGATAAAGCTTTTTTTACAATGGAAAAATAAAGGAATTTCTAAGATGGGTGATCTTTATAAGGAAAACATTTTTTTTTTCATTTCAAGAGTTGCAACAAACTTACGGGCTACATAATAAAGAATATTTTAGATATTTACAAATTAGAAACTATGCCTTCGCAAATATATATGAATTTTAAAAATAGAAAAATAGAAATATTAGAGGAATGTTTGAACAAACATCCAAATATGGGAAAAAATGATATCATATATATATAATATTTTTACTGGAAAACGATACCCCATCAACAGAAACATACAGAGAGTCTTGGGAAAAGGAATTGGGTCAAATAATAAGACCAGAAATATGGGAAGAAAGTTTACAACATATACATTATTGTTCATTAAACGCTAAACATTCTCTTATACAGTTTAAAAATATTACATAGATTACATTATTCTAAATATAAATTACATAATATTTTTCTCAAAGATATCTCCTATATGTGATAAATGTCAAATTTCAGAAGCAAATTTGACACACTCATTTACCAACTGTATAAAAATAGTAGAATATTGGAAGGAAATATTTAAAATAATATCGGCCGTTATTAATAAAAATATAACCCCCGACCCAAAGTTAATTATACTTGGAATTATTGAAACCGATTTATTAATAACAATGAGTCATAGAACTTTTATTGACTATGGTTTAGTAATTGGGAAGAAATTAATATTAAAATTTTGGAAAGGCCCTACATCCCCAACAATTAAAATGTGGAATATAGAAATGTCGGAGACACTCCATTTGGAGAGATTGAGGTTTGTCCTTATGGATAGGCTAGATCTCTTCAGACGGATTTGGGTCTCCATATATTGAATATTTACAGGGTCATAATAGTTCGGCGCGGGGACCTGACTGAAACCTGGATACCCGATTGGATGAAGAAACATATATTAATTCATGAATATATCTATAAACACGGATCATTGACGAATACTTTATTCTCCATCAAACCTTTTATTTTTACTCTTTACTACCTTTCTTTTTTTTTTAAATCTTTCTATTTTCCTATATCTATATAAAAAATTAAAAAAATGTAGAAACACATTACTTTAATTTTTTGATATTAGTACGAATATAAATATTATTAGATTTATGAGAATATTATTAATATTATTAGTACTTTTAGTTTTATATACCTTTAATTATATAAAATTACGTATTCTTTATTACGTATAATTATCCTTAATATTAGGAAGAAAAAAATGGAAATTTTATAAGTTTTATTAACTTTTTGTATCAATATTATTACTAAATTTGGCCTTATACCTAAAAAATTAGAGATAAAATGAAAAACTTACTAATAGTATAATGCTATATTATAAATGTATTATTAGTATTATGTACTTTTAATCATATAAAATATATAACTTTGGAAGTTATAATTAAGGATAATACAGCATAAATAATATTGATATTATTATTAATATATTAATAGTATGAATTAATTACTAAGACTATGTACTACTACTGTAGAAATGTAATATGTTATTTTGTTTCTATAATAAAAAAAATTCAAAAAAAAAAAAAAAAAAGAAAGACAAGTTAAACCTAAACTGGAGGAAAACGAATAACCTTGCAGGGAAACACAATGTGCTGGGGTAACAGCGGGTCAGACAGCATGGATAGGTAACATTTCGCGTCCAGACCCTTCCTCCTGACCTTGCAAGGAGGTTTATCTCATGTGCTCTGGAGAGTTTAATCTAATTCGGGTGGGGGGGGGGGGGGGGGGGGGGGGGGGGGAGGTAGTAGTGGCAGTGCAGCAGATAGGTAAGAAAAATATATGGTACTAGACTAAGTGGGACCTGTTGGGTCCCAGTCACACGGGAGGCCTGGTCAACCAATGCAACCCGTTCCCCAATGCAATATTCCATCACTCACGCATAGCCCCTAACTGCGCAGGCACGGGGAGGGGGGTGTGGGAGAGGGGGACTGTTGGGGTAGGGGGTGGTGTGTGGGGGAGGGGGTGTGTGTGGGGGTGGGGGATGAGGTGTTAGGGGGGAGGGGTGGTGTGGGGGAGAGGGGTGTTGTGGGGGGCTGGTGTGGTGTGGGAGGGGGGGGTGGTGTGGGGGGAAGGGGGGACAAACAGGGAGGGGTAAAGAGGGGGTGTGGGTGTGGGGGGGTGATGGGGGGTGTGTGGGGAAGAGGGGGAGGGGAAAGGGGGTAAGGGGAAGGGGAGGGGGAAAGGGGGGGTGGAAGGACTCCACTCAGCGGCCACCTGCCGCGGCACCACACAACACCTCCCGGCTCCACTCAGCGGCTTCCCCAGCTCCACTCAGCGGCTCCCCTGACTCCACTCAGCGGCTTCCCTGACACCACACAGTGGCTTCCCTGACTCAATCAGTATGGCTTGTGAACTCAACCCCGCCTCCGGGGATTTATTCTCCTTGCACCGGTGATTGACAGCAGGTGACGGAAGGGGCGTAACCTTCATGGTGACTGACAGGTGAGAAGACCTATCTGCCGATTTTTTAAACCTTCATAACTTTTGTAATATTCCACCGATTGGAAAAAAACATGGTGCACTTGGAACAGAGGAGAACGGTAAGGTGGTGAAAAAATCCTAGCGAGGGGGTGGTGTGGGGGGGGGAGGGGTGGTGTGGGGGGTGGGGTGGTGTGGGGGGGTGGAGTGGTGGGGGGTGGGGTGGTGTGGGGGTTGGGGTTTTGAGGGGTGTTGGGGGGAAGGGGAGGAATGGGGAGGGGTAAAGAGGGGGTGTGGGTGTGTGGGAGGAGGGGGGTTATGTGGGGAGGAGGGGTAGGGGGGAGGGAGGACGGGGAAGGGGGAAGAGGGGGTGTGGGGCGAAGGACTTCACTCAACGGCCACCGGCCGCGGTACCACACAGCACCTCCCGGCTCCACTCAGCAGCTTCCCTGACTCCACTCAGCGGCTTCCCCGACCCCACACAGCGGCTTCACCAACCCCACACAGCGGCTTCACCAACCCCACACAGCGGCTTCACCAACCCCACACAGCGGCTTCACCAACCCCACACAGCGGCTTCACCAACCCCACACAGCGGCTTCACCAACCCCACACAGCGGCTTCACCAATCCCACACAGGGCTTCACCAATCCCACACAGGGCTTCACCAACCCCACTCAGCGGCTTCACCAACCCCACACAGCAGCTTCACCAACCCCATACAGCGGCTTCACCAACCCCACTCAGCGGCTTCAGCAACCCCATACAGCGGCTTCACCAACCCCACACAGGGCTTCACCAACCCCACACAGCGGCTTCACCAACCCCACACAGCGGCTTCACCAACCCCACACAGCGGCTTCACCAACCCCACACAGCGGCTTCACCAACCCCACACAGGGCTTCACCAATCCCACACAGCAGCTTCACCAACCCCACACAGCAGCTTCACCAACCCCACAGGGCTTCACCAACCCCATACAGCGGCTTCACCAACCCCACACAGCGGCTTCACCAACCCCACACAGGGCTTCACCAACCCCATACAGCGGCTTCACCAACCCCACACAGCGGCTTCACCAACCCCACACAGCGGCTTCACCAACCCCACACAGCGGCTTCACCAACCCCACAGTGGCTTCCCCGACTCCACTCTTACGGGCTCATTCAGCACGGTTTGCGGACTCAATCAGCATGCCTTGTGGACTCAGCCCTGCCTCTGGGGATTTATTCTCCTCGCCGCCGTGATTGACAGGCGAGATGACCAATCTGTTGATCCCTCGATTTTTTAAACCTTCATACCTTTTGTAATATTTCACCGATCGGGATAAAGCTTGGTGCGCTTGGAGCAGAGGAGAACAGTGAGTAAGGTGGCGAAAAAAATCCTAGCGATATTGGGTCGTTTTTGCGCATATTTAAAAAACTGCAAACCAGAAGAGGACAAGATGAGGGTTTTAGCAATAGTATAGGTCGGAGATCGGAGGGTGAGCAAACTCAACTGCATTTAGTTAATAAATGCCCATTATATCTTGATTGCTTTCTGTGGAGAGAATAACAGTCCACTCGTTATCTTTCAACATCTGCTTAGGGGCTCATGTTGTCGACCTCCCCGTGGTGAGCCCTGTCAACTGACTTCAGTCTGGCGATCGACAACAACCAGAGACAGCAGCAGAAATAATGCAACCTCAGTTGTCGCAGCTTGCAGCCCTAATGCAACCTCAGTCACCGCGGCATGGCACCAACCTGGAGCATGCGCCCTTTTTAGGGCGGGCACCTACGGATGTCGAACCGGATGGCATCACCCTGCTGCAGCTGAATGCGGAAGGCCTAACTGGCTACAGCGCCTGGAAGGAGGAGGAGGAAGAAGAAGAGGAAGAAGAAGAGGAAGAAGAAGAGGAAGAAGAAGAGGAAGAAGAGGAAGAAGAAGAAGAGGAAGAAGAAGAATATCTGCTTCCGAAAAATAATGGCACTTATTGCTAAACAAAATGCATTTAGGTTTGGAATAAATGTACAGATTACCGACACTGATGTAACTATGCACCTGTAATTAAATGGGTTAACATCTCCATGGGATGGCATTGAGAAACATTTGACATCAGCATGTTAAGCTCTTGCAGTCCAACCACCAGCATGTGGCATTTCACAGCGCTTGGAGCCATGGATAATTTGTCTGCGGCGCATTCTGAAATTTCTCACCCTACATTAAATGTGCCTCATGTTTGTCAAAGTCAAATGGCACCCAACAGATGCAGTGGAAGACCACATCCCACAGAAATCTCATCCAACTGAAGGAGGACAACGTGAGGTCAGGAAGGAAGTAGAAGATAAAATAATTAGGGGGGTAGTTGCACAGTGAAATAAAAGTATGTTGCTGAAAGGGACAATCTCAAATCAGTGTGGTGCTTCTGTCAGAAGGATATAATCAGTCTCACATGCAAATAAACCTTCATCTGCCTCTTGCACATCTTCATGCTACATAATTATTTAAATGCTTAATTAGATTGAGATTTACTTCCCTTCATTGAAACAAATTTTATTTCCATTGAATAACAACAAAAGAGAATTTGCAACGACTATTAATTTTTTGGAATTGAATTTTGAATGAAAACAACGTATATTTTGATTTATTATTCATTTTTTATATATTTTTAATCATGCACCAAATTCACTTGCTGCCCCACTCAACATGAAGTGAGCTGCAAGCAACATTGACTGCAGCCCGTCATGGCATTGGAATATGCTTTATGCTGCTGCAAGCCAAAGCAATTGAATTGGAGCTGGCAAGTTCATCCACAGCCAGCTGCTTGTGTCTAAAGAATTTTCATCATACACTAAATCAGAAAAAGGAAAGTCAGCTACAAAAATAATTGAGCATGCTCTTAAATGCTCTGATTTTAACACACCAGGCATGTAATGAGAAGACAAAACGTAACATTGAACCACAATACAACTGGTTTATTTTGACTTCATATGACACCAGCAAATCTTCCCTGTATTTAAACTATTATTTACTTTGGACTTTAAACTGTTCAGTTTAGTTTATTGTCACGTGTAGCGAGGTACAGTGAAAAGCTATGTAGAGATATTTCTATGCTGCATCTCTCTATAATTCTATGTGGCCTTATTTTGTTAAGTGCGTCTTGATCGATTTTACCTGGAACAAATTGTGTTGAGAATTTTTGAAAAGTGAATTAATATATGATAAATATAAAGTGGGTGGCTGATGCACACATTGACTCAATTGCACCCGGGGTTTCTATTAAATATTACCCCTCTCACCTTAGACCTCTGGTTCTTCATCCCCCTGACTCTGTGCATTCACCCTATTTATACACTTCTATAAGATCAACCCTCAGCCTCCTGTGCTCCAAGGAATAAAGTTCTAGCTGGCCCATACTTTTCCTGTAGTTGAGGTCCTGAAGTCTTGGCAACATCCTCATAAATCTCCTCTGCATTCTTTGCAGCCTAATGACATCTTCCCTACAGCAGGGTGAACGCAGTACTCCAAATGTGGCCTCACCAATGTAAAATACAGTTTATAACAGTAAAATCTCATCCCAAATTCCATATTCAATACCCTGGCTGGTGAAGGACAATATACCAAAAGCCTTCTTTACTACCCTTTCTGTCTGTGACGCCACATTCAGGGAACGATATACCTGTACTCCTAGATCCCTCCACTCTACCACACTCCCCTGGGCTCTACCATTCACTGTGAAGGCCCTGCTTTGGTTTGACATTCCAAAGCGCAACATCTCACACTTATCTGTATTAAACTCCATTAGCCATTCCTCATCTCACTTGCACAGCTGATCAAGATCCTGCCGTCATTTTTGATAATAATTTTAACCATCTCCAATACCACCTATTTTAATGTGAAAAGCGGCCTGTATTGTCTGTTTCCATACTGTATCTCTAAACTAAACTTAACTAAACTTAAGGAACCTGAGGTATTGATGATTGACCAGTTAAGTTGCTGGATGCATACATAACCCAGCAGTCTGGATTAACAAGGCAAAGAAATTAGTTCAAACCCTACCAAGGCAGCTTTGGAAAATAAATTCAGTTACTAATCTGGCATTTGGGAAAAGAAACAGCGAGACCTAGTAATGATGACCACAAAGCTACTGATTTCGCATAAAACCCCATCTGTCTCACTAATATCCTCCAGGGGAGGCAATCTGCTCTCCGTGCCTAATGATAGCCAACATCAATGCATTTTGATGTGCATTACTCACGCCTGCTGCGACTACAAGGTGTATTTGTGCAGAGGTCAATATTCCTTCAGGAAGATGCCAACTTCAGGAGCTACAGAGCTGTGTTGATAAGGCATTCGACTAACAGTAGCGTGTATTCATTTGTTAATGTGCTATAATCAATGCAGGTGGAGCAACACAACAGGTCGTGAGTGAATTTTTAAACATCACTTGTGCTCTTTTAGTTTAGTTTAGTTTAGAGATACAGCGGGGAAACAGGCCCTTCAGCCCACCGGGTCCACGCCGACCAGCGATCCCCGCACAATAATACTATCCTACACCCACTGGAGACAATTTTTGACTGAGGGTGTCTTGTGATAAAAGGCCGAAACACCCAGTGACGTTGAGGTACACAACTGAAGATGGGTCTGATTGTTAGCAAAATTCACCTGTTGGTCATACCCAAGAATGTCAATTGTAGTGAAATCTTAGGGATTGTAACATCCAGTCCTAATAATCAATCTTAATGATTTTTTAATATACCTGGGAGTTCCCATTAGCCAAGTGGCCAATGCCTCTCTCCTTCACTGTGCTAGGATATGTGATGGTTGATGCTGAGCTGAGACATTCTCATGATAACATTCACCATCTTCCTGCTGGTGTCCAGGCTCTGCCTCTCAGCTCTCGGGCACCAGGTCTCCGCACTCCTCTCCCTCCAGCTCCAGCTCATGGATGGGACAAGTTTGGAGAGATAGGGACCAAACACGAGCAGGTGGGACTAGTGTAGCTGGGACATGTTGGCCGGTGTGGACACGTTTGGCCGAAAGGCCTGTATCCACTCTGTGTCACTCGATAACTCTATGACTCTATGACTCTATGGCTGCTGCCTTTGGTTGATTAGGTTCTGCAGTGTGCTGCTCACCATGATGGAGTCCCTGCACCAGTCCTGCATGTCCTGCAGGCATTGGAATCTCATCGTGAGAAAAAAAATCTACTAAAAACCTCCGCTTTCTGCGAGACAGTGGGTTTGGGACATGATCGAGGACGCCAATTGGATGAGAGAGACGTCGGTCAGCAGGCAATGGGGGCGACCTTGATGATTCAGTACGATGAGTGGAGGAGGGAGGTGTCAGTCAGAGGTGGATGCAGTGGGTGGGACTGAGGGCGAAGATTGGAGGAGGGAGACGTCCTAGTAGAGGAAAGATCATAGAGCAGAATTTGAATCAGCCCGATCGTGGCAAAGCTCCATTCTATGATCTTTGGTTCGCGGGGCCTTTCATTGCCTGGTATGGTGTAAAATCAGCTGCGGTATTTTTCCATCGGCCTGAGGTCAAATATCCGCATCGAGACGATCGAAACTCCCAATGGTGAAACCCCCAGCAAGCGACGAAAGGCCCCGCGAATGGGCCAATAGAAGCCCCACGATTCGGGGCAGACGAAGCTGCTGTTGCTAGAATTCAGAGTCGGTCACCAACCAGGTTAGCTCCCATCCACAGGGCCCATGGCTGAAGTCTCCAAAGCCTCGCGTACGTGCGCATGTGTGTGTGTGCGTGTGTGTGCGTGTGTGTGTGTGTGCGTGTGTGTGCGTGTGCTTGTGTTTGCATGCGCGAGCGAGGCCAAAAAATTGTGTCCCCCATGTTTTGACAGGGAGAGAGAGAGAGAGAGATAGATGGATAGGAATATACTGTAGGAGCAGAAACATGGGAAACAAGCCCCTCCAGTAGTTCTTATTGTATCCTCTACTTCACATCCCTGCTTTATAAAGCTTACAGTTCACCCCCTGCTTGGCAAGTATTGATCTAGCTCTGCCTCAAAAATAATCAAAGACTTTGCTTACACTGCCCTGTGAGAATGGGAGTTCAAACAGTAGAATGTTTGTGCACTAGTTAATGTTGTTGACTCACAGCTCCAGAGACCCAGTTTTCATACCAACTCAATTACTGCTTGTGTGAAGTATGCATGTTCTCTCTGTGGCTGCCTGGGCTTCCTCTCACTTCCCAACGTTATGCTTCTACATCAATGTCTGCTGCTATAGTAATTGGCTACTGTCAATTTTCCCTTAGTGTTGGTTAATTGCAAGAAGATGCAAAGAGGAATGAGAGAGGAGGGAGAGAGAGAGAGAGAGAGAGAGAGAGAGAGAGAGAGGCTTTTCACCCACTGAGTGCCCTAACTTTTATTTCATGATAAGTATAAGATTTACACCTTCTGACCATCTCATCTCTCTTAAATCGCCAGCCATGATTCTTCAACAGAGTCCCTTGGTTCTAGATCCTGCTCCGACATGAAGCATGCTTACCCCATACATCCTATCAAGGCCTCTCAGGATCATAAATATTTCAACCAACCCAAGTCACAATTCACTCACCTTTTTCTTGATAATTAGGTAATGTTTTATTTACATCCATATCTTATTGCAGACATCATCAGCTTTGGGTTACTACAGTAATGTTTGATGTGGCAACTTATCACTAGGATCCTTGTACTCTGGTGGCTCCTACATTGATGCTCAGCTGCTACATAGTGGCAGCCACAGAAGTAGAAGGTAGCTGTTATCACCCCGAGCCTATGTCTCTGGGGAATAGTGGTTACTAAAAATAAAAAGGTTTAGAGGGATATGGGCCAAACGCAGCCAGGTGGGACTAGTGTAGATGGGGCAACCTGGTCAGCATGGGCAAGTTGAGCCCAAGGACCTGTTTCCATGCTGTATGACTCTATGACTGGATGAAGGGATCTTGGAAGCTGACGGAAAACATCAAGGAATTCTCTCCATGATTGGATTGGATTGGATTCAATTTATTGTCATTGTCTCATAAGAGACAACGAAATGCAATTTTCCTGACAGTCAGACAAAATTTTTTTTAAAAAGCACAAACACAGAAGTCCACGACACAAACAAACGTCCCCACAGCTGCACCAAAGTTCCCCACTGTGAGGGAAGGAACCAAAGTCCAGTCCACCTCCTCGCTGATCTTCGCAGTTGTTCACCCGTGGTCGGGTGAACAACTGGTGGCCCGATGTTCAGGCCCTCTCGCCGGGAACGAACGGGAGAACATCCTCAGCGGCCCGGACCTCTAAATCGGCCACCTCCCACCGGAGTCCGCGGCTCCCGAAGTCCACAGGCTGAGCTGGGTGGAGATTCACGCTGGCGACCCCCGACAAAGGGTCGCAGGACACCGCGATGTTGGTCAGCGCCGCCCGCGTTGGGAGCTCCGCGAACCACAGCTCCGCGATGTCGATGCAGCAAGCCCAACACACCGGAGCACCAAACGGCGATCCCAGGTGAGGCATCGCCTGCTCCACGATGTATCCAGCGCTGCGCTGCCATTGCCGCTGCTGGAGCTCTGTTCGGTCCCAGCAGGAAAGGCCACGCCAATCCAGTAGGTAGGCCATGGGGGGGGGGGGGGGTGGCGAGGACGCGACTCGAATAATAATCGCATCCTCTCCAGGAAGCGACTGAAGGACGGTTTCCCCCTTACCGTACCCTCTTCCCCCCCCCCCCCCACATAAAAAAAAACAAAAAAAACATAGAAACATAGAAAATAGGTGCAGGAGTAGGCCATTCGGCACTTCGAGCCTGCACCGCCATTCAATATGATCATGGCTGATCATCCAACTCAGTATCCTGTACCTGCCTTCTCTCCATACCCCCTGATCCCTTTAGCCACAAGGGCCACATCTAACTCCCTCTTAAATATAGCCAATGAAGTGGCCTCAACTACCTTCCATGGCAGAGAATTCCAGAGATTCACCACTCTCTGTGTGAAAAATGTTTTTCTCATCTCGGTCCTAAAAGAGTTCCCCCTTATCCTTAAACTGTCACCCCTTGTTCTGGACTTCCCCAACATCGGGAACAATCTTCCTACATCTAGCCTGTCCAACCCCTTAAGAATTTTGTAAGTTTCTATAAGATCCCCCCTCAATCTTCTAAATTCTAGCGAGTACAAGCCAAATCTATCCAGACTTTCTTCATATGAAAGTCCTGACATCCCAGGAATCAGTCTGGTGAACCTTCTCTGTACTCCCTCTATGGCAAGAATGTCTTTCCTCAGATTAGGAGACCAAAACTGTACGCAATACTGCAGGTGTGGTCTCACCAAGAGCCTGTACAACTGCAGTAGAACCTCCCTGCTCCTATATTCAAATCCTTTTGCTATGAATGCTAACATACCATTTGCTTTCTTCACTGCCTGCTGCACCTGCATGCCTACTTTCAATGACTGGTGTACCATGACACCCAGGGCTCATTGCATCTCCCTTTTTCCTAAACGGCCACCATTCAGATAATAGTCTACTTTCCTGTTTTTGCCACCAAAGTGGATAACCTCACATTTATACTGCATCTGACATGCATTTGCCCATTCACCCAGCCTATCCAAGTCACCTTGCAGCCTCCTAGCATCCTCCTCACAGCTAACACTGCCTGCCCCCCGGCTTCGTGTCATCCGCAAACTTGGAGATGTTGCATTCAATTCCCTCGTCCAAATCATTAATATATATTGTAAATAGCTGGGGTCCCAGCACTGAGCCTTGCGGTACCCCACTAGTCACTGCCTGCCATTCTGAAAAGGACCCGTTTACTCCTACTCTGCTTCCTGTCTGCCAGCCAGTTCTCTATCCACATCAATACTGAACTGCCAATACTGTGTGCTTTAAGTTTGTATACTAATCTCTTATGTGGGACCTTGTTGAAAGCCTTTAAAAACATACTTTAAACATTAAAAAAATAAAAAAGGTACCAGACTGAAGGCGGAGGCAGCCAGCTTACAGCGCCACGGATGTCCATATCGTAGCGGTGGTGAACAGGGGTACACGAGTACATTTAAGAGAGGAAATTAAAAGGGCATTACTAAAGGCACATTAGCACAACCAATGGCTGCCTGTATCTGTGAGAATGCAGCAATGCTGGCAAATCCCATCTCCTGAGATACCACACTGAAATGAAATCCTTCCTTCAACAATAGGTGGAGAACCTCTGTGTACTCTCTCATGCAGTGCTGATTAGCAAATTGAGAGATGTGATTTAGGTCTTCATGGAAGGATTCAGTGACTAAGATCCAGTGACCAAGAGGCTAAGTCACTATCATTGTGATTCGGACTTGGAATCATAGAGCTGTACTGCACAGAAAGGCTGCCTTGTCCACGCCAACCAGGTTCAACAAGTGGCAGACTAGCTGATCATTTGCCTGCATTCAGCCCATATACCTCTATTCATATATCTGCCCACTTATCTATGAAGAATGTAATCTGCTTCTACAGCTTCCTCTGGCAGCTCATTCCAGATATTCCATTTACATCTTAATGACATCCTTTGGTGAGTTCACACTGAGTCTAAAACAGCGCACAATACTCCAAGTGTGATCTCGCCAACACCATGTGCAGCTATATCATTTTGCACTCAATACCCTTCACTATACTAAAGACAAGTGTGGCAAATGCCTTCTTCACAACACTGACCACCTGACTGATCACCTTTAGAGAACCATGCACCTGTGCTCCCAGATCTCTCTGTTCTGCAACACTGGTCATAGACTTTGTCAGGAAAGCAACCCTCCACAATTACTCTTTGACCCCTTCCACCATTCCAATCATGAATGCAATTGGCAAGTTCACCTTGGATTCCTTGAGATCTAACCTTCCAGACCAGTCTACGATGTGTGACATTGTCAAAGGCCTTACTAATGTCCATTCAGACAGCATCAATTGCTCTGCCTTCAGCAATCCTCTTGAAGTCCCTTCAAAAAACTCTATTAGATGTGTGGGGCATGATTTCCCACACACAAAGATAGGCTTCCTCTCAGGCAAAAACAGATGAGAAGTATTCCTTTCATATCTCCCCATCTCCGACACAAAGATGACCATGCTAATCTTTAAGGGGGCATATTATTAATTATTTCCCTTGCACTCTTTTTTTCTTTATACACTGGTAGAATCTCTTGGGCATTTCCTTTACCTTGCCTGTGAGCTCCATTTCATGTCCTTGTTTTGTCTCCCCGGTTGTCTTCTTAAGTGTACTTCCGCACTTCTAATAGTTGCTGAGGGATTTGCTTGATCACAACTGCCTAAATCATACGTATGCTTCTTATTCCTCACCAAACCCTTAACATCTGTCGTCACTTCAGTTTTCCCGAAAGTTGCCAGACTTGCCCATCACTTTAACAGGAGAATGCAATCCCTGTACCCTTGCTAACTCACTTTTCAAACCCACTCACTCACAAAAAAACTAACTCACTCATAAAGAAAAAAAACGTTTTCACCCAGGGAGTTGTGAATTTGTGGAATTCTTTGCCACAGAAGGCAGTAGAGACAAATTTGGATGAATTTAAAAGAGAGATAGATCGAGCTCCAGGGGCTAGCGGAATCAAGGGATATGGGGAGATGGCAGACACGGGTTACTGATTGTGGATGATCAGCCATGATCACAATGAATGTCAGTGCAGGCTCGAAATGCCAAATGGCCTCCTCCTGCACCTATTTGCTATGTTTCTATGTTTTCAAACCCTCCCACTTGCAAGGCATCCCTCACCTGCAAACAGGCTCTCCAAATCCATATCAATCCCACCAAATGCTTCCAACATTGGCTTTGCCCCAATTTATGATCTTAACTTATAGGCCAACCCTGTCCTTCATAACTAAAACTGATAGAATAATGGATACTGGTCCCAAAAATCTCCCACATACTTCAGCCACTTGCCCAATCTCGCTCTCTGAGGAGGTCCAGTGTGGTGCCCTCTCAAGTAGGGTTCTCTAAATATTAATTTGGAAATGCTGACCTCATCCAATCTTACTTTCTAATCACCTATCCCATGTCACAATCATGCATTTGCCATTTTCTTCTTTACCCAATCCTCCAGTCACCTGCCTCACTCTCCCCTCACCACTTTTCCCACATACTCCCTATTCCCATCTCTTTCTCCTTGCTCTAAACCCCAATCTCCTAAACAATCCCAGGCCCAGTCTCTGATCACTTGCACTCCCACACCCTCTGCGAATCCCAAATGCACTTCACCACACATCTTTACCTCCACCCTGTATCCTACCCTTTCTACATGCATCTTGATTCCCCACTCTTCCTCCATGGGCAGGTACAATGCTGATCACATTAAACACATTCCAGTAGTGCACACAATGCCATTACCGAGCCACTAGACCAACCTGTGCAATATTCTCTGCCACAGAAGGTAGTTGAGGCCAGTTCGTTGGCCATATTTAAGAGGGAGTTGGATGTGGCCCTTGTGGCTGAAGGGATCAGGGGGTATGGAGAGAAGGCAGGTACAGGATACTGAGTTGGATGATCAGCCATGATCATATTGAATGGCGGTGCAGGCTCGAAGGGCCGAATCGCCTGCTCCTGCACCTAATTTCTATGTTTCTAATAATATCACAGAGCATTGTGCTCATTCAAGTCAAGAGTGTTTTATTGTCATACAGTATGCCCCAGATAGAACATTGAAATTCATACTTGCAGCAGCACAGCAGAATATGAAACATAGTACACTGTAAACAATATAATAAATGAGAGAGAGAAAAAAAAGTTTAGTGTGCATATATATAGATATATTTGTGAATATGTGTATATGTGTATATGTGTATATGTGTATATGTGTATATGTGAATATGTGTATATGTGTATATGTGTATATGTGTATATGTGTATATGTGTATATGTGTATATGTACATATATATATATATATATATATATATATATATATATATATATACACATATACACATACTCACAAATACACATAGATCATATATATACACACACATACACATATATACATAGATCATATATATACACACACACACACATATATATAAATATAAATATACACATACACATGCACACATACGTACACAAAAAATAAAACAATAATAGTGCAAATAATAATAGTCTAATGTAGTTCAGAGCTTAATGTATCCAGTCAGTATGCTCTCTATTGTGCACATGTAGAAGTTTGAGAGAATCCTCTCTAACATACCAAATCTCCATAATCTTCTCAGGAAGTAGAGGCGTTGATGTGCTCTCTTTATAATTGCATCAGTGTGCTGGGTCCAGGAAAGACCTTCGGAAATATGCACGCCCAGGAATTTGAAGATTTTTGACTCCATCCACACATACCCATTGATATTAACTGGATTATGGGTCCTCGTCATCCTTCCTCTTCCAAAGTCCACAATCAGTTCATTGGTTTTTCTGATGTTGAGAGCCAGGTTGTTGTGCTGGCACCATTTGGTCAATCGATCAATCTCACTTCTATACTCTGACTCATCACCATCTGTAATTCATCCAACAACGGTGGTGTCGTCGGCGAACTTGAAGATGGAGTTCGCACTATGTCATGAGACTCTACACAGTCATGAGTATAGAGTGAGTAGAGCAGAGGGCTGAGCCCACAGCCTTGAGGTGCTTACGTACTGATTTTCTGCCAATTCGGGCAGACTGTGGTCTGTTGATGAAGAAAATCGAGGATCCAGTTATAGAAAGATGCACAGAGACCCAGTTCCATTAGCTTGGTAAGCAGATTTTGTTTTTAATCATAAATATTTATTCAAATATTAAAATAATATATATACTACAGTAAAAAAAAAACAGAACCCACCACCATAACAAACGACAAGCTATAAACTATTATCCAACTATCTTACACTCCTTGTCAAGGATGCATTCAACGCCCCGCGGTGCCCAGCAGTCCCAGAAATCCCCCACGGCGCCCATGGACAGTGCGTAGTCCCTCTCTCACACCACCCGGGCATGGACGTAACCACGGAAAAGGGTCAGGCAGCTGGCTCGAGCAGAGCCCTCTTCCGATTGGCGCTGTGACTCGCGGATGGCCAGCTTGGCCAGGCCCAGGAGCAACCCAACCAGGACATCTTCGGCCCTGCCCTCTCCCCTACGCACAGGGTGTCTGAAGATGAGGATGGTGGGTGAGAAGTTCAGCGAGAAGGCAAGGAGCAGCCCCTTTAGATAATGCAAGAGGGACTGCAACCTCACACACTCCATAAACACGTGGAACACAGCCTCTTCCAGCCCGCAAAAGTGGCAGGCATCTGGCGAGTCTGTGAACCGCGAGAGAAACAGGTTGCAGGGGACCCCAGGTCCCCAATGTCGAGGGGGGGAATCCCTGCATTGAGGGACCCCCATCGCAGGGACCCCATCGCAGGGACCCCCAACGCAGGGAGGCATCTCCTGTACGGGCTTCTCCTCCACACCCTGCACTTCCTCGCCCTGGTGCACTCCAGGGCGAGGAATTGCAGGGTGTGGAGGAGAAGCCCGTACAGGAGATGCCTCCCCGCGTCTCGAGGGGAGATGAAGGGTGTCGAGGAGAGGTGGCTCAAGTTGTGTGGGACTGGCTCCCAAGAAGGATTACGGAGCCTCGGTCCGACGAGTACTTCTAACTGAGTGGGACAAGGGCCGGCTGCTCTCACGCTCAGGCCATCGCCGTCCGACGGAGGCAACCAGATTCCACACTCTCAACAAGTCCCGGTAGAAGCCGGGCATCCTCAGCAGGACGGCACGGCTGACGCCCACTATTGGGATCCGCGTACCTCCTTGAAGGCAGCGGCCCCATTGTAAAAAAGTGCGTCGCCAGCACGTGCCACCTAGGAGGACACCCTGTGTACAGGTATCTCTGCAGGGTCCTGAGGCAGAGAGCCGCCAACTGGGTGCAAATGCACACCAGCGACTGACCGCCCTCCTCGATCGGGAGACTCAGGACCGCTGCAATGAGATTGATCCCTGGGATGGCAGGACTGTCATATGAGGAAAGATTGAAAAGACTAGGCTTGTATTCACTGGAGTTTAGAAGGATGAGGGGGGACCTTATAGAAACATATAAAATTATAAAAGGACTGGACAAGCTAGATGCAGGAAAAATGTTCCCAATGTTGGGTGAGTCCAGAACCAGGGGCCACAGTCTTAGAATAAAGGGGAGGCCATTGAAGACCGAGGTGAGAAAAAACTTTTTTGTGAATTTGTTGTGAATTTGTGGAATTCCCTGCCACAGAGGGAAGTGGAGGCCAAATCACTGGATGGATTTAAGAGAGAGTTAAGGGCCTTTCCCACTTGCATGCGATTGCATGCATTTGGCGCGACCAAACGTAAGTGGAGTTCACGCGAAGTTCGTGCTAAGTACGCGCTAAGTTCGCACGTTAAGTCATTTGCGTCATACCTACCAATCAGCTGGGCAGGAGGCGGGCCGCCGGATTTTCGGTCGGAAAGGCATGCTGTGTATATTTGATTTACTTGTATTTTACTTCGGAGTCACGTGAGTGAATCCGTGAAGAACCCTGTTCAGGCCGCATGCGCGTCAGTACGTCAGCCGCACTGGCGCAAGCACCAGAATGGCAGGACAGAGGTCCTGCCAGCTGTAAGTTAAACCTAGAGGTAAGTTTGTTTTTACTTACCATGTTTTTTCAGGCAGGAGCCTCTCTTCACAGAGGTTTTCCTGCCAGTTTTGCAGCCCGACGAGTGTACCGGTGGGGAAACCCAGTCCGACCGCGGTAACGGATAACCGGTGAAAAGATCGGGTTGTGAGATAAGGAGCAGCAAACATGGCAGTCAGCGGCTCCCAGCCTGTGGGGATGCCGTGGAACGGCAAGGAATTAACGCTAGAGTCACTGACAGTGCGGTCAGTGGCTCACAGACATTGGTTCCCAGGCAAGGAATAAAATGGGACTCATTCAGCCCTATTTGGACTCAGGGAGTCGGGCTTCAAAAGGTTTCTCTTAATAATAAAATTTATGTATGTTATTGTGTTTTTCTTAAAATTAAAAGCTAAAAGCAAAGTTAAAGTCAAAAAAAGTTATTGTCATATGTCTCTGACAATGTAATCCTTGTTGTTTAGCAAAAGTTGCTGTGAATTGTTTTAACCCTTCACAGGTAAAGCTGTACATTAAAAATGTTGATTTAGTGAGCTTACACTGTAATAGCGCGGGCCTATTGGACAGGCCGCGCCAGCAGCGCCTGGGTTAGGGCTGCTTCATGTGTAATAGTGCGGGTCTATGCGACAGGCCGTATCAGCAGCACCTGACAGGGCTGCTTCATGTATGAAAGTGCCGGCCTATGGGAGAGCCATGCCAGCAGCGCCTGATACAGGGCTGTTTCATTTGTGACATTACCGGCCTACAAGAGAGCCATGCTAGCAACACCTGGTACAGGGCTGTTTCATGTCAAAAAGCGCCGGCCTTTACGAAAGGCGGCGCCAGCAACGCCTGGGACAGGGTTGCTCAAGTTCACACATAATCTGCTACGCCCACGGAGTCGGGAGATGATCCCCCACCGGGGCTGGATAGCAAGGCCAATGGAGTCGGGGGATGATTCCTCACCGGGGCTGGATAGTGCGTTTGAAACGACTATCCCAAATGCAGCAACTGTTGCATACAGTGCTACACGCCAACGGGAGGAGTATCAGCGCCATCATGCACAAAAAAGGCGCCAGCAGTATCTAGTAGAGAACTGTTTGATAGTACCTTCACAGATGAGGATTAGTTCGGACACCAACTCTGATGGTAGGGTGAAACAGAAGTTCCACCTCCGCAGGCCACACCAGCAGCTCCAGTTACAGAGCTGCTACAGGTCTCCCTCTTGGAGGCAGAGACCAAGACGGGTCAGTATCCTGCTGACGCTGAGTCTCAGGGTATGGCCGTGGGGCATACCCCAAGGGATGAAGGGCACGTGTCAGAGGTACCTTTTTCCTGACAACAAAGTTGCCGTCCCAGCAGAATATTCTATTTGGGTATAGGTCCAATGGGTTCTTATCAGTATTGGTATCCTGCGGCCTGCGGCAGCGCCTGTTTATGGCTGCCTACTAATCACCCTCTCTGAGGAGGGAAGAGCAAAAGCATATAACTGACTCAGGCTCTAAAGAAGTCGATGGAACATACTGAAGCACATATGTGCCGGCAGTGAACAGCGCCAACAGGGGGATGTGAGAGCCAGCCGCTAAATCTGTTATTCAGATATGCCTATTCAACAGGGGAAGAAAACCTGGCAGACGAATCAATTAGGCCAACGGCAGGCAAAAGTCACCATTTCAGAACGCACCCCAAGCGCTCATCGGCAGTAGGCGGTTCACTGGAGCTGGGGGCAGCATGATAGCTCAGATATTCTATGCACCTTACCAAGCCTACTCAACAAAATGGGTCTAGCACTTCCAAAATATGGGTAGTGCACCGTTCACAAGTTGTAATATTTACATTTGTTTTGTACAACACACAAAGGATAAAAAAATCTGGTTGAGGCACAGTCATAGCATTCCAAGCAAGTTTGGATTATGGCCAGGGTTATTTTTTAAAGTTAAGGTTCAGAAATTGGGAAAAAGTTCTCATGCAAACCACCCATGGATTAAGGCAGGAGTGGCATGTTATTATGAAGAATGGAGAGTGTCGGGCATATGAACTTTCCGAATATGAAAACTTATTTCTCCTGACTAACAACAGATTCATAGGGTCAAAGATCCATGCTATGCAAATCCCATTACAGAGCTTATCAAAGACAATATAACTACTAATAACGGTAAAGCTTTGCGGAATGGGATAAGCTGTCCGTTGGTCTTTGGGATTTACCTTTAATTATTATTAGCCTTGACTCCGCCCTGTGGCAAGAGATTGGAGTTAATAGCAACCTGTTATAAAACTGAGTTTTATTTTCATCAAGAGTAATTGGCAATATAGCAGCTGTGCTTCAGCTGAGCAAATTAGGGAACTGATATCGTGTAAGTAGCAACCTCTCAAAGGACAATTAGACCATTGTTAACAACCTTATACTATTGTCAGCTGAAGCTACCTCAGTCACAATGATGAAAAAACAGTATTCAGCATTGCTGAACATGACAATAAACTCATTTGAACTTGAAACTCGCTACAGTAGTGTGGTCGGTCAAATTCAGTTATTACAAATTGATGTAAGGACTCTAAGGTGAGAAGTTCCGAATACCATCTCTAGTTGAAGGTATTGGAGATTTGCATGAGTTACCAATTCTTGAATTGTTGGGATCAACTAAATATATACACCAGATGCACCCCATGGGTAAGGGGCTATTGAGTGAATATACATATTCTACATGCTCAAATTCAAGTTGCTGCTCTATGATGGGGACATATGTTAGTCACATGGCAATCAAGTAAAAGTATCCTGTAATAATTTACCTAATCTCCTTTGCCACTGGTGTATCATCCAGTTCAGATCGATGACAACACAGAATAGGTATTGGATCTCAAAGTATTATGAAAGTATGGTGCAATACTACATCGAATATCGACATGTTGGTGCATGTTTATTCACTGATTGCAAAAATATGTGGCACAACAGTGCGGAGAAATACATTCTTGCTACAAAAGGAGGAATGTTCTTTTATGTTTTCCTCCATTTTTTGCCTCATTAGCCGGGTCTTAAAACAGTCAGCAAGACCTCGCTTGGGTCAAACTGTGGTTCAGGAGACTGGCCTTTGCACAATAAAACAAATATTGACCTACACATTTTGAATGGATTGACTTATGCTTCATAGAGACACTACAGCTGCAACAAAGGGGAACTACTTTGTCGGGTTCAACCCAGATATCGAGTTGTTAAAGAGATCTTGACACAAGTTCTCCCACTACAAGATTATGCAGTTGGTTATTCAAAATGTGTGAACATTACTTCACCAAGGGGTTCCAGCTACATCCTTAGTTATGACACTAATATCAGCGCAACAACGGCAAACATTGCAAACGCAGTGGCTAGATAGGATGGAATTGGCTGCAGGTGCCATTACATTTTACATTCTGGTCGACACAAGCAGAGCAGACCAGGGGTGGCATGATTTAAGATCATTTTTCGGATACCCCACAGTCTCACTTCTATGTTATCAAGGCCACCAGAATCCTAAGAAGTGTGGAATCAGCATTGTTTATTAATCAACAAACAACTACACAAAGGAAAATCGGTTCAGACTATTTCAAGGTGGCTGCAGCAGGTTCTGGGTTATGCAGGTATTAACACTGACAATTGTATATCTCATTCCACCAGGTCAGCATCAATGTCAGCGGCCGGGGCAATGGACATGCCCAGCGACCATATCCTTGCTACCCCAGAATGGTCAACTAAATTGTTTAAAAAAAAAATTCCATAGGCCGGTTACTGACCTGGGGTTTTGCCCATTCTGATTGTGTCCACTTTAGCCTCCCCTGATTTCTTTATTAATGTAAAGCATTAATACATGTGAATTAATATCATGCTAATGCATTTTGATTATTCACTCATCCTGAGTCAATCGATGCAGTAATACGCCGAGATTTCATTCTGCGGCATGAAATCACAAAGCTTTGAAGTCTTCACGGAATCACTCACGTGACTCCGAAGTAAAATAGTAAGATTAAACGAGAACTTACCAGTTTGAAGTTTGATCTTGATTTTATGAGGAGTTACGTTGGTGATTACGTGCCTGCCATGCCCAACCCTCTCTCATAAAGATCATCCGGTAGTTCTCGAGTCACGCATCTTACTATGTCACTTTGGTGATAGTTATTTGTGATTTCATACCGCTGCTTTGATGATTGACGCGCACACGGCCTGAACGGGGTTCTTCACGTAATCACCAACGTATATTAAAAGCAACTTGGCCAGACGCTCCTTAAAATGATAAATGATAAATTGTGCAAATATTTGCTCTTAAAAAGTGATTCCAAAAGCTCAGGATATACAGTAGGTTATTATATAAAGTGGATTATCACTGACCAAAACTACCCAGCTGGGATTGGACCTAAAATTGTGCAGTAAGCCAGAAAATGTTAGCACTCTCTAAATCAAACAAGGAAATAGAAATCAGCTATCGTCGAAATGAGTTAACATGCTCAAAATGCTATCTAAAAAAAATGTGCATTAATGAGCTCTGAGATGATTAAATGGCAAAATTTCACTACAATAAAATTCATTTTCTATTTCTATGGTCTACAAATTCCATGCAATGTTTACAAATGCTAACAATTTCAAGGAACAGAATATGTATGTTTGTCATAAGTCATAAACACATACCCTTTGCTTATAAGACATTTTTATGTCAGGTCTTTAATTATCAAAGTAAGTTTTCATAAAAATTCAAAATTATGTGAAAATTGCCATTAGACAAAGATGAATGACACTCAGAGGTCTTGATATTCGTGTAACATTTTAACACAGCTACAAACGAGCTCTGAACTCGATGTGATGTGAAAGACTAGTGCTGGAGGCCATGCAGCTGCGCTCTCTTCAGATTTACATTGTTAATCACAAGTATTTTAAATTTATTTTGGTTACATTTGATGGCTGGAGGAAATTATTCTCCAACACATCTAAAGTTCCTGCCCTTCTCCAATGAAGAGTAAAATACATTTCAGGGCAAGCTCTCCATCATTTATTTGATGACAGGTCAATGAAAGTTTCTCTCTCCAGATGTGCTCCCTGATTATTATTTCCAGTGTTATCTGGGTTACTTTCAGATTTGCACCATGCACAGTATTTATCTCCCAGAATAAATTTTAATCTGCTGGTCACCAAGTTTCTCTATACCTCCTTTTTCTTTATAACCCCCTTGTTTTTCTATACACCCTTGTTCCCATATACCCCCTTGTTTCTCTATGACCCCCTTGTTTCTCTATGACATCTTATTATTCTATGCCCACTGGTTCTCTTTTACCTCTTTGTGTCCACTTATACCTTTGTTTCTCTATACTAAGGGTTCCCAACCTTTTTCATCCCGTTTACCCCTGGCAACTTTAATAGCACATAACAATGTCTTTTCACTTATTTATGAACAACTAATTATGAACAGATACTGGTATACCAGAACCAAACACAGTCCGTCAATGAGAAAAAATATGTACAAATCCAGAATCAACAAATTTACCCCCTGGGTAGGTGAAACTTACCCCTGTGGGTATATTTGCCCCAGGTTGGGAACCCTTTCTCAATACCCACTTGGTTCTCTGTGCCAACCTGTATCTCCATGCCCTATCTGAGAGGGCTGCAAAGTCATGTCCTTTCTTCCACCAGCATGTCTTCATTAAGCTTCTTCTGAAAGATTTCCTGATCCCTGGAAAACCCCAATAGACAAGAATAATCCTACAAAACAGGACAAGTACAAAGCTCCAGAAGTCATGTACTATTTAATTGACTAGTCCATACTGTGTTATCAGATCAGCAGCCCATCTCCTGCCTCACCACCATTAAACCCGAAATGGTGGAAGTTGAAGGTGATAGTGGTCGACATTTTTAGAATACTTACACGTCATCCAATCATACCCCCGTCTTTCAGTGTAAAGGGCCTGTCCCACCAGCATGCGATTGCATGCGTCTAGCGCGACCAAACGTGGTCGCTTGAGGCGTACGGCTGCGCAGGGCCGGTTCCACTTCGAACAGCGGAGGCGTATGGAGTTGTGCGGGGCTGGTCCCGCCATCATACTCACCAATCAGCTGGGCAGGAGGCGGGCCGACTGAATTTGAACATCGCACGGCGTCGGGCGGTGACATCATCATGCAACGGCACGCCGGGCGGTTACGTCATCGCGCAACGCCACGGGCTAGGCGTACGCCATCAAGACGCTGCGTACGACGTCAAGACGCTGCGTACGACGCAGCTGCGGGCCAACAGGCCGTTGGCGCGTGGAATTTTAGGACAGTGTCAGTTTTTCGGAGCCCCGCGCGATGTCGGGACCAGCCCCGCACAACTCCATATGCCTCCGGCGATCGAAGTGGGACCCACCCCGCGAGGCCGTACGGCTCAAGCGACCACATTAGGTCGCGCTAGCCACATGCAGTCGCATGCTGGTGGGACAGGCCCTTTACAATTTACTCACACAGAGTCTGCACAACAATGGACATACTGTGGCGTCAGCCTATACACGGGCCACTTATGCTCGAACCCTCGTCAGGAGATACGAGGGCGGACACGTGACGTCATGGGCTAGATGGAGTGTCCTGGTACTTAAGGTCTCTCACCTCGAGAACTTAAAGGAGTCAACAGGTAGCTGAGCCCGAGAGTACAACCTCGCTCAGCTACAGCAACATTGTAATATGGTTAGCGCACCAACTTAACGTGTCACCACTGAACGTGTACACAACAGTTTGAACCGGCCTGACGTCTCACCTTTACTCACCACGTTTGGTGCCGCTACAATACATCCATAGCCATTATAATTTATGGAGTTGGTAAATACAGGGTAGAATGGAGGCTTAAGAGACTGCTGGCATCTGAAGGAGAAATACAAACTACAGAAGGAACTCAGTGGGTCGGGCAGCATCTGTGGAGGCAAAGGGATGATCGACTTTCTGGGTCAAGACCTGACCTCACCATTAGCAAATTTATCTGCATTACAATCCATGCCTTCATTTAATTGGAGACACAGGAAACTGCAGATGGTGGAATATTGGCAAAAAAACAAAGGTCTGGGGGAACTCAACAGGTCAGGCAGCATCTGTGGAGGGAATGGACAGATGCTCCAGGTCGGGACACTTCTACAGAGTTCTTCAGACCTTTCTGATTTGGGTTTCCTACTCCCCCGGAGTGAGGTCACAAGCAAATTGGAGGAACGGCAGCTCATATTCCACTTGGGTAGCTTACAGCCCAATAGTATGAACATTGAATTCTCCAATTTTAGATACACTCCTCCTCCTTCACCCCCCCCCCCCCACTTCCACCTATATCCCTTCCTTTAGCTTCGCATTTCACTTCTCTGCTCACTTATCTTACACCGTTTTGTCTCCTTTGTTATCATAAACATTTGTCCTCCAATCTGTCTATCAAAACTCCTCTCATCTCTATCTATCTATCACCTTTCTCCCCTAGTACGATTAGGCATGAAGAAAAGTATGTCTTGAAACATCACTCAGCCGTGTTCTCAGGAGATGCTGCCTGACCTGCTGAGTTACTCTAGCAATTTGTGTATTTCACTATCTGTAGAAGTATCCTGACCTGGAGCATCTGTCGATTCCCTCCACAGATGCTGACTGACCTGTTGAGTTTCCCCAGACCTATGTTTTTTTGCCAATATTCCGCCATCTGTAGTTTCCTATGTCTCCAATTAAATGAAGGCTCCTATGTCTTATGGTCGCTGGCCTTATTCCTGACCATGAGGATGGGGACTAATTATGAGATCATTGTACGTTCTGATGAGTGGAGCTTCGGGGCTGCAGATAGAGCATCACTCCACTTCTAGGTTAAAAAGAAATGTTATATTTGGCCTGATGTTGTACCTTTATTCCTGCCATATTCCCACAACCCAACACCCTCTTTTCAGCCGCTGATTTTCACATAACCTGGGAAATGTTCCTGACCTCTGCAAAAACAAGGAATTGGGTATTATATTTTTTGTTTTAGTATTTTACCAGACTCCAATCGGACTCCAATCCATCGTGTTTGCCTGTAAATATTTAGCTCAAAGATTTGATTGGTGGGAGATTCTGTCATTCATCCATACAACAGTTATGTTTATAATCGTTTCCCTGTCATTTCATAACATATTCTACTTTTTTTAAACGCTATGTCATCCGTCTTTGTTGGGTGTAACTTTCTGTGGCATTTAAACAGCAGTTTGATTCTACAATCAATGAAAAAAGGGAAATATATTAGAGGTTCTTAAATCTCTCCCAAGCTTTTGGGTATTGAGTATAGAAGTTGGGAGGTCATGTTGCAGTTTTATAAGATGCTGGAGAGGCCGCATTTAGAGTATTGTGTTCAGTTTTGGGCACCATGTTATAGGAGAGAATGGAATGGTATACTTTATTGTCACGTGACAAGACACAGTGAAATTCTTTGCATGCATACACTAGTCACTGTGGATTGAGTTGAGGAATTGCAAAGGCAAGAAGACACTAATTGGTGTTATCTACAGACCCCTAAATAGTTGCCCGGATGTAGGGTATAAGTTGCAGCAGGAGTTAAAACTGACATGTAGCAAAGGTAATGCCACTGTGGTGATAGGGGACTTCAATATGCAGGTAGACTGGGAAAATCAGGTTGGTTCAGGACCCCAAGAAAGAGAGTTTGTAGAATGCGGCGGTGCAGTGCTGAATTCACCGTGGAGCGGGCGATGCCTACCTGGGTCGCCGTTTGGAGCTCCGGAGCATTGGGCCGCTGCTCCAACACCGTGGAGCTGTGGTTCGCAGAGCTTCCAATGCGGGCAGCGCTGAACAACTCCGTGAAGTCCTGGGGCCTTTGCCAAGGGCCGCCTGCGTTGCATCTCCGCCCGGTGCGGCCTGCGGACTTTGGGAGCCGCAGACTCCGGTAGGAGGTGGACGACTCAGTAGTCCAGGCCGCTGAGGATGTCCCCCAGCCCCGACGTCGGACTTACACCACCCCGGTGAGCGGGACTGAACATCGGGCCGCCCGTAGCGGCGACTGCGGAGGGCTCAGGGAAGCCCCTACCAGGGGGAACAGTGGGGAACATTAGAGGAAGAGACTGACTTTGGTGCCTTCCTTCACAGTGGGAAACTTTGACCCTGCTGTGTGGGATGTTTTATGTTGAATTCTATCAACTCTATGTTCTTTATTTTTACTGTATGGCTGTATGGTGATTTAATTTCACTGTGCCATTTGGCACATGTGACAAATAAATGTATCTTGTATCTTGTATCTTGTATCTTGTAATGGAGCTGACCAGAGAAAAGGCAATTCTGGTTTTAGTGTTGTCCAATGAACCAAATTTGATAAGAGAACTCGAGGTAAAGGAACTGCTTGGAGGTAGTGATCATAATATGATTAGTTTTAATCTGCAATTTGAGAAGGAGAAGGTTAAATCGGAAGTGGCAGTGAAGCAGCTGAACAAAGGGGATTATGAAGGCATGAGAGGGGAGCTGGCCAAGGTAGACTGGAAAGGGATACTAGCAGGAATGACGGCGGAACGGCAATGGCAAGAATTTCTGGGCATAATCCGGAAGACACAGGATCATTTCATTCCAAAAAGGAAGAAAGATTCTAAGGGGACTAGGAGGCAACCGTGGCTGACAAGAGAAGTTAGGGACAGAATAAAACTAAAAGAAAAGATCTATAAGCAAAGAGTAACCGGAAGCCAGAGGATTGGGAAACTTTCATAGGACAACAGAAGGAAACAGACAGGCAATACGGGCTGAAAAGATGAAGTACGAAGGGAAGCTGGCATGGAACATAAAGAAGGACAGTAAAAGCTTCTTTAGATATGTTAAGGGAAAAAGAGTAGCAAAGTCAAATGTGAGTCCCTTGAAGGCAGACATGGGTGAAATTATTATGGGGAACAAGGAAATAGCAGAAGAGTTGAACACGTACTTCGGATCTGTCTTCACTAAGGAAGACACAAACAATCTTCCAGAAGTACTGGAGGACAGAGGATCTAAGGGAGTCGAGGAACTGAAATAAATTTTCATTAGGCGAGAAATGGTATTGGCTAGGCTAATGGGACTGAAGGATGATAAATCCCAGTGTCCTGATGGATTGCATCCCAGGGTCCTCAGGGAAGTGACTCGAGAAATAGTAGACGCATTGGTGATCATTTTCCAATGTTTAATAGATTCAGGATCAGTTCCTGTGGATTGGAGGATAGCTAATGTTATCCCACTTTTCAAGAAAGGAGCGAGAGAGAAAACGGGGAATTACAGACCAGTTAGCCTGACTTTGGTGGTGGGAAAGATCCTGGAGTCAATTATTAAATAGGTAATAATGGGGCATTTGGATAGCAGTAAAAGGATTAGTCCAAGTCAGCATGGATTTACGAAAGGAAAATCATCCTTGACTAATCTTCTGGAATTTTTTGAGGATGTGACAAGTAAAATGGATGATGGGGAGCCAGTGGATGTATCTAGACTTTCAGAAAGCCTTTGATAAGGTCCCGCATGGGAGACTGGTGACTAAAATTAGAGCACATGGTGTTGCGGGTAGTGTGTTGATGTGGATAGAAAATTGGTTGGCAGACAGGAAGCAAAGAGTAGGAGTGAACAGGTCCTTTTCAGAATGGCAGGCAGTGGCGATGTTGGGACCGCAACAGTTTATCATATATATTAATGATTTGGAAGAGGGAATTAGGAGCAACACTAGCAAGTTTGCAGATGACACATAGCTGGGTGGCAGTGTGAACTGTGAAGAGGATGTTATGAGGTTGCAGGGTGACCTGGACAGGTTGAGTGAGTGGGCAGATGCGTGGCAGATGCAGTATAATATAGATAAATGTGAGGTTATCCACTTTTGTGGCAAAAACAAGGGGGCAGATTATTATCTCAATGGGGTTAGGTTAGGTAAGGGGGAGGTACAGCGAGACCTGGGTGTCCTTGTACACCGGTCACTGAAAGTTGGCGTGCAGGTACAGCAGGCAGTGAAGAAAGCTAATGGAATGTTGGCCTTCATAACAAGAGGATTTCAGTATAGGTGTAGAGAACTTCTTCTGCAGTTGTATAGGGCTCTGGTAAGACCACATCTGGAGAATTGTGTACAGTTTTGGGCTCCTAATTTGAGGAAGGACATCCTTGTGATTGAGGCAGTGCAGCATAGGTTCACGAGATTGATCCCTGGGATGGCGGGACTGTCATATGAGGAAAGATTAAAAAGACTAGGCTTGTATTCACTGGAGTTTAGAAGGATGAGGGGGGAATCTTATAGAAACATATAAAATTATAAAAAGACTGGACAAGCTAGATGCAGGAAAAATGTTCCCCATGTTGGGTGAGTCCAAAACCAGGGGCCACAATCTTAGAATAAAGGGGAGGCCATTTAAGACTGAGGTGAGAAGAAACGTTTTCACCCAGAGAGTTGGGAATTTGTGGAATTCCCTGCCACAGAGGGCAGTGGAGGCCAAATCACTGGATGGATTTAAGAGAGAGAGCTCTAGGGGCTAGTGGAATCAAGGGATATGGGGAGAAGGCAGGCACGGGTTATTGATTGGGGACGATCAGCCATGATCACAATGAATGGCGGTGCTGGCTCGAAGGGCCGTATGGCTTCCTCCTGCACCTATTTCCTATGTTTCTATGTTTCTAATTATGCAAATAGTGGCCACGTAAACGGCGCTGACAAATTTGCATATTACCCCCGTCAGCTCCACCTTGGAGTGCAGGGGGATGAGGGGTGACCTTATAGAGGTGTATAAAATCATGAGAGGAATAGATCAGGTAGATGCACAGAGTCTCTTACCCACAGTAGGTGAATCGAGGACCAGAGGACATAGGTTTCAGGTGAAGTGAATAAGATTAAATAGAAATCTGAGCGGTAAAGTTTTCACTGAAAGGGTGGTGGGTGTATCGAACGAACTGCCAGAGGAGGTAGTTGAGGCAGGGACTATCCTAATTTTTAAGAAACATTTATACAGCTACATGGTTTGGAGGAATATGGGTCAAACGCAGGCAGATGAGACTGGTGTAGTTGGGACATGTTGGTCAGTGTGGGCAAGTTGTGCCGTAGGACCTATTTCCACGCTGCAAGACTCTGTGACTTTAAAGCCTATGTCTTCCTATTTATGAGAAGAACTAGGTCTGCATTGACTTGTATGTGATATGATCCCTTGGACATACCAAATTTAACAGTCTCTCACCATCATTTTTAAAGACATAGTCCTCCACCACGCCTCTCCCATAACATCAGGATTGGGTGTATTTTTTTAAATGGGCAAACAGGGTATTAAGCAATGGAGATGCAAAAGAATGAGGATACCTGATTATTAAGCAAAACACAAATTGCTGGACAGACCCAGTGGGTCAGGCAACATCTGTGGAGGGAATAGACGGATGACAAATAGGCAGAAGATTTTACAGTGGAGCAGTAACATGGAGACACAAGAGACTGCACATGCTGGAATCTTGAGCAAAACACAAAGTGCTGGAGGAACTCAGCAGGTTAAAATGGTGATACAAGAGACAGCAGTTGCTGGAATCTTAAACAAAACACAAAGTGCTGGAGAAATTCAACAGGTTAGGCAGCATCTGGGGAAGGAATGGACAGGCGATGTTTGGCGTTGGGACCCTTCCTCCTACAAGAACATGCATTTAGGTAATAATATTTAATGGTGACGACTGACAGGAACTAATGAAGCAGCAAAGTAATGTAGGCTCCATGATAGCTAGTGGAACATTCATCATCACCACAGTCATGTTAGAAAATGATCAAAGTGCTGCCCCTGGCAAACATGCCATCAATCACTGGCTTTATGCAGGAAAAAAACTGCAAGCTCAATCATGTCACACATGCCCCATGCAAATTCCTGCTGTAAGATTGTACATTTTTCCAAGTATCACAGGTTTGCTCGAGGATTAAGGAATAGGGCAGTTTATAATTCACAAAGTAACAAACGTCACCTTTAGCATACAAAGCAGACCAACAACAGATCAGACATTCCCATTGCATTTGGTCCAAAAGTGGACGGCAAAATGTCTCGGTATTGGCCGTGATCGACAATGGTCTTCTCCTTCTCCTTGGCTTTCACCTTCTGTAGTTAAGCAAGGTGTCAAGTTAAGGAAAACCAAAGATAGCAGTATTTTAACTTAAAGGAGCTCTTAATTCTCTATCTATTTTTCATTCCCTGTGCATCCTATTTTTGAGGGGTTGGTAAATACTGTCTGCCCAACAGTATCTTTATTCCCTCACCCCATTAATGGCCAGCATTGTGCTCCCCGTGACCACATAGGTTTTCTCCGAGATCTTTGGTTTCTTCCCGCATTCCAAAGACGCACAGGCTTGTAGGTTAATTGGCTTGGGATAAATGTAAATTGTCACTAGTGTGTGTGGGATCGTGTTAATGTGTGGGTATCGCTGGTCAGTGCGGACTCAGTGGGCCGAAGGGCCTATTTCCACACTGTATCTCTAAAACTAAACTAAACTAAATTAATGGACGTAAATAAAGCAACATTCCAGAGGACATAAAACTCAAAAAGAAGGAAGATTAGTGAAAGAAAATGTAGATCCTTTCTGAAATGTATAATGGAGAGCAAAGAAATGGAAGATCAAATAAATTCATATTTTTATTTTATATTCACAAAGGAGGACGCAAATAACTCCCAGAAATGTTGGAGAATATAAAGATGAGTAAGAGGGAGGAGCTGAAAGAACACATTATCAGTAGAGAAATGGTGTTTGGGAAGTTGACAGGATTGCAGATACAGATCTCCAGCTCCTCATCATTTACATTGCAGACTATTTGTAGAAATTGCCCAAACAATAATAAATGCATTTCTGGTGATCTTTCAAAATTCTGGACCAATTCCAATTGATTGGAGAGTAGCTAATGTAACCCTGCCATTATAAAAAGCAGGTAGAAAGAATACAAGAATTATGAGCCAGTTAGTCTGACATTAGTTGTTGGGAAAATGATGAAGTCTATTAAAAAGAGGTCATAGTATTAAAAAAAGGATTATAAAACTCGTAGATTTCATAAACGACATTTATGCAAACCTAAAGAAATCAGCGGACTGGCTCTCCCTAATTTTCTTCTCTATTATTGGGCAATTAATATTAAATTTTTAATTTACTGGATATACGAATATACGATACATGCCAACAAGTAAACTGGTTAAAAATGGAGAGGGAAGATTGTTTGCCTTTCAATATAGGCGCGATTCTTCTCACTCCAATACATCTGAAGAAATCAATGTATGAGAAAATTCCGATAATCCATAGTACCTTACAAATTTGGAAACAGTTGAAATCAACCCTTAAATTGAGAAATGTCTCTTTCCTCTTACCAATCGCCAATAACCCCTCGTTTAAACCGTCTACTTTAGACAAGGCGTTTGCACAATGGGAAAGCCTAGGAATTAAAAAGCTGGGAGATCTTTATGAGAAGGGGACCTTCCTTTTGTTTCAAGAATTACAGGTGAAATATCATTTGCAAGGTAGTCATTTCTTCAGATATCTTCAAATACGAGACTATGTGAAAATACACACGCAAGATTGTCACTCTATGGGCCCAGATATATTAGACGAATGCATGGATGCAATGAATGCAATGAAAGAAAGGCGGATACAGATAAGTTAATATCCTATTTCTACAATACCCTTTTAAATGTACATATCCCATCGTCGGAAATAATTAGGCGAGCATGGGAAGACGAATTTGGTTTAACAATTTCTAAGAATAGTTGGGAGGAAAGTATTTTATGTATACATTACTGTTCTCTTAATGTTAGGCACTCCCTAATACAATTTAAAATACTGCATAGACTATTATTCAAAGTCTAAATTGAACAAGATCTTCCCAAATGTCTCTCCTATCTGCGATAAATGTCTCCTCCAAGAAGCGACTAAAACCCTGCACAAAATTACAAAACTTCTGGAGGGGATTTTTGATATATTTTCCAAAATACTTAAAACTAAATTGGATCCCGATATAAAACTGATCACACTAGGTATGTCAGAGGCTTGTTCTGAGCTAACGATATTTCAAAGATGTTTCCTTAACTATGGCCTAATAACGGCAAAAAAATAAATACTCAAATTTTGGAAACAGCCAACAGTCCCTACAGTGAAGATGTGGGTCACAGACATGTCCGAGACACTACATTTGGAAAACATTAGGCTTGTTTATAGGAGCATATGCTCGAATATAGGAGCAAATAGGTCCTTCTGCAGTTGTACAGAGCCTTAGTGAGACCACACCTGGAGTATTGTGTGCAGTTTTGGACCCCTAACTTGAGGAAGGACATTCTTGCTATTGAGGGAGTGCAGCGTAGGTTTACAAGGTTAATTCCCGGGGTGGCGGGACTGTCATATGCTGAGAGAATGGAGCAGCTGGGCTTGTACACTCTGGAGTTTGAAGGATGAGAGGAGATCTCATTGAAACATATAAGATTCTTAAGGGCTTGGACACGCTAGAGGCAGGAAACATGTTCCTGATGTTCGGGGTCCAGAACCAGGGGCCACAGTTTAAGAATAAGGAGTAAGCCATTTAGAACGGAGACGAGAAAACACCTTTTCTCACAGAGAGTGGTGAGTGTGGAATTCTCTGCCTCAGAGGGCGGTGGAGGCATGTTCTCTTGATGCTTTCAAGAGAGGGCTAGATAGGGCTCTTAAAAATAGCGGAATCAGGGGATATGGGGAGAAGGCAGGAACGGGGTACTGATTGGGGATGATTAGCCATGATCACATTGAATGGCGGTGCTGGCTCGAAGGGCCGAATGGCCTACTCCTGCACCTATTGTCTATTGTCTATTGTCTTGGGGGAAAAAATAGATCAATTTCTTAAGACATGGACACCCTTTACCGAATTCCTACAACAATAGTATGGTGCAACACAAATTTAAATTTAAATCCGATGCTGGGGTGGGTGAGGCGGGCTGGGGGGGACGAGGGGCGAGGTATATCTCCACTTTTCTTTTTCTTTTTTTTAATTTCTATATCTTTCTGCTACACTGCTTTGGTAGTTAGAATCCGCAATCCCTACTGAGAATCCGGAATGCTGCATTTAAATCTGGAGACAACGCAGCATACAAACTGGCAAGGAGTAACCTATCCCGGGGGATCAGGGAAGCGAAGAGGCTGTATGGACAAAAACTTAATAGTCACAAATGACAACGACACACGTCGCTTGTGGCAGGGATTTCATACCATCACTGACTACCTACTGCCGATATGCCATAACGACCCCTCTCTACCAGATGAACTGAACGAGTTCTACGCACGGTTTGAGGTTAAAAACAGCACCCAGACACGTGCACTACTGCCATCTCCCAGTGACCAGTCGCTCAGGCTGTCCGCAGCCGGAGTTAAAAAGGCCTTTGCCAGCATCAACCCACGCAAAGCCACAGGGCCGGACAACATTCCTGGATGCGTTCTAAGAGACTGCGCCGAGCGACTGAAAGATGTCTTCACAGACATTTTTAACCTCGCTCAGCCAGGCAGTAGTGCCCAACTGTCTTAAGAGTGCCACCATCGTTCCTGTCCCGAAGAAACCAAACCCAGCCTGCCATAATGACTTTCGACCAGTGGACTCTAACACCCATAGTAATTAAGTGTTTTGAGCGACTGGTTATGCAGCATATCAAAAATAGCCTACCTGCCGACCTAGACCCACTGCAGTTCGCCTACAGAGCCAACCGATCCACAGAGACGCAGTCTCAACAACACTGAACCTCGTACTGCCACGCCTTGATCGGGGAAAAGTACTTATGCCAGGATCCTCTTCATAGGACTTCAGCTCTGCTTTTAACACAATCATTCCGCAGCAGCTGGTGGAGAAGTTGGAGTTATTGGGGGTTGATGCTGGCACATGTAACTGGGTCCTGAACTTTCTATCGCAACGGCAGCAGACAGTCAGGGTGGGCAGTAGGACATCAAAAACCATAGCCGTGAGCACTGGCTCGCCCCAAGGCTGTGTCCTAAGCCCCCTGCTGTTTAGTCTGCTTACACACGACTGTACAGCTAGACTCAACAACAACTTCATCAACAAGTTCGCTGACGACACACAGTGACTCCAACTCTCCCGCTTTCGGCGGGAGATCGCCCGCTGAAAGGCCATTTTCGCAAAATCTCCCGCTCTCCCGCTTGCGGGATTTCAAGCGGGAGAGCGGGAAATTTTGCAAAATCTCAAGCGGGAGAGCGGGAAATTTTGCGAAAATGGCCTTTCAGCGGGCGATCTCCTGCCGAAAGCGGGAGAGTTGGAGTCACTGGACACAACAGTGGTGGGTCTCATCAGTGACAATGATGAGTCGGCGTACAGGATGGAGGTGGAGCTGCTCACAGGATGGTGCAAATCCCACAACCTCATTCTCAACGTGGGAAAAACGAAGGAGATGGTGGTTGACTTCAGGAGGGCGGGAAAACAACGCAATACACCTCTGCACATCGATGGAGCTGATGTGGAAATGGTCTGCAGTGTGAAGTTCCTAGGACTTCTCCACCTGTCAGATGAACCTGACGTCCACGACCAACACCACAGCACTGGTCAAGAGAGCCCAGCAGCGACTACACCCTCTCCGAAGACTACGGAAAGCAGGTCTCCCACTGCACACCTACAAACTTTTTATAGGGGGACAATCAAGAGCACATTAACCTACGGCATCACTTCCTGGTTCGGGAGCGGCAAGGCGTATGAACGGCACCAAACTGGACAGGATTGTGAAGACCGCCAGCAGGATTATTGGTGCTCCACTCCCTTTCCTGCTGGACATATACAGGAAGAGATGTATCAGCAGAGCCATCTCCATCATCAAAGACCCCTACACCCATCGCATCACATATTCTCCATCCTGCCATCTGGGAAGAGGTACAGGAGCATCAGCTGCAAAACCAGCAGGATGCTCCTCAGCTTCTTCCCGCAGGCAATTAGACTGATAAACGGACTTTGCCCCCTGCCAAAGTATCGCGCACCAACCACCAACCTGGACACACTGAAGCAGATCCATTGTCGTGCCGCTGCCGATTGGAACTCATGACATATGTATTTTTTATTTTTATTTCTATTTATTTTTTACCGCACACCGAATGGACACTGGTTGAGCAACGTTTTTTCGTTTCCTCTGGGTATGTAAGTACTCAGGAAAAATGATAATAAAGATTTACAATACGATAGTTTAGGGGATTTTCTTTTGTTCTTCTTCAATCTACCTTTTCACTTTCTATTTCTTTTCTTTTGTGTTTTGTTTTTCTTTTCTTTTATCATTTTCATAATTTAGGTTATAAGGTTAAAAATGAAGCTGTACAACACGTATAATTTTAGATGCTGAATGTTTTATCTCTGTACAATTGCTTCTAATAAATTTTTTTTTTTTAAATAAAATAAAAAATGTCACAGCTGAGTGTCCGGAAGAGTTGCGAGTTCCACAAATTAACACGGATTTCGCAAAGCATATCATGCATGAGAAATCCACTGGAAGTTTTTCAATTTCTGAAGTATTTTGATAAGAAGGAGTTAGAAATTCTTGGGTACACAAAAGGCTGGAGAAACTCAGCGGGTGCAGCAGCATCTAAGGAGCGAAGGAGATAGGCGACGTTTCGGGTCGCGACCCTTCTTAAGACTGTTAGAAATTCTTCTTTGGGTTAAAGAGCCGAACGGATATGAGGAGGAAGCAGGAACAGGATACTAAATATGAATGGTTAGCCATGATCATATTGAATAGGCTAGGGGGTCAAATTCTTGCTCCTAGCTCCGTTTCCCCTATTTCTCCTATTCTTGCTCCTAGCTCCTAACTCCTAGTTTCTATGTCTCTATACTGGAAAATGATCATGGATATGCAGGGACATGGATCACATGCAGGCAGAGACTAGTTTATCCATGTGTTGACACAGATGTTGTGGGCCGATGGACCTGTTCCTGTGCTTTATGTTCTATGATCCATGCTCCACTGGTGAATAAGGCATTAGCTTTACATAGGAATAAACTCCATTTAATTAACTGATTAATGCTTTATTGCAAAGATCTGTGAAGAGCTTTGTTTATCACAGTTGCAACTTGTCATTACGGGCTGATAAAATCTGACCTGTGGCTGTAACATCAACAGATTAGCAAGAAACAGCATTTACAACATGATGAAAATTAAATACCACATTTATTATGCCTCTTCCCAGACTCTTCCTGTGCTGCGCAGTTGAAGTCGGAATACAGTTCACCACCAATTTTCCAGGATCTGATGATCCGGCACTTCCTTTAAGCCGGACAAAATTACAAGAGTGCACTTAAAACCCTCCCCCAAAAGTCCCCCTGAAAAGGTGGCACCTAGGCCGGGTGAGGCGGCTGATCTCAACCTCATCAGGAATTCCACGGTCGGGCGTCTGATCGGCAGGTCAAATTTGCCTCCTGAATCCGAGGCCTGGGAACTCCAGAGTGGGCAGATCCAGTCCAAAAGCCAACTTCCAAGGCCAAATTTGCTGCCCCTCGGCCCCCTGGCGGCTAAGGCAGACCTTTCAACTCCTCTCAGAGACGTGACGTCTGTTGGTCTGGCAAAACGGATAATCCGGCAAGGCACTGAAATGAAGGGTGACGGAAATTTGGTGGCGGATCTGTATATGCTTTTGAAGTGGGCTCTGAGACTGGGAAAGCAGCCTGGATGTATAACAGATGAAAGCGGGAGCTGTCACCCAGAAAAAATATTGGATTAATACATTGTGAAGGAGTATGAAGGGAAATTGATCTACAATGGGTATGTTAGTGACACAACACCCTTGGAATGTCTGGTGTGGATCTAGTTGCAATCAGTTCATGCTCAACTAATATGGCCTGTCTCCTTTATCATCGTTACTTTTTGCATATCTTACATTCATTGTTCTTTATCTCTCTACATCATCGTCTATATCTCTCGTTGCCCTTATCCCTAACTAGTCTGAAGAAGGGTCTCGACCCAAAACGTCACCCATTTCTTCTCTCCAGCGATGCTGCCTGTCCCGCTGAGTTACTCCAGCTTTTTGTGTCTATCGTCTAATATTTTTAATTACCAGTTATTTCTGCTGCACAAAAGATCAATGCCATGGTGATCTTTGCTCTACTGAAAGAGCAGTTTCAATCCTTGAGTTTTCTCTCGAATGAGATTGCAGCAAGGGAAATGTCTCAGTCATTGCTTCCTCACCAACAAGGTGGTGCCAAAGGCTAAGGTTTTGGTTATTGATTGCAGAAAGCATTAACATCAAGAATAAATTAGCCTAACAAAGTAAGTGTCGCCTCCAGCCCAGGCCCGCTGTATGAAGGTGTGATACAGCTGGAGCAGATAGTGAAATATTCTAGTCACTGTGCACAGGTTCACTTATCTTATTGTTAGGACAGAGTGGATGTAATTTTCCTCCAAATCCCACATAAACACAGACCAAATATCATCATGAATGAAAATGTAGCTGCAGCTTTTTAACATTTCTAACAACATTTAAAAGGTTCATGGATAGGAAAGGTTTAGAGGAAGTGTTAAAGAAGGAACTGTAGATGCTGGAGAATCGAGGGTACACAAAAGGCTGGAGAAACTCAGCGGGTGCAGCAGCATCTAAGGAGCGAAGGAGATAGGCGACGTTTTGGGTCGAGACCCTTCTTCAGATTGGTCAGGGATCAGGGAAACGAGAGATATGGACGGTGATCTGGAGAGATAAAGAACAATGAATGAAAGATATGCAAAAAAGTCTCGATGATAAAGGGAACAAGCCATTGGAAGCTGTTTGCAGTGTGAAAATGAGAAGCTAGTGCGACTAGGGAGGGGGAGAGAGATAGAGAGGGAGGAAATGCCAGGGCCCGAGGGCTGAGGGAGAGGTGGGAAGGGGAGGAGACAGCAAGGGTTAACAGAATTGAGAAAATTCAATGTTCAAGCCCAGAGGATGCAGACTCCCCAAGCGGAATATGAGGTGCTGTTCCTCCAACTTGCGGTGTTGCTCACTCTGGCCGTGGAGGCCCAGGACCGAGAGGTCGGAGACGGAATGGGAGTGGGAGTTGAAGAGCCACCGGGAGGTCGGCTTGGTTATTGCGGACCAAGCAGAGGTGTTCTGCGAAACGATCGCCAAGCCTCCGCTTGGTCTCACCGATATAGATCATCTGGCATCTGGAGCAGCGGATGCAATAGGTGAGGTTGGAGGAGGTGCAGGTGAACCTCTGTCGGACCTGGAAGGACTGCTTGGGTCCCTGAAAGGAGTGGAGGGATGAGGTGAAGGGACAAGTGTAGCATTTCTTGCGGTTGCAAGGGAAAGTGCCCGGGGAAGGGGGAGAGCGGGAGGGAAGGGAAGAATTGACAAGGGAGTTGCGGAGGGAGCGGTCTTTGCGGAAGGCAGAGAGGGGGGGAGATGGGAAGATGTGGCGAGTGGAGAGGTCATGTTGGAGGTGGCGGAACTGGCGGAGGACTATGTGTTGTATTTGCCAGCTGGTAGGGTGAAAGCTGAGGACCAGGGGGAATCTGCCCTTGTTGCGAGTGAAGGAATAGGGAGAGAGGGCAGTGTTGCGGGGTACGGAGGAGACCCTGGTGCGAGCCTCATCTATAGTGGGGGAGGGGAATCCCCGTTCTCTGAAGAATTAGGCCATTTGTGATGACCTGGTGTGGAACACCTCATCCTGGGAGCAGATGCGGCGTAGACGGAGGAATTGGGAATAGGGGATGGAGTCCTTACAGGAAGCAGGGTGGGAGGAAGAGTAGTCCAGGTAGCTGTGGGAGTCAGTTGGTTTGTAGTGGATGTCGGTCAGGAGTGTATCACCTTCAATAGAGATGGTGAGGTCAAAGAATGGTAGGGAAATGTCGGAAATGGTCCAAGTGTATTTGAGTGCCGGATGAAAGTTGGTGGTGAAATGGATGAAACATAGAAACATAGAAACATAAGAAATTAGGTGCAGGAGTAGGCCATTCAGCCCTTCGAGCCTGCACCGCCATTCAATATGATCATGGCTGATCATCCAACTCAGTATCCCGTACCTGCCTTCTCTCCATACCCTCTGATCCCCCTAGCCACAAGGGCCACATCCAACTCACTCTTAAATATAGCCAATGAACTGGCCTCAACTACCCTCTGTGGCAGAGAGTTCCAGAGACTCACCACTCTCTGTGTGAAAAAAGTCTTTCTCATCTCGGTCTTAAAGGATTTCCCCCTTATCCTTAAGCTGTGACCCCTTGTCCTGGACTTCCCCAACATCGGGAACAATCTTCCTGCATCTAGCCTGTCCAACCCCTTAAGAATTTTGTAAGTTTCTATAAGATCCCCTCTCAATCTCCTAAATTCCAGAGAGTATAAACCGAGTCTATCCAGTCTTTCTTCATAAGACAGTCCTGACATCCCAGGAATCAGTCTGGTGAACCCTTCTCTGCACTCCCTCTATGGCAATAATGTCCTTCCTCAGATTTGGAGACCAAAACTGTACGCAATACTCCAGGTGTGGTCTCACCAAAACCCTGTACAACTGAAGTAGAACCTCCCTGCTCCTGTACTCAAATCCTTTTGCTATGAAGGCTAACATACCATTCGCTTTTTTCACTGCCTGCTGCACCTGCATGCCTACTTTCAATGACTGGTGTACCATGACACCCAGGTCTCGCTGCATCTCCCCTTCTCTAATCGGCCACCATTTAAATAATAGTCTGCTTTCCTGTTTTTGCCACCAAAGTGGATAACCTCACATTTATCCACATTATACTGCATCTCTGCCAAACATTTGCCCACTCACCCAGCCTATCCAAGTCACCTTGCAGTCTCCTAGCATCCTCCTCACAGCGAACACTGCCCCCCAGCTTAGTGTCATCCGCAAACTTGGAGATATTGCCTTCAATTCCCTCATCCAGATCATTAATATATATTGTAAATAGCTGGGGTCCCAGCACTGAGCCCTGCGGTACCCCACTAGTTACTGCCTGCCATTGTGAAAATGACCCGTTTACTCCTACTCTTTGCTTCCTGTTTGCCAGCCAGTTCTCTATCCACATCAATACTGAACCCCTAATACCGTATGCTTTAAGTTTGTATACTAATCTCTTATATGGGACCTTGTCGAAAGCCTTCTGGAAGTCCAGATATACCACATCCACTGTTCTCCCTTATCCACGCTACTAGTTACATCCTCGAAAAATTCCACAAGATTCGTCAGACATGATTTACCTTTTGTAAATCCATGCTGACTTTGTCCAATGATTTCACCACTTTCCAAATGTGCTGCTATCCCATCTTTAATAACTGACTCTAGCAGTTTCCCCACTACCGATGTTAGACTAACTGGTCTGTAATTCCCCGTTTTTCTCTCTCCCTCCCTTCTTAAAAAGAGGGTTACATTTGCTAATCGCCAATCCTCAGGAACTACTCCAGAATCTAAAGAGTTTTGAAAGATTATCACTAATGCATCCACTATTTCCTGAGCTACTTCCTTAAGTACTCTGGGATGCAGCCTATCTGGCCCTGGGGATTTATCGGCCCTTTATCTATTCAATTTACCCAACACCACTTCCCGACTGACCTGGATTTCACTCAATTCCTCCTTTGACCCACAGTCCCCTGCTATTTCAGGCAGATTATTTATGTCTTCCTTAGTGAAGACGGAACCAAAGTAGTTATTCAATTGGTCCGCCATATCCTTGTTCCCCATGATCAACTCACCTGTTTCTGACTGCAAGGGACCTACATTTGTTTTAACTAACCTCTTTCTCTTCACATATCTATAAAAAAACTTTTGCAGTCAGTTTTTATGTTCCCTGCCAGTTTTCTTTCATAATCTATTTTTCCTTTCCTAATTAAGCCCTTTGTCCTCCTCTGCTGGTCTCTGAATTTCTCCCAGTCCTCTGGTATGCTGCTTTTTCTGGCTACTTTGTACGCATCATCCTTTGCTTTGATACTATCCCTGATTTCCCTTGTTATCCACGGATGCACTACCTTCCCCGATTTATTCTTTTGCCAAACTGGGATGAACAATTTTTGTAGTTCATCCATGCAGTCTTTAAATGTCTTCCATTGTATATCCATTGTATGAAGTCAGTCAGTTGTGTGTGGATGCAGGAGGTGACACCAAAGCAGTCGTTGATGTAATGGAGGTAGAGGTCGGGGATGGGCCCTTAGAGGAATATGGGCCTAATGCAGGTAGGTGGGATTAGTGTAGAAGGGACATTTTGGTCAGCATGGGGAAGCTGGGCTGAAGGGCCTGTTTCCATGCTGTATGACTCTAAGACTATGTATGGCTCTATTTCAAGGAGTCATTAAATCATACAGCACAGAAACAGGCCCTTTGGCCCAACTTGTCCACGCCAAACAAGATGTCCCTCTAAGCTAGTCCCATTTCCCCATGTTTGGCCCATTTCACTCTAACCCTTTCCTAATCATGTACATGCCCAAATACCTTTCAAATGTTCAACTACTTACTCTGGCAACTCGTGCCCATATAGTAACCACCTTCTGTGTGAAAAGTTGTCCCTCGGGTTCTGTTTAAGTCTTTCTTCTCTCTCCTAAAATATATGCATGCTAGTTGTTGATTCCCCTTAACTGGGAAATAAATTCTGTGCATCTATCCTATCCCCTCATGATTTTAAACACCTCTATAAGATCACACCTCGGTCCCCCGTGTTCCAAGTATTAAGTCCTAGCCTACCCAACTTCTCCCTTCAACTCAGGCCTCGAGTCCCATACGTAAATCTTCTCTGCACCCTTTCCAGCTTAATGGCATCTTTTTTTACAACATGGTGACCTAAACAGAACACAACAATCACAGTACAACAAAACAGAACACAATACTCTTGTACAACTGTAACATAACATCCTAACTTCTATATTCAGTTCCCTTACTGATGAAGGTCACCACACGAAAAGCCGCTTTACCACCTTATCTACCTGCAAGCCACTTTCAGGGAACTAAGTACTTGTGCTTCCTAATCCCTCTGTTCTCCAATGTTCGCCAGGACCCTACTATTTACTGTGAAGACCCTGTCCTGGTCTGACTTCACAAAATGCAATATCTCGCACTTGTATGTCCTGTCCTGGGAGACCCCCATATTGCTCCCCACCCCCACTCACCTATCTTCTGGGCTGCCAATTACTTGGTAATTCAAAGGAGCAACTATGATTCGAAAGATTGCATTCTACTTATATTGAAAGTTGCTGAATGAGAGTGAATGATTAACAGAGCGTGTACAATCGAAAGCAGAGAAGCATCGGTGTGGTCAAGTTGGGCCGAAGGGCCTGTTTCCACGCTGTATGACTATGACTCAAAGATGCAGCTATTGTGCAAAAGTGAAACAGCCAATATAAACTACATAGTCTAAACTATGGACTGCATTTCTTAGATTTTACCATTATCATGCTTAAACCAGATTAGTGCCTTTCAAAAATGTATGTATATGGAAAAGGAATGACGAAGAGTTGTAATTAAAGATTACACGATTGTGCATTACTTTCCAATAGGATTGAAGCAATATAGCTGGTCAATATTAGTTTTAATTTACTTTTCAGGATGAGAGTGTCACCGTAATTGCTAGAGTTCTTGATCATCCCCATTCACTTTGGTTTAGTTTGGTTTTAGTTTAGTTTAATTTAGTTTAGAGATACAGCGTGTGAACAAGCATTTCGGCCCACCAAGTCCGAGCCGACCAGTGGTCCTAGCACACTAACACTATACTACACACACTAAGGACAATTTACAATTTTTACCAAGCCAATTAGCCTATATATCTGTACGTCTTTGGAGTATGGGAGAAAACCAGAGCTCCCAATGAAAACCCATGCAGGTCGCGGGAGAAATGTACAAACTCCATACTGACAGCACCCACAGTCGGGGTTGAACCTGGTCTCTGGTGCTGTAAGGCAGCACCTCTCCCACTGCGCCACCGAGATGTTGGTGACTAGTCAGCTTCTCAGTCCACTGCACATCACCAGGTGAAGGTTCTCCCACACTGCCATTGGATGAGGAATTCCCACATTTAAACTCAGTTACAATGAAGGATCGGTATACAAACTCAAGAGGTGCTGGATAACTTGTAAGTAGTGGTGTTCCTTTGAACCTGCTTCTCTTATTCCAATTGGGCATTTATACAATGTTTGGAAATGCTTTTACATGTTGATTAGCAACCAGGAGTTCCATCATAAATTTTCATTTTTCTCAAGTAGTGTTAGATTATCTCATTTACATCTGCTTATGCTGGATGCTGGTGCCGACTCAGCATGTAAACTTTAAACAGCTTTTAATTTTTCATGAAGCCGGCAAAATTTTTCCTACATCACACGGCTCATGTTTTAATTATTGTTTAGTGATTAATGTATTTGTATTTTATTTTTTATATTTTTTATTACTTTTTAATCATCACGCTCATTGTAATGATTTTTTAAATGCTTCTGAATGTCAGAGACATTTTAACATTTAAATTACTATTTGTCAACTGAGCCCCCATCAATACCTACTGTAAAATAACACAAGAAAATAGGAGCACGACTAAGCCCCTCAGCCTTGCCCTGCCATCCAATATGATCATGGATGATCTGCCCCAGGCTTCAGACTCTTCCACATAATCCTCAACCCTTGTTCTTTATCTAACTATTACTCTATTGTCCCAGTCTCCACAACCCAGATCTAACTTTAGTGTTCTAACTTAGTACCTGCGTACTTTGGAAGAGGCCCAAAAATAAAATACAAACACAACCTATACTTACTACTAAAACTCACCACATCTCGCCTCCTTACACCCTGCTGTGAGATGTCAGCAAGATCAATCTTCCCCATCGAGATGGCACAGTGGCACAGCTGGTAGAGCTGCTGCATCACAGCGCCTGGGACCCGGGATCATTTCTGACTATGGGTGCTGTCTGTACGGAGTTTGTTCGTTCTCTCTGTGACCACGTGGGTTTCCTCAGGGTGATCCGATTGCCACCCACATTCCAAAGACTTGCAGGGTTGTAGGTTAATTGGCTTTGATAACATTTGTCCCTGGTGTGTATAAGATAGTGTTAGTGTACGGGGTGATCGCTGGTCGGCGTGGACTCGGTGGGCCGAAGGGCCTGTTTTAAAGTCTAAACTCTAACATCTGGAGACCAGGGTTCGATCCTGGTCATGAGAGCTGTCTTTGTGAAGTTAGTTCATTCTCACTGTGACCTCTGAGTGCCTTGGTTTCCTACCACATCGCAAAGACATGCGGGTTTGTAGGTTAATTGGCCCTGTAAATTGCCCCTAACGTGGATGAGAACATGGAATAATATAGAACTAGTATGAATGGGCGATCGATGGTCGGTGTGGACTCAGTTGACTGAAGGGCCTGCTTTTGTGCTGTATCTCTGAACTAAACTATCCATATCCTCCAGAGATGCTGCCTGACCTGCTGAATTACTCCAGCACTTTGTATTCTATAGAACAGTACAGCACAAGAACAGGCCCTGCAATCCACAATATCTGTGATGGGAACCTAACCTAATCCATTCTGCCTACACAAGAACCATACCCATCCATTCCCTGCATATTCATGTTCCTACCTAAAAGTCATTTAAACACAAGTTCTGTATCTGCCAACCTAACTACCCTTGAAACCCACTATTCCCTGTGTAAAAATAAGCTTCCCCCAAACATCTCCTTTAAAGTTTCTTCTTCTCGTCTTAAAGCTATGCCCTCTGGCATTTGACATCTCCACCCTGGAATACGATGCTTTACCCTATCTATGTATTTTGTGGTTTTATATGCTTCAATCAGGTCTCTCCTCAGCCTCTGATGCTCCAGAGAAAACAATCGAAGTTTGTCCAACCTTTCCTTTATACTGTAGCTGATGCCCTTTGACCAAGGCAGCATCCTGGTTAACAACCTCGCTAAAGTCTTCACATCCTCAAGTTCAAGTGTTTAAGTGAGTTTATTGTCATGTGTCCCTGATAGGACAATTAAATTCTTGTTTTGCTTCAGCACACAGAACATAGTAGGCATTTACTACAAAACAGATCAGTGTGTCCATTTATCATTATATAAATACATACACACATGAATAAATAAACTGATCAAGTGAAAATAACAGATAATGGGTTACTAATGATCAGAGTTTTGTCCAAGCCAGGTTTAATAGCCTGATGGCTGCGGGGAAGTAGCTATTCCTGAACCTGGTTGTTGCAGTCTTCAGGCTCGTGTATCTTCTACCTGAAGGTAGCAGGGAGATGAGTGTGTGGCCAGGATGGTGTGGGTCCTTGATGATGCTGCCAGCCTTTTTGAGGCAGCGACTGCGATCAATCCCCTCGATGGAAGGAAGGTCAGAGCCGATGATGGACTGGGCAGTGTTTACTACTTTTTGTAGTCTTTTCCTCTCCAGGGCGCTCAAGTTGCCGAACCAAGCCACGATGCAACCGGTCAGCAAGCTCTCTACTGTGCACCTGTAGAAGTTAGAGAGAGTCCTCCTTGACAAACCGACTCTCCGTAATCTTCTCAGGAAGTAGAGACGCTGATGTGCTTTCTTGATAATTGCATTAGTGTTCTCGGACCAGGAAAGATCTTCAGAGATGTGCACGCCCAGGAATTTGAAGCTCTTGACCCTTTCCACCATCGACCCGTTGATATAAACGGGACTGTGGGTCCCCATCCTACTCCTTCCAAAGTCCACAATCAGTTCCTTGGTTTTGCTGGTGTTGAGGGCCAGGTTATTGTGCTGGCACCATATGGACAGTTGCTCAATCTCTCTTCTATACTCATCCCCATCAGTGATACGTCCCACAACAGTGGTGTCATCAGCGAACTTGATGATGGAGTTCACACTGTGACCGGCTACGCAGTCATGAGTATAGAGTGAGTACAGCTGGGGGCTGAGCACACAGTCTTGAGGTGCTCCCGTGCTGATTGTTATCGAGGCTGACACATTTCCACCAATACGAACAGACTGTGGTCTGTGAATGAGGAAGTCGAGGATCCAATTGCAGAGGGATGCACAGAGACCCAGTTCTGCGAGTTTGGTAACCAGCTTGGAGGGGATGATTGTGTGTTAAATGCCGAGCTGTAATCAATGAATAACAGCCTGACATATGAGTTTTTGTTGTCCAAGTGATCCAGAGCAGAGTGGAGGGCCAGCGAGATTGCATCTACCGTTGATCTGTTGTGAAGGTAAGCGAACTGCAGTGGGTCCAGGTTTTTGTCGAGGTAGGAGTTGATTTGCTCCATGATCAAACTCTCAAAGCACTTCATCACCTGCGTTAGTGCCACTGGGCGATAGTCAATGAGGCACGTCACCTTGCTCTTCTTGGGCACTGGTATAATTGATGCCCTTTTAAAGCAGGTGGGAACCTCAGACCTCAGAAGTGAGAGGTTGAAAATGACCGTAATAACTCCAGCCAGTTGGTCCGAACAGGTTTTTAGAACACGACCGGGTATGCCATCAGGTCCAGGCGCTTTTCGAGGGTTCACCACTCTGAAGGATTTCCTGACGTCACTGTGACTGAGACTGAAATACCATCACAGCGAATGGGGGTTAGGGAAGACACATCAGTATTCTCCCTATCAAAGGGTGCGTAAAATGCATTGAGCTCGTCAGGGAGTGATGTTTCGCCGACATTCGAGCTGCCTCCTGGTTTCGCTTTGTAGGAAGTGATTGCATTCAGGCCCCGCCACAGCTGCCGAACATCTGTTTCATCCTCCAGTTTGGAGCAGAAGTCCCTTTTGGCCTTTTTGATGGCCTTACCAAGGTCATATCTGGACTTCTTGTAGGCCACTGTATCATCAGACATGAATGCCCAGTGTCTGGACTTCAGAAGAGTGCGGATCTCAAAGTTCATCCAAGGTTTCTGATTGGGAAACACTCGGAAGGTTTTTGTAGGGACGCAGTCCTCCACACATTTCTTTATGAAGTCTATAACAACTGTGGCGTATTCGTTCAAGTCCATTGCCGAGTCCTTGAACATTGCCCAGTCTACAGACTCCAAACAGTCCTGGAGTTGTTCCTCTGCCCCCTCCCCCCCCCCCCCCAGCTCTGTACTGTCCTCACCTCTGGGGGTGCGCTCTTTAATTGCTACCTGCAGGCAGTAAGAAGCAGCACCGCGGTATGGTCGGATTTACCGAAGTGAGGGCGAGGGATAGAGCGGTAAGCATTCTTGATGGTGGTGTAGCAGTGGTCGAGGGTGTTTGGCCCCCTGATGCAGCAGGAGACATGTTGGTGGAAGTTAGAGAGTGATTTCTTGAGGTTTGCCTTATTGAAGTCCCCAGCAATGGTGGTAAATGCCTCGGGGTAAGACGTCTGGTGTTTGTTGACCACGGCGTGCAGTGCCAGATGGACGTCTGCCTGGAGTGGGATGCAGACAGCAGTCAGGATGATGGAGGTGAATTCCCTTGGGAGGTAGAAGGGACGGCACTTACACCACCAGATGTTCCAGATGTGGAGAGCAGGAGTTGGACAGGACTGCCAAGCCTGAGCACCACGCAGAGTTGACCATGAGGCAATCCTTCCTGTTATTAGGTAAATAGAACCACATACAATACTCTAAATGTTGCCCAACCAACCATACATTAACTCGTTAACATTTTTTAATATTAACTTTCTCATGGTGTTATAACATTAAATTATAAACTTTGTGCACTGAGATGCATATTTTAATGTTATAGTAAATTGCATTTTCAGGAGATTTATTACTGCACATCTCCCAGAGCTGTTTCTGTGATTAGAAGTTTTGCATTTGGCTCGAGGGAAGTGCAAAAAGGAGTAGTCAAAACTGCTGCATGATTTCAAAAGTTTTCAAAAGGTTAAAGGAAATCTCTTGAAATTCAGCTGCAAGGCAGAAGTAGCCAGCGGTGCAGGAGAAACTGCATGATGTAAGGTTTACTGATGGCCTGTAAAAGGTCACACATACCTAATGTGCTATTGGGGAGTAGAAAACAGTAATGAATAGTGCAAGATGCTTGGATTGAAGAGCAGTGATTATAAAAAAATGTGAACAAGAAATACAATTGTGAAAGCCAGAGTACACATAGAGAAGCTGTTATAATCAAGCAGGAATTGACCGGGTCGCACCAGATGGCCAAAATATGATTACCTAATTGTTTTTATTCCTATCTTATTGCTGACTCCATCACTAACTCAGCTCATCCTTTGTTGAAACTCAAATCCCTGACATTGTCATCTATAGCTGCGATTATTCCCATACTCCTCTTGCTAATTTCCCTCATTCTGCCTTCTGTAAAGTCGTCCAAAATTTAGCAAATACCCAGGACTGCTGTAAGGTTTTAAAAGCTCACTGCAACTTAAAGCTTAATCCTTCTGAAGATTCACTCGAGTGTAGAAGTGTCTAAAGCCCTAAGAGCCAAGATCTGCCATGTCACAACTCATACAAAGTATTGAGCAAAAAGCAAATTGTTGGAGGAACTCAGCACATCAGGTCGCATCTATGGAGAGGAAGGAACAGATGATGTCTCATGTCAATAGACAATAGACAATAGACAATAGGTGCAGGAGTAGGCCATTTGGCCCTTCTAGCCAGCATCGCCATTCACTGTGATCATTCACTTCTGACTCATGGAATAGAGAAGAGATAGCTGTCTTATCATCCATCACCACGATACTGACTGGCCCACATCTGCCCTCAGGATAGCAACTCGTTGATTCTAAAATTCATATTCTCAATTTCTTTATATAGAATTTCAACAAATATGTTCACGCTTCCTAAAGACACTTTAACTTTTTGTTTATTAGTCATCCTTTCTCATTGCACAATGTTAAATCTGAAATAACTTTGTTAATGATGACACAATAATGGCTGGTGGATGCAAAGTAGCTTCAAGGAGATTCAGACAAGTTGAAAGATAAGGTTAATGCATGGCACATGCAATATACAGTAATGTTGATGAGTTTAAACTTCACCATTTCTGTAGGAAAATCCAAAAGGTAGTAGCATTCAAAAGGTGATAGATTGGTAAATGTTGATGCACAAAGCCTCTTGGGTGATCTTGTACCAGTCCCTAAATGCAACATGCAGCTGGAGCAAACAGCTAAGAGGGCAAATTGCATATATGTAGGTATGTTACAAAAGTTACCTTCAGCGGCGCTGCAGTTCTGCCACTGGCCGTGTGCTCGACTTTGGCACCTTTAAGGGGGGCGGGATTAAAATGCCGTTTTCTCCTGCTTATCAGAGGCAGCTTTTCTCAGGCTGCTAAGCCGTTGAAGAACAATCGTTCGGACTTCCATTCCTGATGTTTTAACATTAAATCGCGAGACAATTCAATAATTACATTAAAATAAAATCCGACTTCGAACGCCCTCAATGCCTACAACGGGGCGGATCGCCTGAAGAGGACAAAACATAATGTAAGTCGTTTATTTTACATACAAACTTGTTTCTCGGGATGGCTTTAATCTAATTTTCATTTGCGAAAATGTGATTTTGGCCCCATAAACGAAAACCGGCAGTGCAACATTCTGTTCTCTGCCGATATAGGGACAAAATTGTACACCATTCAAATTCACGGCAAATGCAACATTCCATTATCGATCTGTTCCACAGTTACCACGTCCTATTTTGATTTGTCCTGCCAAGATGTAGCACTTCACACTTATCAGCATTAAACTCCATGCCCATTTCCAAATGGCCCAAATCTCTCTGGTGGTCATGATGTACATGACAAACAACAGTTGGTCACGGCTTCCAACCTCATCCACCATTACTCTCTGACATCTCCCATTCAGCCACTGTTTGAATCCATCTTGCTACTCCGCCATGACACCCAAAGATTGAACCTTCTTAACCAACCTTCCATGGGAACCTTGTCAAAGGCCTTACTGAAATCCATATAGACAACATCCACTGCTTTACCCTCATCAATTTCCTAGTTTTCAAAAAAATTCAAGAAGGTTTGTCAAACTAAGCCATTAATTTGCCCACCACTGACGTCAAACTAATAGGTCTATAATTGCTAGGTTTATTCTTTGAACCCTTTTTAAACAATGGAACAAAATGCGCAGTACGCCAATCCTCCGGCACTATTCCCGTTTCACTATTGCCAAAATACAATAATTTAATTATAGTTTGGGTGGATGTTTCTAGATTACTTTATGGGAATTAAACATTAAATTCCTTCCATCTGGGATATAAATTCATGACAGTGAGATTTAAAAATCATGTTATATTGTGATATCTTGTGTGAATCGGATTAGTTTATTATTTGGATACTTAGGCTATTTAAAAAATATATCCTTTTCTTAAGAAATTGAATCTACAGGACATTGTTAATGGGAAAGTAGTGGGCAGAAAGGCATGTCATGTGTGGTTTGAAGAGCAAAAACTTGTAGTTTACAATGCCAAAATTGAAAAGTTGAGGAAAAACAAGGTGTAAAAGGTGCTTATTGGTTACAATCTGAGGAGTATGATGATGCTACTGATTATGATATGCCAATGTACCAGCTAGCAACTGATCTTCTCCATAAAGACTTGGTCTATTGCTAGAAATTGTAATTTATTTACCTATCTGTTATGAATTTACAGCATATAATACAATAATATTAAAGTTCTGATCTTAAGAATATCACATTTTTGAATTTTCAAGGCAGTCTGGGTGTTTATTACTATTTCCGTCACAACGGTCAATTTTGTAATTAACTACAATTAGGTAATTAACTAATTATATGCTTTAATTTCAGGTCATTCAAGTAATATGTTTTATATTTGTTTCAGAGTGCTTCAATCTATAATAACTAAAAATTTCATTCAGTTATCTTGATTTTTAAGAAAGTTATGGGCTTTTGACTGTCCTCGATCACAGCTTTTGTGTTAAGTCAATGGAAAAGCAGTAGGGAACAAGATGTTAATTTCCGATTAGGAAAATGGCCATAACTTTTTTAATACTGAAGATATGAAAGTGAATTAGGTGTGAAATTAAACTTCTTTCTATGCTTTATCTGATGGGATAAATTGCAGACTTGGTTTTTAAATTCTCAAAATTTTGTAACATTGCTAATATATGTCTGCAGTTTTTGTCCATTATCTAAGAAAGAATACGGTTGTCATTGAGGGAGTACAGCAAAGGTTCACCAGGTTGATTCCTGATGGAATTGGATTGATCACATTTGTATTCATTAGAGTTAGGAAAGTAAGGGATCTAATGGAAACATACAAAATGCTGGCAGTCCTCTAAAGGCTTGAAGCCATGTAGATGATTCTCCTGGCTGGGAAGTGGGGGAGGTGCAAATTAGGTGCAAGTTGACAAAAGGAGCAGAGCTTGATCAGATGCTACAAGATGCAGCTCCGAGGTAAATTGTCCAAAATCAGGGTGACTGTCTGATGATATGGGTTAAGACACTTGGATGGAGATAAAGAGAGGTTTCTTCATTCAGATGCTCAGGTAACTAACATGGAGTTTTCTATCACAGAAGCCAAGTTGCTATGTATATAGAAGGAACAGATAGATAGATTTCTGCTCCCCCCAATAAAGCATCCAGGGGTACTGGGGACAGCAGGAAAACTATTAATGTGGAGTATCAGCTGTGATCACATCCCAACAGCAGGAAAAGGAAAATAAGACGAGCAAAAAGAAAGAATGAGAAGAGAATAGTAGTGAATAGAAATCTGGAAACCTCCTCCATGCACATAAATAGTGCATTTGCAGAAACAATAGGGGTGGGTTGATTAGAGATAAAAGTGGTAATCTATGCAGACAGTGGGATATCTAGAACACTAACATGGTACTTTTTAATGCAATTGATAGATAAGGATGCTACTAAATCATCAATCAATGGGATTGGTCAACCCCAAAGATCCACATTGTTTCTACAGTTATTTTTATTGTATGGTTTAAATATATTGTGGCATTGTCTTCAAGAGATTACAGGAACAAATTGTGATAGACTTTGAATTTTGATTAACCGTAAGACAAGAAAGAACATGGGAAGTTTGCTGAAGAAATTATTAAAATTATCCAAGTCATCCGAGAGCAACAATTATTTATACAATGGCAACCTGATACTTATAATATAGTTTTTTTGTTCTTTTTGCACCATCCACCAATTTAGATCCTTGGTTTGAAAATGGCAAGCTGATAATGGGCCTCAAGTGATCTGAATCCTGACAAAGAAAAATAACAGCGTTATTTTAAACAACTATTAAATCAAAGTCTTGCACTTTTGTGGCACCGTTAAGGACCCTCTCAGAACATAATCAGGTGCTGAGAGTGGCCTCATTCCACTGCTAGCTGTAAGTTGACAAAAGGGGCAGAGCTTGACAAGATGCTATAACATGCAGCTCAGAAGTAAATTGTACCAAATGGGAGCACAGAGTGAAATTACGTCGAGTGAACAGGTTTCCATGATCCGAAACACCAAAAACTGATGTTGGCAGATGTTTTGTTTAAGGTATCAATGTCACAGCGCAAATCCTGTTGTTACTGACAACAAAAGGAATAGACAATATCCAAACCGCAAATTTATGCAGGCTGTGGAGAAAACACAATGTGCACAGCCTAAGATGAAATTGAGTTCTGAACAATGCAAAGAAAACATCAACTGCACTACCATGAATCACGCATGGAAGTGCCTTGACAAATTTCATACCGTAACCCAGGAAATAAGATCACTTTAATACCCAATTTCCACGTGAACACCATGGGAAATGGATTTGGTTTCTGGACTCTTGATTGCCAATACACACTGAAAAATTAATGACTATTTATGGTATTTGGAACATTAAGTTAAAGTATAAGCTCTACAAACAATTCTTGTTCTCACACTTTCAATTAAAAAGATAAAATCTGAGTTTAACGTAAAATCTCTTTCTTGCTCTCTCTCTCTCTCTCTCTCTCTCTCTCACGTACTAATGTGAAGTTGTTAACCAGTCTTGCCAAAGAAAAGAACAAAGAACTGGATAAATATCTGTTTAAGAATCGGGCTAAAGAATTAAAGGCTACGGGGATATTAAAAAAAAACTTTGAAATATGGAGCATGGAAATTATTTGTACCTAGAAATGTCACCTGCAGGAAGGCAACAAGTAGAATAGATTAATGAAGACTCCAGTTTGAAAATTGTGCACTAGAGTTTAAACTTGAAAAATGTTAGGCATGAGAAAGATAAAGCCTTGTGATCAGGACCTCTTGCGGGGAATTTGGTGGAGTCATGGAGTCACAGATTCATACACTACGGAAACAGGCCCTGTAGCCAAACTTGCTATGCTGACCAAGATGCTCTTTCTACGCAAGTCCCACTGGCCTGCATTTGGCCCGCATCCACATAAACCATACCTTAAGAATTTTGTAAGTTTCCATAAGATCCCCACTCAATCTTCTAAATTCCAGTGAGTACAAGCTGAATCAATCCAGTCTTTCTTCATATGAAAGTCCTGCCATCCCAGGAATCAGTCTGGTGAACCTTCTCTGTACTCCCTCTATGGCAAGAATGTCTTTCCTCAGATTAGGAGACCAAAACTGTGCACAATACTCCAGGTGTGGTCTCACCAAGACCCTGTACAACAGCAGTAGAACCTCCCTGCTCCTATAATCAAACCCTTTTGCTATGAATGCTAACATATCATTCGCTTTCTTCACTGCCTGCTGCACCTGCATGCCTACTTTCGATGACTGGTGTACCATGACACCCAAGTCACATTGCATCTCCCCTTTTCCTAATCGGCCACCATTCAGATAATAGTCTACCTTCCTGTTCTTGCCAACCTCACATTTATCCACATTATACTGCATCTGCCATGCATTTGCCCACTCACCCAACCTATCCAAGTCACCTTGCAGCCTCCTAGCATCCTCCTCACAGCTAACACTGCCTCCCCAACTTCGTGTTGTCCAAAAACTTGGAGATGTTGCATTCAATTCCATCGTCCAAATCATTAATATATTTTGTAAATAGCTGGGGTCCCAGCACTGAGCCTTGCAGTACCCCACTAGTCATTGCCTGCCATTCTGAAAAGGATCCGTTTACACCTACTCTTTGCTTCCTGTCTGCCAGCCAGTTCTCTATCCACATCAATACTGAACCCCCAATACCGTGTGCTTTAAATTTGCATACTAATCTCTTATGTGGGACCTTGTCGAAAGCCTTCTGAAAGCCCAGATATAACACATCCACTGGTTCTCCCTTATCCACTCTACTAGTTACATCCTCGAAAAATTCTATAAGATTCGTCAGACATGATTTACCTTTCATAAATCCATGCTGACTTTGTCCAATGATTTCACCACTTTCCAAATGTGCTGCTATCCCATCTTTAATAACTGACTCTAGCATTTTCCCCACTACCGATGTTAGACTAACTGGTGTGTAATTCCCCGTTTTCTCTCTCCCTCCATTTTTAAAAAGTGGGGCTACATTAGCTACTCTCCAATCCTAAGGAACTATTCCAGAATCTAAAGAGTTTTGAAAAATTATCACTAATACATCCACTATTTCTGAGGCTACTTTCTTAAGTACTCTGGGATGCAGCCTATCATGCCCTGGGGATTTATCGGCCTTTAATCCAATCAATTTACCTAACACCACTTCCCGACTAACCTGGATTTCACTCAGTTCCTCCATCTCATTTGATGCCCGGTCCCCTGCTATTTCCGGCAGATTATTTATGTCTTCCTTAGTGAAGATAGAACCAAAGTAGTTATTCAATTGGTCTGCCATGTCCTTGTTCCCCATGATCAATTCACCTATTTCTGACTGCAAGGGACCTACATTTATTTTAACTAATCTTTTTCTCTTCACATATCTATAAAAGCTTTTGCAGTCAGTTTTTATGTTCCCTGCCAGTTTTCTTTCATAATCTATTTTCCCTTTCCTAATTAAGCCCTTTGTCCTCCTCTGCTGGACTCTGAATTTCTCCCAGTCCTCTGGTTGGCTGCTTTTTCTGGCTAATTTGTATGCTTCATCTTTTGTTTTGATGCTATCCCTGATTTCCCTTGTTATTCACGGATGCACTACCTTCCCTGTTTTAGTCTTTTGCCAAACTGGGATGAACAATTGTTGTAGTTCATCCATGCGGTCTTTAAATGTCTTCCATTGCATATCCACCGTCAACCCTTTAAGAATCAATTGCCAGTCTATCTAGGCCAATTCACGTCTCATACCCTCAAAGTTACCTTTCTTTAAGTTCAGAACCTATGTTTCTGAATTAACTATGTCACTCTCCATACTAATGAAGAACTCAATCATATTATGATCACTCTTGCCCAAGGGGCCACGCACAACAAGACTGCTAACTAACCCTTCCTCATTACTCAATACCCAGTCTAGGATAGCCTGCTCTCTCATTGGTTCCTCTACATGTTGGTTTAAAAAACTATCCCACATACATTCCAAGAAATCCTCTTCCTCAGCACCCCTGCCAATTTGATTCACCCAATCTATATGTAGATTGAAGTCACCCATTATAACAGTTTTACCTTTGTTTCACGCATTTCTTATTTCCTGTTTGATGCCATCCCCAACTCCACTACTACTGTTAGGTGGCCTGTACACAATTCCCACTAGCGTTTTCTGCCCCTTAGTGTTTCGCAGCTCTATCCATATCGATTCCACATCCTCCAAGCTAATGTCCTTCCTTCTATTGTGTTAATCTCCTATCTAACCAGCAACGCTACCCCACCTCCTTTTCCTTTCTGTCTATCCCTCCTGAATATTGAATATCCCTGGATGTTCAGCTCCGAACTTTGTTCACCCTGGAGCCATTTCTCCGTGATCCCAACTATATCATTCAACTCATCCACCTTATTGCGAATGCTCCTTGCATTGAGATACAAAGCCTTCAGGCTTGTTTTTACAACACCCTTATACAATTATGTTGAAAAGTGGCCCTTTTTGATTTTTGCCCTGGATTTGTCTGCCTGCCACTTTTGCTTTTCACCTTGCTACCTATTGCTTCTACCCTCATTTTACACCCCTCTGTCTCTCTGCTCATGCTCATTTGGCCATTCGGCCCATCGAGCCAGCACCGCCATTCAATGTGATCATGGCTGATCATTCACAATCAGTACCCCGCTCCTGCCTTCTCCCCATATCCCCTGACTCCACCATCTTTAAGAGCTCTCCCTTGAAAGTATCCAGAGAACCAGCCTCCAACTCTGAGGCAGAGAATTCCACACTCACATCTCTATATGTGAAAAAGTGTTTCCTCATCTCGTTCTACATGGCTTACACCTTATTCTTAAACTGTAGCCCCAGTTCTGGACTCACCCAACATTGGGAACATGTTTCTAGCGTGTCCAACCTATATTAATCTTATATGTTTCAATAAGATTCCCTCTCATCCTTCTAAATTCCAGAGTATACAAGCCCAGCCGCTCCATTCTCTCAGCATTTGACAGTCCCGCCATCCCCGGAATAAACCTTGTGAACCTACGCTGCACTCCCTCAATAGCACAAATGGCCTTCCTCAAATTAGGGGACCAAAACAGCACCATTCCAACATTTGGAGAAATTACTTACTTACGTACTTACTTACATTCGCTTTCTTCACTGCCTGCTGTACCTGCACGTTTACTTTCATTGACTAATGAACAAGGACCCCCAGATCCAGTTGGACTTCCCCTTTTCCAAACTTGACACCATTTAGATAATAATCTGCCTTCCTGTTTTTGCTACCAAAGAGGATAACCTCACATTTATCCACAATAAACTGCATCTGCCATGCAACTGCCCACTCATCCAACCTGTCCAAGTTACCCTGCATTCTCATAGCATCCTCCTCACAGTTCACACTGCCACCCAGCTTTGTGTCATCTGCAAATTTGCTAATGTTACTTGTAATCCTTTCATCTAAATCATTAATATATATTGTAAATAGCTGTGGTCCCAGCACCGAGCCTTGCGGTACCCCACTAGTCACTGCCTGCCATTCTGAAAGGGACCCGTCAATCCCTACTCTTTGCTTCCTGTCTGCCAACCAATTTTCTATCCATGTCAGCACCATACCTCCAATACCATGTGCCCTAATTTTGCCCACTAATCTCCTATGTGAGACCTTATCAAATGCTTTCTGAAAGTCCAGGTACACTACATCCACTGGCTCTCCCTTGTCCATTTTCCTAGTTACATCCTCAAAATATTCCAGAAGATGTCAAGCATGATTTCCCCTTTGTAAATCCTGTTACTGTTATCCAAATGTGCCGCTATTTCATCTTTTATGATTGTCTCCGGCATCTTCCCCACCACTGATGTCAGGCTAACTGGTCTATAATTCCTTGTTTTCTCTCTCCCACCTTTCTTAAAAAGTGGGATAACATTAGCTACCCTCCAATGGAACTGATCTTCAATCTATAGAACATTGGAAAATTATCACCAATACGTCCACGATTTCTAGAGCCACTGCCTTAAGTACCCAAGGAAGTAGACCATCAAGCCATGAGGATTTATCAGCCTTCAGTCTACCCAACACCATTTCCTGCGTAATGTGGATTTCCTTCAGTTCCTCCATCACCACAGATCCTCTGGCCACTAGTATATCAGGAAGATTGTTTGTGTCCTCCTTAAGGAAGACGGATCAAAAGTACCTGTTCAACTCATCTGCCATTTCCTTGTACCCCATAATAAATGCACCCTTTTCAGTCTTCAAGGGTCCAACTTTGGTCTTAACTAATTTTTTCCTCTTCACATACCTAAAGAAGCTTTTACTATCCTGCTTTATATTATTGGCTAGCTTACCTTCGTACCTCATCTTATCTCCCCGTATTGCCTTCTTAGTTATCTTCTGTTACTCTTTAAAACATTACCCAATCATCTGGCTTCTCGCTCATCTTTGCTATGTTGTACTTTTCTCTTTTATTTTTATACTGTCCCTGACTTTCCTTGTCAGCCACAGTCGCCCCTTACTCCCGTTGGAATCTTTCTTCCTCTTTGTAATGAACTGACCCTGCACCTTCTGTATTATTCCCAGAAATTATCGTCTGCCATTGTTGTTCCACTGCCATCCCTGCTAGGGTATCTTAATCACCCAAAGGCTTATATATCTTATCCCTCAGAATCCTCTCCTGAACCTTGCCCACCACAGATGTTAGGCTTATGGCTCTATACATAGAAACATAGAAACATAGAAAATAGGTGCAGGAGTAGGCCATTCGGCCCTTCAAGCCTGCACCTCCATTCAATATGATCATGGCTGATCATCCAACTCAGTATCCTGTACCTGCCTTCTCTCCATACCCCCTGATCTCTTTAGCCACAAGGGCCACATCTAACTCCCTCTTAAATATAGCCAATGAACTGGCCTCAACTACCTTCTGTGGCAGAGAATTCCAGAGACTCACCACTCTCTGTGTGAAAAATGTTTTCCTCATCTCGGTCCTAAAGGAATTCCCCCTTATCCTTAGACTGTGAACTCTTGTTCTTGACCTCCCCAACATCGGGAACAATCTTCCTGCATCTAGCATATAGTTCCAAAGATTTTCCTTGCAGCATTTCTTAAATAGAGGCACCGCATTAACTACCCTCCAGTTTTCCGGCACCTCACCAGTATCTAATGATAATTAATATATCTCAATCAGGGTTATTGCATTTTCTATACCTTCCCACTGTGTCCTCGGATTTATCTGATCAGGCGCCGGTGATTTGTCTACCTTCAAATGCATTAGGACATCCAGCACCTCCTCGACCATAACACAGACTGTCTTGAGACAATTCCATTAACTGTTCCAAGATCCCCAATCATCATATATTTCCCCATGGTAAAAACAGAGGAGAAATACTCATTGAGGATCTTCCCTAGCTCCTGCATCTCCACACTTAGATGACTGCGTTGGTTTCAGAGGCTCCCCTCTCTAGCTACCATCCTTCCCTTATAGAACATTTATTTGGATGCTCCTTAATATTATCTGCCAGCGCTCTCTCTTGCTCTCCTTTTGCCCTCCTGTGAATATCCTGTGGAAAGGAATTCGGTAAGTTTCATGGAGAGTAGTAGCTCAGCAGCAATTGCTTCCATTTGTAATTTTTTTTTAATGCAGTTGTGCCGTGTTTAATATTTAAATATTAATATTATTAAATATTAAAAGAGAATGGAGCAGCTGGGCTTGTACACTCTGGACTTTAGAAGGATGAGAGGGTATCTCATTGAAACATATAAGATTGTTGAGGGCTTGGACATGCTGGAGGCAGGAAACATGTTCCCGATGTTGGGGGAGTCCAGAACCAGGGGCCACAGTTTAAGAATAAGGAGTAAGCCATTTAGAACAGAGACGAGGAAACACGTTTTCTCACAGAGAGTGATGAGTCTGTGGAATTCTCTGCCTCAGAGGGTGGTGGAGGCGGGTTCTCTGGATACTTTCAAGAGAGAGCTAGATAGGGCTCATAAAAATAGCGGAGTCAGGGGATATGGGGAGAAGGCAGGAACGGGGTACTGATTGAGGATGATCAGCCATGATCACATTGAATGGCGGTGCTGGCTCGAAGGGTCAAATGGCCTACTCCTGCACCTGTTGAATTAATGTCTATTGTATATTGTCTAAATAGCAAAATTGTCTAAACACAAAATTATGGATGTTTATGTTGACTTTTATGTAGTTGAGTGTCTTGTTCCAGTGTCGGGGAGGTCGAAGCTCCCGCGATTGTGGCAGTACAAGCTCCTGCAGCTTGGCGCTCCCGAAAGTCGCTCTCTAACAAACGACCTTGAGCTCCACGACGTTAAAGTCCACAGGTTTCCACGGTTGGCGCTTCCGAGGTCGATCCTTGGCAAAGGGATCACCAGCTCCTCGATGTTAGGCCGCAGTGCGGATAGAGATAGGATACGGAATAAAATCTCATCTCCGTCAAGGTAAGCATTTTTAAAACGTTTCCCCCAAGCCCCCCATCCCACCCGCCACATAAAACAAGGCTAAAGAACACTAAAACATACATTTAACACATACTAAAAAACAACAAAGAAGGAAAAGGACAAGACAGACTGCTGGCGAGGCAGCCATTGAGGCGCCTGGTGTATAAGATCATGATGAATAGATCAGGTAGATGCACCGAGTCTCCTGCCAAGACTAGGTGAATCGAGGACCATGGGACGGAGAAGAGATTTAATAGGAATCTGAGGAGTAACATTTTCACACAAAGGGTGGTGGATGTATGGAACAAGGTGCCAGAGGAGGTAGTTCAGGCTGGGACTATCCTAAGCAGTTAGACAGGTACATACGTAGATAGGACAGATTTGGAGGGATATGGACCAAATGCTGGCAGGTGGGACGAGTGTAGCTGGGACATGTTGGCCGGTGTGGACAAGTTGCACCACCTCTTCTGTCCTAACCTCACTTTTCATCTCTGGCCTTTGTCCAACCATTAGCCAATCAACCTCCCTCCCACCCCCTCCCCTCATCTGTATCCACCTATTGTTTGTTTTTTCCTGTCCCCACTTCTCTTCCATATTTCTCCCCACCCCCCCCCCCCACCCCCCCCCCCCCCCCACGCCCCCACTCGCTCCCCCCCACAATCAATCTGGAGAAGGGTCCCGACCTGAAACATCACTTATTCAATTTCTCCAGAGATGCTGCCTGATCGCTGAGTTACTCCAGCACTTTGTGTCTTCTTTTGTGAACCAAAATCTGCAGTTCCTGGTGAGGAGCATCACTGCCGCACTGGGCATCTTGGTGTCATTTTATTTTGGCAGATTCCTTCTTCTTTACCCCAATCACAGGCAGACAGACACAACTTTGCCAGCCGTCTGTTGCCGAGGCAACTGTAGGCATTCTCTGCTGAGCGACAACCAAAAAACACATGCATTTATTTTTGTTGAGCTTCTGAAAAAGAAAACGAGTGCGTTATTCAGCAGTTTGGAGGCAGCGGAGTTTCTGCCTGGCTTGGAGGGTGGAACAGATTGTGGAGGCATGTAGCTATGCACCAATCTATCCACAACAGGCTGTGTGTAACGCAGATGTAGCGATCAGAACAAAAGTCATTGCAAATAAAGAGGTGAGTTCTGGGAATTACAACTATGGAAATCCCACCCAGAAATCCAGTGTGAGATCAAACAGATTAAGATGTTCAAATGTCCAGAGCACAATATTGAATATATTTTTACTGCCCCTTCATCAACACTATGTGGAATCATGCTTGATACAAGCGGGGAAAAATTAACATTTAATTACAGGAGGGGGTCAGAGTGACCACCCTCATGGGAAGGCAATAAAAAAGGACATCGGCACATTGTCTAGCCAGATTGACCCCTGCAACTCCGACCCAGTACCGCCACTAGGACAATGGACCTTTACGGCCAAGTTACTCAAAAACAGAATTTCATTAAGAATGACAATAAAGTACCATTGAACCATTAAACCATATTGGGCCAGCAAGTTTAGTTTAGAGTTTAGAGCGCGGAAACAGGCCTTTCGGCCCACCGAGTCCTCACCAACCAGCGATCCCTGCACATTAACTCAACCTTACACATACTAGGGACAATTTACATTTATACTAAGCCAATTAGCCTACAAATCTGTACTTCTTTGGAGTGTGGGAGGATACCGAGGATCTCGGAAAAAACCCATGCGGTCATGGGGAGAAGTACTAACTCTGGACAAAAAACCCTGGATCTCTGGCACTGTAAGGCAGCAACTCTACCACTTCTTGCGTATGGTATGCACAGCCTAAAGCTGTAGGACAACTTGTTCTATTTGATCTAATTTGATTGTGCACGCTGGGTTGGTTGCATTTGTCGGAATAGGGCGGACCACGTGAAGGTTGCAATCTTCCACCCCAACTCTACCGCTCCGCCACCATGCCACCGACCATGTTGTTGAAGAACAACCTGCTGATAGCAGCTTGGAAAACAAGTTATCTGAGTCATGAGTGAACAAGTAAATAAGGGCCTGTCCCACTTAAACTGCCGGCGACCTTCACAGTCATAGCAGGTCTGGATCCCCCCCCACAACAACGTCTACAACAACCTACCACCTAATCGACGTCAAGCAACGGTAAGCTACCGCCAACCGGCGAACTAATCGTCGCGACTAAGGACATCCACCTATGACCACACCTACGACAACCTACGACAACACAGGCGATAACCAAAGTCAACCTACATCCACCCACGACAAGCTACGACATGCAACGACCCTATCGGCGACAACTGAAGACAACTGAAGACAACTGAAGACAACTGAAGACAATTCAGTCGCCGGTAAATGTTGCCGGTTGACGTAGGTAGTCGTCAATAGAATTCACTGAAGTCAGCACCCGGCGACAACCTGCGCCATCCTGGCGACAACCTACCACAGCACCTACGACAGGAGAAGACAAGCTACGTCAAGCCCACAGTCGCCAAAAAGTTTTGAACATTTCAAAATCCAGCGATGGCCAGAAAAATGTCACGACTCTTTAAGCGGCTTGAGGAGACTATTCACGACCATATAGGCGTCACCACGCGACCATGTGAAAACAGCCTAGTCGATGAATTCCCCGAAAAAACGCCTAAGTGGGACAGGCCCTTAACAAGATGCTTTCTTAATATGAAAGTTAACAATTGTTAATATGAAAATAAACAAATGGAGATCTGAGTAGAAGAGTAAAAAATGGGAGTATTGATGATGTCAATGTGTCTGACAATGTCAAATCAGGAGGAGAAATACAGAGAACAAAAAAGACTTAATTTAAAGGAGAAAACAAGAAAATAATAAATATAGAATCTGAACACATACCCAAAATCTCAAATAATTCCCACACCGGAAGAATTACAATAATGAAGAACTTCTAGTGCCAGACAACGTGATTATCGGCCATTGATAATTATCATGTGGTTACTATGTCATTACTAAAACTACATATCTATGAACATTTTGTTTGTATCCACCACACAAATGCATCAGCTTCATAACATTCACATCAATAGAAAAGCAGGAAAATGTGTTTTCTTGAGTCTGAAATCGAAATCATTATGCAAATCAAAGAGCGTTCCAGTTTAATCCCAACTGTCTAGTTCAGGGGTCGGCAACCCGGTTCTGCCTCGGGACCGGGTCCCGGGTCTGTGAGTGGTTGGAGGGCCACATCTATCGCCATAGTTTATATACTTTGACATATTTATATATTTAAGAAACATTATGCCTACTGAACATAGGAGTTAGTTTGAGACACTGGTATTGAAACAACCCTCAAGAATGTTAAGATCTACCGCGTTTATTGTGCAAAAACAACAATTTAATTTCACACAACCATTTAGCACAATTTAACATTAACATCCACTACAGTGGAATCAACATTCCTCAAAGTTTCCCCCTATTCCCCGCCCCCTCCCCCACATAAAACATATGAAGAAACACCAAAACAAACCCTTAACACACACTCAAAACAACAAAAACAGAGAAGGGCCACGACAGGCTGTTCGTGAGACGGCCATTACGGATTCACCCTTCTTTGTCCGCTGGCTGGAATGGTTCCGGGACACGCTGAGCAAAAATAAATATGACTGAGGGCTGAATGCTTGCGGAAAAAAAAATGCCTATGGGCCGGATGATTTCGAGTTACGGGCCGCATAGGTTGCTGACCCCTGGTCTCGTTCTTGGTCTATAACATTAATGGCTATACAGCCAAATACTACTTACAGATGAGAGTTTCTGTCCATATATCACCCTTTAACTCTTTAGACTTTCGCCATGCCCTGATAGAATGAAAATTATCTTTAGTACCCTACATCTATCTCCCACCCCTCCCCCAGTACCACCAACCCCCCCCCCCCCCCATCCCCCCACCCACACCCCCTAATCCTTCCACATTATTAACTTCTCTGCTAAAATAGTGGCTCTTTTTCATCCATTATATTTGCATAGTGAACCCAACAACTGCCTTTTGCATCATCAGTTTCACTGTTAAAAACATAGATTTGTCTGCTTTACTATTGATGTGGATGTTATGATGATACTGTGCTTGTGTTACAGATACAAACAAAATGTCTGTAGATAATTAGATCAGTACAATTGTGTAGATGTCAATTAAATTTCTGCTAACAATCTATTCTGTCCAAAGAAAACAATCCCAGCTTTCCATTCTTTCCTCATGGGTTAAAATCCTATCGATTGTGACAATATCCTTATATATTGTCAATATACTCTTGGTTATGCCATTGTATTCCACCGGCAATGTGCATGGGTATGGTGTACTCCAGCTGTAACTAGTTTTAGAATTTCCTTCCTACATTCATATTTTATTAAATTAATACATACACGCAGTAAGTACTGAGCATGTTAGTCAGAAAGGAACAGAGGTTTTACTGAACCTTTTGCTATCAGTTCCGATAAAATATCAATAATCTGAACATTAAATCCATTGATCTCTCCCCAGGCAATGCGTACAGCATTCCCAATATTTTGTTTCTTATCTATATTCTATGATTTGGCTAATAAAATATTGCATTTACCTTCTTAATCTATCTATCGGCCTCATTAAATTCAGGGTAACTGTGTACGCAAGTCATGGATTTCCTTTTTCTATTTAATTTCATGCATTAATTTAAAACATTTTACAGCCATTTATGAATGTTTTAATTATGCAAAACTCAAAGAAAGCATACCAATCTATTCTACATTGCAGTTCATTTGCTCTGAAATATTTGCTTTTGCTTGATGCCATCCCTCTCTGCCAGAATATTATTCATTTGAGCCAAGTGGAATAAATAAAAATACACACTGGCACTTCAGTGCAGTACCAAGGGACTATTGCATTTTAGGGCACACCACATATCACACAAGGCATCAAATAGAGACCATGCCTAAACTTTATGTTGAGTCCCATGGTACTATCCAGGTATGATAGACTACATTTATCCCAGTCAATATCTGAAACAGATCATTTATCTCCTTGATGTTTTGAGGACCTTGTTAACTGTGAATTGGCTATAGATTTCCTACACTGCACTGCTCCAGACAAAACGTTTTTAAATTGCCTTTGGTGCGCGACAGATGCCTAAGTTCAAAATGTTTATATTCTTCAATTTTTCATTTTTTAAAGTGCTTCACATGGTTGGACTAATACCGCCTTGATTATTCACCACTTAAAAAATGAACAGCATAAAGGTTATCTTTGTTGTCAAGAAAATTTACTTAATAAGACATTACTTGTTGTGGTTTCCAGGATTTATCTTTAATAGAATACAAGACTGTTTCGCTCTTCCTAGTGACTGGATGATCCCAAGCCCAGGTGCTGTCTGTGTGGAGTTTGCATATTCTCCCCGTGACTACGTGGGTTTCCTCTGGTTGGTCTGCTTTCAGGACAAAAGGACAAAGGACAAAGGACAATTATTGTCACATACACCATTTCTGGCGTAGTGAAATTAGAGTTGCCATTTGCAGCACACCAATAAAAGTAAGACATCACATTAAAGAAGAATTTAACGTCTATATTCCTAAAAGTCTGATCTTGACCGCTTTTGGCTCGCTGTGCTGTGATTACCGAGAGAATGCCGCGACTTACGGCCAGCATTTTTGGCCACCTCGCTCAGAGCCCCCCTCTGCCTTTCTGGACCGGAGGATTTTTCCCATCGATGAAAAATCAGAGAGATATTAATGTTTTTTTAGATTTTCCATTCTCTCTGCTGCCCCTGCTGGTGGGAGGGGGGAGGGACCATAAAACACGGAAGTGGTGTGCCTCACTCAGTCTCGGCAAGATGGAGGAAGTCAGAGGATCATGTATCTCTGAGCTCTGAATAACACTGAACACATGTCTACTCAACTATGAGTGCCCTTAAATGTGGTTTGAAAATGAAAATATGGTTGGTTTGAAGTAAAAAGGCACTGCCTGCAATGGTTGTTTGGGGGTTTGTGTTGAAGTGAAAAGGCACTACTGCAAATGGTGGCTTGGGTGCTTTGGGTTGTAGTTAAAAGGCACTATTTCAAATGGTGGCTTGAGTTCTTTGGGTTGACGTTAAAAGGCACTACTGCAAATGGTGGCTTGGGTGCCTTGGGTGCTTTTGTTTGAAGTTAAAAGGCACCTCCGCAAATGGTGGCTTGGGTTATTTGGGTTGAAGTTAAAAGGCACTACCGCAAATGGTGGCTTGGGTGCTTTGGGTTGAAGTTAAAAGGCACTACTGCAAATGGTGGCTTGGGTGCTTTGGGTAAGTTCCTGTTTGCACTGTATATTGATTTTAGGTAAAACACTACCACTTACGGCTGTAATTTTAGGCCATCTTACTCAGTCCTCCTCCACACAGCAGGTGGAGAGGATTCTTCCCTTCAATGAAAAATAAAAGTGTTATTAGTTTTTAAAAAATGTAGAGAATCTCTCTCCTGTCAATCACACCTTGAAGGCCACACCTTTTCCAGTGGGAGGGGGAGATGTTATAAAACCCGGAAGTTTGGGTGTGGCTCAGACTTTGCATGATTGGGGAGGGTGAGGTCATGACTCTGTCTAAGCTGTGAATTAACTGAACACACTGAATGTCTACTGAACTGTGTTTGGTGTCTTGTGTGGTTTATGGTGGTTTTATGGTGGTTTTGCCATGCTTGAAATGGTATGAAACTGCATTTGAATTTGGTGGCCTTGCACCCTGCATGAAAAGTATGAAACTGCACGAATTTGGTGGCCTTGCACCCTGCTTGAAGTGGAATGAAACTGCACTTGAATTTGCCGGCCTTGCACCCTGCTTGAAGTGGTATGAAACTGCACTTGAATTTGGTGGCCTTGCACCCTGCTTGAAGAGGTAGGAAACTGCACTTGAATTTGGTGGCCTTGCGCCCTGCTCGAAGTGGTAAGAAACTGCACTTGAATTTGGTGGCCTTGCACCCTGCTTGTAATGGTAGGAGAATTGATTTGAATTTGGTGGCCTTGCACCCTGCTTGAAATGGAATTTCAAGGAATAGCCATGAGTCAACTACCAGCCCACCAGCCGTGAGTGAGCTGCCAGCACATCAGGCTTGAGGGACTGAGCTGCCACCCCAGGAACCCATACCAGCGCTCCAGAAAGCCCCCCCCCAGTGGCCGCCAATATTGGAACTGGTGGAGAGGTGGAATATTGCGTCGGGGGACCAGCCCTCCCGTGTGAACATGGGACCCAACAGGTCCCATTTAGTCTAGTAAAACATAAAAACATCCCCCCACAATGGTTCCCACTGTGAGGGAAGGCAACAAATTCCAGTCCTTTTTCTCTTGTTCACCCCGTACTCGGAGCCTATTTGAGGCCCTTTGAGTCGCCGCAACGGCGGCCCGATGGTTCAAGCCCTCCCGCCGGATGATGGAGCTCGGGAGAACACTCTTCAGTGGCTTGGAGTGTCTGGAACATATGCTTGCTGCCAGAGACCGCGGCTCCTGAAGTCCACAGGCCGCGCTGGTCGGAGCTCCGACACTGGCGATCTCGGCGAAAGATCCCAGGCTCCGCGGTGTTTAAAAGTCAACGCCGTGGCGGGTGGATGCTCCGCAGACCCCACAGCTCCGCGATGTTGGGAGTCGGTGGTCTCAGCACTCCGGAGCTTACCACACGGTGACCTGGGTAAGGCATCGCCCGCTCCGTGATGGTGCTGCAGCGCTGCGCCACCGCCAAGGTTCTAGGACCTCCAAGACAAAACTTTTTAACATGCTAGAAAATTTAAAAAAAGGTGTAAAGACGGACAGCCGCAGGCTGGGCAGCCATACTTGACGGCACCCCCACTCCAACATCCCAAAGACGTGTGGGTTTGTAGGTTAATTGGCTTCTGTAAATTCCCCCTGGTACAAGGAGTGGATTGAAAAGTGGGATAACAGTCTTTTTCAGCGTTATCACGAAGAATAGTCATTGCTCTGCCTTCTTGACCAGCACAGTGGTGTTGGTGGACCATATGAGGTCCTCTGAAATGTGTGTGCCCAGAAACTTGAAGCTGGACACTCTCTCCATGCTGTCCCCGTTGATAAAGATTGAAGCGTATTCCCCATTATGTCACCTTCTGAAGTTGATGATCAGCTCCTTGGTCTTAGAGGTGTTTAGGGACAGGTTGTTGTCTGAGCACCAGTCCGCCAGGTTCTGCACCTCCGCTCTGTAGTGTGTTTCATCACAGTTGGTGATCAGCCCAATAACCATTGTGTCGTCTGCAAACTTGATGATGGTGTTGGTGTCGAATGCAGGGACACAGTCGTGGTGTGAAGAGGGAGTAGAGCATGGGGCTCAGTACACAGCCTTGTGATGTGCCGGTAATTCAGGATCCAGTCGCATATCGACGAGCTGAGGCCTAGCTGGTGGAGCTTGGTGGGGATGACCGTATTGAAGGCAGAGCTGTAGTCTATGAAAAGCATCCTCACGTACGTGCCCTGTCTCTCCAGGTGAGTCAGGACAGTGTGAAGAGTCAGAGAGATGACATCCTCTGTGGATCTATTTGCCCTGTATTTGAATTGTTGCGAGTCCAGTGAGGCAGGGATGCTGGATTTGATGTGTGAGAAGACCAGCCTTTCAAAGCACTTCATGGTTATTGGTGTTAAGGCAACCGGACGGTAGTCGTCCAGGTTAGTGATTTTTGTCTTTTTCAGCACCGGCACTATGGTAGCTGACTTCAGGCACTTGGGGACCGTTGCCAGAGATAGAGACATCTCTATAAGCAAATATTATGAAAACTGTAATGAAAATACAAGCCAAATGTGTGACTCTTTCATGAGCTATGTATCTTGACAAGCTTTCTAAAGGGAAGATGAGTAGCTTTCGTTTAAAAGCATGATTAAGTTGTATTCAGACAGGCTCCAGTTTGAAATTATTTTCAAACAGCAAGGCAATTTGATTCAGAAATTGATTATCATTTAAAAAGTTATTGCTGTCTCAGTAAAAATCATCATTGTTTGTTGTGAACTAATTTTCATGCATTTATCGTATCAACATGTTACAAAATGAAATTTCAAGAACACTTTTCAAGCAATCAGCACAAAGAATGTTGAATAATTATAATTCCAATTATAACCGGGCCTTTAGTACTTAGGACATACTTCAAAAAATCTATACGGTATTTGCTTTCAAAGTGCTCCTGAGATTTAGCAGGGATATAATATTTATTGAAAAGCATTGGCAAGTTTAAAATGGAACATAGTGATAAGCTGTATGCCAGCAGCTGATAGGTACCATGCCAACCTATCCAAACTAAATTTAGGTTTCTACATCAGTGAGAGCAGCTTTCCAGCAGGCCTGGCATGTGGCCAAGTGTTAACAGGGCAGTTGGGCAGGATGGGAGGCCATCAGAAGTTATGGTGTGGGGGAAATTGTGAGCAGCAATGTTATTGCAGTGTTTATTGCAGAATTTTTTTATAGAAATGTCCAAAAGATATAAAAAATATTTATTTCCAGATGCAAAGAGTTTTATTAATGGATGCTCCGTTCCCATCTTTACCAAGAGAACTTTTTATGTACAAGTACTTTTTATTTTGAAGGCTCCAACTTTTAACATAAAAAAACATTATTTTACAGATGATCTACAAAGTTCTTCCATTGAGAACTTAACAAAAGGAGCAAACATTTTAGCCTTAATTCCCTTTAACCAAGTATATTTGCTGCCTGCGCTGTGAAGGTTGAAATTATGAATGCACTGCTTGCACAGACAGATAAACAGCTATTTTATGTTCTTTGATGTAATTTCTGCCACTCAAAAGAGAGGCAAATATATTATACAAGAGGCAATTATATTAAGAGTCTCATGCCAGTGATGAGAAAGATGTTGGGGGGGGGGGTTATTTGGGGCAGGATCATCCTGTTGGTTAATCACTGGCTCAGCCATGATCATATTATGATCAGCCATGATCATATTGAATGGCGGTGCAGGCTGGAAGGGCCGAATGGCCTACTCCTGAAACTATTTTCTATGTTCTATGCCTAAGTAAGGATAGTCAGCATGGTTTTGCAAAGATATCGAGTTTTTGGAAGATGTTGTCAAGAGGATTGATGCAGAGTTTTTCGAAGATGTCGTCAAGAGAATTGATCAGGGCAGAACAGTGGGTGCTGACTATTTGGACTCGACCAAGGCCTTTGACAAGGTCCACATGGTAGGCTATTCTGGAAGGTTAGAGTACATGGAATCCAAGGTGAGCTACCAATTGGATTCAAAATTGGTTTGGAGTAAGGTGTCAAATGCTAGTTATGGAGAGTTGTTTTACTGATTGGAGGCCAGTTTAGAGCTACAGGCAGGCTCCGGAGTGCTGGGAGGTGGATGCCTCGGGGGGGGGGGGGACTGTTGGGTCCATTTGTCTCACCTATCACACCATCTGCGCGGGAGAAACAAAACGACTTTTCTTTCGCCCAAATCATCCCGTGGGCCATTATTTTGACAGCCTGCTTTAAACCAATGCCCTTGCCGGGGATCCCTGGATAAGAGCTCCGACTGCTGGCCCTGCGGTCTGCGGTGCTTCTGGCTGCGGTGTGGCGGGGACTTTCGATCTTCGACCGCCAGCCTGCGGCCTACGCCATCATGAAGTCGTGGTCTCCAGTGGGGAGGCACCAATTCAGGACTTACCTTGTCTGCACATCTGGACGCCCGCAGCGGCAACTGCGGAGGGTTGTGGTCCCGACCACGGGGGAAAATGGAGGACTGACCAAACTTTGTGCCTTCCACCGCAGTGATGAATGCTGTGGTGGATGTTTGTGTAAAATTTTTATTGTGTATTGTGTTTTTTTTATTGTACCGCTGCTGGAAAATTCATTTCAATGCACTTTATGTCACGTGTCGAATAAAATTTGACTTGACTAGTTCTTGAATCACATATCCCGGGAAAAAGACTATTTATTCACCTTATATATTCCCCTCATGGTTTTTACTCACCTCTAAAACAATTTTTGCTTTATTTTGAACTTCCAACACCTGCAGACTTTTGAGCGTGAGAAATTTGTGATCAGTGTGAGTGTGAGAATTTTGTGAAATGCATGACTCTCATGCTCAATGTGTGAGAGTTGGCAGCCCTGCGACATTAACAACTTGAATGACAAAGCAGTTAATATTTTTAATAAATTTGCAGATGACACAAAAAATTGTGGTATAGTAGACATTGAGGATGGATATATTTTACGACAGTTTCAAGATCAGTTGTGAAGTTGGGCCAAAGAATAGCAAATGTAATTTACTAACCGACATCTACTACAAACCCACTGACTCTCATGAGTTTGAAAAAGGGTCTCAACCCGAAACGTCGTCTATTCCTTCGCTCCATAGATGCGGCCTCACCAGCTGAGTTTCTCCAGCTTTTTTGTCTACCTTCGATTTTTCCAGCATCTGCAGTTCCGTCTTAAACACCGCATATTATACGATTTTTTTAACACTCTCTCTACTTACATTGCCACTTTCAGGGAGCAAGAAACTTGGACCACGAGATTTCTCTCCACATCAATGCTGTTATTGGTCTTGCCATTAACTGTATATTTTCCACTTACATTCAACCTCCTAAAGTGCAGCACCTCACCCTTGCACGGATTAAACTTCATCAGCCGTTTCTCCGTCCATATCTGTAAACAGATTCATATCGCACTGTATCCTTTGACAGCCTTCCTCACTACCTGCATCTCAAATGTTACTACTGTATCTTACTTACTGTAACTTACTAACCAACCTATCAACATTTACATTCAAGTCGTATATATATATTTCACAACGGAAAACCTCTGTTCACAGATCTCCAGCCAGAATAATAGCTGTCCACCATTACCCACAGTCTTTTTGGGTATCGGAATCCAAACTAGCATGTCTCAATGGATCACATGTATCTTAATCTTCTGGATCAGTTTACCATGAGGAACGTTATCTAATACCTTACTAAAACCCTCCTCAAAAAAACTCGATCAAATTAGTAAGAGATTACCTGCTGCCGGCAAAACCATGCTGTCTGTTCCTAATTATCTCATTCTCTTCCAAATGCAAGAATATCCTATCCCAAAGAATTCTTCCCAATATCTTCCCTACCATGGACATGAGGCACACCAGCCTATAATTTCCTAGAATATATCCACAGTCCTTCTTAAGCAAAGGAACAACGTGGGATTACTTTCCAGTCTTCCAGGGTGACTGTCGCTAGAGGATTCAAAAATATTTCTGAATGCCCGAATTAGACATTAAGATCTCGTCCAAATTAGTCATTTTTCTTTCATTGAATTTTTTTACTCATACGTCATACCCATGTTACTCCAATTTTTTTCACTATTAGCAGTATGATTTAAAGCATCTGTTAAAAAGATATTAAATTGTCCATTTAGCCATCACAGTATTGGAAATAAGTTAATATCCCAAAATCTAATTATAAGAAAATATTTAGCTTATTCCAGGTTTGAATGTCAACCTCACGTTAGTCGATGCACTATTTGAAAAACAAAATTTCTTAGGCACCTGGCCTCTATCGTAGAAAATGTAGCAGATAGATATGGCTTTGATATTATGATTACTGTCAAACAATGTTAAAATGTAAACAAAATTTTAAAATCACTTTCATTTAAAACATTATTGAACAGTCTGTCAAATACTGGAAGCGCAAACAGGATTTGCTGTGCATTGCAAGTTGGGCATATCTTTTAATTCCCATAGTCAGGATTTTTCAGAATGATATTCTTCGCATAGTCTAAAGCATTTGCAAAACTGGTACTTTCCTTGACAAATGTTTTTTGACATAATTGGAAATGTCGGCATTGCCTTTACCTGGATGAATATTGATGTATCTTTAGTCAATTCTCAAAACATATTTCAGACTGGAACCAGTGAGGAAGAAAAAAAATAGATTATGATATACAGGATGCTTGAAGGATAGAGAACCATGTCTTCTCTATAGCTTTTAAACTCTCATCATGTGTGTGTGTGTCTTTATATTTTCGCCAAAGCGCCCGTTTCATACACAAAATATTCCACGAGCTTCGAGTGACGTCAGGGGGAGGGCCACATTTAAATTAACGTCCCTGGGATGGCAGGACTGTCATATGAGGAAAGATTGAAAAGACTAGGCTTGTATTCACTGGAGTTTAGAAGGATTAGGGGGCGTCTTATAGGAACATATAAAATTATAAATGGACTGGACAAGCTAGATGCAGGAAAAAAATTCCCAATGTTGGGTGAGTCCAGAAACAGGGGCCACAGTCTTAGAATAAAGGGGAGGTCATTTAAGACCGAGGTGAGAAAAAACTTCTTCACCCAGAGAGTTGTGAATTTATGTAATTCCCTGCCACAGAGGGCAGCGGAGGCCAAGTCACTGGGTGGTTTTAAGAGAGAGTTAGATAGACCTCTAGGGGCTAGTGGAGTCGAGGGATATGGGGAGAAGGCAGGCACGGGTTATTGATAGGGGACGATCAGCCATGATCACATTGAATGGTGGTGCTGGCTCGAAGGGCCGAATGGCCTCCTCCTGCACCTATTTTCTATGTTTCTATGTTTCAATCAATAACCGACCTCCTGAAGATTCTTGTGTTTTCTTACACTGCACAAAGTTTGGGGTGACCATGGTTTCTCAGACTGAGGACACAAAGCATCCCTTACAGTGACCCGTGAGTGGCAGTTCAGTCTCTCTACAATTACAATGGACAAATTCTAATTAGCACTTAGGCCATTGCCTGGAATCACTTTCCACAGTCACCACACAGCTGAATTTACCCAGTCCGAAAGACAAATCTTTTGGTACCCTGGACATCTATAGAACGGCCTAAAGAGCAACAAAGCCTTAAATGAAGTATTATAGCTCCACCCTGTATGTTTTGACTGTGTGTGAAAGATACATCTTCTAGATGCTCTGGGACGCATCCTCAGTGATGTGACCTGGGGTCATTGGGTGTTTCGGGTCTCACAACATCAGACACCCTCGCCCAGGCGACCCAGCCGGCATTGTTCTAAGCGTTAGAAAAGTAATCCAAAAAGTAAAGAACTGAAACAATTTATTACACTTTCATTTATAATGTTATCAAAAATTCTTAAAATAAACTTATAACATTGAACAAAACATTTAAAAATGCATCTTGCCTTTGCCTTTCTTCTCTGCAACCAGCAGGTTTGCTGGACTGTTTCAGATTTAATGTGCCACAAACCCAAGAGCTTAATAGCTGGATGATCCCAGAAAGATGTAATTATGACACTGCATTTGAAGGAACTACCATTTACCAGGAAAACCCAAGTCTTTATTTCAGAATTAGACCAGAATATTTAAAGCAATTTGCAAACATGCATAACAAATTTAATGGAACAATTAGCTGAAAATGCATTAGTGAGCAGGTCAAAAATCTTATAAATTGGAATATTGAATGAGTAAACAATATAGTCTTCTTTTGGATATTTTTCCCAATTTTCTTTCCCAGCTCAAAAGCTAATCATTTGACATTCAGTTGTGAAAATTGAGTCAATTCGTGCAAATAAAAATCAGGACTCGGGTCCTGCAAAAATTCCAGTATTTTCAGTTTCACGTCAGACTCAAATTCCTCTTCAGAACAATGAATGAAGAGCACAATCTCAGATTTTTTTTTGTTTCAGTGATAGTTTCTTCTTGTGTCTTTCGTGAGTTTGGCAAAGAATATATAAACCAGCTAAAGCTCAGTCAGGAAATAAAGCACAAACTTTAGTTGCAAATATAGCTTTACTGTACAACGCTATAATTGTGGCCAATTTGTGCAAAATACTGGCCATACTTAACTCTACTGAGTTTCATAAAGTTAACAAGCACCGCAAAAGACAAAACAGGTTTTCATCAAGATATTGGGAGTTCTCCAGGCTTGATAACGTAACTTTTTACAGAATTTAATCATCTTCACTTCAGTATCAGCACAAAGTTCAAGTTGCTCTCAGTTTCCATTGATGCTAATGGCCAAGTCCAGTCACTTTATTTGTAAAACAACCTGTCAAGAGAGAATTTCATAAATTTAAACTATTACCAAGTGTATATCAAGCAATTTCTAAGTTAACTTACTGTAAACAGGGTGGCAGAGTGATGCAGCGGTAAGGTTGCTACCTTGCTGCGCCAGAGAGCCGGGTTCGATCCTGACTATGGTTGCTAGCTGTACGGAGTTATATGTTTTCCCTTGAACTGCATGGGCTTTCTCCGGGCACTCAGTTTCCTCCCACACTCTAAAAACAGGTTTGTAGGTTAATGGGCTTCAGTAAAATTGTAAATGATCCCCTAATGTGTAAGATAGTGTTTGCGTATGGGATGATCGCTGGTTGGCGTGGACTCGGTGGGCCGAAAGGTCTGTTTCCGCGCTGTTTCTGTACGGTCTAAATCTCTAGAATAGAATAGAATGCCTTTTATTGTCATTCAAACAGCTTGGTTTGAACGAAATAACATTTTCTACAGTCTTACATTTCAAAAAAACCCAAGACCCACACTTAACACAGTTTACACAAACATCCATCACAGTGAATCTCCAACACCTCCTCCCTCCTCCTCCCGATGTTAGGCCCTGCTCTGAGTCCTATAAACCCCGCGATTCCAGCGGGGGAAGTTGCCGTTGCTGGACCTCCGAAAAGCGGTCTTCCACCAGGGACCTGCGAACTCCCGATGTTCCTGTCCACCAGGCCTGAGGCCGGGGCCTCCAAAGCTCCGAAGTCGGGTCGCAGCCGTGCACCACCCAAGCTCTTCCCGCTCCGAAGTCAGCCAGCTCTGCAATGTCAGGTCCGCAGGCTCTGCAACTGGAGCCCTCAGGTTGGTCCCAGCCGGAGGTCGCCGCCGGCTCCACGATGTTAGGCCCAACGACACCGGAGACCCGACAGGGAAAAAGTCGGGTCCCCGAATGGGGAAGAGACTAACGGTTTCCCCCACCCCCCACATATATACAGCTAACAAAAAATTATAAAAACTAGACTCAAGACATTTTTTTTGTGTTTGTTAAATATTTTTATTAGACGTAAGTACATATTAATAGAATATACTTCTCACATGCATTCGTAATATTATTAATATTAACAATTATGTCTTATTTGTATTTCTATACTTTTTTTTTTTAATTGCAGATAGGAAAAGATAGGGAAAAATAAAGTAAAAGTAGAAAATTTAAAAAAAAGGAAATGAGTGGAGTATTAAACAGGTTATCCATCATTGGAGATATATCCATAATTTGTTATGTATGATTCTTCATCCATTCCTTTATTCAGGCTTCAGTCAGGCTCTTGTACCGAGCCATTTTGACCCTTTAAATATTCAATAAATGGAGACCATATCCCTCTGAAAAGATCCAACTTGTCCAGTAGGACAAGCCTTAATCTTGCCAGATGAAGTGTCTCCGACATTCCTGTAATCCACATTTTGGTTGTGGGGGATGTAGGACCTTTCCAGAATTTCAATATTAATTTTTTCCCAATTATTAAACTGTAATCAATAAAAATTCTTTGATTCGTTGTTATTAATTGATCTGTTTCTAATATTCCCAATATTATTAATTTTGAGTCAAGGATCAGATTCATATTAACAACATTCAAAATTATCTTAAATATTTCTGTCCAAAATATAGTAATTTTTATACAATTTGTAAATGAATGCGTTGTTAGCTTCTAAATGCTGACATTTATCACATATGGCAGATACATTTGAAAAAATACTATGTAGTTTGGATTTTGAATAATGTAGTCTATGTAATATTTTAAATTGTATAAGAGAGTGTCTAGCATTTAATGAACAATAGTGTATATGTTGTAAACTTTCATCCCATACTTCAAGTCTGATTAATTGACCTAATTCGTTTTCCCATGATTGTCTATATATTTCTGTCATTGGAACATTGTTTTCCAATAAAATGTTATAAATATATGATATCAATGTTTCTGTGTTCGGGTGTTTATTTAGACATTCATCTAAATTTTCTGTCTTTCTATTTCTGATTTCTTGTGTGTTTGCTTTTACATAGTCTCTAATTTGTAAATATTTAAAGTAATCTTGTGAATGTAATCCATAAATTTGCTGTAATTCTTGAAATGACATGAAAGAGTTTTCCCTATAGAAATCACCCTTATCAATTCCATAGTTTTTCCATTGTAAATGGAATTGTCCATGATTGAAGGTTTAAATGTAACATTATTTACAATGGTTAGGGCTAGTGGTATACATATCAATTTTAATGTTTTCTTTATTTGTTTCCAAATACATATCCCACTTTCTATTATAGGATTTTCACTATAGATTTTCTTACCTAGTTTAATATTAGGGAATAAAATTGAGCTCATTTCAAAAGGCGAACAATCTTCTTTTTCCATTTTTAACCAGATTGGTTGTTTATCTATCTCTACTAACCACAAATTCATATTTTTAATATTAACTGCCCAGTAATAAAACATAAAGTTTGGCAGTGCTAGACCTCCATTTATTTTTGATTTACATAAATGTTTTTGATTTATTCTATGGCTCTTATAATCCCAGATAAAGTTGGTGACTATAGAATCAACCTTCTTAAAGAAATTTTTAGGAAGATATATCGGAATCAATTGGAAGAGATATAGTAATTGCAAGACACACATTTAACAAGACAAAAATAAAAAATAAAAGACAGACGGACTGTAGTCGAGCTGCTGCCGATAGGCGCCGCCACACCACAATAGTCTAAAGTCTAAACATAGTCTATAGTCTAAAGTCAAACATATTAAGGAACCATTATAGTTTGTTCTGTTTAGGAAGCTAACTAATATAAGTCGTTCATGATGAGAAGGATGTGTTATTTTTGGCCATATTCATTATTGTTTAATGTATTTGTATACCACAAAAGCTGATGAATGAACTTTTGAATCATTTACTGAAACATTTTAGTGAAGCTGGCTGATGATACTGGAAATGTTTTGTGCCTGGTAACTCACAATCTCACCCTCAGCTATCTAGATTTCACTTGGTACCTATTAAATGATGGGTTGTCAATTTACATTGTAAAATTGAATCCCATACTGGTTTGTGACAGGATTGAACTTGCAGGGACCCCAGGTAGAGTAATAAAAATCTGAAAGCAATTCACCCTGGGTCAGTGTCATACATCTCCTTAAGATCGTAAGTCAAAAATATTATCAAGTGCAATATAAACTTTTAATATTTTCTGTTCTAGCAAACATTGAATGTTAATTCTGTTCAATTTTTGCAGCATAAATATTTGTATTCCCTTGCCAAATAGATCATTCTGTTCCAAATTCATTTGAGATTGAAATTACAAGACCTCCACATTCTGTTTACCCAGTATTTTTACTATGATTTTTCTACACCATAAAAAAGACTGCCAATATTAGATGCTTATTTCAAATGTACATTAATTCCACTGTAGAAAGGTTAAGAACTCCAAAAATTACATGAATTTGATTTGAAGTGGTTTTCGCTTGTGAGGTCACAGCACATTTACGAATCTCTGCAGTAATAAAAGTATTGGACATAGAGGTATTTCACATAGGTTACCATTTTGTGAAATTTCATGACAAATATTACACGATATTACATGATCTGACATAAATTTGCTTTTTTTCCACATCGGAGATGTTTTCATTATTAATTTCTTGGAAATAAACCTAAAGAAAGTCCTTTTGTAATGAATGATCTATCCAGGTTCTGACCTTGATGGCAACCCGTTCAAGGTTTATAGTATACACCATTCTACCTGTTATCTCCTCCTAAAGGAAGGTCAATAAAAACTTCCAACATTTTATCTTATTCAGTCTTACTGATTAAAACAACTGCTTTAGATACTACTGATTCAAACTGAGAGGACAAGCAATTTACAAGACAGATCTCTTTGCTAAATTGGATATTTCCCAGAATATATTCCAATCACATAATATAATCCCAGTTACAGGTCTACTACCGATTGTTCCGACAACTAATGGTCCGGCACCTCCTTTAATCCGGACAAAAATACAAAAGTGCACATGAAGCCCCTACACCTGCTCCCCACCACCACCCCCTCCCAGAAATGTGGTGCCTAGGCAAGATGAGGCAGCTGATCTCAACCTCATCAGGACTTCCACGCAGATGTGAAGGTTGAATTTGCTCCTGCAGCCGGGGCTCTGGAATTACGGCCGAGCCGCAGCCGGCAGCTCCATTCCCATAGCAGACTTCCAAGACCATCTTTGTGGGCCGGTATCTCAGATCATCGGCTGCTAGGCGGACTGTTCCGGTACCCTTGGACTATTCTCACAAGCTGTGACCCCCGTCGGTCCAGCAAAACAGATAATCCAGAAAGGCTCTGGAACAAAGGGTGTCGGAAAATCAATGGTGGACGTGCACTGATGAATATTAAAATATAAAAAGTAATTGTTTAAAGAATCTTTAGTTATTGGATTCTAATCCTGTTTTGTTAACAATCTTGCACTTCTAGTAAAATTCCAAGAATGCACTATCCAGTTATTTAGAGTACAGGGATAAGGCTCTGCTGCTCTTTGACTCTATTCAGAGATGACCATGGTTCAACATCTAGCTCACCGAGTGCTGATTCCCACTCTCTCTCCCGGACAGACCAGAGCTCAGGTTGCATCTCACCAGCAACCCCATGTCACACCAGGGCATGGGTTCCCACGCTGCCATCCATCTCACTCGGGGCTCCATTACGCAGTAATGCATTCTGGATACACAGTCAGCATCTGTGAAATTAGTACAGCTGACTCTCATAGACAAGGCTTTGGTATCATCAGAAAACTCATTCAATTTTATCAAAATATAGATGGCAATATATTCCAAACAAAGCAATGTGTTAAATGTCAACAGCAACCCCAAGTTTCCAACTGAAATACTGATGAAACATAGAAAATTCATGCCTGAACATTAATTATGTCATAAAAGAATGTGCAATAGAAATGGAAATGTGTAATAGATAACTGAGTAACAAGGGAAATGTAATGGATTAGATTAATGCACCTTCATCTCCAACATTCAAGTTCAAATCTATTTGAGATTGATGGAATTAATACAAGTATTCTGCTGTAGCGTTGATGGCAGATATTCGGCAACTGTGGCAGGGTTTGATTGCCATCACCTCCCACAAGGCAAGAGACAGCTCAAGCGACAGCGAAGCATTACTCCCTGAAGGGCTCAATGCGTTCTATGCACGCTTTGGTTGGGAAAATACTGAGCCCCATATGCCCTGATGGTATTACAGTCACAGAGACCGATGTCAGAAGATCCTTCAGGGGGGTGAATCCTCAGAAAGCGCCTGGATCTGATGGTATACCCGGTCAAGTTCTCAAACCTGTGCAGACCATCTGGCTGGAGTTTTTGCGGACATTTTCAACCTCTGACTGAGGTCTGAGGTTACCAGCTGCTTTAAGAGGGCATCAATATTACCGGCGCCCAAAAAGAGTAAGGTGACGTGCCTAAACTACTATCGACCAGTGACACTAACATCCGTGGTGATGAGGTGCTGTTAGAGGTTGGTTATGGCGTATATCAACTCCTACCTCAACAAGAACCTCTACCCACTAGTTTGCCTACCGTCACAACAGATCAACAGAGGATGCGATCTCACTGGCTCTCCACTCCGCACTGGACCACTTGGACAATGAAAACGCTTACGTCAGGCTGTTGTGTATATTGACTACAGCTCGGTGTTCAATACCATCACCCCCTCCAAGCTTGGTACCAAGCTCACGGAACTGGGTCTCTGTGCATCCCTCTGCAATTGGATCCCCGTCCACAGACCACAGTCTGTTCGAATTGGCAGAAATAATACACCCTCATTAACAATCAGTACGGAGCACCTCAAGGTTGCTTGCTCAGCCCCCTGCTCTACTCACTCTATACTCATGACTGTATAGCTGGACATAGTGCGAACTCCATCGTCAAGTTCGCCAATGACACCACCGTTGTGGGACGAATTACAGATGGCGATGAGTCAGAGTATAGAAGTGAGATCGACCAATTGATCAAATGGTGCCAGCACAAAAACCTGGCTCTCAATATCAGTAAAACCAAACCAAAGCACATCAGCACCTCCACTTCCTAAGAAGATTACGGAGATTCGGAATGTCAAAGAGGATTCTCTTGAACTTCTACAGGTGTACAGTAGAGAGCATACTGACTGGTTGCATCATTGTCCGGTTCGACAAATTGAATGTTCGGGAGCGGAAAAGACTGCAAAAAGTTGTGAACATTGCCCAGTCCATCACCTCCCCACCATCAAAGGGATTTATCAAAGTCACTGCCTCAAAAAGGCAGCCAACATCAGCAGAGACCCACACCATCCTGGCCTCACACTCATTTCACCTCTGCCATCCGGAAGAAGGTACAGGAGCCTGAAAATTGTAACGTCCAGGTTCAGAAACAGCTTCTTCCCTACAGCCATCAGGCTATTAAACACGACAACCTCATGAAGGCTCTGAACTACAATAGACTATTATTATTATAGTTGCACTGTTTTGTTTATTTTTTGAGGATGTATGTGTGTATACTGTGTTTGCATATTCTGTTGTGCTGCAGCAAGTAAGAAATTAATTGTTCCATCTGGGACACATGACAATAAAACACTTGATTCTTGACTATTGATAATTACCATCATTGCTCAATGAAGCTGACAGCTGTTCTTGCTTAGTTTAATATGGAAACTAAACCATTGCTGTCAGCAATTCAACACACCCTCACCAGGCTGAGCTGTTTGTCATCTTCCCCAATAGAATCAATAAAAATCACTTGAATTGCAAAGATTTTAAGCTATTACAAATACCTATTGGATACCTTACACAATATGGAAAGGTTTTTATTGACACGCCAAGCTATAATTACTACGTAGTAAATGGTGACCCATGAAAACTAATTTCATCTGTGTATGCTCTAATTTCCTCATAAATATTTAAAAAGATGGAATTTTACAATATTACTTTATTTTTAACATATTCATATTTCAAGATTTGTCTGTTTCAATCTTTATTTAGCAACATTTAAAAAAGACAACAACCAGTTCTAAAACATTCACAATTCTTTTTTTTTAAATGGCAGCTGTATAAATCCAAACGCATAATTTCAACAAGCTGATATAGAAACAGATGATGACCTTTAATCTGAACGGTGTTGGCTATTAAATACAAATTTTTACTTGTTGAAGGATAGATTTGTATTAAAACAGTAATGGCCTAAATTTCATTTTAACCCAATAAAGTACATTTTCCCAAGTAAAAATAAACTACAGATGTACGAAACCCAAAATATATCGAAAAATGCTGGAAACATTTAGCAGATCAGGCAGCATTGGTGGAAAGAGGAACAGATAATGTTTGAGATTGAAGACCCATTGTCAGTGCAGGGAAATAGAAAGGACGTTTCTCACAGTACTTCCATGGATAATGCAACGGATAATATAAAACATAACCCATAACATTTACTCTAGGTCTAATGTAGCAGAATATTGCTACATTAGACCTAGTCTTTGAAGGCAGGAAGGAACCACTATATAAAATTGTATTTTAGGTTTTACTGGCAAATAGTTTTATTAAACAGATATACAGCAACTAAGAAATGGCAGTGTTGTAACAGTACATTGGAACAAAATATTTCACAGCATTGTGACACAAGAAACTGCAGATACTGGAATCTTGAGCAAAACACTAAGTGATGGAAGAACTCCTCGGGTCAGGCAGCGTATGTGGAGGGTTTGGACAGGTGACATTTTGAGTCGGGACCCTTCTGTGGAGCATACCACATTTTACAGCATATTTGACATTCTCCCAAACGTGCATTTATTACAGCACAGTAAGGGTGACAGTGTAATCTTAGAAAATATCAATAATTGACACTTAGAATTGAGAAAGAAAAGGGTAGAAGGAAGAAATATGATAAAACCCAAAGCAAGTAAATAAAAGGAAAGATTTTTTTTTGTTAAACTTAAACCTAATCTACTTCATTAAAAAAAATCTAAGAACAACTTACTGTTTGTAGAGACTCCAATCCAAATCCTACCATTCTAAGCACAACTGTAATGCAAGGGTCAAACTGACCATGTTAGCTAAAATGGAGTTGTCAGCTAAATTAGCAGCATAGCATTCCAAACCCTTCGAAAACAGGTTGATGTTCTCGAAGATGTTCCCAAACAAGTTTGCTGAGGAAAAAAAGTACCGCAATAGTTGGGTGGACCACCTATTGGGCATAAACCGGGTGCACAACTGGCTATGTGTGACACAGCCTGATTGGACAGGCTAATGATCGGCTCACAGGAGGGGGTATGGCACAGTCTTAATGGATGAGAACGGCCATAAAGGACCGTATCTGGCTTCCTTTCAGAGGAAGAGAATGTCATGAAGGGTGCCAGATCGACAATAGGTCATCACCCAGGAGCGCTCTTTGCTGTATACTCGTTGTTTGCAAGTGCATACGTGGGTCTATGTGCCTTATTTGGTAATGTCATCAAATATTTTGTTATACAAACTCTGTGCCTGAATACGGTGATTTATTGAACATAACGATGTTCGAGAGACTCCAATTTCAAATTCTACCATTATAAGCTAATGCAGGAACAGTAACAATACTTAAGACGCAACTGTACAAGTATCTGAATGAGCAGGCATGTGGGTTCAGTGTAGACTGCCATGGTGGTCAGCAGAGACATGGTGGGACAAAGGGCATGTTTCTATGCTGTACAACTCAATTACTCTAGTTAGGCCGAAACATTCTTCCAATCACTAAACTAAACACGCACTAGCAAGTTGCAATCTATCCTCCTGAAGACAAGTATTGGCCACTAACAAGCAAAGGCAGCAAATTTCTTAAAACACATAGGAAATTTGATAGAGCTGCAATCTACACAAGTTTGTCAAAGGAAAGGTTCAAATCATCGGACAACTTAGTGATTTGTAATGCACAACCTCTCTTGACCTCACCAAAATTGTTGAACAGTTTATAAATGAATAACAATGTATGACGTAATATTACTTTTATAACACAGCTAAACTTCAAAAATTGTTTTGAATTCTTGGCATTTAAACTCGGACAGTCAAACAAAAAGAGCTCGAGCACTTCCCCATTCAAAGACTTCACGCAAAGCTATTGTACATCCCAGAGCATGACTGATGTCCATATTTTTGTAGATTAAAATGGTGGAAGAAAAGGAAACATTTTCTACAGTGCTTCATTTTAATGTTATAACATAAAAAATGAGAACTACTCAATGCAGTGGGCAAGGAAGAGAAGCTGAGAATGTAAAGTTGTTAAGGATACTTGCCATCAGAGCATAATGCTCCACCAGTCATAGTTTTCAAAAGCATGATTTAGACCAAACTTCTCAGATTCCAACTAATGTTAAACATACTTTTTTTTTGCATCATTGTTATTATGTAACAAGATTTACAACAAACATCACCAAGGCTTTGTCAACAGTAACTCCCAAAACATAATGACTTGGAGAAAATCCACTCCATTGATGCTACATCACAATCCTGGAACTCATTCTCTAACAGCATATTGGAAGTACATACTGCATCAATTCACTGTCATCCCAAATTTAGTTAGGAATGGAACACAACACTGTTGAGTTGGCAGAGAATTGAATCAGTTGAAAATTAGTTCTAGCCCACTATAGATTCACTTTTCATGCTCCGTGCTTGGATTGTTAGGCTGCTCCCTGATGTCTTTTCATAGTCCTATATATATATATATATATATATATATATATATATATATATATATAACTTGCTGGTTCACCTGCAAATTTTGTTTTCAGTGATTAATGCACAAGGGCATCCAAAAGCCTTTGAATATTGACATTTCCCAATTCGTGATACTCTGCTTTTATGTTTTTCCTAAAGTCCTTAAATTATTTGCATATACTACAACCACCTTATATTTACCCATTCACTCAACCTATCTAAAATGGCCTCGATGTGTAGGAAAGAACTGCAGATGCTGGTTTAAATTGAAGGTAGACACGAAATGCTGAAGTAACTCAGCAGGACAGGCAGCATCTCTGAGAGAAGGAATGGGTGACGTTTCGGGTCGAGACCCTTCTTCAGACCCATCAGTCTGAAGAAGGGTCTCATCCCGAAATGTCACCCATCCCTCTCTCCTGAGATGCTGCCTGTCCCGCTGAGTTACTCCAGCATTTTGTGTCCACCTTAAAATTGCCTCTATGTCTGCTAGTGTTGTTTTCATAATGCTAGCCAGTTTCGTGTCATCCGCAAACACATTCAGAGAAATAAAACAACATAGAGTAAAAATAAACCGGTTAGTTTCAAGGTACCAGTGGGTGTCAGAGGATCAGTGTGGAGGACAAATGATGGATCCTGCTCTCTGATCCTAATTTCTAAATGACTATGGTCAAGGTGTTCAAGGGCTTTCTAGGGCTAGGCAATAAACAGGTTAGTTCATATGAATCTTCAGGAAACAGTGGATGTTGATAAACAGCCAGTTTTGTTATAGTAGCACATTGTCATCATGTCAAGTAGACCTTGTCATCGCGCTCACATTTGTACGCTGGATTTATGAAAATACTGTTTCCCGTTTTACAATGCAATCACATAAAATTGAGCACTGGGGATGAAATATAACATTTGTGCACCTTCAAAGTTCAACTGAAATTCAAATTCAAAAACCCAAATACTTTAAAACTACCTTATTTGCTGCCTCCAGAGAGTGAATTAGTGTTTGCAGCTCTTCTTTGTCCATCTCAATGGTGACAGGTTTTAATACTCCATTTTCCTTGACATTGAGGTCAAGGTTCAGCAGTGGTGTTTGAAGAAAAGCAATCTTATCACTTGAAAGAGGTAACTGTAATACAAACAAGTACTAAATTAAATATACATTTAGCTTTCCTTTTGGTTGAATTCAATGGATTAAATATAGTTTGTGCATTTTTGAAGTACTCAAAAGTATACAAGCTGACTTTAAATTCTGCATACAACACATTCAGCATCTTATACAGGTGTTCAAAATGCTTCTGATACTATCCATGGCTCAGTACTAGAGCTGCTTTGGTAAAATTGACTATTTAGGCAAGGATCCAGCAGTTTAAATGCCAAACATTTTCTTGTGAAAATAGAACAAAGGAGGGCCTTTTAGATTATTCAGTTACAGAACTGTTGATTTTACTTCGGAGTCACATGAGTGATTCCATGAAGAAGACCCGCCAGGCCGCATGCGCACCAGTACGTCAGCCGCATCGACGCACGGAGGCTGCGAGGAACGGAGCTCCTCCAGCGGTAAGTATGCAGACTCCAGGTAAATTGAAAACTTTTCACTGGAGTTTGAATCCATGCTGGCCAGTACACTTTACCGAGTGCTAGCATGGAAAAAACAGGGAAGGGAAAGCGGCGTGTTTCAACCGCCCGCGGCAGTTCAGGCTTGGAAGCCCTGCCTCATACCCCTGTTCAGTCGCTTAGTACAGATACAGCGACTGCAGACTTAGTGCTATACAGCACAGAGCCGCCGCCATTAAGGCACAAGGCAACAGATAAGTCTGCTAGGCCCACGGAGTCAGCGGATGATTCCTCACTGGGGCTGGATAGAGTGTGCACACGCCTATCCCAAGTGGAGGAACTGCTGCATACAGTCCTCCAAAGAACTTCACTCCAAGAGAAGGAGTGTCAGCGCTTAGGAAAAGAAGCGCCAGCAGCAACAATGCTGCCAGAAACTCCTTCTCAATTTGAGGCGAGTGCAATAGGCCAGAATAGTCCTGAGGCCGATTCTGATGGGGAAGTTCAGCCCGGAAAAACTGAATTGCCAAATGTTCCACTACTGGCACTTCCATTTGCTGCACCATCAGGAGCAGGTGAGCCACTAGGTGAAGAGCTGGCTACCACAATAAATTACATGGTGTCTCATCAGCTTCAGGAGCTTACTATGAATGAGACAGCCAAAAAACACGAGCCTCCAAGCAACTGTGAAGTATTAAGAGTTCCAACGGTGAATCAAGTCATCTGGGGTCAGATGGGACCCAGTATGTGAAGGTAAGAAATAAAAATGCAAAGAATTCTAAAATTATTGGCTGCTGGCATTACAGCGTTCGCAAGAACAATGGATGGTGGTTATATGACCAGAACACACCAAGAGGCTCTAGGGTTGTTATGCAACACCCATTTTGAGATCAATGGTCTCAGGAAAATGGCTATTAGGCCCACCATTAATCCCAGATACGCTGCGCTTTGCAAGCCAGCAAGTGTTCAACCACCTGGTCTGCTGTTTGGCGCAGATCTAACCAAACAAGTTAAAGAAATAAATGAAGATGCTAAAACAATGAGTCTGATGAGACCAATGATGCCCGGCAGACAGCTGAAGTGAAGGTATCCCAACAAAACCACCTCAGCATCCGGAGCTACTCCAGGGACAAGCTGGTCCTCAGCACAAGGACGTGAATGGTATCCCTCGGTGGGAGCACGAGCGACTATGGGAGCTACTGCCAGAGGCTGGAGTCAGCAGGGTGTACCAGTCACCAGGGAGGTAAGTGGACCTGGTTCTCATAAAACATATTAAATATAACTCAAGAGAATATTGGTGGTAGATTACTGCTTTTTTTATAACGAATGGAAGCAGCTTACTTCAGATCTATTTATCAGAAGTGTAATTCAAGGGTTTCGGATTTAATTTATTCCAAATGTTACTTTACCTTTCCAACATGTTCCTGTTAGAACACTTTATTTCACAAACAGAGATAATACAGGTTCAAGCTGAAATCCCAAAATTATATTACAAAGGTGTAATTGAAAAAACGGACCATCAAGTCCATCAAATTGTGTCAAATATTTTTCCCCGTCCTAAGAGGGACGAAGGATGTAGAATCATTTTGGATCTGACAAAATTAAATACATTTGTACTATATCGACACTTTAAAATGGAAACATGGGTTACGGCCAAGCAACTCATTTATAAAGGTTGTTATATGGCCACAATAGATCTGAAGGACGCTTATTATTCAGTGCCTGTTCATTGCGAGCATAGAAGGTATTTTAAATTCAATTGGATGAATCAATTATGGCAGTATAAAGCACTGCCAAACGGATTGACCTCAGCCCCTAGAGTATTCACCAAATTGTTAAAACCAATTGTGGGGTTGCTTAGATGGTCAGGGCCATGTGATTATGGCCTATTTGGATGATATTTTAATAATTGGACAAACTCAAGCTTTAGCCGAAACATCAGTGGCAGTTGTCAAATCCACATTTGAAAAACTGGGGTTTGTCATTCATTTGGGAAAATCCAAACTTCGCCAATTACCACAATTGACTATTTGGGGTTTTCAATTAACTCTATCAAAATGGTAATTACCTTGCCAATTGGAAAAAGTACAGAACTAATTGAGGATTGTGTAACACTTTTAAACAAGTGTAAACCTTCAATTAGGCAAGTGGCGAGACTTCTGGGGAAAATGGTAACAGCCTTTCCAGCAGTCCAATTTGGGCCTTTGCATTATCAGCAGTTACAAAGAGCAAAAGAACAGGCACTTAAGGTACAAATTGGGCATTATGATAGGCCCATGCAGTTATCAGTTGAAGCAATTACTGATATTTTATGGTGGATTCAACATCTCAAGTAGTTTTAGCATGATAAAGCTGGAACAACCTTCCATGGTTTGCAGACTAATGTAAGTGCACTTGGATGGGGTGCCACAGACACAAATTCAAGTTGTGGTGGAAGATGGAGTTCAAAAGAAGCTGGGCTTCTGCAGACATGGGGAATTAACATGTTAGAGCTTTTAGAATCATTTCATGGGCTCAAAGCTTATTGTTCTAACAAAAGCAGTCTGCATGTTCAGCTCCAGATCGATAACACCACGGCAGTGGCATATGTCAATCACATGGGTGGTATCAAGTCGATATCTTGTGACAGACTGGTAAACCAAATCTGGATCTGGTGCATTGATAAACACATTTGGCGCTCAGCTATTTATCTGCCAGGAAAACATAATACAGTGGCAGACACCAGGTCACGGAAATTCCATGACAACATAGAATGGATGCTGAATCACGATGTGTTCAAAGACATCATTGCCAAATATGGACACCAGATGTCGACTTGTTCACATCTGGACTAAACCACCAGCTTCCCAAATATGTGTCATGGGAACCAGATCCTGGGGCAGTAGCGATTGACGCTTTCTCGCTGAATTGGGGTGGTATGTATATTTATGCATTTCCACCTTTCTGTCTCATAAATCGATGTCTGCTTAAAATCAAGCAGGACAATGCTTCAGGGGTACTGGTAATACCCGACTGGCCCACTCGGCCATGGTATCCTTTGATCCGACAGCTGATGACACAACCTTTGATGACTGTTCCTAAACGAAGGAATTTATTGGTGAATCCAGTGACTAGCGAATGCCATCCGTATTGATTTGTTAATTTGCAGATTCTAAGAAGGCCATATCTGGGACAAGGATTGTCGGGTCGAACTGTCGACATGCTTACTGCATCCTGGAGATCGAGTACTCAAAAGCAGTACTTTTGTTATGTAAAGAAATGGGAAGTTTACTGTGTACAAAATGATATTGATTATTGTACAGCACGTATTTCACATGTTTTGGAATTTTTGTCAACTCTTTACTATGATGAAGGACTGTTATAGTGCAATCAATAACGCAAGAAGTGCTTTGTCATCATATTTAGTGATGAAATCAGACAATCATGCAATTGGATCTCACCCTCTTGTGGTTCGATTTATGAAAGGCATTTTTAATTCCAGACCTCCCAAACCTAGATATATGGCTATTTGGGATGTAAGTATAGTCCTTAAGAAACTACGTGAGTGGTTTCCTTTATCATCTTTGACGTTGACCAAAATTACCATAAAATTGGCCATGCTTATGGCGTTGGTTTCAGCACAAAGGGTACAGACGTTACAAAAATTACAGTTAGACAGAATGGAAACTGCTGTGGACAATGTTACATTTTACATTTACGACCTCCTCAAACAGAGCAGGCCAGGTGTCACAGGTTTTTAAATAATATTTGCAGCATATCCTACGGATCCAGCTTTATGCGTAAAAACACATTTGATGCAATACATTGCAGTGACAGAGAATTTACGTAATATGGAGAAAGGATTGTTTATCAGTTATAAAAAAAACACATAAAAGAGTGTCAGTTAACACTATCTCCAGGTGGCTGAAACAAGTTTTGATTGATGCAGGTATTAACACAGATGTGTTTACATCTCATTCCGCTAGGGCAGCAGCTACTTTGGCGGCCAAAGCGAAGGACGTGCCCGTCAACCATATTATGGCGGCCACCGGATGGGCAAATGAGCTGATGTTTCAGAATTTTTATCATCGCCCGATTGTTGATCCAGGGCTGTTTGCTAATGCCATTTTAAGTTCTGTTTAAATGCCCTGGTATTAAAGAAAAACTATTGATTGTTTATATTATTAAATAAACCCTATTACTACATTGAATGCAATGTTACTACTAATGCATTATTTCTCATTCAAGTCAATCAATGCAGTGGGATGCCGAGTTTGTAATCTGCGGCATGAAATCACAAAGCTTTGAACTCTTCACGGAATCACTCAGGTGACCGAAGTAAAATAGTAAGATTAAACGAGAACTTACCAGTTTGAAGTTTGATCTTGATTTTATGAGGAATTACGTTGGTGATTACGTGCCCACCACGCCCAACCCTCTCTCATGAAAGATCACCTGGTAGTTCTCGAGTCACTGATCTTACTGATTACTTCGGTGTTGTTTATTTGTGATTTCATACCGCTGCTTTGAAGATTGGTGCGCATGCGGTCTGGCGGGTCTTCTTCACGTAATCACCAACGTAACTCCTCATAAAATCAAGATCAAACTTCAAACTGGTAAGTTCTCGTTTAATTTTACTATTAATGAACTGTTAATGGAATGTCCTTGTAATTGTTTTGCTGCTAAATAAACACAAAACTTCATTATTATGTTACATTAGATTAAAACCTAATACCTCAATATACGAGTAGAAAAGTTGTTTCCTATGTATTCAAATCCACTAAAGTCAATTGAAATGAGATAAATATTTGAACTAAAGTTTTCTTCAGGAATATGTTCAATTGATGACAATTTTTTTTCAAATATACACTTCAGCCCCAAGCAATTTAATTTTTGCAGACACAATAATAGTTTACCATGCCTTTCCTGAAGATCAGTCAATTATGATTGTAATTATTAACCTTCTGGTGCACAGCTCATTGAGTTCTGAACTGAGGCACATTGTTGCAAATTCAAAACAGAAAAATCATATTCTGTTACAAATATCCTGTGGGTGCATTCAGGATATAAAATCTAAGCAATGCAGCTGGCACCTTTCAATCTTTAACATGAATGTTTTCAGCTCCCATGAATGTTTTCAGCTCCCATTAAAATCCTATCCTCACCTTCAAAGCCCTTCAGCCCACAATGTCTGTACCAAACAGGATGCCAAAACCAAATCATATCTGTATGCACATAATCCATATGCCTCCATTCCTAACATATGCATATGCCGATCCACAAGTTTCTTAAATGCCACCATGGTATCTGCCCCAATCACCATCCCTCGCACTCACCACCCTCTGCGTTAAAAACTTGCCCCTCACTATTCCTTTAAACTTTGCCCCTCTCACCTTAAAGCTATGCCCTCTAGTATTTGATTTTTCCATCCTGGGAAAAAGCTTCTAACTGTCCACCCTATCTATATCTGTCAGGATTTTATATACTTCTATCATGTAAATTTTCATCCAGCAAACTTTTCATCATCCAAAAGTACACAAAGTGCAGGAGTACATCAGTGGATCAGGCAGCATCTATGGAGAACATGGATAAGTGACATTTCAGGTCAGGACCCTTCTAACCTGCTTAGTTACTCCAGCATTTTGTGTCCTTTTGTGTAAACTAGAATTTGCAGTTCCTTGTTTCTACCTTCCTCTTCGTCCATTTTGCCATGGTTGCACTGTTGAGTTTATTTTGTGAAAACATTCTGTTTTGTAAATTTCCATGATCATTTCTTTGCCATCTAAACTGCCTGGTAATCCATGATGATTAGTTTACTTTCAGTTCCTTTAAACTGTTCAGAAAAAAAGGATGCAAGATATTCAGGATTAGCTCAGTCATAACTCTGAGGCACTAATTTGCACCTAGTGAGTTTATCAATAAGATTTAAGGTAGGGTTACTTGTCCATGTGTCTCCCCTCTAACATTGCATCGCTACTCTGGCAAATTGGATCTTGAATTGGATAAGTGACAGGATACTGTGAGTAACAGTCAAGAGTTGTTTGTGCAATTAGTAGCCTGTGACTAATCGTGTACCACTGCATTTATCTATCTAGCTCTATCTATATTACTAAAAGTCTGATCTTAACCGCTTTTGACTCGCTGTGCTGTGATTTCCGAGAGAATGCCGCCACCTACAGCTGTCATTTTTGGCCACCTCGCTCAGAGCCCTCCTCCGCCTTCCAGGACCAGAGGATTTTTCCCATCGATGAAAAATCTGACAGATATTACTGTTTTAAAAATATTCCCCATTCTCTCTGCTTCCCCTGCTGGAGGGAGGGGGAGGGACTATAAAACCAGGAAATGGTGTGCCTCACTCTTGTCTCTGCAAGTTGGAGGAAGCCAGTGGTGTGCCTCACTCAGTCTCTCTGAGCTCTGAATAGCACTGAACACATGTCTACTCCACTGTGAGTGCCCTTAATGTGGTTCTTAAAAAGGTTCCAAAAAATGTCTAAAGGTTGTAAAATGGTTGCAGAAAGTGTCTCTATTGGTTCTAAAATGCTTGCAAAAAGTCTCTTTTGGTTCTAAAATGCTAGCAAAAAGTGTCTCTATTGGTTCAAAAATGCTTGCAAAAAGTGTTTCTTGCTTCTAAAATACTTGCAAAAAAGTGTCTGTTGGTTCAAAAATGTTTGCAAAAAGTATCTCTATTGGTTCTAAATCGCTTGCAAAAAGTGTCTATTGGTTGTAAATTGCTTGCAAAAATTGTCTCTTGGTTCTAAATGGTTGCAAATAGTGTCGATTGGTTCTAAAATGCTTGCTCAAAGAGTGTCGATTGGTTCTAAAATGCTTGCTCAAAGAGGGTGTCTATTGGTTCTAAAATGCTTGCAAAGAGTGCTGATTGGTTCTAAATGGTTGCAAAGAGTGTCTATTGGTTCTAAATGATTGCAAATAGTGTCTATTCGTTCTAAATGGTTGCAAAGAGTGTTGATTGGTTCTAAATGGTTGCAAAGAGTGTCGGTTGGTTCTAAAATGGTTGCAAAGAGTGTCTATTGGTTCTAAAATGCTTGCTCAAAGAGGGTGTCTATTGGTTCTATAATGCTTGCTCAAAGAGGGTGTCTATTGATTCTAAAATGTTTGCTGAAAGAGGGTTCTATTGATTCTAAAATGCTTGCTGAAAGAGGGTGTCTATTGATTCTAAAATGCTTGCTGAAAGAGGGTGTCTATTGGTTCTAAAATGCTTGCAGGAGGTGTATATTGGTTCTAAAATGCTTGCAAAAAGTGTCTATTGGTTCTAAAATGCTTGCAAAAAGTGTCTCTATCGGTTCTAAAATGCTTGCAAAATGTGTCTCTATTGGTTCTAAAATGCTTACAAAAAGTGTCTATATTGGGTCTAAAATGCTTGCAAAAAGTGTCTATTGGTTCTAAAATGCTGCTTGGCCAGAGTGACTTAGCTGCCAGCCCAAGAATCCATTTGGCCCACAATGTCCATACTAGCCCTCTGGAATCCAGTCTCTTTGACCCACAACACACATACTAGTGCTCCAGAAAGCGCCCCCCCCCCCCCCACCCCACTGGCCAGCAATATTGGAATTGGTGGAGAGATGGAATATTGCATTGGGGAACAGCCCTCCCGTGTGAAGCTGGGACCCAACGGGTCCCACTTAGTCTAGTATATATTTAAAATCTGGATGCAGATGAAGAACTTTATGATGACCAGGTTTATAGCTGATCATGGGGAGAATAGCCTTCAGTTGCAGAAAATCATTTATTAGTTCAAAAAATGGTCAAAGAAAGGCCTGATCAAATTTAATCCTGAAAAGTCTAAGGACCAGGAAGTCTAAGGACCCTAAAAACAGGAAGGCAGATTACTATCTAAATGGCGTCAAGTTGGGAAAAGGGGAAGTACAACGGGATCTGGGGGTCCTTGCATATCAGTCTATGAAAGTAAGCATGCAGGTACAGCAGGCAGTGAAGAAAGCGAATGGCATGTTGGCCTTTATAACAAGAGGAATCGGATATAGGAGCGAAGAGGTCCTTCTGTAGTTGTACAGAGGCAGCAAACATGTTCCTGATGTTGGGGGAGTCCAGAGCCAGGGGCCACAGTTTAAGAATAAGGAGTAAGCCATTTAGAACGAAGACGAGGAAACACTTTTTCTCAGAGAGTGGTGAGTCTGTGGAATTTTCTGCCTCGGAGGGCGGTGGAGGCAGGTTCTCTGGATGCTTTCAAGAGAGAGCTAGATAGGGCTCTTAAAAATAGCGGAGTCAGGGGATATGGGGAGAAGGCAGGAACGGGGTAATGATTGGGGATGATCAGCCATGATCACATTTAATGGTGGGCTGGCTCGAAGGGCTGAATGGCCTACTCCTGCACCTATTGTCTATTGACCAACAAGGCTAGGATACACAAAATGAATGGAAGGGTTTCAGGAGTATTGAGGAACAGAAGAAGAACCTTGGTGTACAAGTCCAAGGATCCCAAAAGGCAAAAGCAAAGATGGATAAGTTGGTGAAGATGTCGTTCAGGATACTTGCGTTCATCATCCACATTATCAGCTGTAACATGAGGTCGTCTACAGGTAGGACATGGCTGGAGTACCGTGTGCCGTGCTGCTCACCCAGCAAAAGAAGGATGCGATTGCACTGGTGGGTTGCAGAGGAGATTCATCATGTATTTCAGTGATGAGGAGAGACTGGAGTGGTTGGATTTATTTCCCAAGGCAGAGGGGAATTCTCACTGAGAATTCTAAAATTATGAGCAGCATAGAAATGGTAGATAGTAAAAAAAAAACTTTTCCCCTTTGCATAAGTGCCTGCAAACAGGGGACACATTTTTAAGTTAAGAGATAGAAGATTCAGACAGGATTTGATGAAAATTTTTCCCTCACAAAAGGGAAGTCTATATCCGGATTGCACTACATGGTGTAAGGTGGAGACATGTACTGTCACAACATTCAAGTGTTGTTTAGATGAGCATTGAAGCCTCATAGTATTGAAGGCCAAGGGCAACGGGGTCCAAAATGTAATTAATATAAGTGTAACTAATGCCTGGCAGACATGTTGGGCCAAAGGACCTGATTGCATGCGATATCAACACTAACATTATTGCAACAATATTATTGGGAAGGAATCTTTGCTTAAAAAAATGATCATACAGTAACCCAATAGGCACAGCCCGTTTATTGCAATACCTTTAGCTGCCAATCAAAATCCTGTAGTTGAGCAGATGTCACACTATTGGTTTTCTCAATTAATGCCCATCTGAGCTCCTCTTTTCTCACTTTTAAACAGCTAAAAATAGCTTCTTGATGGGCTGCACTTAGTCCATCCAGTTGCTGTTGAACCTTATATAAAAAAAACAAGTTATTAAACACGTTTTAATGACTGAACATAATATAAATCATATGTCAGAACTGAAATTAATTGCCTTACTGTTGAATTAATACTTTAAAGCCTGAAAGCTAATATTCTAGTTAAGGGCCTGTCCCACTGTATGAGGTAATTCAAGAGATTTCCCCTGATTCGAACTCGGAGAATGTCAGTAGTGGGTCCGTAGGAGTTTGTGGATGTCTCGTAATGGCGCGTAATGCTAACGGTAGGTACTCGGGAAATCCGGTAAACTCGTGACGTTTTTTCAACACTGCAAAAATTGTCCACGAGTAAAAAAAATACTTGTGATGAGAAAAATTGTTGCTTTTTACTCGTACGAGCCGCTAAGACACATCCACGAACTCCTACGGACCCGCTACGGCATTCTCCGAGTTCGAATCGAGTGGGAAAACTCGGGAGAACCCTTGAATTACCTCATACAATGGGACAGGCCTTTTAGAAGACAGTTCAATATTAAAAACACTAGACTATGTCATGGCAGAAAGCCAATAGAAATGATTTTGAATTGTTTCAACGTTGACCAGACAGAAACACCAAAGATGATAAACGTTCCTCCTCTGCTGGAAATGTACTTGGTTTTATATCTATACATTCCATCTTTCCAGTTATTGAAACACCTAGGAAATTACTAACATTGACCTTCCATGTACTCAATCTATAACACAAAATGTTTTTAACATCTCATGTCTGCAATAACAGTATTAATACTGTGCTCTCGTTCAATAAGTGAGGTTTTTGACTTCAACATTCTTTATTCGGATATTTAATCAATGGCTCCAGTCTATAATTTTACAAACATGGAGTCTTGGCAGGCATTTTAATTTTAGAAAGGCATTGATGTTTATTCTACTGTGGAATGTGTCTGACAAGCCCAGAATTCATGTCCCACCCTTATTGTTCTTGAGAAAGTGCTAAGCTCCGTGTTTGGAACATGCAGTGTTTTTGAACTCCAACTGCAATACAAAAACACAAGGAAAGAGTAGATCACCTGGCTAGTCAAGCATGTCTAACTATTCAATATAATTTGGGCTGTTCTGCTCAACCCCTCTTCAATGCCAGATGCACTTAGCCCTCAATTTTGTGATCTTCCAAATATTTATCTTCCTGCTCTTTAAATATCTCCACTCTTCTAGCCTCCTCAATACATAAGGTAGAGAACTCCAGAGATTCATCATTCTCTGCGAATTCTCTGAGGCAGTTACTCAACTCAGTTACAAAATAAAGCAGCAGTCATTTAGAACCATGTACCTTCACTTGAGGCTCTAGCACTGATGGAAACATCTCAACATTTATCCATATCCGTTCCATTAGGATCTTATCTGCTTCAATATGATTACAATGCATTTGCCTAAATTACAAAGAATGGAGGTCTAAACATTTTAGTAATTCATGAAGGGATAACCCTCCAATTCCATAAGTCTGCCCAATGCATCCCTTCTGAGTTATTGCTAATGCTGGTACATCCTTTCCTAAAAAGGTGACCAAAACTGTAGTGCTCTAGGTATAGCCTCACGAACACCATGTACAAATGTAAAATATTTTTCTATTTTTAAACTCCAAACCCAAGCAATAACGGCCAAATACCATTTGCTTTCTTGACTACTTGCTGCACCTGTCACCTTTATTTTGTGATTTGCATACAAGAAAGTCTAGACCCCTCTGTGGGCCTGTGATTTGCAGTACCTTGCATTTTGATAATAGCCTCTCTTTTGACTTCTCCTGCCTAAATGCATGAACTCGAGCTTCCACACATTAAAGTTAATTTGCTAAATCTTTGTCCAATTGATCCATAACCTGTTGCAGAGTCCAAATATTATCCTCACACCGACTTATTTTAGCTTCTTCAGCAAACTTGAATAGCTTAACTCTGTTCCACCTACAAGTCCAATATAGATCATAAATATGCCAGGGACTGACTCATGGGACATCCTACTATTCACCTTTCTAGTCTGAAAGCATGAGCTTCTACAGATTCTGTCTTCTATGGGATAACCAGTCTTCAATTCATGTTGATATACTTTTTCCAATACTCCGATCTTTTATCTTGTGCACTTTTTTCATACGTGATTATCCTTCACAAAGATATTGTTTTGGTTGACTGCAAAAAGCTTTTCTCAGTGACCTGTTATTTTTTGCTTGTTTGACGACTCCATCAGCTTTGCAACAGTCCTTCTTCCTAATTTTATCATTACCAGCATTTCCCCAACAGATGTTGCTTCCTTGCACATCTAGACCAGCATCTTCCTGTCTGACATTAAGATAACCAGACTCTACCAGCCTACAGATTCCCACTTTTTATCTCTTTCCCTTCATGAGCAAGAGTGTCACATTAGCATTATTCCAATCCCTGATAACTTCCCAGAACTCTGAATTAAAAAAATCTTCAAACCAAAGTTAACAAGAATGATTTAAAGAATGAGTGGGTTAGCATATGAGCATTTGACAGCATTGAGCCTTTACTCGCTGGAGTTTAGAAGGTTGAGGGGGGACCTAATTGAAACTTACAGAATAATGAAAGGCATGGATAAGAGTGGATGTGGAAAGGATGTTTCCACTGGTGGGAGAGTCTAGGACCAGAGGTCATAGCCTCAGAATTAAAGGGTGCTCTTTTAGAAAGGAATGAGGAGGAGCTTCTTTAGTCAGAGGGTAGTTAATCTGTGGAACACATTGCCACAGAGGGCTGTGAGGGCCAAGTCAGTAGATATTTTTAAGGCAGAGATAGACAAATTCTTGATTAGAACGGGTGTCAAGGTTTATGGGGAGAAGGCAGGAAAAATTGGATTAAGAGGCAGAGATCAGCCATGATTGAATGGAGTAAACTCGATGGTCCGAATGGTCTAATTCTACTCCTATAACGTGAACTTGTGAATGTTTCCACCATCTCAGCTGGTATTTCCTTTAAAATCCTTGGATGCAAGCGCAAGTCCAGGCAACTTGTCCATTATTTTTTTCAATACTTCAATCAATATAATAGATTAGTACAGGTTTTTCTCTGCTATTTCAAAATAGTGTATCAACCTTGAGTCTCCCTCTGTGAAGACTATTGCAAATAATTGGTTTTAATTAACTGCCATTCCCTTGCTTCCCGATTCATTATCCAGTCTCAGTCTCCAGGGCTCCCACATTTCCAGCGATGCCAATGCTTATTTGTTTTGATATTACTTGACAACTTATCTTATTATCAACTTTCTCCCTACTTATTGCTTTTCTGGCCAACTGCTGCTGATTCCTCAAAAATACCTCGTGCTTTGGTCTACGATATTATCTCATGCCACTTCATGTGTTCCAGTTTTTTATTTAGTATTTTCGTAGACTTCCTTTGTTAACCATGGTTGGTTTATCTTTTTCATCTAGTCCTACATTTTGATTGGTATATATTAATACTGAACATTATAAAATAGTTGTGTAACGGTGCGGCACGGTGGCATAGTGGTAATGTTGCTGCCTTACAGCACCAGAGACCTGGGTTAGATCCTGACTACGGATGCTTGTCTGTACGGAGTTTGTACATTTTCCCGTGACCTGCGTGTGTTTACTCTGGGATCTCCAGTTTCGTCCCACACTCCAAAGACGTACAGGTTTGTAGGTTAATTGGCTTGGTGTAATAATAAATTGTTCCTAGTGTTAGTGTTAGTGTGCGGGGATCGCTGGTCGTTGCGGACACGGTGGGCCAAAGGGCCTGTTTCCGCACTATATCTCTAAATTAAATACATTGTTCAATTACTGACCTTTCCTTTAGCTTATTTTCCCAGTCTATCTCGATAACTCTTCCTTCATGCCTTTGCATTTGCCTGGATCCAAGTTAAGGACACCGGTTTTAAATATGAGGAGTTCGCACATAAAGTATATCGAGAATTCTACAACGTTGCAATCATTATTCCTTAGCGATTTCCTTAACAACAACATTTCCTATCAATCCTACTTAATTACACCTCACATAACCTAAAATGAATTGTTCCAGAGTACATTGAGTAACATACTCGCTCTCAGAAACGACCCCTGATGCAGTCGACAAATTCCTTTCACGATACTTTCACCAGCAAGATTTGCCAATCAAAACACAGATTGAAATCACCCATGGTAATTGCAGTTCCCTTCTTACATGCTTTAGTGAGTTTCTCACCAGCGCATTGATCTCCAATGAGGGTACACTTTGAAGGCTTAGAGTTTGTTTACTTTTACGTGCCATGCCTTATTTCCACCCAATCCAATATCTATAACACCAATGCACCCCTCCTTTTTTTTTATTCATTTGGAACTTTGAATAACCTGGAACATTGAGTTCTCAGTCAATGTCACTGCACCCTCATGTCTGTAACAGCTTTTAAATTACAAATGACGTATTCCCAATCAGCACATGTTCTCATGTACCTGCTGTACGTCTCAAAAGTAGAAATCTCAAGTTTGAGAGACAAAGTCAAAGATAGAAAGCGTAGCAGTGGGTCAACAAATAGAAAGTACTTTATAACCCTTCTAACTTCTGCTTCAAGGTGAAGGGAAGATTTTGTGTAGTCAGATGCCAAGTTAGCTGCTATTTTAAAAAAAAGCCAACTTCCAACCCGATTGGATCTTTTTTTTTGTACTATTTGATCTATTTGGGTGACCAATTCAAATTAGTTCCCAGTCAAAGTAATAATACAATACAAGTCAAAATACAATTTTCCCAGGATACTGATGTTGAGAGACTTGACTACGGAAGTATTTTAAAATATCAATAACATAGTTAAGAGTGTCTTGTAAGAAATAGTCATATACATTACTCACCACTTAGCCCAAGCCTCAATATTATTCATGTTGTGCTAATTGAAGGAATGGATTGTTTCATAATTTGAGGAATTGTGAATTGAATCTGTATACCACACATGAACACTCTTAACATTCTCAGTTCCAAGCTCTTGATTGAGGGATAATCTATAATTAAACTGCTGAAGCTGGACAGGACTAGGATCCCACCCTGAGATGATATGGCAGTGAGATCCTGAGAATAAGCGAGTTCGGTATTCTGAGAAACGCAAGGAATCATGGGATTTGTCAAAGGTCACAAGCGATAAAAACTCTCGGCAGACGTGCCGCGGCATGGACATAGACCTGCGCCTCATCTGCAGCCAGGATCAATCCCGTGGCCCTACGCCGCAATCGCTGCAGAGCCGCCACTGGACCATACCCGTCCGTCCGGGGGCGGCCAAAGATGTCGGGAGTCAGACAGGAGTGGCGCCCCCAGGCCCACAGCCAGCACGGAGAAGCAGCGCTAAATCCAGCTCAACTCTGCCTGTTAACCTACCACCCTGCCAGGACTTACGGGAACGATGGCCCAGGCTTACAGCTGGTGTCCCGTCAGTCCAGGCAGGGCTGTAAGTTAACCCGGCGAGACAAGCAGAGATGAGCTGGATTTAGCGTTGCTTCTCCGCGCTGGCTGTGGGCCCGGGCAGTCGTTCCCATAAGTCTAGGCAGGGCTGGAATTTTCCAACATGAGCTGGATTTTCCAGTTTTTGTCTAAAGTTCTTTCTGATTTTTGTTTAAATAAACAATATATTAACAACTCTTCCTCTCAACAATATATGTCTGTCAGTGTTTCCAGCAAAGACACTTGTCTTAAAAATTATGTTCTTCACCAACATAAGCAGAAAGCATAGAACCTGATTTACGTGATGAGTGGCAAAATAGTGAATCAATGTTCTCACAGCGAAATAAGATTACTGATCAATCTTTGTGTCATTTTACAGAAATATTAGGCATAAATTATTTTACATTTAACACTAAGACTTCATTCATATTCAAAATGTTTTACCACCAACCTCTTCGTCTGACAAATGTTTGCTGCAGGCATGTTTGATAAATGCTGTAGCCTCTTCCAGTACCTCCATCCATTCTACAAGACTCCAAACATTTCCATAATCCCGAAACCGTGGAAGTGCATGCCCACAAATACCATCAATTATTCTATGAATGAACTGCAGAAAAGGAAATACAAAATTTTTAATGCAAAAAGCACGGTACCATATTCACACAATTCAAGGTCCTCTGCCATACCTTAAAGGTCGGCAGAGGAGCGGCAGGGAGTGCGAGTATTGGCTGAATAATTGAATTAGAAAAGCAGTGAGTTAGCTAATTTGTGAATTAGTCAATTTATCAGCTAATATAAGCAAAGTTTGCTCTAGGAGAGCTGCCTTGTCGTGGGAAGTGCCTTGTGAGAAAAGTGCAAGCCTTTGGCTCGAGAGTCTTCGGCGAGGAGGACGAAGTGAGGAGACTATGCCAAAAGTTGGAGAGGGTGAGACACAGTGAAGAAATGACAGGCAAGCTGATTCAATGTGATGCTTGCAGGTCAGGGACACTGCTGGTGCCTCTGGCTGCTGCAACTGTGGAAAGTGTGTCCAGGTTCAGCTCCTGAAGAACTGTGTTAGGGAACCGGAGAGGTAACTGGATGACCTTGTGATCATTTGGGGAAAACGGGACCTACAGCGAGATCGTCACACCGAAGTTACCGGAAGAGAGAAGGTGGGTGACGATGAGGAAGGGAAGGAAGCTTGGAGTACAGGAGACCCCGGGGGTTGTACCTCTTGAAAACAGGTACACCCTCTTGGAAGCTGTCGGGACAGAAGACACTGGCAGTCTGAACGGCAGACAGGTCTGCGAGTCAAAACATGGCGCTGAGGCAAAGCCAAATAAACAGACGTCAGGCAGAGCCATGGTAGATGGGGACTCCATAGTGAGAGGTACAGACAGGGGTTTCTGCGGCAACAGGCAGGATTCAAGGATGGTGTGTTGCCTCCCTGGTGCCAGGGTCCAGGACGTCACGGAACGATTGCAGGGCATCCTCAAGGGGGAAAGGGGACAGCTGGAAATGGTAGTGCATGCCGGCACAAATGACGTCGGGGGAAAAAGAGGAAAGAGAGTCTGCAGCGTGACTTTAGAAAGCTCGGAAGAAGGCTGAAAAGCAGAACCTACAGATACAGATACATTTTAATTGTCACGTGTGCCAATTGGCACAGTGAAATGAAATCACCATACAGGAAAAAAAATAAAGAACACAACACAGAGTAGATAGAAATTCAACATAAAACATCCCCTCACAGCAGGATCAAAGTTTCCCACTGTGAGGGAAGACACCAAAGTCAGTCTCTTCCCCTGATGTTCCCCACTGTTCACCCATGGTCAGGGCCTCCCCGAGCCCTCCGCAGTCGCCGCTACGGGCGGCCCGATGTTCAGGCCCGCTCGCCGGGGTGATGTAAGTCCGACGTCGGGGCTGGGGGACCTCCTCCTCCTCCCGGTGTCCGCGGCTCCAAAAGTCCACAGGCTGGGTGGAGATGCAACGCTGGAGGCCCTCGGCAAAGGGCCCCAGGACTCCATGGAGTTCAGCGCCGTCTGCGTTGGGAGCTCTCTAAACCAGAGCTCCACGATGATGGAGCAGCGGCCCAACGCTCCGGAGCGCCAAATGGCGACCCAGGTAGGCATCGCCCGCTCCACGGTGAGTCCAACGCTGCCGCTGTTGTCGCTCTGGTCCGGTTCCCGGTCCAGAGGCTGCTCCGATCCAGGAGGTACGCCGCGAGGTGGGGGGCGAGGACTCGACTCGGAGAAATAGTCGCGTCCCCGCCAGGAAACGACTGGGAGTTAGTTTCCCCCTTACCCTGCCCCCCTCCCCCACATTGATTCCCCCAAAAACACACTTTTAACGGACTAAAAATTAAAAAAAGATGGAAAAACAAACGGGCTGCAGGCAGAGGCTGCTGTCAGTGCAGCGCCCCTAGTGCAACTAGGGTGGTTATCTCCGGTTTGCTTCTAGTTGCTCATGCTGGTGAGGGCAGGAACAGGGAGATAAGGGAATCTGAATGTGTGGCTGAGGAGCTGGTGCACAGGGCAGGGATTTAGATTCTTAGACCACTGGGAGCAGTTTTGGGGTAAGGGTGAATTGTACAAAAGGGACGGGTTGCACCTTAACAGGCAGGGGACCAGCAATTTGGCAGGCAGGTTTGCCACTGCAACACGGGTGGGTTTAAACTAAATAGTGGGGGAGACAAATAGGAAATACAAGAATGGAGTTAACAGGAAAGAGAATAAAGTGAAGAAAGACACCAGAATTAACGGGACATAAAGCTCACGAAGGGATAGGACAGTATATATGAGTGCGCAAAGTATAAGAAGTAAAGCGGATGAGCTTGAGGCTCAGTTAGAGATTGCTAGATAGGACATTGTGGGAATTACAGAGACATGGCTGCAGGGGAATCAGGGCTGTGAACTGAATATTCAAGGTTATACGTCCTATAGAAAGGACAGGCAGGAGGGCAGAGAAGGTGGGGTAGCTCTGTTGGTGAGGGATGAAATTCAGTCCCTTATGAGTGGTGACATCGGGACTGACAATGGAGAGTCGCTGTGGATAGAATTGAGGAATTGTAAAGGTAAGAAGACACTAATGGGAGTTATCTACAGGCCTCCAAACAATAGCCTGGATATAGGGTGCAAGGTGCAAGTTAAAATTGGCATGTAACAAATGTAATACCACTGTGATTATGGGAGATTTCAATATGCAGCTAGACTGGGAAAATCAGGTTGGTTCTGGACCCCAAGAAAAGGAGTTTGTAGTGCCTCCGAGATGGATTCTTAGAGCAGCTTGTATTGGAGCCTACCAGAGAGAAGGCAATTCTGGATTTAGTGTTGTCTAATGAACCAGATTTAATAAGGGTACTCAAGGTAAAGGAACCGCTGGGAGGTAGTGACCATAATATGACAAGTTTTAAACTGCAACTTGAGAGGGAGAAGGTTAAATCAGAAGTGTCAGTGTTGCAATTGAACAAAGGGGACGATGATGGCATGAGAGAGGAGCTGGCCAAGGTCGACTGGAAAAGGATCCTTGCAGGAATGATGGTGGAACAGCAATGGCAGGAATTTCTGGGCATAATCCAGAAGATGCAGGATCATTTCATTCCAAAGAAGAAGAAAGATTCTAAGGGGAGTAAGAAGCAACTGTGGCTGACAAGGGAAGTTCAGGACAGTATAAAATAAAAAAAGGTGTATAACATAGCAAAGAGTAGCGGGAAGCCAGGGGATTGGGAAACTTTCAAAGGACATCACAAGGCAATAAAAAGGGCAATACGGGGTGAAAAGATGAAGTACGAAGGTGAGACCAAGTGCAGGTTTGTTGATCGTTTCGCCCAACACCTCTGCTCAGTTCGCAATAACCAACCTGATCTCCCAATGGCTCAGCACTTCAACTCCCCCTCCCATTCCGAATCCGACCCTTCTGCCCTGGGCCTCCTCCATGGCCAGAGTGAGTCCCACCGCAAATTGAACGAGCATCACCTCATATTTTGCTTGGGTAGTTTACACCCCAGCGGTATGAACATTGACTTCTCTAATTTCAGGTAGTCCTTGCTTTCTCCCTCCTTCCCCTCCCCTTCCCAGCTCTCCGACAGCCTAACGTCTCCGCTTCTTCTTCTTCCCGCCCCATTCCCACATCAATCTGAAGAAGGGTCTCGACCCGAAAGTCACCTATTCCTTGCTTCAGAGATGCTGCCTCACCCGCTGAATTTCTCCAGCATTTTAAGTACGAAGGTAAGCTCGCCAAGAAAGAAGGATAGTAAAAGCTTCTTTAGGTATGTTAAGAGAAAAAGATTAGTAAAGACAAATGTGGGTCCCTTGAAGGCAGAAGCATGTGAAATTATTATGGGGAACAAGGAAATGGCAGAAGAGTTGAACATGTACTTTGGTTCTGTCTTCACTAAGGAAGACGCAAACAATCTCCTAGGTACCAGAGGACAGAGGATCTAGCGAAACAGGAACTGAAAGAAATTTGCATTAGGCGAGTAATAGTATTGGGTAGACTGATGGGACTGAGGGCTGATAAATCGGCAGGGCCTGATGGTCTGCATCGCAGGGTTCTCAAGGAGGCGGATCTAGAAATCGTGGCGCATTTGTGATCGTTTTCCAATGTTCTATAGATTCAGGATCAGCTGTGAATTGGAGGGCAGCTAATGTTACCCCTCTTTTCAAGAAAGGAACGAGAGAGAAAACAGGGAATTATAGTTAGCCTGACATTGGTGGTGGGGAAGATGCTGGAGTCAATTATTACAGAAGTAATAATGGCACATTTGGATGGCAGTAAAAGGATTGGTCCAAGTCAGCATGGATTTATGCAGGGGAAATCTTGCTTGACTAATCTTCTGGAATTTTTTGAGGATGTGACAAGTAAAATGGATGAAGCAGAGCCAGTGGATGTAGTGTAGCTGGATTTTCAGAAAGCCTTTGATAAGGTCCCACACAGGAGATTAGTGGGCAAAATTCGAGCACATGGTATTGGGGGTAGGGTATTGACATGGATAGAGAATTGGTTGGCAGACAGGAAAAAAGAGTAGGAATAAACGGGTCCCTGTCAGAATGGCAGGCCACTCAGTGGCGAGTGGAGTGCCGCAAGACTCGGTGCTGGGACAGCAACTATTTACAATATATATTAAAATAGATGATGGAACTCAAAGTAACACTCGCAGATTTGCAGATGACACAAAGCTGGATGGCAGTATAAACTGTAAAGAGGATGCTAGGAGGCTGCAGGGTGACCTGGACAGGTTGAGTGAGTGGGCAGATGCAGTATAATGTAGATAAAGGTGAGGTTATCCACTTTGGCGGCAAGAACAAGGAGGCAGATTATTATCTCAATGGTGTCGATTAGGAAAAAGGGAATTGCAACAAAACCTGGGTGTCCTTGTACACCAGTCACTGAAAGTAAACATGCAGGTATAACAGGCAGTGAAGATAGCTAATGGCATGTTGGCCTTCACAACGAGAGGATTTGAGTATAGGATTAAAAAGGTCAACAGGTCTGCAGTTGTACAGGGCACTGGTGAGACCACATCTGGAGTATTGTGTGCAGTTTTGGTCTCCTAATTTGAGGAAGGACATCCTTGCTATTGAGGGAGTGCAGCCTAGGTTCACAAGGTTAATCCCCAGGTTGGCGGGACTGTTATATAAGGAAAGATTGGAAAAACTGGGCTTGTATTCACTGGAATTTAGAAGGCTTAGAGGGAATCTTATAGAAACATATAAAATTATGAAAGGACTGGACAAGCTAGATGGAGAAAAAAAAATCCCAAAGTTGGGGGAGTTCAGAACCAGGAGCCACAGCCTAAGAATAAAAGGGAGGCCATTTAAAACTGAGATGAGAAAAACTGTTTTAACCCATTGAGTTGTGAATTTGTGGAATTCTCTGCCATAGAAGGCAGTTGAGGCCAATTCACTGGATGAATTTAAAAGAGAGTTACATAGAGTTCCAGGGGCTAGCGGAATCAAGGGGTAACTGGAGAAGGCAGGAACGGGGTACTAATTGTGGATGATCAGCCATGATCACAATGAATGGCGGTGCTGGCTCGAAGGGCTGAATGGCCTCCTCCTGCACCTATGGTATTTGGAAAGGAGGATTTATAAGGAAATTGCTAGATCCTTTAGCGTAGAGCCATAGAGTGATACAGTGTGGAAACAGGCCCTGCAGCCCAACTTGCCCACACCGGCCAACATGTCGCAGCTGCACTAGTCCCACCTGTCCACATTTGGCCCGTATCCTTCCAAACCTGTCCTATCCATGTACCTGTCTAACTTTTTCTTAAATGTTGGGATAGTCCCTGCCTCAACTACCTCCTCTGGCAGCTTGTTCCATACACCCACCAACCTTTGTGTGAAAAAGGTACTCCTCAGATTCCTATTAATCTTTTCCCTTTCGCCTTAAACCTATGTCCTCTGGTTCTCTCCTTGGAACCCATGCAATCTAACCTTACAGAGCAACCTACCATGCGGGACGTTGTTGAATGCTTTGCTGAATACATCTACAGTTCTGCCCTCATCGACCTTTTTGGTCACGTCTTCAAAAGCAATCAGATTTGTGAGACACGACCTTGCACGTACAAATCTATGCTGACTATCCCTAATCAGCCCTAGGTCTAAATGCCTGTATATCCTATTCCTCAGAATACTCTCTAGTGACTTTCCAACTACAGATGTTAACTACAGGGGGATCTCATAAAGACTTACAAAGTTCTTATGGGGTTAGACAGGCTAGACGCAGGAAGATTGTTCCCGATGTTGGGGAAGTCCAGGACAAAGGGTCACAGTTTAAGGATAAGGGGGAGGTCTTTTAGGACCGAGATGAGAACATCATTTTTCACACAGAGAGAGTGGTGAATCTGTGGAATTCTCTGCCACAGAAGGTAGTTGAGACCAGTTTGTTGGCTATATTTAAGATGTGGCCCTTGTGGCTAAAGGGATCAGGGGGTATGGAGAGAAGGCAGGTACAGGATACTGAGTTGGATGATCAGCCATGATCATATTGAATGGCGGTGCAGGCTCGAAGGGCCGAATGGCCTTCTCCTGCACCTAATTTCTATGTTTCTATGTTAAGCTTACTGGCTTATAGTTCCCAGCATTTTCACCGCTGCCTTTCTTGAATAAAGGCACCACTTGCCACCCTCCAGTCTTCTAGCATCTCTCCTGTCATAAGGTCATAAGTGATAGGAGTAGAATTAGGCCATTCAGCCCATCAAGTCTACTCTGCCATTCAATCATGGCTGATCTACCTCTCTCCTAACCCCATTCTCCTGCCTTCTCCCCATAACCTCTGACACCAGTACTAATCAAGAATCCATGTATCACTGCCTTAAACATATCCACTGACTTCACGGCCTCCTGTGGCAAAGAATTCCACAGATTCACCACCCTCCGTGTGACTAAAGAAATGTCTCCTCATCTTCTTCCTAAAAGAACGTCCTTTAGTTCTGAGGCTCTGGCCTCTATCCCTAGACTCTCCCACTAGTGGAAACATCCTCTCCACATCCACTCTATCCAAGCCTTTCACTATTCTGTATGTTTCAATGAGGTCCCCCCTCATTCTTCTAAACTCCAGCGAGAACGGGCCCAGTGCCGACAAACGCTCATCATAGGTTAACCTATTCAATCCTGAGAACATCCTTGTAAACCTCCGCTGGACCCTCTCCAGAGCCAGAACATCCTTCCGCAGATATGGTGCCCAAAATTGCTCACAATATTCCAAATGCGGCTTTACCAGCGCCTTATAGAGCCTCAGCATTACCTCCCTGTTTTTGTATACAAGCCCTCTTGAAATAAACCACCAATTCAACTGGTAGATTAACTTTTTGTGAATCCTGCACCAGCTCTCCCAAGTCCCTTTGCATCTCCAATTTCTGTATTCTCTCCACATTTAGAAAATAGTCTACACCTTTATTCCTACTACAAAATGCATGACTCCACACTTTGCTATACTACATTCCATCTGCCATTTCTCTGCCCACTCTTCCAACCTGTCCAAGTCCTTCTGTAGAGTCCCTGCTTTCTCTACACTACCTGCCCTTCCATCTATTTTCATAACATCTGCAAACTTTGCCACAAAGCCTTCAATTCCCTCGTCCAAATCAATAATATACAATATATGTATTTAATAGAAACATAGATACATAGAAAATAGGTCAGGAGTAGGCCATTCGGCCCTTCCAGCCTGCACCGCCATTCAATATGATCATGGCTAATCATCCAACTCAGTATCCTGTACCTGCCTTCTCTCCATACCCCCTGATCCCTTTAGCCACAAGGGCCACATCTAACTCCCTCTTAAATATAGCCAATGTACTGGCCTCAACTACCTTCTGTGGCAGAGAATTCCAGAGACTCACCACTCTCTGTGTGAAAAATGTTTTCTTCATCTCGGTCCTAAAGGAAATCCCCCTTATCCTTAGACTGTGACCCCTTGTTCTGGACCTCCCCAACATCGGGAACAATCTTCCTGCATCTAGCCTATCCAACCCCTTAAGAATTTTGTAAGTTTCTATAAGATCCCCCCTCAGTATTCTAAATTCTAGCAAGTACAAGCCAAGTGTATCCAGTCTTTCCTCATATGAAAGTCCTGACATCCCAGGAATCAGTCTGGTGAACCTTCTCTGTACTCCATCTATGGCAAGAATGTCTTTTCTCAGATTTGGAGACCAAAACTGTACGCAATACTCCAGGTGTGGTCTCACCAAAACCCTGTACAACTGCAGTAGAACCTCCCTGCTCCTATACTCAAATCTGTTCGCTATGAATGCTAACATACCATTTGCTTTCTTCATTGCCTGCTGCACATGCATGCCTACTTTAAATGATTGGTGTACCATGACACCCAGGTCTCGTTGCATCTCCCCTTTTCCTAATTTGCCACCATTAAGATAATAGTCTACCCTCCTGTTTTTGCCACCAAAGTGGATAACCTCACATTTATCCACATTATACTGCATCTGCCATGCATTTGCCCACTCACCCAGCCTATCCAAGTCATCTTGCAGCCTCCTAGCATCCTCCTCACACCTAACACTACCCCTCAGCTTAGTGTCATCCGCAAACTTGGAGATGTTGCATTCAATTCCCACGTCCAAATCATTAATATATATTGTAAATAGCTGGGGTCCCAGCACTGAGCCTTGCGGTACCCACTAGTCACTGCCTGCCATTCTGAAAAGGACCCGTTTACTCCTACCCTTTGCTTCCTGTCTGCCAGCCAGTGTATTTGAAGTCAAAACATTCAACCAGGGCCCCCGCAATTTCCTCCCGGGTACCCCACAATGTCCTCGGATATATCTGATCAGACCCTGGAGATTTGTCCACCTTCATACATGATAGTACCTTCAGCACCTCTTCGACAAAAAACACTGACTGCTCTCAGGACACTTCCATTGACTGCCCCTAATTCGTCCGTCCTCCTGATTTTCTCCTTGGTAAATGCAGAGGAAAAATACTCATTGAGGACCTTGCCGGTCTCCTGTGGCTTCACACATAATTGATTGCTTTGACTCTTATGGGGTCCTACTCTCTCTCTAGTTACCATTTTCTCCCTTATGTATTTATGAAGTTATAATCTTGGGATTGTCCTTAATGCTATCTGCCAGAGCTGTCTCCTACCCCCTTTTTGGCATTCTGATTTCATTTTTTACTTTGCTCCTTAGTTCCCAAAACTCATCCAGGGATACACTTGATCCCAGCTGTCTATACCTGTCCCATATTTCCTTCTTATTCTTGATCAATGCCTTACTTTCATTCATCAGCCAAGCTTCCTTACATTTGCCTGATTTGCCTTTCACTCTAACAGGGGTATGCATATCCTGAGCTCTTGTCAGCACACTTTTAAAAACATCCCACTTGGTTGATGTTTCTTTCCCCTCAAACAACCTGCTCCAATCAACTTGAGCGTGAGGTTCTCTCATATCCTCATTGTTGGCATTACCCACTCCATCAATGACTCATCCACAAACACCTCATTCACTTGCCCTTCCCAATTGTTGTATCTGGTAGCCACAGGTGAGGTTTGGGAAGTCTGGAGAATAGCTAATGTACCTTTATTTAAGGTGGAAAGCAAGGATGCCAGTAAACTACAGGCTGGTGAGCTTTACATCAATCATGGAAATGTTGTTGGAAGGGATTCTGTCAGATAGGATTTATTTGGAAATATTAGGGATAGTTAGTATGACTGTGCATGGAACATCATGTCTCATGAATTTGATCAGGTTTTTTGATGAGATGACAACGAGGATTGAAAATTGAGAGAGTCAAAAGAGTCAAGAATGTTTTATTGTCATATGTCCCAGATAGGACAATGAAATTCTTACTTGCTGCAACACAACAGAATATATAAACATAGTATATAACGGGAGAATTAAAAAAAGTTTAGTGTGTGTATACACATGCACACATACTCCATAAATAACAAATATAGTGCAATAACAATAATAGTCTGTTGCATTTGAGAGCTTATTTGTTGTCGTGTTTAAAAGCCTGATGGCTGTAGGGAAGAAGCTGTTGCTGAACCTGGACGTTAAGAGAAACATTTTAAAAGACCAACAACCAATTTTCCCTTCTGTTATAAAAGTCGCTTAAATGCCAGTATTTGACTGGCCTCCTCTATCACCTTTGCATTCACTTTCCATGCATTTACCAATCTCTGTGGGGAAAAAAACTTGCCCTGCACATCTCCTTCTATACTTTCCCAATGAACTCTAGTATTTGCCATTTCCACTCTGGGCAAATTTTGATTGTGTACCCTACCTATGCCTCTCATTATCAGCTCTGTGATTAGATTCCCATCTAGTCCCACAAGAGAGATGGAAGCACAACCATCTTACCAACACTCAAGCAGGGTGTCAGCAGGATGCAGTGCACATGGAACTGTACCTCAGCACATCTAGCAACTGTAGCTAGTTGATTAACCATTGCAGAAGCTAAAGGGGAAGAAGGGGGGAAATGGTGACAATACCTGCAGGATCTATAACCTGCTATGCACAGAACGGGGTACTGATTGGGGATGATCAGCTATGATCACATTGAATGGCAGTGCTGGCTCAAAGGGCCGAATGGCCTACTCCTGCACCTACTGTATATTGTCACTGGTTGGAAGGCTGGTTGCACGGGCCGCTCGATAACTGTTCGTGCATAACAGGCACATACGAGGTGCAAGTGTCATGTGGCTATCTATATTACTAAAAGTCTGATCTTAACCGCTTTTGGCTCGCTGTGCTGTGATTTCTGAGAAACTGGCGCCACCTACGGCCGTCATTTTTGGCCACCTCGCTCAGAGCCCCCCTCCGCCTTCCTGGACCGGAGGATTTTTCCCAACGATGAAAAATAAGCGATATATTAATGTTTTTTTTTAAATTGCCATTCTCTCTGCTGCCCCTGCTGGTGGGAAGGGAGAGGGACTATAAAACCCGGAAGTGGTGTGCCTCACTCAGTCTCGGCAAGATGGAGGAAGCCAGAGGGTCACGTCTCTCTGAGCTCTGAATAACACTGAACACATGTCTAATTAACTGTGAGTGCCCTTAATGTGGTTTGAAAATGAAAATATGGTAGGTTTGAAGTAAAAAGGCACTGCCTGCAAATGGTGGTTTGGGTGCTTTGGCTTGAAGTTAAAAGGCACTACTGCAAATGGTCGTTTGGGTGCTTTGGGCTGAAGTTGAAAGGCACTACTCCAAATGGTGGTTTGGGAGCTTTGGGTTGAAGTTAAAAGGTACTACTGCAAATGGTGATTTGGGTGCTTTGGGTTGAAGTTAAAAGGCACTACTGCAAATGGTGGTTTGGGTGCTTTGGGTAACTGCCTGTTTGCACTGTATATTGATTTTACATAAAACACTACCACTTACGGCTGTGATTTTTGGCCATCTTACTCAATCCTCCTCCACTCAGCAGGTGCAGAGGATTCTTCCCATCAATGAAAAATAAAAGTGTTATTAGTGTTTTAAAAATGTTGAGAATCTCTCTCCTGTCAATCACCTCATGAAGACCACACCTTTTCCAGTGAGAGGGGGAGGGTTATAAAACCCAGAAGTGTGGGTATGGCTCAGTCTCTGCATGATGGGAGAGGGAACGGGAACGGGAACAGGAACAGGAACAGGAACAACTCTGTCTAAGCTGTGAATCAACTGAACACACTGAATGTCTACTGAACTGTGAGTTTGGTGTTTTGTGTGGTTTTATGGTGGTTTCACCCTGCCTGAAATTGTATGAAACTGCAATTGAATGTGGTGGCCTTCCACCCTGCTTGAAGTGGAATGAAACTGCACTTGAAATTGCCGGCCTTGTACCCTGCTTGAAGTGGTATGAAACTGCACTGAATTTGGTGGCCTTGCACCCTGCCGAAAGTGGTATGAAACTGCACTTGAATTTGGTGGCCTTGCACCCGACTTGAAGTGATATGAAACTGCACTTGAATTCGGTGGCCTTTCACCCTGCTCGAAGTGGTAGGAAACTGCACTTGAATTTGGTGGCCTTGCACCCTGCTTGGTGGTGAGAAACTGCACTTGAATTTGGTGGCCTTGCACCCTGCTTGAAATGGAATTTCAAGGAATAGCCATGAGTCAACTGCCAGCCCATCAGCTGTGAGTGAGCTGCCAGCACAAGGGACTTGAGGGACTGAGCTGCCACCCCAAGAACCCATACCAGCGCTCCAGAAAGCCCCCCCCCCCCCCCCACTGGCCACCAATATTGGAATTGGTGGAGAGGTGGAATATTGCGTCGGGGGACCAGCCCTCCCATGTGAACATGGGACCCAACTGGTCCCACTTAGTCTAGTATTCTATAATCTTTTCACATCTAATCCAGATGGTATCCAGCACCCTCCCCAAAGCCTCCATATCTGTCCTGTAATGTGGCAAGTAGAAAGGCAGGCAAATGCTGCCTAATTAATTTTTATAAAGCTGTAACATGACTTCTTTTACACTCAATGACCGATGAAGATCACCATACCATAAGCCTTCTTCCATTCCATCTACTCGTGTTGCCACTTTCAAGGAGTTATGTTGGTCCCCAAGATCCATCTATGTATCAATGCTATTAAAGGTCTTGCCATTAACTGTAGACTTCCCCCTTACATTTAAACGCCCAAAAGCGTAACACTTCACACTTGCTCTGAGTAAATTAGATCTGCCATTTCTACGCCCATATTGTTCAATACACTGTATACTTTTGACTCGTTGACTCAACCAATCTTGGTATCATCTGCAAACTTACGAACCAACCCATCGTTTTTATATATCATGAACATGATATTTTGAAATATTAAAAAAAAAAAAGTTTTTATATATCATGAACAAAGGACTTCTCAACACAATCCCCACGGACCACCATGAACATTTGAACACGTTGTCGTTGGCAGTTTTGATTTAAAAGGGGTGACTTTTAATAACGAAGGTAGACACAAAGTGCCGGAATAACTCAGCGGGTCAGACAGCATCTCTGGAGAGAAGGAATAGGTGACGTTTCGGGTCGAGACCCTTCCAACACTAAGCAAACTGTTTATTTCACGCACTTTCATGCTGCCGCCCTGCAAAGAACTCCATAAAACTGTTGTAAGATCAGAACCAGGTGAAGGGAGGACCAATATAGACCGAGTGGGGACTGCGGGCCGGGCCGGGCCGGGCCGGGCCGCCGGCCTGCGCTTCCTGTAGACACTGCGCCGCCCAGCAAGTCTCCAGTCTCGGCCTCCAGGTTGTTAGCCCCAGTCCGAGCTGGTGGAGGGGGGAGCGGGACCCGCGGCCGCCACTGACGGACGGACGGACGGACTTACCCTGGGACAGTCGTCGGGCGGCAGCTTCTCCAGCAGCCGCGACATCTTCCGGGCCCGGGACGCGCGCGCGCTCACTCGCTCGCTCGCTCGGCCACGCCAAACGATGCTCGTGCACGCGCACGCGGCGCTAGCGTCGCGTGGACGAGCCCCCCGCCCGCGTGCACGAGCCTACCCCGCCCTGTCACGTGCGCGAGCCCCCGCGTGCACGAGCCCCGCCCCGCCCGCGTGCACGAGCCGCTTGGTCGTCGAGAGCGCGCGCGCGCGCGCATCTGTTTGTACTCGCGCGTGCACGGGTTGCAGACCCTGCAGCCTTCCCCCTCTTCTCTTACCCCTGGCTTGTGCAGTATCATTAATCAACGAGCTGCATGGCGGAAGGTAGTTGAGGCAGGGACTATAACAACGTTTCAGAAACATTTAGACAGGTACAGAGATGGTGTAGGAAAGAACTGCAGGTGCTGGTTTAAATCGAAGCTGAACACACAAAGCTGGAGTAACAGCGGGACAGGCAAAATCTCTGGGGAAAAGGAATGGGTGACGTTTCGGGTCGAGACCCTTCCTCAGTACATGGATAGGACAGGTTTGGAGGGATTATGGGCCAAACACAGGCAGGTGGGACTGGTGTGGATGGGACATGTTGGTCAGTATGGGCAAGTTGGGCCAAAGAGCCTGTTTCCATGCTGTATAACTCTGACCTACAGGCTCGCTTCGCTGGACGTGCCGAGGTACCGCTTCATGTGTACTGCAGCCTGCTGGCACGTTGCTCGAGTGTTGGTAAGATGGTTGTGCTTCCATCTCTCTTGTGGGCCTAGATGGGAATATAGTCACAGGCGGCAACAGTAACACCTGGGCATAAAAAATTGCAGATGCTGGAAGCTTGCATAAAAAGACTGACTCTGAAGAAGGTCCCTGACCCGGACAGTTGTCTATCCATTTTCCTTCATAGATGCTGCTTGACCTGCTGACATCTTCCAACCCACTTCCTCCTGATGTCACATTGTCAATAGGGGGGGGTTGCAGGTAAGGTCATCGGGTCAAAGAGCGTGACGCACGGAGCAGCTCAATCCATGTGGAGTACATGGCAGCTTCTGGCATATCTGAGTGGTGAGTGTAAAAACCCAGCGCGGGGCTTTGTTTTTACAGAGGCCCAGGAGCCGTTGGTGAGGGAGGAACCCAAATCTGTAACGTTCCATTCAATTAAGTGGGCTTGAGGAAGCCGCTGATTGGCAGTCAGATCCCTGCTGATTTCTTCTGGCAGTTTGTATTGTATATTGTACTTTGTATTGTATCCAGGGTAAGGGGGAGTATGAGGCCCAGGGCAGCTTACTGTTCTGGATGTCAGATGTGGGAGGTCATGGAGTTGGATAGCCCTCCAGACGTCCACATCTGCGCCAGGTGTGTCGAGATGGAGCTCCTAAGGGACTGTATTAGGAACCTGCAGCAGCAGCTCGATGACCTCCGTCTGGTCAGGGAGAGTGAGGAGGTCATAGAGAGGAGTTACAGCGAGGTAGTCTCTCCAAAACCACAGGAGGCAGACACGTGGCTCACGGTTAGGAGCGGCAAGGGGCAGAGGCAGGGACTAGAGAGTACCCCGGTGGCTGTACACCTTGACAATAAGTACTTCTGCTTGAGTACTGTTGGGGGGGGGGGGGGTGGGCAGCCTCCCTGGGGGTAGGAACAGCGACCGGGCCTCCGGTACAGAGACTGGCCCTGTTGCTCAGAAGGGTAAGGAAAAGAAGAGGAGGGCAATAGTAATAGGGGACTCTATAGTTAGGGGGTCAGATAGGCGATTCTGTGGACGCAGTCCGGAGACCCGGATGGTAGTTTGCCTCCCTGGTGCCAGCATCTGGGATGTGTCTGAACGTGTCCAAGATATCCTGAAAAGGGAGGGAGAGGAGCCTGAGGTCATGGTGCATATTGGTAGCAATGACATAGGTAGAAAAAGAGAAGAGGTCCTGAAAGTAGAATTTAGGGAGTTAGGAAGAGAGTTAAGGAAAAGGACCGCAAAAGTAACAATCTCAGGATTACTGCCTGTACCACGCGACAGTGAGAGTAGGAATGGAGCGAGGTAGAGGATAAATGCATGGCTGAAGGACTGGTGCAGAGGGCAGGGATTCAAGTTTCTGGATAATTGGAACCTCTTTTGGGGAAGGAGTGACCTGTATAAAAAGGACAGGTTGCACTTGAACCCGAGGGGGCAAGTATCCTGGCGGGGAAATTTGCAAAGGTTACTGGGGAGACTTTAAACTAGAACGATTGGGGGGAGGGACTCAAAAAGAGAAAGCTAGTAGACAGTGTCTGAGGCAGGAGGCAGAGAAGGGAAGCACTCAGACCCAACATGTAGGGGGAAAGAAGAAAAAAATAACAAACAGAGAAGAGGTGGTGGGTTTCTTAAATGTGTGAGCAGAGAGAAAGAGGGGTATAAAATGAGGGTAGAAGAAATTGGTAGCAAGGTGAAAAGTAAAAGTGGCAGGCAGACAAATCCAGGGCAAAAATCAAAAAAGGCCACTTTTCAACATAATTGTATAAGGAGTAAGAGTGTTGTAAAAATAAGCCTGAAGGCTTTGTGTCTCAATGCGAGGAACATTTGTAATAAGGTGGATGAGTTGAAGGTGCAGATAGCTATTAATGACTATGATATAGTTGGGATCACGGAGACATGGCTCCAGGGTAACCAAGGCTGGAAGCTGAACATCCAGGGATATTCAATATTTAGGAGGGATAGACAGAAAGGTAAAGGAGGTGGGGTAACGTTGCTGGTTAGAGAGGAGATTAACGCAATAGAAAGGAAGGACATTAGATTGGAGGATGTGGAATCGATATGGGTAGAGCTGCGAAACACTAAGGGGCAGAAACCGCTAGTGGGAGTTGTGTTCAGGCCACCTAACAGTAGTAGTGGAGTTGGGGATGGCATCAAACAGGAAATTAGAAATGCGTGCAACAAAGGTAAAACAGTTATAATGGGTGACTACAATCTACATATAGATTGGGTGAATCAAATTGGCAGGGGTGCTGAGGAAGAGGATTTCTTGGAATGTATGCGGGATAGTTTTCTAAACCAACATGTAGAGGAACCAACGAGAGAACAGGCTATTCTAGACTGGGTATTGAGTAATGAGGAAGGGTTAGTTAGCAGTCTTGTTGTGCGTGGCCCCTTGGGCAAGAGTGACCATAATATGGTTGAGTTCTTCATTAGGATGGAGAGTGACATAATTCAGAAACAAGGATTCTGAACGTAAAGAAAGGTAACTTTGAAGGTATGAGACGCGAATTAATTCTTAAAGGGTTGACAGTGGATATGCAATGGTAGACATTTAAAGACTGCATGGATGAACTGCAACAATTGTTCATCCCAGTTTGGCAAAAGAATAAATCAGGGAAGGTAGTGCATCCGTGGATAACAAGGGAAATCAGGGATAGTATCAAAACAAAAGATGAAGCGTACAAATTAGCCAGAAAAACAACCTACCAGAGGACTGGGAGAAATTCAGTCCAGCAGAGGAGGACAAAGAGCTTAATTAGGAAAGGGAAAATAGATTATCAAAGAAAACTGGCAGGGAACATAAAAACGGACTGCAAACGTTTTAAAGATATGTGAAGAGAAAAAGATTAGTTAAAACAAATGTAGGTCCCTTGCAGTCAGAAACAGGTGAATTGATCATGGGGAGCAAGGACATGGCAGACCAATTGAATAACTACTTTGGTTCTGTCTTCACATAAATAATCTGCCGAAAATAGCAGGGGACCGGGGGTCAAATGAGATGGAGGAACTGAGTGAAATCCAGGTTAGCCGGGAAGTGGTGTTGGGTAAATTGAATGGATTAAAGGCCGATAAATCCACAGGGCCAGATAGGACTTTTTAAAAAAGGAGGGAGAGAGAAAACGGGGAATTACAGAATGGCCTACTCCTGCGCCTATTTTCTATGTTTCTAAAGATATTGCCAATTTGCTGAGGTTGATTATGTCCAATTAACAGCTAACAATTATGCAATTCCTTGGCTTGCATCTGAGTAAAATGTAATTCAAAACCCACGTATGGTTTGCGATTTTATTATTTTTATTTTATGATAAATTTTCTTTTTGCATGTTAAAACTCACTTCAGAACCATGAGCGATTTAAAAATTTTACAGCCAGATTTATCACTTCTGAAACTTTTTAGATACCAAAGGAATCAAGAAAAAACTCAAATCATCCCTTACTGTTGATGAAATGCAGTGAGCAAATGCGATAATTGCCAATGTTTTCAATCTTGATATCTGCACGGCCAATGTTCGCCAACCACTTTAGCTGTTGTTGTCCCTTCAGCTCTCGCTTCCCTCTACCGTCATTTCTCCTCACTTTTGGAATTCTGAAGTAGGACAAATGTCCTACTCAAGCTTTTCCCAATTTCCAGAATTATTTACAGCGCAAAAATTGACCATTTCGGCAGTCTTTAACGGGTCCGCTACGCTGGAAACAATGGTAAGTGCTTACCTGCAGTTCATCGCATGTACTCCAGTTAGCATTGCGTGGCAACAGTATGGGTCACGGGTCGTGACCTGACTGCCGTGCAACCTCCCTTTAGCTGTACAAGCTGCTGGAGACATATGTTATCATCTTGTATTTGTGAGAGCAAACTATACACACATTTGCTAATATTTCTAATGTTACAATAGTGACTACAAATCATTCTTTGTGTCATCCTGAAAAGTATGTAAAACACAATTGTGATTTTGTTTGTTTTCTTTCAAGCTCTTACTTTCTACCTTTCTTCCGTACTTGTACAACACAACCTTACAGTTGCACATCCCTTAATTTAAGTAACCAAGAACAAACTGACTTGGATTCCAGAGGTGAATGGAGAGTGACTGACCTTGACATCAAGACAATGTTTGACTGTCACATCAAGGAACCTCTGATGCTTGGAGCCAATAAAGAAGATATTTACCCCAGCCTCAGGACATTAGTGTAGGCATATTTGGAGCAGTGCCCTCGACCCAACCACCATTTGCTGTTTCTTCAATGACCTTCCTTCCAGATCAGAAGTGAGGATGCATGCTTGTGTTTACACAATTCTTTGTACAACTCCTCAAATAATAAAAGAGACCCAAACAACATCAGATATATGATGATATGACAGTCAATCCCCATCTTCAGAAAGATGGTCTAATTCCCTTCCTTTGATCATCAATGGCATTGTCAATGGCATTATCTTTGCCAAGATCTCCACCCAACCCACCCCTCCAATCATCGTCCCAGAGTCCCGATTAGGAGCAATACGTATTACCACCACAAGAGCAACAACAACTGATTCACCTTCCTAATACAAACAAGACACAAGACTGTGATGGAAAATTGTCATCTTGCCTGAGTGAGTGCAGCTTGAACAACACTTAAGAAGCTCAACACCATCTAGGATAAAGCAGCCGCTTTATTATATCCCATCTGCTGTAAACATTAATTCCCTGTGGCACTGGCTGCACAAAATGAACTGCAGTCATTCACCTGGACTATTAAAGCACCAAACCATCTACCACTGAAAGAAGTGCTTTGAGTACATGCAAACACCAGCAAGTTCACCTCTAAGAAGCACAATCTTGATTTAGAAGCATATTATTTTTCATTGTTGATTTTAAATACTAGAATTCTTACAGCTCCATGGGAATGCCTTGTCTAATACTTTAGGAAGACAACTCAAGACTACCTTTTCAAATGATTTAAGGATGAATGATAGATACTGGTCTTAGCGGCGATGTCTGGAGAACTACTCCATTACAAAAATAAAAAAGATGAAGCTAGGTATTGCATATGGACACCAAATGCCTGTTCCAGGAATATTACTTAATTTTTAATCTATGCAGAAAACATTGTACAGTTAAACCCTGTAGTAACAAGCTCGTCATTTTGGTGAAATGTTTCCAAGTTAATTTGAAGCACTAGTGATTTGGACAAGTATGCTTTGATTAATAGAAAGCTAGTATGAATTTATTAAACACAGATTATTTTTAAATAACCTGATGGTTTTACTTGATGAGATAACAGAGAGGATTGATAATGGAAATGTGATGTGAATGGACTTTCAACAGAAATAATTGAGTAGACCACGGAATAAAAAGAGGCAATAGCAATGTGGGTAGAAAATTGACCCTAATTCAGAAAGCAGAGAGCAGCAGTGAATGGTTGATTTTTAGAATGGTGGGAAGAATATAATGGTGTGTTTGTATATAGTTATATAAATAAGTCAGATGTTCCGAGAATGTCAATGTCAACACATGTGCATATAAGGGGTTCCTTGCTATTAGAATTGGAATAAACTGTCCAAGACTCCTTTGTCTTGTAACTCTCAGTAAAACATATCTGCAGTCCAGTGGTATCCATGATCCACCTTATGATACATTATAATTGGCAATGAGAATTAACGTAAAGGGAAAAAGAAGCATTGTGCCATTAGGAGAAGCTTATTACTTCTTACTTCCTGGTGCTCACTTGCCCAAAAGGATCGAATTTCTGACTCCACACTCAGTCATAGGTCAGTTTAAAGGGAGACGGGTAGCTACAGAATCACACATGATTGCAAAGGACAGTTAGAAATGTTGATGTAAAACTAAAACAAAGGATACCGTGAATGCGATTAAAAGTGGAACAAGGTAGGAGTAAAATTACAGATAGACAGGGGTTTGAGGAGAGAAATGTTGTTTTGGTGGGAAAAAGAAGAAAATGGTGACTCAGACAGAGGCAAGCTTTTAGGTATTTTATTGGTATATAAGGTGTGTGAATTATTCACATTCATCTTTGAGCGGGTAGAGATCTTTCCGATGGCCGGTGATATTCTTAAGTTGGAGAACATGTGTTGAAAATATGTAAATATTAAACATGTAACAAGGGAATATAAGAAAGCAATATTACTCATCTCTGGTGTATCTCATGCTCACTAATTGATATCTCCACAGAAGGTTAGAATACCTAGGTTTCAATGTCTGTCGTTTGGAAAAATACTTAGTGCTAACGGAATCAATGAATATGGGGAGAAAGCAAGAACGGGGTACTGATTTTGGATGATCACCCATGATCATATTGAATGGCGGTGCTGGCTCAAAGGGCCGAATGGTCTACTCCTGCACCTATTTTCTATGTTAATCTACAGCCATTTGAAATGTCAGTTTTCATATGTCATACAAAACTCCAAAGTTATGAGAAATTGTGAGTGATATAATCATCAACTCAAAAATGTAAATGTTGTTGTAATTTTAAAGAGTTTTAGCTCATGCTACTGAGCAACACGTTGTGTGGTCTAAGAGACAAATAAAGTATTTAACGCTGGTTAGGCACAAGAAGCCATACTGTTTGGAATTGTGACATCCACTGAGATGTCATCCAGGAACGACAATGTTGGTGGCGAAGAATGTTAGAGGTTTCAAATTCTTGGGCATTAACATCTTCGATGACCTGTCCTCAGCCCAGCACATAGATGGCACACCAGTGTTTCTAATTCCTTAGAGGTTTAAGGAAGTTTGGCACGTCATTAAATATGGTAACAAACTTCCATAGATGCACAGTTGAAAGTATCCTGACTGGTTGCATCATAGCCTGTTACGTCCATGCACAGAAATGCAAGAGTCTGCAAAGAGTAGTGGACTAAGCCCGGTCCTTCACGGCTTAGCCTTTCTCACCATCAAAAGCATTTACATGAGGCACAGCCTCAAAATCTATCACATCTATCATCAAGGATCCCTACCATCTGGCCCATGTCCTCTTTTCACTGCTTGCATCAGGCAGGAGATACAGAAGCCTGAAGTCCCATAACATCACATTGAGGAACAGCCACCTTCCTTTAACTATCAGGATCTTGAACCAACAATGCCCCTCCTACCTCGACAATGGACTTCTTTTTGCACTATCTTTATCTTCCCAATTATGTTTTTGCACGTATGTCTTGTTATTTGTACAGACTTCTTTCTTTTAGAAAGTCTTGTACAATTTATGTATAATTTGTTTTTGTGTGTCTGAGTTTATGTGACTTTCCTCTGTACCTATATCTCACTGACATTTCACAATAAACTCAACAAACTTGAATCTTGGTATTGCACATTTTCTTTTCATATTGCAACCTTAAATGAAGATTTCCAAGTTACGGCAATGAAATAGCTTTGCTTACTCCATAAGATGTAGTTCTAAAATAGGGACGTAAACAATCTTTGAGATGGTGGCCTAACCTAGACAAATTTGTTTCATTTTTTAATCAGCTTGGGGGAGTTTTTCGATGGGGTAGAAAATCTGTTGATGAGGACAGTGCCTAATGTGGTCTATATGCACTTGAGACAGATGTGTAGGTAGGAACTGCAGATGCTGATTTACACCAAACATAGACACAAAATGCTGGAGTAACTCAGCGGGACAGGCAGCATCTCTAGATAGAAGGAATGGGTGATGTTTCGGGTCGAGACCCTTCTTCAGACTTCAGAGGTACTGATCTTGAGACATCTTTGACAAGGTTCCAAATGGGGATCAGTCCAAAAGCGTTGAAGCTCATGGAATCGAATGCAAATTTCCAAATTGGATCCAAAATGGACTTAGTGAAAGAAGGCAGAAGTTGATGGTGGAGAATTGCTTTTGTGATTGGAAGCCAATGACCAATTATGTACCCCAGGGATTGGGTGTGACTCACACTATTTGTCATGTACATATATGATTTGGATATGAACACAGGTGGTATGATTAATAAGTTTGCAGTTGGCATAGAAATTGGTGATGTTGAGAGTAAAGACGATAATCTTAACTTTGTTTATAGAAAGATATTGATCAGTTTGTAAAATAGAGCAACGGCAGTTGGAATTTAATCCTGATAAGTTTGAAATGAAGCATTGTTGGAAGAGTAAAAAGGATAGGTTCTATACAATGAATGGTGAAGGCTGAGTTAGTATTGAGGGACCTTGGTGTACAAGTCCAAGGATCAGTGAAGGTGGCAACATATGTGTATAAGGTAGTATAGAAGATATATGGGATATTAGTATTGATTAACTGGAGCATAGAATATAAGAACCGGGAGATTATGGTACTGTAAAATGTTGGATAGAGCAAGGCTGAAGCATTGTAAACACTACACTATAGAAAGGGTACGGTTGCATTGGTTGATCAGTTAGAAAGAATAGTGTACATGTGTATAATTTGACACCAGTGTAGAACATTACCACCTGAAACATTACATCCAACTTCAGTACCCTGCCACCTTTCCCCCATATTTCTTGATCTCTATAGCCATGAGAAGGATTTCCAAGTACTTTTGAATATATTTAATGATTTGGTCTCACCTGTCTTCTGTGGTATAGTATTCCACAGTTCACCATTTTATGAGTGGAGACATTACTCCTCTCAGTCCTAAATGGTTGGCATAAAAAGCCTGTAAATTAAGGCTGTGAACATTTCTTCTGGATTTTCTAATCATTGGGACTATTCTTCCTGCATCTGTTCTGTCTAGTCCCTTCAGGATTTTATAAAAAGGTCCCCTTTTATTCTTCTAAATTAAAGTCCAATCGTCCCAATCTCTTTTATATATCAGCCCTGCTATTCAAAGAATCAGTTTGGTGAACATTTGCTGCACTCCCTACATAGTAAGACCATCTTTCGTTATAATATGAGCACTAAACTGCACATTATCCTCAAAGTGTGATCTCATTGTTGTACTGTAGAATTAAGTAAGAATTCTAGCTATGAAGGCCAATACATTTTGTATTCTCATTCATCTGCTTCATTTTATTGCTTACTTTCATCAACTGATGTACTTATTGTACATTCCCCTTTTTGTAATCTGCTGTAAAAGGGTTAAAACTTGCCTTTCAGCTAAAATTGAGCTGTATGCTAACCATCCCCATGTCAGGCAAGCAGACTCTTGGGAAAACAAGTGAATCACAAAGCCTTGGATCATGAGCTGCAAGAACATATAGCGATGAGATAAGATAAGCTTGTTCTCCCCATTGACAATCGAGACTAGCTTGACACCTAAGTAACTCTTGTTTTCAGTACTAGGGAGCATAGTTTGTTTTAAAATATAACTGATTGTTCCACAGCCTAATTGGTATATTGTATTAGTGCATACTGTGAGCGAGCTTGTGGGACTTCTCAGACTGGATTCGTGAACGGTTCCAGGATCACAAAGTGCTACCAGTCACCACTTATATCTGTGGAGATCTTAAAGGGCAGAAAGGCATAAGGCTCATTGTTTTATTGATGCTTCCTCAAAACCTGTTTGTGGTGTTGGGAGAAAGAGTTGTAGGATGAGCCAGAAAAGCAACTGTACTCAAAGATTACATGTTTGAAGGAAGTGAGGGGGCTTCCCAAAAAGAAATAAAACCTCCCACAAGTGGGACAGATAATTTTCAGCACACAAAGACAACTGTGTTAAAAAAAAAGGCTTGAAAGTGAAACTGGTAGATTAAAGAAGGAACTAACCGCCTTAGAAAAATGAAATGTGACATTAACTGAGGCAGCAAAGTCTGTACAGGGATGGGCAGAAAAGGCTGAATCTAGAAAGATCAATGCAGCATGTAAGTTAGCCATGATTCAACAGCAAATTAAAATACAGAGAAAGGAATGATAGAAACATAGGAAATAGGTTCAGGAGTAGGCCATTCGGCCCTTCAAGCCAGCACCGCTGTTCAATATGATTGTGGCTGAAATCAGTACCCTGTTCCTGCTTTCTCCCCATAACCCTTGATTCTGTTAGCCCTGAGAGCTATATCTAACTCTCTCTTAAAAACTTCCAGTGAATTGGCCTCCACTGCCTTCTGTGCCAGAGAATTCCACAGATTCACTACTCTGTGCAAACAAGTTTCTCCTCATCTCAGTCCTAAATGGCCTATCGCTTTTTCTTAAACTGTGACCCCTGGTTCTGGACTCATTTTTCCTGCATTTAGCCTGCCCAATCCCTTAAGAATTGTATATGTTTCTATAAGATCCCCTGTCATCCTTCTAAATTCCAATGAATATAAGCCCAGTCTTTCCACTGTTTCCTCATATGACAGTCCTGCCATCCTGGGGATTAACCTTGTGAACCTACACTACACTCCCTCAATAGCAAGGATGTCTTTCCTCAAATTAGGATACCAAAACTGCATACAATACTCCAGGTGTGGTCACACTAGGGCCCTGTACGACTGCATTAGGACCTCCTTGCTCCTATACTCAAATTCTCTCGCTATGAAGGGCAACATGCCATTTGTTTTCTTCACTGCTTGCTGTACTTGCATGCTTACTTTCAATGACTGATGTGCTTCTTGTTCTTGCCACCAAAGGCCATAACCTCACATTTATTCCCATTATACTGCATCTGCCATGTATCTGCCCACTCACTCAACCAATCCAAGTTACCCTGCAGCCTCATAACATCCTCCTCGCAGCTCACACTGCCACCCAGCTTTGTGTCCTCCACAAACTTGGAGATGTTACCTTTAATTCCTTTATCAAAATCATTAATATATAATGTAAATAACTGGGGTCCCAGCACTGAGCCTGCGGCACCCCACTAGTTACCGCCTGCCATTCTGAATAGGACCCGTAAATTCCTACTCTCTGCTTACTGTCTGCCAACCAGCTCTCTATCCATGTCAATATCTGTCAATGGAATGATGGGTGATCCCAGCAAAATGAGCACTATGTTTTCTGATGACTGGGGCACCTACCATCAGGAAGGAGATATCAGGGATTCTAACTACACAAATAAGGCATGGACGGATGGAGAGGGTGATGAATCGTCTGATGCAATGTAGCAAGTATCCTGACTGGTTGCATCAAAGCCTGGTACAATAATTCCAACACACAGGAATGTAAGAGGCTGCAGAGAGTGCTGGTCAGCCTGGTCCATCAGGGAAACAGTCCTGCACACTATTCTAAAGCATTTACGTGTGGCGTTATCTGAAGAACGTGGCGTCTACAAATGCAAAACCAAGTGGTAACAGCAAGGTATCACTCCTGGATGAGCTCAATGCTTTCAATGCTTCCTTCGAAATGGAGAACATTAATGTACCGTCTCAGGCCTCAATACCCCCCCGACAACACTGCAATCTCAGTCATTGAGGCTAGTGTCAGAAGATCCTTCAAGTGGGTGAACCCTTGGACCTGGCTACATTCTTTAAACTTTCACGGATAAGTTGGCTAGAATTTTTGCAGTAACCTCAACCTCTCATTACTCAGGACTAAGGTGCCTACCTCCTTTTAAAGGATATCAATTATACCGGTGCCCAAGAAGAGCAAGTTGACATGCTTCAATGATAACCAACTGGTTACACTAACATCCATGGTAATGAACCACTTTGAAGTGAGAGGTTGTCTATGATGCATTTCAACTCCTGCTGATTTTGGACGCACTGCAATTTGTCTACTGCCACTGGTTCTGACCCCCCCACTAAATGGATTTTACACAAGGGGTCGCCTCAAAAAGGCAATCAATATTATCAAAGACCAAAACTACCCAGGCCACACTCTCATTTCACTCCTACCATCAAAAATAAATTACAGGAGCCTGAAAACCATCACCACCAAGTTCAAGAACAGCTTTATTCCAGCAACCATCAGGCTCTTGAACATTACACAACACTAACTTAAGCAACAATGAATTTCTAGGGACAGTGTCATTGCATTATTATGAATACTTGGTTATTCATTTATTGGACTTTAGTTTAATATATATTTAACTGTGTTATTATGTTTATGTGACTTAAACTGCAGCAAGTAGGAATTTCATTGTACTGTTGCATGATTGTGTTCTTGTTTTGTTAAGTGATTTAACACTTGAAGAGTAGATCATGAACCAGTGTGAATGATCTGTGATGCATGGGGTGTGGTAACTTGTGAGTTAATTTTGTTGAACAAAAAGGTGAGAAAATGCATGAAGTAAGTGACTGTCGGGATGTTATTTGTTTGTTAATTCTGTATTGGGAGAAGTTTAATTAATACTATTTCCATTAATAGAATATCCTGCCTCACCCCTCAAGCTTTCTTCCCCTCCCCCTGCTAAAATAGGTTTTATTCCACATTTTGTCATTTATCTTCAGTGCAAATCAGCATCTGCAGTTCCTTCCTTACTATGAATAAGAGTTCATTAGATTTTTATTTAAAATTAAGGAATTAGGTGGCATTAAACTTTGATAGACACAAAAAGCCAGAGTAGTAACTCAGCGGGACAGGCAGCATTTCTGGAGAGAAGGAATGGGTGATGTCTCGGGTCGAGACCAACAAGTTGTCCTCCAACTTTAGGCTGTGCACGCCACACGCAAGAAGAAGGGTCGAGACCCTTCGGCATTAAACTTCTTTGTGATATTTTTCAAGTTATTATGGTTGTTATAATTGAAATGTGACTGCTGTTTGTTTATCAGTCAGGAGCTGAAAAGAAGGCGGTTCTATCTAGTCTTAACCTCCTTATCCCCTTGAGGAATGTTGCAGAGGATTTATTGAGGCCAAAGACCCTACAGCTCCTCTAGTATCTTTGATTGAGGGAGGCATTCATTCACTCTTCATGCCATCGGATATTCCGTGCGCGATTGAGGCGCCTGGTAGATGCTCGGCCAGCGACTGGCTGCGGGGGTTGATTGAGCTGGTCTGGGTGCAACTTGCATGCAGGAGAGACAGAGAGAGTGTGAGTGCCCGCCCGCCTGCCTGAGGATACCAGAGGGGCTCTATCTTCCTGCCTGCCCGCCTGACCAAGGATACTAGAGGGGCTCTATCTTCCTGCCTGCCTGACCAAGGATACCAGAGGGGCTCTAGGATCTTTCTGCCTGCCTGCCTGCAGTGAGTGGATGTTGAGGGGAGGGGGGTTCCTGCTCAGGCAACACACACACACACACTGGATCACCCAACAACTGAAATGTGTTGGTGCCTGATTAACAAAAAAATCAAAAAGAAGGACTGCTGCTGTAACCACCTCACCCTCGCGGTTCTGCTGTAATGGACACGGGCAGCTGGTGAGTCCGGGTCTCTTTGTTAATTCTTTCTGCTTTGGAAATAGTAAAGAAAAGTCTTTAAACCAAAATTCTTTTTTTTTTAGTGGAGTGGGGGGAGATTAAAATGTACAGGACATGAAAGAGCACTGGAATGGGCCTTAGGTCGTGTATCCTTTGTACAGTTATAATTACAAATGTATTACATTCAGTTATTCTCACTTCCCGTCCGAGTAGCGGTATTTGCCACTTCTTCCCCCTGACTTAAGTAAATAGGAAAACAGAAACCATTACGAAATTCTGTGGGGCATTTTGTTGGACGAGATCGGTTCTCTGTTTCTCGATGTTGAGGATGTGATTTTTTTTTTGTTTGGGATTTTCCAGGGCCATTTCCCAAAAGCTTACCAAATAGATTGTTTTAATTGTTTAAATCAGAAACTAATGACTGCGACTCCACTAAATCTTTAAAATAATTATTGTGTGTATTCCAGTAACTATTTTTCCCAGAATAGATTGTTTTTTTCTTTTCCACAATGAGTACAATTTCTGTAAGATTACATTATGGATCACAGGATGACTGAAATTTCCTTTCATACTTTACCATTTCCAGTGCTTTCCCAGTTATTATTCTTAAGTATTTATTCCAAGATGTCAGTGATTGTTGGTGGGTTGACAGTACAGCTAGCTCATCCTGCTCCTGAAATATTAGCATGCCAAATCAAAACATCAAAAGCAAAACCCAGATAGGATAAAACAGGAATGTGGTTATTCATAGATCATAGAGTCATGGTGTTGTACATCATGAAGAGTATAACAAGGAGGTATTTTAATCTTCCTCCCCCATACTGGTGATTCAACCAGGTCACTATGTTGGAACAAACTGAAATGAAGAGAGACAGAGTACACAATAGTACATTTAATTATTCCTGTTATTGACCAGTGAGCACTTGTTGGTGTCAAAATGTGTATTTTTTTCAAGAGTTAAGAGTTTAATTACCATGTGTACCACAACGGAATAAGGAAAGTCTTACTCCGAGGAGCGCCTCCTGCTGATCCCTTAGATGGGGTGGTCAGTGCCTGTGATGGACTGGTCAGTGTCCACCATGTTTTGGAATCTTTCTTTCCTGGGCATTCGAATGGTTGAAAGACTGAATTCTCTACTGTACACCTGGAGAAGTTTTTTCGATATTAGCAATTTTTCTTTGAACAAAATGCAGAAGACATGCTGTAATATTAGAGTTTTAATGTATTTCTCAACTATATACTTATAATTGTGTTTATTTGTTGTTACTATGAGTATGGTGGATCTATGTTGATGAATCAGATTGGCCAAGATTTGGATAAACGAAGAACTGCAGGTTACACAAAAAGCTGGAGAAACTCAGCGGGTGCAGCAGCATCTAAGGAGCGAAGGAGATAGGCGACGTTTCGGGTCGAGACCCTTCTTCAGACTGGTCAGGGATCAGGGAAACGAGAGATGTAGACGGTGATGTGGAGAGATAAAGAGCAATGAATGAAAGATATGCAAAAAAGTATCGATGATAAAGGGAACAAGCCATTGTAAGCTGTTTGTGGTGCGAAAATGAGAAGCTAGTGCGACTAGGGTGGGGGAGGGAGCTAGAGATAGAGGGAATGCCAGGGCCCAAGGGCTCTCGACCCGAAACGTCGCCTATCTCCTTCGCTCCTTAGATGCTGCTGCACCCGCTGAGTTTCTCCAGCTTTTTGTGTAACCCTCGATTCTCCAGCATCTGCAGTTCCTTCTTTAACACGTTTACAAAAAAATACACAAAGTGCTGGAACAATTCAGTGGGTAAGGCAGCATCACTGGATAACTTGGATAGGTGCCGGTCTGAAAAAGGGTCCTTGCTCAAAATGTCACCTATCCATAGACACAAAAAGCTGGAGTAACTCAGCGGGTCAGACAGCATTTCTATAGAAATGAAATAGGTGATGTTTTGAGTCGAGACCCTTCTTCAGACAGAAGAAGGGTTTCGACTTGATTCAACCTAACCAATTCATTTTTCTCCAGAGATGCTGTCTGACCTGCTGAGTTACTGCAGCTTTTTGTGTCTCTATATTTGGTTTAAACTAGCATTTGCAGTTCCTTCATACACATGCCACCTATCCATGTTCTCCAGACATGTTACCAGAACCGCTGAATTACTCCGGCACTTTGTGTCACTTTTTGAATAAAATTAGGGTTTACCTCTTCTCGCATTCTGGGCAATAAGCTTAACTGTACTTCTGTCACATATACATTTAAATTATGGAACACATTCCTTGCCCAGTTTCACAAAGTATGATTTGCTCGTGTTCAGCCGTCTATATTCTGCCTTTCACTGGTTTGGTGAACTTTCTATTCTTGCTCTTCTGAACTTGCCTCCTCAGCACCATTTCATTCAGTTCTAAGTTTTTAACTTCTAGCTTGGTTGCCCATCCTCCCTCTCTCCACCCTTTCACAATCTGCATGGTTCAGCATTTTAATGCATTTCCTATCATGTGCTTTCATCTTGAACCTTCAATGTTCTCTCACTTCCCTTGCCTCGTCATTAGCAGCAGCAGACTGCAGCTGCTGTAGGCTCGGGCTGGGGTGCTATCTCTGAACCTCTCTGTTCCTCTCCAACTTTTAAAAGACTGCATTCAACACCCAGCATTTTGACCAAGGTCTTAGTTTCAACTAAACCCTACTGATTTAGTAGGTAGACAAAAATGCTGGAGAAACTCAGCGGGTGAGGCAGCATCTATGGAGCGAAGGAATAGGTGATGTTTATTTAGTGTTCTTTTCGGTGTATTCTCCATAAAATATTTTAGTATGTTTTCCACATTAAATTTTGTTTGCACCAAGGGCTGCTGATTTAGCTGACCTTGATCAGGATGTTGGTGTATCACTACAATACTTTCAGTGCCGCAAGATTAGGGAGGAGAAGATAAAGCCATTGATCCCTCTTATCTAAATTAAAGGGCATGATGGAGATTGCCTGGAGGTGTATTCTTATACCAAAGATTAAATGGGCTGTCATCAGGGCCAGCATTGTCTGCTGAGCTCAGATTCAACATTAATCACATAGAAGTTGTCATAGACTTCTGGCCTCCCATAATGCACAAAAATCTTTTGATTTCTGCCTTAATTGTGCTAAAATAAACTACAAAGTGCTGGAATAACTCAGTGGGTCAGGCAGCATCTTTGCAGAACATGGATTGATGATGTTTTGGGTTAGGACCCATCTTCAGCCCAAAACATCACCGATCCATGTTCTCCAGCGATGCTGCCTGACCCACTGAGTTATTCCAGCACTTTCTGTCTTTTTTTGCAAACTAACATCTCCAGTTCCTTGTGTCTTAACTCAGCCACCATTAACCATAAAAATAGAGCATTTCAAGATTCAGCACCCATTGGGTGGAGGAATTTATTTTTGTCACAGTCCTGAAAGCGTGATCCATTATTTTGACACTGGCTCCTAGTTTTAGACATCCTACTTGAGTGAATTGTCACTTCTACATAATAAAAATGTAGTACAATGTTGTACAATGTACAATTCAAAGAGATCGCTTCTTGTTCTTTTAACTTTGAGAGTACAGCTAAGCCAGTCTGCTCACTCTCAGAATACAATCCCTGGATATCAGTCTGTTGAACCATTGCTGCACTCCTATTGCAAATAGATCCTTCCTTGGGAAAAGATATCAGACTACACTTAGGGTGCAACGGTACGCAGTGGTGGAGTTGCTTCCTTACAGCGCTTGCAGAGCCAGAGACCCGGGTTTGATCCCGACTACAGGTGCTGTCTGTACGGAGTTTGTACATTCTCACCGTGACCACATGGGTTTTCTCCAGATCTTCGGTTTCCTCCCACGCTCCCAAGACGTACAGATTTGTAGGTTAATTGGCTTGGGTTTGTATACTTCTTATCAGTGTAAATTGTCCCTAGCGTGTGTAGGCTTGTGTTAATGTGCGGGGATCGCTGGTCGGCGCGGACCCGGTGGGTCAAAGGAACTGTTTCCGTGCTGTATCTCTAAACTAAACCAGGGTCTTGCATAATTGCAGGGATTACCCTGATTTCCTTCAGCATCGCTCAATACAGCATGACATTCAACCCCATCCCAGACAGAAACAAATTGATGTTTCTGCAGGTAAAACAAAGTCCAGACAAGGTAACCGTTTTGCCTAGCAGTTGCTCTCTGTCAATCATGGGCATCTGGTGCTCCTAATTGCAAACCATTTCATTTATTCTTCCCATTCTCACACCAGCCTGTTTGTCCTCAGCCAGTGTCAGGCGAATTGCAAGCTAGAGGGACAGAACTTCCTATCTCCCCAACTCCACCCCTCACACCTTCCTTACCATCTATTGTATCCCAGCCCCCATAGCTATTTAGACCCTTCCCTCCCCCCATCTGACTCCATCTGCCAATCAATGCCTCCTCACTTGCATCCACATATTACTTATCAACTATTGCACCATCTTTGCCCCTATCAATCTATACTGGCCTTAATATTTCAGACCAGAGGAAGAGTCGTGTCCATTTCCCTCCGTAGTTGCAGCTTGACCCACTGAGTTCCTTCAGTCTTAATTTGCCATTGTTCTGCAAGTTGCACTGATTGAATGCTACGTAACCACATGTAGCCCACCTCCAAACCCTCCCTGATTTTTCGGGAAATCTGCTCATTTCCAAATAAAATTCTAAAACTGAGTCCTTGCATTTAGGGGCAAGAAGACCAGAAATTACTGTATGAATAAATATTTTGTGTCTAAATAGCTATGGGGGCTGGGATACAATAGATGGTAAGGAAGGTGAAGCACAAAACCAAATAAAGGCGGTAGGGTTGGCAGATGGGAACAGTGGGGGGAGTGGACCCAGTGGAGGAGTGTGTGGGTGATGGAGAGTGTAGAATATGGGAATGAATGGGTGAGTGAGAATGCCTAAATAGTTCCGAAGCAATGTGAGAGGGACCCAAAACTGAAGTATAAGAGGGCCTGAACATCAGACCGCCTGTAGCAGCGACTGTGGAAAGGAAGGAAGATGACTGAACTTTGCTGCCTTCCCTCACAGTGGGAAACGTTGATTCCGCTGTGTGGGGATGTTTATGTTCAATTCTATCGTGTGTTGTGTTTTATTCGTATGGCTGTATGGGAAGCAAATTTCACTGTGCCAATTGGTGCATGTGACAATAAATGTAAACTTGAAACTTGAACTTAAAGCTAATGTGCAGATTTATTTGAAAATTTGAAAAAAGACGCGCAGTGAAAACAAATTATTAGAAATGAAACGCTTCTGAAAATGTTACAAACAAACTTTGCTGTAAGCATTTAATTAAGATCCATCACGTTGATAATGTGTCCAGAACTGCCCAGAAGCATAACCTTTTTATTTGTTCGGTGTCCTGATTAATGAAAATCGGTATCCCATGTTTTCCTCACTATGTTATCTGCTTGTACTGTTGGCTTCAAGGATCTCGACTTGTAATTCAAGGTCCCTCTGTTTGTCAATACTCCTTAAGATCCTACCATTCATGGAATACACCTTAGCCTATTTGGTATTCCCAAAATACATTACCACACAATTAATGTATGAAGGAACTACAGATTCAGGTTTATACCAAAGATGGATGCAAGTTTTGGAGGAATTCAGTGGGTCAGGCAGCATCTCTGTAGAAAAGGAAAGGGTGATGTTTTTGGTCGTAACGTCTGAAGAAGGATTCTGAATCATTTGTCACTTTCCTTTCTCCAGACCTGCTTAGGTGCTCCAGCATTTTGTGTCTATCTCACCTCTCAATAACTGGGTTGAATTCCACCTGCCATTTGAAGCCCATTTCACAAAACATTAATATCACTCTGTAGCCTAAGACTACACTGCACACTATCTAACACTCTGCTAATTTTTGTGTCATCCATGAACTTGCTGATTGTGTCCCCTACATTAGATAATCAAATGGGTACACAGTTCCAAGATGTTGAGACAATGCTGACCCAGAGGCACTCACCAGTTTATCTTCATACTATGAGGAAAACCAGCTGCGTGCCAACCCATTGAAAACACAGGTCTGTGTATTCCACCTGAGGAACCAAGAGGCTAACCATCAACTACACATCACATGGTATGGATTCCCACTAACACATTGCCCAAATCCAATCTACCTTGGAGTCACACTCCCATTCAAAAAAAACTAACGCAAAGGTGGGCACCTGCAACAACATATTGAACAAACTCACCACCACCAAATGGGGTGCCAATCCAACAACAATACGTACTACAGACTTAGCACTCTGCTTCTCTGCTGCAGAACATGCCTGTCCTGCTTGGGAGAGATCTACACATGCAAAGAGTACACATGATTCATCCTTGAATGCCAGCTGCCGTAGCATCACTGGTGGCTTCCGATCTATGGACATAAACAATGTCTACCTACTGGCTGACATCGCTCCCCCAGACATCAGGAGAGCTGTTGCAAGTAGGACAGAGCGTCCGAAACAACTGACAGATGACAGACACCCATTACACAACCATGTGCCCCCTCCTCGGTGGTTAAATTCCCATAAGAGCTTCCTAACCAGCATCACCCCATTGGAAACAACACCAACTGAAGCTTGCCTCCAGATGTGGAAGAACATCTTGGTCCTATTTCCCTATTAGCCACAGTCCCTATTTCCACCAAGATGGGCACAAACCAGCAGCAGAGCGCTTACCACCAGGAGCTGATGAACACAGGCTGAACTGGAGATGTCTCAACCGACTGCGAACGGGGGTCAGGCGGTCAAGGATGACAATGCACAAATGGGGCTACATCGAGGGTACAACAACCTGTGACTGGCACACAGACCCAGACAATGCAACACCTACTGCAATGTCCATTGTTGGATAATCCATGTACTACTGCAGATCTTGCACTTAACACTCCAATAGCGCAACGATGTGTACAGGAGTGGTGAGCCACTATATAGCATAAAGACATGAAAGAAGAAGAATAAATCATTCATGAAATGACAAACAACAAAGATACTAGCAATGATCCCTGAGGAACATCATTAGTAACGGGCATCTGTCTGTTCACTGAAACAACCCTCTAACATTATCCTCTGTCTCTTATTACCAAACCAATTCTCGAACCAGTTTGCCAAATTGCCCTGGATTCCATGGCCCCTAACCTTTTGGACCATTCATATGGGATTTTGTCAAAGGCCTTAATGAAGTCCATGTAAACCATATGTACTGTGCTGCCCTCATCGATGCACTTGGTTACCTCCTCGAAAAATTCTGTTGAATTGGTTTGATACAACCTGTGTTATAAAGCATGCAGATAGAGTGCTTGAATTTCTCCGTTATTGACAAGCTTTGTATTTCTCGGTTGAAATGAAGAATGCTATAGATGCTGCCTCACCCGCTGAGTTTCTCCAGCATTTTTGTCTACCTTCGATTTTTCCAGCATCTGCAGTTCTTTCTTAAACACTACAGATGAAGTAGTAGTAGGCCCCCTTCGATCATGACTGACCATTGGTGATGCATCCTAGTTTGCAGGTGATGTGCGGTTGGATGCAAGCCTGGGCGATGTCATATGGAGGACAGGCTGTTGCCCATGCAGCACGTCCCCCCTCTCCACGTCGCTGATCGATCCAAAGGAACAGCAGGGCCATTACAGTTTGGCACCAGCGCCGTCGCAGAAGCTGCCAGAGCGAGGTTATAGACAACGAAGAACTGCCTTAGGGGCTCTGACTCTTGATTTGAGGTGTACTCCAAGAGCCTTTTCCATCACTGGATATGGCCACAAGGCAGTGGAGGTTTTAAATCAGAGTTTTCCCTCTCCTAGATGGACTGCCTTCCCAGGCTGACGAGCCCCATCGGCCCGTGACTCATGAGGGCGGGAGCGTCTACCTTCCCGTGCAGGTCTATAGCACCTGCCCATTGCACACACAAGTCTGAGAAAAAAACACCAGAAATTATTCAAAATACTTAACAGTTCAGGCAACATCTGAGAAGTGTGAATCATTTGATGCCATTTCACCATTGTTCTGATGAAGGGTCATTGACCTGTAATGTTAACTTGATTTAACTCTGAGTGCCATGTTAAAGTATTTTCAGCAGTTCTGTTTTTTTTGTGTTTCTTGCTGTTCATTTGGCCAATTTTGTCTTGTGGACTGATAGTCTTGACCGAGATATTCTCAGTTTGTTGGTAAGCTGCATGTACAGACAGGTGGTACCTTGCTCCATATTTATACTCCACATTCTGTGTTTGCAAGGTATGTAGGTTGTGGTTAAAAGGAATTTCCCTCTGAGCAGCAAGCTACCCACGTTTGCCAGTCACTTGACCTTGAAATCGTGTGGACCCTGGTGCAGTCTTCCACTGAGAGGCAGGCTGAAAGGTTTTCCAAGCATAAATGTCTGATTCAACTCCAAGAATGATCTTGACAGGCCATGAAGCCCTGTCTCCTGCCTCGCTGGCTGCTGTCCAAGTTGTTTGTGAATGTTTTTCATGTTCGCAAACATTCCAAAGCACTATTAAAAAATAAAGCTATTAAAAATGTAATTAAAATTTTAGGCCATGGAAATGTTCAGACACATTTAAAATAGTTTAAATATATTTGCGTTTACAAAACGTAATCCAAATAAAAACAAAAATATCTGCATAGCAGTCTCTGGGTAGCTGGTGTTTATTCCACTTCCACTTAGCTTATTTCACTAAACTGGTGCAGTTCCGTGGGCAGATTTACCAGCCTGAGTGCTGATAAATCAGAGAGGAGCTTCTCCAGGCTCCATTAACTGATGAAAGGCATAAGTTACCATGATAGAAACACTGCAAGATCAGGTGAGTTTACCCTCTGAGGCCACACCAAAACTGCATGGGGTAAAAATGTGTTCCTAAAATAAATAGTTACATCGGTACTGCTAAATGATCTCTTCCTTGCATAAGACTTAGTAGAACACATTTCCTGCTCTGTTCTAGTCTGATGCTGTTTAATATAGAATGAGTTGACAATACTACTTTTAACCAACCTTATTGTTTATAGCAAGCCAGAAACCAGATCTGACCAGATGGGTTTTTTTAGAGAAGCTTGCCTCGAGAAGCAGGAAGCCAACTGTTTCTATGTGGACATGTTCCTTATATTTAATCGGTTTGTATTGGTAGAGGCAACGGTTTTAATAGTTTGGGGAATCCTCTCTGTGTCATATATTTGAGACTTTCTGAGTGAGGTGGTCATTTGTGGCATGTGTGTAACTCAAACAGTGTCTCCAGTATAAATTGCTGGTTTTCTTAGCTGCTGGGTTAGAAATTGTACGTGCAGTCTGTTCTCCAAATAGATAATCTTAGTATGGTGGATGTTATGTTTTATTTTGTAGATTTATTTAAAAAAAATACAATTACAAGTATGAACATCTAGAACAGGGGTTCTCAACCAGGGGGGAATTCCCCCCAGGGGGGGAATTTCAGGTTTTCAGGGGGGGAATTGGGACCACAGATTAGCAAACTCAAACTGTTAGAAATAAAGGATTTTCAGTAATATATGCATATTATTTGGAATGCACTTTTTGAGGCAGACAATTTTGGAAAGGAGGGGGAATTACATTCTGACATATGGTGAAAGGGGTGCATGGGGCAAACAAGGTTGAGAACCACTGATCATATAACCACTGATATTGGAGTAATGAGTTAAGTATATTTGGATAGATGATTATCATGCATCTGATAATGGGCAGTACATTTCCAGTTGTTTGGAAGCTTTACCATACCTGCATTTCATGGCAATAATTCAGCAGAATTAATGTATGAAGGGAACATCAGTCTTCGATAGCGAAAAATATTTTTGTTTTTCAATTTTTCACTTTGTGGTCAGAATATTTTGTTCTACTGTAATCGCGTTTTGACTTCATTCCAACTGAACAAATTGTGCTGTGAGCGATTGTCATTGTAGCTTAGGATCTATATCTTATTTGCAATTATGCAACATTTGCCTCACAGGGAATGAAAGGCTACGTGCGAATTCCAAACTGGCATGAGATTGTTTGGTGCACTTTTTGCAAAAGCGACTGACTACCAATTGTATCAAAAGAACGATCGGGGAGGAATCCACTCATGGCTTAGTAATGTTAGGATGTTATTAATCAAAAAAGTCTGTAAAAAGTCAAAAGAGTCAAAGTCAAAAGAGTTTAGTGTCACGTGTCCCTGACAGGACAATGAAATTCTTTCTTTGCTTCAGCACAACAGAACATAGTAGGCATTGCCTACAAAACAGATCAGTGTGTCCATATACCATTACATACGTAAATACAACATGAATAAACAAATTGATAAAGTGCAAATAACAGATAAAGGGGTATTAATGTTCAGAGCTTTGTCCGAGCCAAGTTCAATAGCCTGATGGCTGTGGGGAAGTAGCTATTCCTGAACCTGGTCGTTGCAGTCCTCAGGAAAGACCAGAAAGGCCCCATTGCCAGAGCTAATCTTTCCAGGAGTGCCAGTACAATAAAAATTTGTGTTTGCCATTGAAATGTTTTTTTAATGGCAAATTCACATAATCTGTGGATAACAAAATCCTACATAATAGTTGTGAGTTTGCTTCAAAGGTGTTCTCCAGAATTATCTGAATGTGTGGGGAAAAAAATCATGGAAATATATTTAATACTTTAAGAAAGAACTGCAGATGCTGGAAAAATCGAAGGTAGACAAAAAAATGCTGGAGAAACTCAGTGGGTGAGGTCAGAGTGGGAATGGGAGGGAGGGTTGAAATGCTGAGCAACCGGGCGATTTTATGCTGTGCAACTGATCCTATTATGGATTTCTTGCCATTGTGCCCACCTTGCCCTTTCTCTTGAAGGACCAGATTATGTGAGATTAAATGGCTCTTCATTTACAAAATAAACCTGAGAAGTAATTGCTAAAAAAAAAAAATGTATTAATTTACTAAGGTTTCTCTTTACCAAAGATTGTGTGCAGTTTTAAAATTGTATGCTTGGAATAGACCTATCACAGTTTATGGGTAGTAGGTGCAGTATTTTTTTGACTTTCTATTTTTATTATTCAGCAGTTTGCAGTCTTGCTTCATGACAAGTTTCTGAAATAAAATGCTAGTTCAATTGTATGAAGTTCTACAGCCCATTAATTTGATAGTGGTAGAATGCACCTGTCGCCAAAGGCTGGAACGTACCCCTGTGATCAATTCAAGATCAATCATGAAGCTTTAGCCAGTCGCTGTTTCATCTTGCTGAGCCCCTGCCATTTAAAAAGCTTTCAGACAAGAATGAAAAAGAGATGAACATGAATTATTTTCATCCATTCATTCCTCACACGGAGAATGTTGACTTCTTGCTTTGTTATACTTTTATTGTTGCTAACTCTTCTCTGGTATGATTTCTATGTGATCTCCGAGTCATGTGTGATGAGTCTCCACAGGCTCTTCTCCCAAAGGGCCTTTACACACACAGGTGGGTTAATCCCGGAATGATGCCCCCACGACCATGCTTTATTGAAGTAACAATATGCAATCTTTCCCCAAATTGGGGTGCTCTTAACACTTCTGAGTTGAGTTAACGCTACAGAAGTTGCAAATTAAATCGAGAAGGTTGATGTGTGTGTGAAACTTTCCAAAATCTTAAACCACATGACATTGTGCCTAAAGGTTAAATGTTGACAGATCAGATTTTTGAAGTATAAATGGACTGAATTGGCAATAATTGAGAGTAAAATATTAATGTTTCAAAGGTCTTTTATTGTCACGTACCAATTATGTTACAGTGATATGCGAATTACCATACAGCCATACGGGAAAAAAAGCAACAAGACACACAACTACCCAAAAGTTAACATAAACATCCACCACAGCGGATTCCCCACATTCCTCACTGTGGTGGAAGGCAAAAAAGTCTAGTCTTCTTCCTCTTTATTCTCCCGCGGTCGGGGCAGTCGAACCATCTGCAGTCGGGGCGATTGAAGCAACTACAGCCGGCGGTCGAAGTCCCCGCGTCGGGGACATCGAAGCCCCCGTGTCGGGGCGATCAAAGCTTCCGCGTCGGGGCGGTCAGAGCTCCTGCGGCTTGGAGTTCCCGAAGTCTGTCTCTAACCAGAGAACACGAGCTCCGCGATGTGACAGGCACCCGCGGCTGGAGCTCTCAACGTCGGTCTCCAGCAAAGGCCGTCAACTCCTCGATGTTAGGCCTCAGTGCGGACGGAGATACAATACGGAAAAAAATTGCATCCCCGTCGAGGTAAGAGATTTTAAAACGTTTCCCCCAGCACCCCCACCCCCACATAAAACAAGCTAAAGAACATTAAAAACATACATTTAACACATACAATTAAAACACAAAGAAGGAAGGACAGACAGACTGTTGGCGAGGCAGCCATTGCTGGCGCTACCTGGTGGACAATGTGTGAGGTTAAATGCTATTTATTATAGTAGTATTCCTCTGATAAATTCAGTCAGAACAGAAGCTGAAAGACTTCCATGGAGAGAATAAAGTTCCTGTAACTGGGACCTCAGGATATACTTCTTCACCAGAAACACTGATATCGTTTCGGAGCTTTTTGTTATTGCCAGATGGCTGAAGATTTAATTCTGTTTTGAAACTACAATAAAACCTGGCAGAATTTTAAAAATACTTACACAGGCTGTGACTTTCAACAGCTGGGCGTCTGAGTACAAGCTACTTTTTTGTTCCATTGCTAGGTTCCATATCTAGGACGTATTGAAAAAGTAAAACCACATTCGGAGCATTTACTTTGACCAGGTTTTCGAGCATCAATTGTAATTTAGGCTAGGATTTCAGAAGTTTATTAAATGCCTTTTAATAAGGTTTTCAAATGTTTATCTAAAGAAGTTAATAAATGTACATAACATTTTATGATTATTTTGCTTTTTCATTACCTTTTTTTTTGAAGAAGGGTCCTGACGCGAAACATTATCTATCCACGTTCCTCAAAGATGCTGCCTGACCCGCTGAGTTACTCCAGCACTTTGTGTCCGTTTGACTTGATGGGTGCTCTTTGCCCTCGCATAGCATCTCACTTTCCAGCCACTTGTGACAGGAAAAGGAATTGAGCTGAAGGAAGCTAATAAATGTATAACTGGTGTGTTCAGAAATATTAAACACCTGCAAACTGTGATCCATTGTTTCAGAACTGATGGAGTCTGCATGCCACTAACTGCAGAGTGCAAAAATATTCTTAATTCAGTAGTTTGAACACTAATCTCCCTTAGTCTTTCATGTAACTGCTTGGATGTATTACTATTTCTCATCTGCTGTGTGGCTTGGTGTATTGTAATTTTGCCTGAGTAGAGGAAGATAAGTGAAAAAGATCGATACAGTGATTTGTAGTGATTGCCAGTCGTAATGCAAGACTTGTTTCTGCTGGTGTAATTACTTGCTCAGTTAGCTGTAATTTTCATAGTCAACAGCAGTGTGAAGTATAAAATTGATAAGAATCAGTTCTGTCATATTTTATGTTCCCTCTACTTTTCCTACCGCACAGGAAGCTTGTTTATGAGAACAGCTTTGTACCATTAAATGTTTCTGCACTCTTATTTTGGACCAATTTGCAACCTGCTCTTACCACAGACACTTCTACTTTGTTGCAGGAGTGAACACATTATCACAGATAAAACATATAGATCTGGAAGTATAATTATTCCAGTTTATGAGCTAAATGGAAGTTGCCAATAACTGAAGAGTGCAACAGCATTTCTTCTGGTAACGTTTAGTCTTTTGGTAGATTTGCTTATGTTTTTTTACTTTGGGGAATCCGTGCCTGTTGCACAATCTTCAATTTAAATAACTACTAAGCCAAATGTCACTGATAGAAATTCCAAATAGGTCTACTTGCTACCATCAAACAGCTTTCCATTGATCTGTTAACTGTTTGAACACACAGACGTTGAAATCAAACCTATACGAGGCCCAGAACATATTGGAGGGAAGTACCTACTGAGTTATCCTATCAGGTTACAATTTTGTCCCAACTCGTCAGCGCAACAAAAAGTGCACTGCATATTAATAGAAATGGAGCGACTGGCACCTGTGATCTTGATGAATAATTGGACCAATATTGTAATTCCTTAATCAACACCCCAGATTTATAGGTAGACACAAAATGCTGGAGCAACTCAACGGGTGAGGCAGCATCTCTGGAGAGAAGGTACGGCCGACGAGACCCTTCTTCAGACTGATGTCGGGGGGGGGGGGGGGGGGGCGAGACAAAGATAGAAAGTAGGCAGAGACAGTAGGGCTAGTAGGAGAACTAAAAAGGGGGAGGGGAAGGAGAGAGAAAGCAAGGGCTATCTGAATTTAGAGAAGTCAATGTTCATACCGCTGGGGTGTAAACTACCCAAGCAAAATATGAGGTGCTGTTCCTCCAATTTGTTCTGGGCTTCTCTCTGGGCCTCACTCTGACAATGGAGGAGGCCCAGGACAGAAAGCAGAAAGGTCACATTGGGAATGGGAGAGGGAGTTAAAGTGCTGAGCAACCCGAGAGATCGGGTTGGTTATGATGGACTGAGCGGAGGTGTTCAGCGCAATGATCGGTGAGCCAGCGCTTGGTCTCGCCGATGTAGAGAAGTTGACACCTGGAACAGTAGATGAGGTTGGAGGATGTGCAAGTGAACCTCTGCCTCACCTGGAAAGACTGTTTGGGTCCTTGGATGGAGTCCAGGAGGAAGTAAAGGGACCAGTGTTGCATTTCCTGCAATTGCTGGGGAAAGTGCCCGGGGAGGGGTTGGTTTCGATGGGAAGGGGCGAATTGACCAGGGAGTTCAGATTCAGATTCAGATTCCTTTATTGTCATTCAGACCTTTCGGTCTGAACGAAATTTGTTACCTTGCAGTCATAACATGTAATAAATTAAAACAAAACACACAATAAACACATATTTAACATCCACCACAGTGAGTTCACCAGGCACCTCCTCACTGTGGTGGAAGGCAAAAGTCTTAAAGTCTTTGTCTTTTTCCCCTACTTGTTCCCTCTCTGTACTGAGGCAATCCAGGCCTTCGATGTCATCGTCCACTAGGCCCGCGGCCGAGCCTCCGAAGCCAGGCCGTCACCGCCGCCGTTGCCGGAATGCCGGAACACCACCACAGCTCCCAATCAGGATCGACCACGGGAGCGCCGAAGCCCCGAAGCCGGGCCGCCGCTGGAGCACCGCTGGACCAACTGCTGGAGCGCCGGAGCTCTGAAGCCGGGCCGCTGCTGGAGCACCGCTGGAGAGCCGCTGGAGCGCCGAAGCCCCGAACGGCTCTCCAACGGTGCTCCAGCAGCGGAGGGAACAGTCTCTGCAGAAAGCAGAAGGGAAGAGATGGGAAGATGTGGCCAGTAGTGGGATTCTGTTGGAGGTGGCGAAAAATGTTGGAGGATTATATGCTGTATGCGACGGCTGATGGGGTGGAAGGTGAGGACAAGGGGGACGCTGTCCTTGTTACGAATAGGGGAGGGGGGCTAAGAGCGGAGCTGTGGGATATCGAGGAGACCCTAGTGAGAGCCTCATCTATAATGGAAGATTTGTAGACCAGCATTTGGAAGAATGATGAACAGTGCTAAACTGAAAGAAGTCTGTCCACGAAGATTTATTCTGCAGTTTCCTCATTTTAGGCATTAATCAGAGCCAGGTGTTATCAGTAGCATTCAGTAACAATAAAGTATTCCATTCCACATTGCATTTGAAGCTAGTCAATGATATTTCAGATTTTATGCCAAAAATACATTTTGATGACTTTTTTCAGATTTTACAGTGAATATTATTCCATTTATACCTAATTTCATAATTAATATAAGAATTGTGTATAACATTGTTCACATAACATGTAACATTATGAGTACCTCCAAACATAACATTATGACTTTTCATAACAAGAGGATTTCATTATAGGAGTAAAGAGGTTATTCTGCAGTTGTATAGGGCTCTGGTGAGACCACATCTGGAGTATTGTGTACAGTTTTGGTCTCCTAATTTGAGGAAGGACATCTTTGTGATTGAGGCAGTGCATCGTAGGTTCACGAGATTGATCCCTGGGATGTCGGGACTGTCATATGAGGAAAGATTGAAAAGACACCTTAACAACAGCATGGAGATTGAACCTGCTGTTAATGTGCCAGAAAATGCTGATTATTGGATTGTTGTTCATGAGTGAGTGTTGAACAGTAAAACAAAGATAGAGTGCACCTTGCTCTTCAACTACAATTCAGTCTTGAAACTTCCAGCGTTGTAACCCTGTGAGATATTTTAGTTTTATTGATAATTTTATTGATAATTATTCCTAACAGCTATTTTTTTTTAAGTGCAAATTATTTTAAATCCTGTGATAACTGATTAAAAAAAATGTATACTTTTCAAAGCAATAGGTTGGAGTAATTGGAAATGGACAGAAAGTTATGATATATTAGTGATCAAGCTGATCCATTTATCACTGGCCTGGTAGTCATCAAACACACACTCTGGATCGAAAATTACATTTGACATTCCAGTTCTGAACGGAAGATGCCAGCATGTGGATTCTTTTGACCAGGGTGGGTATTGGACAATAGTCTCCATATGGTCCTGATGGCTTGATCCATTCAAAGTGTAAGGAGATCATGTTGATTAAAGATCAGTGTTGCACAGACCTAGCAGAAATAAGTATGCAAATGCAAAGTTGTAAGCAGAGATGCTCATTTGCACTCACACTCACAATCATGCCCACAATTTGTGCTGCTCTCCACAACCTGATGCATTCATTCCTTCAACACCCTCTCCCACAATGTACCTACCTCTGTTACTCTCATTCTTCCCTGAACTGCCTTTAAATGTACTTCCGTCTTTTCTCTCTGGATTCCCCCTGATCTCCCCTCCACTTCTGCTTCCATCCACCACCACACTTCAGCTACATATTTTCTCCCAACAGTGAAACCTTGCCATCAACTCCTGTGCTGTCCCATCCCCCTGATTCCTAAAGCCTAGAATCACAAGACCTAACATAGAACAGAACAGCAAAGGAACAGGCTCTTTGGCCAACAATCTTTATGCCGGACATGATGTCAAGTTAAACTGATCTCACCTGCCTGCACATGATCCTTATCCATCAATTCCCAGCACTTCCCTGTGCCATCCAAAAGCCTCTTAAACATCACTATTGTATCTGCCTCCACCTTAACCCCAGGCAATATGTTCCAAGCCCTACCCTCTGTGTGGTGTGTGTGTGTGTGTAAAATCAACCTTTCCCTGCACATATGTATTAAACTTTCCTCCTCTCGTCTTATAGCTATGCTCTTTAGTGTTGGACATTTCCACCCTGAGGAAAAAGGTTCTGACTGCCTTTCATAATTTTATATAATTCTATCAAGTCTCCTCACAATCTCTGACATTCCAGAGAAAGCAATCCAAGAAAGGAATCCAATTCTAACCAACCTCTTGAGAAACCCTTAAATTCAGGCAGCATTCTGTTAAACCTTCTCTGCACTCTCTCCAATGCTTCCACGTTTCCTGTAAGGGAAAACCTGAACTGCACTCAATAGTCTAAATGTTGCCTGACCATAATCCTATAGAGTTGCATCATGATGTCCTGACTCTTATATTCATTGCCCTTAACAATGGCCAACATACCATATACCTTCTTTATCACCCTGTCTGCTTGTGCTGCCTCCATTAATGAGCTATGAACTTGGACTGTAAGATCTCTCTGCAGATCAGTACTCTTAAGGATCTTGCCATTAATTACATGCTCTCTCCTGACATTCAACCTCCCAAAGTGCAATACCTTGAACGTGCTCTCGCTAAACTCCATTTCTCTGTCCATTTTGCAGCTGAACTATATGCCGCTGTATCTTCTGACAAACATCTTCACCATCTGTAACTCCTCCAATTTTGGTGTTGTCAGCAAACTTATTCGCCAATCAATCTACAATTACATCTTAGGTAGACAAAAATGCTGGAGAAACTCAACGGGTGAGGTAGCATCTATGGAGCGAAGGAATGGGTGACGCTTCGGGTCGAGACCCTTCTTCAAACTGATGGGGGCGGGAAAAAGAAAGGAAGAGGCGGAGACAGTGGGCTATGGGAGAGCTGGGAAGGGGAGGGGAAAGAGGAAGAAAGCAAGGACTACCTGAAATTGGAGCAGGCAATGTTCATACCGCTGGGGTGTAAACTACCCAAGCGAAATATGAGGAGCTGCTCCTCCAATTTACAGTGGGACTCACTCTGGCCATGGAGGAGGCCCAGGACAGAAAGGTCGGATTCGGAGGGGGAGTTGATGTGCTGACCATTTCCGACATCTCCCTACCATTTCTAAATACGAAAACTCTGACTACAGTTACATCTAGGTCAGTTATATCTATATGTCACAAACAGCAGAGGTTCCAGCACAGATCCCTGCAGACTCCACTGGTCACAAACCTCCAGCTAGAATATCTACCTTCCACCACAACCCTCTGTAATCTATGAATAAGCCAGTTCCAAATGTATACGACTAAGCCATCATGAATCCCATACATTTTAATCTTCTGGATTAGCCTACTGAGGGACTTACTAAAAGCCTTACTAAAATTAATGTATGCAACACCCACCACCCTAACATTATCAATCTCCCTTGTCACCTCCTTAAAAAACACAATCAAGTCATTGAGACATGACCTGCCATGTACAAAGCCATAGATAGACACAAAATGCTGTAGTAACTCAGTGGGACAGGCAGCATCTCTGGAGAGAAGGACCCATCTTCGAAGAAGAACCTCAACCCGAAATGTCACCTTTTCCTTCTCTCCAGAGATGTTGCCTTCCTGATGTTACTCCATCTTTGTCTATCTTTGGTTTAAACCAGCTGTGCTGGCTATCCTTAATTAGCCCTTTCTCTTCCAAATGGGTGTAAATCCTATGTTGAATCTCCAATAGTTTCCCTACCACAGATGTGAGGCTAACCGGCCAATAGTTCCCTGGATTCTCTCCATTTCTTAAACAAAGGAACAATATTGACCACTCTCCAGTCCTCCGGGACCTCGCCTGTGCTAGAGAAGAAACAAAGATCCTCATCAAGGCTCCTGCAATCCCTCTCTTGCCTGGGATCAATAACCTGGGATCGATCCCATCAGGCCCTGGTGACTTATTCCTCTTAATGTTCTTCAAGAGCCTCAGCACCACCTTCTTGATCTCAAACTGCCATAGCATATTTGTATTTGTAAACAAGCACCAGACACAGTACATGATTCAAATACATCTTTAATCAGCATTGAAACCTAACAGCATAAAGGATGGTTGGTTGTCAGTACATCCCAGCTGCTCAGACCGGGAGTACCGGAACCAAGTGTTAGTATAAGTGTTACAGTGGGGTGGAGTTAGTGATGCTGGCTCATGTGTGATTGGTTAACATGCAACATCAATCTACATCCTTCCCCCTAAAGATTAAGTGTGGAAGGGCACCCATACATGGAGTTAAACATACTCGCCATATCTGTCTGGTGGTCTACTAACACGTATTGCCTACACTAATTCTCCGTCCTCTAAGGCCACCTTTAATCGCTCAATTGAGTTTGTTCCTACTCGCTTTATATTCCTCATAAGCCCCCATCTGATACCATCTTTTTAAACCTGACGTGTGTTCTTTTTCTTCCCGACCAAGTTTACAACCTCCTTGGTCATATACCTTGCCCTTACCTTGTCGTCCTTATCTCTCCTCCTTACTGGAACATGCTGACCCTGCACTTTGATCAGCTGGCCTTTAAACAACTCCCACATGTCATCTGTGGACTTGCCCAATACAATTGATCCAATCTACCCTCCTTAGCTCCTGGGTAATGGCATTGTAATCTTCAGAAAATCTTGGAAGAATCTTATACTGCCAGCTTATGCTGCTGAGGTTGGCATCTCAGTGTTTCGGTGTTGTACGGTCAGGGTGGTGGGTGTGGCGTTCCAGCTAATGGAAGCTGATTTATCATGAGGGTGCAGGTATTTCTCACTCAGCTGCTATCATTATTTAGAAGCTTGTGTAATTACATTACATTTTGATCTAATAATAGTAAGCAGAGCAATTGCAAAGGTCGGTCTGATTACCTGTTTTCTTCTTGCACAATTGGACATCTAATATTAGATGTAATATTAATTAATGTAACCACATTTTTTTTTAGAGAAGGATTTTTAATGCATAAAGTTTCTGGGCAACACATATTTTACGAGCCTTCAAGCAGATGCAGACATAGGAATACAACAAGACATGTAAGACTTTAGCTAAGTGGAAAGTGTAAAGAAGTTTGGGATATTCTCCTTAAAGCAGAGCAGGTTCAAGGGAAGTTTGATAGTTCAAGGTTTTGATAGTGCAAATGTGTACGGTTTCCATAGGTGAATGGTAAAGTAATATAATAGTACAAATTTGAGGTATAAATGGCAAAATAAACATAGGTGACCTGTGAGGAAAAATACCCTTTATGCAGTAAATTGTTATCATCTGGAATGTACCTTCTCAAAGGGTGGGGCAAGTTAGTAGGCAGCGTAACTTTCAATAATTAATTGCACTAATGACTTGAGAAGGAAAATAATTGCAGGAACATGTGGAGTATAATTTATTGACTTTAATTATTGTTAATTATTTATTGAACGAGTTCATCAAAGAGGCAGAAAAACATTGTGGTGAATGGCCTCCACCTCTATCATGCCACAATTCTGTTTATTATAATACTTCATGGATATGTAGCTTGCAGCTTTAGTTTACATACAAATTAGCTCCACAGGTATGGTGTATGGCTCTGGTAAGAAGTTTTCAAAAATTCCAAAGGTTTGGATTTTTTTGAAAGGAATTTGACTTTAAAGTCAAGTTTACTTCATTAAAGCTGTTCCAGCAAATTACAGGTGATGAATGTAGAACCAATGCACAAGTATTAGAAGCCTAAGGCAGTAAAAGGTACGGAAAATGACCAATTCAAATGCATTATGCAGTGATTAAGAACAGTTTATGATGCAGCAATACAGATTTTTCAATGTTCTCTATCAGGTGATGTGTTACATAAAAGACCAATTTGCATTTTGTACAGTAAAATATCCCAAGATCCCACAGAATTGTTTTCAAACCAAGCACTGGAAGACATTAGGATTGGTGAAAGATCTGAGATTTATGGATTTTAAAGCAGAAAGGAGCTTGAGGAAAGGAGTTCCAGTGCTTAAGGCCTTATTAATTGAAGGTGGAACAATGACTATCATGATGCACTGTAGGCTCGAACTAAAGACCAGCGATCTCGGAAGATGGTTGGCAGTCCAAAGCTAAGCTGGGATTTGAAATTAATATTTGCTCTAAGGTTACAACAAACGTTTGGGATGAGCTGAAGTTTACAGAGGGTGCAAATTAGGTTTATTATTGTCACATGTACCAAGGCAGAGTGAAAAGCTTTGTTTTGTATGCTTTCTAATCAGATCAGATAATACTATACATAAATACAATCTGGCCAAACTCTGGTACAGTAGGTAGAGCAGAGGGAAAGATGCAGATAAGATTCTAAAGGATCGGACAGGCTAGATGCAGGAAAATTGTTCCCGATGTTGGGGGAGTCCAAAACCAAGGGTCACAGTTTAAGAATAAGAGGTAGGCCATTTAGGACTGAGATGAGAAAAAATGTGTTCACCCAGGGTGTCATGAATCTGTGGAATTCTCTGCCACAGAAGACAGTGGAGGCCAATCCACTGGATGTTTTCAAGAGCGAGTTAGGTTTAGCTCTTAGGGCTAAAGGAATCAAGGGATATGGGGGGAAAAAAGCAGGAACGGGTTACTGATTGATTGGTGGTGCTGGCGCGAAGGGCCGAATGGCCTACTCCTGCATCTATTTTTCTATGTTTTCTAGTACAGAGAACAACGACAAATACTTCTAGATTTACAGATAGAAAAAATAATAATTTTGAGTTGGGCGACTGTATTGGATGATAGTAGATTCTCCTCTGGAGCCAGCATGCTCTGGTGCCATCTTGTTGGTAGGATTTGGCAGGCAAACGAACAGAGATGGGTGATTTTACAAAGGTGGAATAGGTCCAGTTTAGTTCATTGTCACGTGTACTGAGGTACAGTAAAAAGCTTTTGTTGTGTGCCATAGGTTTTCTTGTGATAGAAAATTTAGGACGTTAGAAACTCTGGGTCATGGTTAAATAGGAGTCCAAGGTGATTGATAACACATCACTTCAATAAAATGTCAAGGAGTGACATAGTGCCAGTGATTAGTGAATAGAGTGTTTGTAGTTGACTTGGGACTTCTGGTTATTTAATTTTAGGAAGTAACTATCTCTCTGATAGTGAAAATCAGAAATGCAGTTTGATTATTCGTAGGCTTGTGGAAAGGTGGTAGTGAGTTAATAATAATAATAATGCTAATAATACTACAGTTGGGTCTGCATGTCACTTGGAGATGTGGGACTTGTTCATCAGATGACGGGCAGTGGAAGAAGTTGATGTGATCAACCAAATAAAAAGCTTTTTCATAGGGCAGAAATGTGACAAAGCCTAAAATACTAGAAAATAAAATATTTGCAGGTACAAGGAAAATACAAAACAAACTGCACTTCATGTCAACAGTGCATGTGCCTTTGAGAGATTTAGATTAGTTTAGAGGTAACAGGCAGCCTTGGAACCCTAACCTCCTTCATCAAACCGCACGTCAAAAACCTTGGCGTGATATTGACTCCGCATTAAAGTTTGACAAGCAAGTCAACTCTGTGGTAAAAGCTGGTTTCTTCCAGCTTCGTACAATAGCTAAAATCAAATCATTCCTCAAATTCGATGACCTTGAATAAATCATCCAAGCATTCATCTTCTCCCGCCTTGACTACTGCAACTCCCGATACGCTGGCATCAGCCAATCGTCCCTGTCCCATCTGCAATTGGTCCAATACACCGCAGTGAAACTTCTGACGGGTACCCATAAAAGAGGACCACGTCACACCGATCCTGGCCTCTCTCCACTGGCTCCCAGTACGGTACAGAATCAACTTCAAGCTCCTCTTATACGGGGGAGATATTGAACAATTTCTTTTCTTCGGTATTCACCAAGGAGAAGGATATTGAACTCGGTGAGTTAAGGGGAAAGAGTAGAGTAGCTATGGAAACTATGAGATTCAAAGAGGAGGAAGTACTGACACTTTTGAAAAATATAAAAGTGGATAAGTCTCCAGGTCCTGACAGGATATTCCCTAGGACATTGAGGGAAGTTAATGTAGAAATAGCAGGAGCTATGACAGAAATATTTCAAATGTCATTAGAAACGGGAATAGTGCCGGAGGATTGGCGTACTGCGCATGTTGTTCCATTGTTTAAAAAGGGTTCAAAGAATAAACCTAGCAATTATAGACCTATTAGTTTGACGTCAGTGGTGGGCAAATTAATGGAAAGGATACTTAGAGATAATATATATTATATATATATATATATATATATATATATATATATATATAAGCATCTGGATAAACAGGGTCTGATCAGGAACAGTCAACATGGATTTGTGCCTGGAAGGTCATGTTTGACAAACCTTCTTGAATTTTTTGAAGCGGTTACTAGGGAAATTGATGAGGGTTTAAAGCAGTGGATGTTGTCTATATGGATTTCAGTAAGGCCTTTGACAAGGTTCCCCATGGAAGGTTGGTTAAGAAGGTTCAATCTTTGGGTGTTAATGGCGGAGTAGCAAGAATGGATTCAACAGTGGCTGAATGGGAGATGGTCAGGAGAGTAATGGTGGATGGCTGTTTTGTCAGGTTTGGAAGCCGGTGACCAGTGGGGTGCCTCAGGGATCTGTGTTGGGTCCACTGTTGTTTGTCATGTACATGACTGATCTGGATGATGGGGTGGAAAATTGGATAAGTAAGTATGCAGATGATACTAAGATAGGTGGTGTTGTGGATAATGAAGTAGATTTTCAAAATCTACAGAGAGATTTGGGCCATTTGGAAAAGTGGGCTGAAAGATGGCAGATGGAGTTTAATGCTGATAAGTGTGAAGTGCTACATCTTGGCAGGACAAATCAAAATAGGACGTACATGGTAAATGGTAGGGAATTGAGGAATGCTGTGGAACAGAGGGATCTAGGAATAACTGTGCATAGTTCCCTGAAGGTGGAATCGCATGTAGATAGGGTGGTAAAGAAAGCCTTTGGTCTGCGGTTACAGAGAAAGGTTGAACAAGTTAGGTCCTTATTCTTTGGAGCGCAGAAGGTTAAGGGGGGACTTGATTGAGGTCTTTAAAATTATGAAAGGGATAGACAGAGTTGACGTGGATACGTTTTTCCCATTGAGGGTAGGGAAGATTCAAACAAGAGGGCATGACATGAGAATTAAGGGACAGAGGTTTCGGGGTAACGTGAGGGGGAACTTCTTTACTCAGAGGGTGGTGGCTGTGTGGAATGAGCTTCCAGCAGAAGTGGTGGAGGCAGGATCGATTTTAACATTTAAGAGTAAAGTGGATAGGTATATGGACGTGAAGGGAATGGAGGGGTATGGTCTGAGTGCAGGTAGATGGGACTAGGGGAAAACAAATGGTCGGCACGGACTGGAAGGGCCGAGAGGGCCTGTTTCCGTGCTGTAATTGTTATATGGTTATACCTATTTCTGCTGAAGTACTGTAAATTTGGACAGTATTAAAATAACCTTTAAAGACATTACCAATACATTAGAATTAATTGTAAACTGACCAAATGCATAAATATAAAGAAAGTTCACTGATTTTATTACTCTAGAAATGATGTATAATTGGGTTTATTGCAATGCCTGATATTGTCAACATTCATAGTTTTGCCAGACAGCAGAGGGCAGCATGACCCAGGAGTCCAACAAAAGCAACCCAAGAAAATAGAACAATTAAATGTTGCATCTCTAAAATATTTACAGCAATTGAGAGATATTTAAATGTGCAATTAATAAAAATATCTTTTGGACATTATCTCTAAGTGTTCTATTGTCTTCTGTAGCTTTACTGGAGTCTTGGATCATGCTGCTCTCTTGCCTGCTGGGATTAAGTGTGATAATAATCTAGGACATGCAAGAGGGGTGGGGAGGGGAAACTAAAGGGATCCCACACCTTGCAGCTTCTTGTGGCTTAAAGTTGTATTTGTTGTTATAATGAAATTAGTAGACTTTATTTATTTTTCTAGGATTTAGATATGTTTGTAATTACAGGTCTTGATCATCATGCTTGCCTGTGGCATCCATGGGTGTCACATATATAAGATCATAAGTGATAGTAGAATTAGGCCATTCGGCCCATCAAGATTCAATCATGACTGATCTATCTCTCCCTCCTAACCCCATTCTCCTGCCTTCTCCCCATAACCTCTGACACCCATGTCATTTAGCAGTTTTGTTTCTTATCAAGGAGCCTGACTGACTGACTGAAAAGTTGAAGAGAAGATGCCAAAGTGGACAATTAGCATGACATCAACTGATCAAATACTTTTATTTCATCCCCCCACCTGCTGACTCGTAAAATAATAAAAACAAGTATGTACTACACAATTTGGTTGATCATACTGTTATACTATTGCTTCTATAGTGTATCAACTGAACATGAGGCTCTCATGACACTGAAGTCAATCATTTCAAGTTGCCACTCCTCCAAGGGCCAAATAAATAAAAAAAAACATATTTATTGCTTATCAGGATAGAGAGTTCTTCATTATGTTCCCTGTTCATATTTTCCTTCTCATCGTATACTCCCTTTGCAAAAATGGTTCTTCCCAGGCACTTTATCTTCTCAGGAGCACACTACATCGCCATGATATGATCTTCAGCTCTGTTCTCACTAGAAGTCAATCACATGACTTTTCGCTGTGCTTCTTTATTTTCAGGGTCCCAGCATTTATCTCTGTCTCTCCCTCTAGCTAGCAGTATCTTCCCAAAGTCTGTCGGGATGCTTGACATCAAGTCTCCGATTACAGTATTGCTTAGTTAAAATTCTTCACGATGTGCTTGAATGTTAAGAAATATTTAGAAAGTTCTAATAGAACTAATTTAGAAAAGACTTTATTACATTTGAACAAATTAGAAGTTTCAGTCAATGCCTGTGATTATCAACATTCCTAATCACACTTGCTGGTGCTTAAAGCCACTGGCTTTAAAAAAAGAATAATTTATTATGTAAACGTTTTAGTGAAATCGTCTGGTGTTTTTAAAAAGAAGTTAACAACAATGCAATGTAAGCCAATCTAAACAAATAGTAATCAATGTAACACTTTGGGTTTGTTGCAAGGATTTTGTTAAAGATTAGGCTTTATAAATGTGGATACAAGAAACTGCAGATGATGATTTGCAAAAACAAAAAAAGGGCTGGAGTAACTCAGTGTCAGGCAGCACCTCTGGAGAACATGGATACATCAGTCTGAAGATGGGTCCATGATCTGAATTGTCACCTAGTCTAGTTTATTATTGTCACGTGTACTGAGGTACAGTGAAAGTACACAGTCAAAGAAACAACAGTACATGAATACAATCAAGCCATCCGCAGATAAAAAATAAATAGTGCAACATTTAGTGTAAGATATAACATTGAAGTCTGATAATGGCCAATTAAAGATAGTTCACAGCTCGCCAATGAGGTAGATGGGAGGTTAGGACAGCACTCTAGCTGAGGAGAGAACCATTCAGTTGGCTGTTAACAACTATGAGGAAATTGTTCTGGAATCCATGTTCTGTGGAGAAGCTGCCTAACATTTTGATCACCAGCACTTTGTCTTTTTTTGGTTTTATAAATGTTGGGTTTTAAAGCAAAATATGTTGATATACATTTAGGTGAAATAAAGATTCTGAATCTTAGATATTAGTCAAGTCAAGAGAGTTTATTGTCATGTGTCCCAGATAGGACAATGAAATTCTTGCTGGCTGCAGCGCAACAGAATATTGTAAGCAAAAACAGAACTGTTAATTCAATATACATAGAAATAAGCAGATAAAGTGCAATAGGCTGTTACAGCTCAGAGTCTGTTTGTTGGCGAGTTTAATAGCGTGATGGCTGTGGAGAAGAAGCTGTTCCTGAACCTGGATGTAACAGATTTCAGGCTCCTGTACCTTCTGCCCGATGGTAGCGGAGAGATGAATGTATGGCCAGGGTGGTGTGGGTCCTTGATGATGTTGGCTGCCTTTTTGAGGCAGCAACTGCAATAGATCCCTTTGATGATGGGGAGGTCAGAGCTAATGATGGACTGGGCAGTGGTTACAATTTTCTGCATCCTTTTCCGCTCCTGGACGCTCAAGTTGCCGAACCAAGCCACGATGCAAGCAGTCAGCATGCTTTCTACTGTGCACTTGTAGAGGTTTGAGAGAGTCCTCTTTGACATACCGATTCTCCGTAGTCTTCTCCGGAAGTAGGTGCTGATGTGCTTTCTTCATAATTACGTCAGGTCGCTGGGACCATGAAAGATCTTCAGAAATGTGCATGCCCAGGAATATGAGGTTCGCGACCCTTTCCACCATCGTCCCATTGATGTAAACGGGATTGTGGTTCCCTATCCTACCCCTTTCAAAGTCCACATTCAGTTCCTTAGTTTTGTTGGTATTGAGAGCCAGGTTATTGTGCTGGCACCATTTGGTCAATCGATCAATCTCACTTCTATACTCTGACTCGTCCGCATCAGTGATTCGTCCCACAACAGTGGTGTAATCAGCGAACTTGATGATGGAGTTCGCTCTATGTCTGGCTACGCAGTCATGAGTATAGAGTGAGTACAGCAGGGGGCTAAGCACGCAGCCTTGAGGTGCTCCCGTACTGATTGTTATTGAGGATGACACATTTCCACCAATACGGACAGACTGTGGTCTGTGGGTGAGGAAATCAAGGATCCAATTGCAGGGATGCTCAGAGACCCAGATCTGAGAGCTTGGTAACCAGCTTGGATGGGATGATTGTATTAAATGCCGAGCTGTAGTCAATGAATAACAGCCTGACATATGAGTTTTTGTTGTCCAAGTGGTCCGGAGTGGAGAGCCAGTGAGATTGCATCCACTGTTGATCTGTTATGGTGGTAAGCGAACTGCAGTGAGTCGAGGTTCTTGTCGAGGTAGAAGTTGATATGTGCCATAATCAACCTCTCAAAGCACTTCATCACCACAGACGTTAACCATATTTTGTCCACTGCTGGTACTTTTACTGCTTGCTACCTTTTTTTCTTACTAGTTCTGTATAAATACCACGATAGCCTAATTCCTCCAATTTAAAAGTCTCATATCTGCATTCATAGCCCTTCATATTCCACTCTATCTCTGTAAGCACTGATTTTACAATCCCTTCCTAATGTCCCGGGAATAAAAACCTTTCCAATAATTTGGGTTTCGGACATATCCCTTTTTCCTTTTGAATTGGAGTCTATGCTTTAATCCATCTGGATGTTGCACATAGAAAATGCCTCAAACAATTTTGCAAGATTCATCCCTTTGGGACCAATTTCTGATCATCTGTCCTGATGTGAATCAAGAGTGTTTAATTGAAATATGTACTGGCAAAGAAAGTTTCTGTAGCAGTTTAACAGGCCGATAAATACAATACACACACATAAATATAATAATCAAAAATTCAATCAATTAATAACCATAATACTAGTACAAATGAAACCTGAAGACTGTAGTGCAACCAACAACATAGTCTACAGAAGTTCATAATTGCTGAGGTTAGTGTTGCATAGTGTTTCAAGAGCTTTATGGATGCTGGGAAGAAGCTATTCATGAATTCAGTAGTTGTACCACAACCTTTTTTCAGCTTTGATGTATCCACCTGGGAATACATTACTATTTTAAAAGTGCTCTCTAAGTGCAAGTTGTCTACTTTTTTTTAACTTATGGAATGTTATTTGCTGAATATCTATATTACTAAAAGTCTGATCTTGACCACTTGATCACGGCTGTGATTTTTGGCCATCTTACTCAGAGCCCCCTCCGCTCATCAGGTGCCGTGGATTTTTCCCATCGATGAAACATAAAAGAGTTATTAGTGTTTTAAAAATGTCGACATTCTCCCTCCTGTCAATCACGCCATGAAGGCCACGCCCCTTCTGGTGGGAGGGGGGAAGGGACTATAAAACCCAGAAGTGTGGGCGTGGCTCAGTCTCTGCAAGATGGAGGAGGGAGAGGTCACGACTCGCTGTCTTTAGTGGCCTTGCACCCTGCTTGAAGTGGTAAGAAACTGCACTTGAATTTGGTGGCCTTGCACTCTGCTTGAAATGGAATTTCAAGGAATAGCCATGAGTCAACTGCCAGTCCAGAAACCAGTCCCTTCAGCCCACAACACCCATACTAGCGCTCCAGAAACCCCCCCCCCCCAACTGGCCACCAATATTGGAATTGATAGAGAGGTGGAATATTGCGTTGGGGGACCAGCCCTCCCATGTGATGCTAGGACCTAGTAGTTTATAGAGCAATAACTTTGTATTGCTTACAGGTTGTCTCTTTTTACATGAACCAATTCAGCATGTATGAGACAATGTGACTGAGGGTCAGTGTTTTAGTGATTTCAGCCAGTCGGCTTAACTTCAATTAGATCTCTCAAGCTTTCCACTTAATCAGATTGGACCCTTTTCCCTTTCACCCATTACCTCTCAAAATAGTTCTTTGTTTTCAATAACTGTCCAGTTGTGTAAGTTTTTTACGTACAAAAGCCACGGTTGTTCAGCGGAGCATTTAGTGAGAGCCGAGCAAAGAATTCAATATCAATAATCAGATTGCCACTGTTGTTTGAATTGAGATCAAATTATTTATTTTGGTAGGTGAAGTATAAACCTGTATTAGCCATATGACCTCCTGTCAAAGTGAAAATGAATGTCCCCTAATTTGACGAAGGACGTTCTTGCTATTGAGGGAATGCAGCGTAGGTTTACAAGGTTAATTCTGGGGGGGATGTCATATGCTGGGGGAGTCAAGAACCAGGGGCCACAGTTTAAGAATACGGGTTAAGCCATTCAGAACGGAGACGAGGAAACACTTTTTCTCACAGAGTGGTGAGTCTGTGGCATTCTCTGCCTGAGAGGGCGGTGGAGGCCGGTTCTCTGGATACTTTCAAGAGAGAGCTAGATAGGGTTCTTAAAGATAGCGGAGTTGGGGGATATGGGAGAAGGCAGGAACGGGGTACTGTTTGGGGATGATCAGCCATGATCACATTGAATGGCAGTGCTGGCTTGAAGGGAAGAATGGCCTACTCCTGCACTTATTGTCTATTGACTTGTCTCGTCTGTTCTCGCACATGTTCTCCACCCTCGGGCAGTTGGGAAATATGTACAGCCTGCAAAGCAACACTTGATTTCACACACACTTGTGTTATCCATGGAAATCAATTACTTTGAGCTGGGAATTATGCAGGAACGAGTCCACTAATGGATCTTGTTGGAATAATGTCACTTGACCTGGAGAATGCACTGTAATTTGGCCCCAATGACTCTGTTCATTAACAAAACTAACAGCTTTGCAATTTTTCAGTCAAAGCTGAATAAAAAGTAATGGAATGTTGCATGCCAAGACCATTAAGCCCATTGAGCCCAAGTCTGGACACTGTACAGGTAGATTGAAATGTGGGCAACACACCATAAAAGTGGAGTGTGCCTTCTGTGCTTCATTTAGTGCAGGTCTATGTAATCCTTTTTTATTAAATTAAGAATATCATACCGTGTGTCTTTATTCCTTTGCATTTACAGAACCTAATAGGACCTAATAGGAGAATAAATATTCTGCTATAATCTTTATTTATATTTCAAACAGAGATAAATAACATGGTGTGAAGCCCTTGCCTCCAATGTTGCTCTGAATTAAATGTATTTGTGACTTTTGAGCTTTTTGGGATTATGTTTGGTTCTGAGAGGTGCAACAGTTGCATTTGCTGATTGTTCTGGGCAGTGTATTCACAGAAAGAAAGGCTGCATATTTTATCCAGTTGATAATAGAAATGTTTCTTAGATTTGTGTGAGTGGTAACTTTCTTTGATGCACAAATCTGTGGCCTTGGATGGTTGGCAAAGGTACGATTTGGTGTTACTGCAGACCTGAGCACTATTTTAAGAGAAAGGCGTGTCTCAGCAGTATGTGCTTTCAATGGGAGAGCGAGCAGCAGCATCACTTCATTTTGTTTTCTCGGCAGTGTATATTCAAACCAGACACCAGCTGGTTTAATTAAACGGTATTTGATCACTGAAAATCCAATATTTGAAAATTAAAACTAATTAAAAAAAATCTGAACAGCACATGTAGAAGACATATTCAAATTGTTATTTTATATGTTCTTATCTATAACTTGTGATAACAATCATTTGTTTGCATGTTAACCTATTTAGTAATTTATTAATAGCATACACAAGAACAGTCCTGAATATGTTTTTTTCAATTATTGAAATTTGTCCAATTTGAGTTACTTCAGGTTAGAACATAGAAAATACAGCACATGAAAATGCACTTGACCCACAATGTTTATGCTAAACATAATGCCAAGATAAGCTTATCTGCCTACACACAATCCATAGTCCTGTGTCTCCAAGGTAGACACAAAATGCTGGAGTAACTCAGCGGGACAGGCAGCATCTCTGGAGAGCAGAAATGGGTGACGCTTCGGGTCGAGACCCTTCTTCACACTTCTGTGCCCTCCATTCTCTACATATGCACATGCCTATCTAAAAACTGCTTAAATGCCACTATTGTATCTGCCTCCCATCACCACGAGTGGCAGTGCATTCCAGGCAACCACCATCCTCTGTAAAAAGAAAACTTGCCCCTGTACATCTCCTTTAAACTTTGCCCCTCTCACCTTAAAGCTAAGCCCTCTTGACATTTCCACCCTGAGGAAAATACAATTCTGTTTGTTTATCCTCCAAGAGTATAAGTAGAATACTCTTGGCATTGATGGGGTAGATAGAACAATGTTGCATTTCAGAAAGTGGATAAATGCCATGTTATTCCTCATTTGTTGTCCAAATTGTTGCAGTGGCGGTGATTTTAATCCAATCCAAGTCAAAGGGCTACAAAGTGCTGGATTAACTCAGTGGATCCTGGAGCTATGAAGGATCCTGACCCAGAGGCTCAGTTAGAAATTGGCAAGTATGATGTTGTGGGAATTACAGAGACATGGCTGCAAGAGGGCCAGGGCTGGGAACTGAATATCTGAGGGTATACCTCCTATCGAAAAGACAGACAGGTGGGCAGAGGGGGTGGGGTTGCTCTGTTGATGAGGAATTAAATTCAGTCCCTTGCAAGGGGCGACATTGAAACAGGAGATGTGGAGTCAGTATGGATAGAACTAAGGAATTGAAATGCCCCTGTCCCACTTAGGAAACCTGAACGGAAACCTCTGGTGACCTTGCGCCCCACCCAAGGTTTTCATGAGTGGGCAGAGGTTTTGCTCACTCGCCTGGAAAGCCTCGATCAAAGTGTGAGCTGCCCCCCCACCCGTCTGCGCAATGAAGAGGAAGGTAAACGGCTGCCACAGAGCACGGTAAGTCCTTTATAGAGCGCAACTGCCTGTAAGTAAATAGCAACCCCACTCCACTGGCTTAGACAAAACGGCAGCCTATTTTTATTCGAGGCCGGTTTTGAATTTGTTGAAATTATCGCAGGAACATGGAAGAAACCTCGACTACGCGGAAATTACTTTCGACTATTAGGGAGAGTGACCAAAACCTCCGGAAACCTTGGGTGGGGCGCAAGGTCACCAGAGGTTTCCGTTCAGGTTTCCTAAGTGGGACAGGGGCATAAGGGTAAAAAAGACCCTAATGGGACTTATCTACAGGCCCCCAAACAGTAGCCTGGACATAGGGTGCAAGTTGAATCAGGAGTTAAAATAGGCATGTAGCAAAAGAAATGCTGTGGTTGTTATGGGAGATTTCAACATGCAGGTAGACTGGGAAAATCAGGTTGGTACTGGACCCCAAGAAAGGAACTTTGTAGAGTGCCTTTGTGATGGATTCTTAGAGCAGCTTGTATTGCAGCCTATCAGGGAGAAGGCAATTCTGGATTTAGTGTTATGTAATGAACCGGATTTGATAAAGGACCTCGAGGTTAATGAGCCATTAGGAAGTAGTGACCATAACCTGGTCAGATTTAATCTACAATTGGAGAGGGAGAAGGGTAGATCGGAGGTGTCAGTGTTCCTGTTGAATAAAGGGACTATGGGTCCATGAGGGAGGAGCTGGCCAAAGTTGACTGCAAAGATACCCTAGCAGGGATGACAGTGGAACAAAAATGGCAGGTATTTCAAGGAATGATACAGAAGGTGCAGGATCAGTTCATTCCTAGGGGGAAGAAAGATTCCAAGGGGAGTAAGGGGCGACCGTTGCTGACAAGGGAAGTCAGGGACAGTATAAAAATAAAAGAGAAGAAGTACAACGTAGCAAAGATGAGCAGGAAGCAAGAGGATTGGGTAATGTTTAAAGAGCAACAGAAGATAACTAAAAAGACAATACGGGGAGAAAAGATAAGGTACGAAGGTAAGCTGGCCAAGAATATAAAGCAGGATAGTAAAAACATCTTTAGGTATGTGAAGAGAAAAAAATTAGTTAAGACCAAAGTTCGGCTCTTGAAGACCGAAAAAGGTGAATTTATTATGGGGAAGAAGGAAATGGCAGATGAGTTAAACAGGTACTTTGGATCCGTCTTCACAAAGGATGATACAAACAATCTTCCTGATATAGTAGTGGCCAGAGGATCTGGGGTGACGGAGGAACTGAAGGAAATCCACATTAGGCAGGAAATGGTGTTGGGTAGACTGATGGGACTGAAGGCTGATAAATCCCCAGGGCCTGATGGTCTGCATCCCAGGGTACTTAAGGAAGTGGCTCTAGAAATCGTGGATGCATTGGTGATAATTTTCCAATGTTCTATAGACTCAGGATCAGTTCCTGTGGATTGGAGGGTAGCTAATGTTATCTCACTTTTTAAGAAAGGCGGGAGAGAGAAAACAGGGAATTATAGACCAGTTAGCCTGACATCGGTGGTGGGGAAGATGCTGGAGTCAATTATAAAAGATGAGATAGCCGCACATTTGGATAGCAGTAACAGGATCGGTCCGAGTCAGCATGGATTTACAAAGGGGAAATCATGCTTGACTAATCTTCTGGAATTTCTTTGAAGATGTAACTAGGAAAATGGACAAGGGAGAACCAATGGATGTAGTGTACCTGGACTTTCAGAAAGCATTTGATAAGGTCCCACATGGAAGATTAATGGGCAAAATTAGGGCACATGGTATTGGGGGTAGAGCGCTGACATGGATAGAGCAGTGGTTGGCAGACAGGAAACAAAGATTAGGGATTAACGGGTCCCTTTCAGAATGGCAGGCAGTGACTAGTGGGGTACTGCAAGGCTCGGTGCTCGGACAACAGCTATTTACAATATACATCAATGATTTGGATGAAGGGATTCAAAGTAACATTAGCAAATTTGCAGATGACACCAAGCTGCGTGGCTGTGTGAACTGTGAGGAGGATGCTATGAGAATGCAGGGTGACTTTGACAGGTTGGGGAGTGGGCAGATGCATGGCAGATGAAGTTTAATATGGATAAATGTGAGGTTACCCACTTTGGTAGGAAAAACAGGAAGGCAGATTACTATCTAAATGGCGTCATGTTGGGAAAAGGGGAAGTACAACGGATCTCGGGGTCCTTGTACATCAGTCTGAAAGGAAGCATGCAGGTACAGCAGGCAGTGAAGAAAGCGAATGGCATGTTGGCCTTTATAACAAAACGGAATCAAATATAGGAGCAGAGAGGTCCTTCTTCAGTTGTACAGAGCCCAAGCGAGACCACACCTGGAATATTGTGTGCAGTTTTGGCCCCCTATTTGAGGAAGGACATTCTTGCTATTGAGGGAGTGCACCGTAGGTTTACAAAGTTAATTCCCGGGGTGGCGGGACTGTCATATGCTGAGAGAATGGAGCAGCTGGGCTTGTACACTATAGAGTTTAGAAGGATGAGAGGGAATCTCATTGAAACATATAAGATTGTTAAGGGTTTGGACATGATAGAGGCAGGAAACATGTTCCCGATGTTGGGGGAGTCCAGAACCAGGGGCCACAGTTTAAGAATAAGGAGTAAGCCATTTAGAACGGAGACGAGGAAATACTTTTTCTCACAGAGAGTGGTGAATCTGTGGAATTCTCTGCCTCAGAGGGCGTTGGGGCAGGTTCTCTGGATGCTTTAAAGAGAGAGCTAGATAGGGCTCTGAAAAATAATGGAGTCAGGGGATATGGGGAGAAGGCAGGAACGGGGTACTGATTGGGGATGATCAGCCATGATCACATTGAATGGCGGTGCTGGCTCGAAGGGCCGAATGGCCTACTCCTGCACCTATTGTCTATTGTCTGTTTTTGTTACCAAAGTGGATAACCTCACATTTATACTATGAAACTAGAACAACTGGAGAAAACCCACACAGTCACAGGTCGAATGTACAAACTGCATACAGAGAGCACCCGTAGTCAGGATTGAACCCGGGTCTCTGGTGCAGTAAGGCAGTAACTGCGCCACTGTGCTGCCCTGTAGGATTGTGCTTATACTGTTTCAGGAAATCCTCTTGGATGCACTTAAATCCTACACTATATAAGCCTTTGCATTGAATAATTTCCATTCAGTATTGTCAAACCTGTTGTTAATGCATCTTTCGTAATCTCAATCTTCAACGGGCTATTGCAAGATCTGTAGTATCCCATTAGAATGATTGCACATTTCTTATTTTTGATCTCTGCCCATATTGGCTCACTGTGTAAACTCTCCAGTATGTCCTCTCTGAGTGCTGCAGTGACATTCTCTATGATTAGTACAGCACCTCCTCTTTCTCATTTACCTTCCTCTCTATCATGTCTGAACCATTGTAACCCTGGTTGAGCTGCCAGTCCTGTCCCTCTAATAATCAAGACTCCATGTACTAATGGCCATAACACCATAGCTCTAAGCACTGTTCCAGGCTCTTAGTTTATCTGCATTATCCACAGTCCAACTTGCATTGAAATAAAATCACTTCAGCTCATCAACTCATATTTCTCAATCTCTCTATCAGTCCTTCCTTTAAGACTTACTGGCCATAGCTCTACTTTCTCATCAGGTCTTCCATCATCTAACCTTCTACTCTGGTTCCCACTCCCCTGCCATCTGGTAACATTGAAAGCAAAATGCCACAGAGTCTGAAATCTGAAATAAATCCGGAAATTCTTGACATGTCAAACAGCATCTCTAGGGAAAGAAAATCAGGAGGATGACCTATGATCTGAACTCCTTCTGTTCAGTGAGCTATTTTAAATAGCTTTGAAATGGCACAGTTAATTTGTGGGACATAATAGGTTTAATCAGTATTTAGAGGAGATGCTTCATTAGTGCACTTGTAAAGCAGGATGTGAGCAAAAGGCTTGAAATGAGAATTGCTGGTAAAATTATGCCTTTAAACTTTAAATCGACCCATGGACCATTGACTATCAGCGGGGACCTCAATTGCAGGAGTAAACGTCGCAGGTTGCTGTGACAGAAAGCTTTCCTCTGATGTGTTGTTTAAATCACCTACTGAAGGCTTTGACAGATAGACTGCAGAATTTATGATCTTAGCAACAACATGCAGGGAATTTATTCAGAGATCTTTTTTGGTCTGCAGCCATGGAAGAGCATGACATTTCTATTATTAATATTAGAATATGCTTATGTTAGAAACATGTGTTGCAACTATTTGGAATTTACAAGTCTGGTTCAAGATATGTATGATAGAGCATGCATTCCTAATATGCCAAGTTTGCATTTCAACCTGACTAAATGGTTTACTCCAGTCAACTGATCTAGAATAAATAGCTTCACTATAAAGAGATTCTGAAAATTGAATTTTTTTTTGCCTCTTCTTACTTGTTAAATACTAATACAAAGTGACTGCTGTGGTAATCTGCGGGGTGGTAGCTACATAGGCTCAAACAATGATTTTCTAGGAAACTGCTTGTCGTTTTCTGGTCTGCTGGTTCCATTCTGATGAAACTAACCAGTTGGATCTGCATTCCAACATTGTTAAGAATCACATGTTCAAGAGAGGGTCAAGGGTGTTTTATTGTCATACAGTATGTATCGAAACGGTACATAAATGAATTTCTTACTAGGAGCAGCAGAACAGGTTTGTAAACGCAGTACTCAATACGTAACATAATAGACAAACAAAAAAAGCAGTTCAATAAATAAAAAGAGAACCCAATATAGTGCAAAACAAAACAAAGTGCAACAAGGGAAGTTCAGAGTTTGAACACAAAAGGCTGGAGTAACTCAGGCAGCATCTCTGGAGAGAAAGAATGGATCATGTTTCGGGTCAAGACCCTTCTTCAGACTAGTCAGGAGAAAGGGAAACAAAAGATATTTTATTTATTTATTTATTTATACATTATACTTATGGGTGCCTTTCAAAGACTCTCAAGGACGCCTTACAAAATTTAATAAGCAGATTACAAAACATAAGCAGAATAAAACAAAATACAAAACAAAAATAGTAGGGACAAGACACAATTCAAAGAGAGAGCAGCGGCAGCTAAACGCGCCAGCGTTCACTCTCCCTTTTGTCTCTTGGAGCCAAAACAATCAAAACATCTTTTAACATTGAACATCCACCACAGTGACTCCTACACATTCCTCACTGTGGTGGAAGGTGAAATATAGTTCAAGTCCATCCCCTAGCTCTTCCGCGGTCGTGGGCCTCGAGCACCCGTTGACAGGACGATCTTGCTCCCAGAGCCAGTGTTCGGGCCCTCCGCATCGAGGTGCTCCACTCCCGCATCGGCTCACCTCACCTACGGCGGGTGAACAAACCTCGCGACGGGGCAGGTCGAGCCTTCCGCGGCGTTGGAGCTCCCGACTAGCCTCGCCCCGAGACTGCGAGCCCTTGATGATAAAGTCCGCAGTGGTCATGGTGGGAGCGATCCCAGGCAAGGGATCCTCTCCGATGTTAAGTCCACGCCCTGCGGTGGGGCTCACGACAGTCCGAGGAGGCTTCCTGCTCCAGCGATGGTAGGCCACAGAGCCCGGAGAATGTGATCCGAAAAATGATCACATCTCCGGGAAGGTAAGGACTTGATAAAAAAGTTTCCCCCGATCCCCTCTCCCCCACATAAAACACACCAAAGAACATTAAAACAAACTTCTAACAAACTAAAAATAGCAAAAAGAATGGAAAGACAAACGGACTGCCGGTTGGGCTGCCACCTCCTCGTGGCCACGGCCCCCCTAATGATATAGACAATGATGTAGAGAGAGATATAGAATGGATGAAATATATGCAAAAAAGTAACAATGATAAAGGAAACAGGCCACAGTTAGCTGTTTGATAGGTGAGAACAGGAACCTGGTGCGACTTGGGTGGGGGAGAGATGGAGAGAGAGAAGTAGTGCAGGGGTTACTCGAAGTTAGAGAAACCAATATTCATACCACTGGGTTGTAAGCTGCTAATCGTGGTGCGATTAGCCTCACTCTGACAATGGACGACACAAGTTCAGAGTTTAGTTGGAGTTCATAGTGTTCGATACCCTGATGGTTGTTGGGAAGAAGCTGTTCCTGAATCTGGATGCTAGTTTTCAAAGTCCTATACCACCTTCCTGATATAGACACAAAAAGCTGAAGTAACTCAGCGGGTCTGGCAGCATCTCTGGAGAAAAGGAATAGGTGAAATTTCAGGTCGAGACCCTTCTTCAGATTGAGAGTCAGGGGAGTGGGAAATTACATCCTGTTCATAAGAGTGAAATGAGAGCATGGCCAGGGTGGTGTGAGTCTTTGATGATGCTCGGTGCCTGCTCCTATGATAATCTGGACAGTGTTCAACACTGTTTGTAATCTACTTAGTTCCAGGGCAATTGAGTTGCCGGACCAGGTCCTGATGCACATTATATTCTATATCATACATCCGTAGAAGTTCAAGAGCGTATTTGTCAACATACTGAATCTCCTAAGGAAGTAGAGGTGTTATTGGGCTACCTTTATGATGGTATCATTGTGCTGGGTCTAGGACACAGATATGCATGGCCAGGAACTTGAAGTTATTAAAGGGCCAGTCCCACTTAGGCGATTTTTTAGGCGACTGTCATAGTCGTAGCCAGCGACTAGACCGCCCCTATGACAATGTCTACGATAAGCTACAACAGCCTACCACCTAGTCGAACATCAAGCTACGGCAAGCTACTGACAACCGTCGACCCATTAGGACGTCCATAGAAACATAGAAGTTAGGTGCAGGAGTAGGCCATTCGGCCCTTCGAGCCTGCACCGCCATTCAATATGATCATGGCTGATCATCCAACTCAGTATCCCGTACCTGCCTTCTCTCCATACCCGCTGATCCCCTTAGCCACAAGGGCCACATCTAACTCCCTCTTAAATATAGCCAATGAACTGGCCTCAACTACTCTCTGTGGCAGAGAGTTCCAGAGACTCACCACTCTATGGTCCACCTACGACAACACCTACGACAACCTATGATCACACAGGTGACAACCGAAGTCAACCTACATCCACCCGCGACAAGCAATGACCCTGTCGGTGACAACTGAAGACAATTCAGTCGCTGGTACCTGTCGCCGGTTGACGTAGGTAGTCACCAATGGAATTCACCAAAGTCAGCACCGGCGACAACCTAATTCACCTGGCGACAACCTACAACATCCTGGCAACAACCTACGACAGCACCTACGTCAGGAGAAGACAAGCTACGATAAGCCAACTGTCGCCAATATTTTTAACATTTCAAAATCTAGCGGCGATCAGAAAATCGCTACGACTCTTTGGGCAACTGAGACTACTCGCGACCATACAAGCGACACACTGGCGACCATCTGGCGACAGCCTAGTCGCTGACAGTCGCCTAAAAAATCGCCTAAGTGGGACAGGCCCTTAACTCTCCCCACTACCAACTCATCAGTGTTGGCACTGTATAATAATAATTGTACACCACAAAAATGAATATCATGTTTTTACGTGAATTTTATTGAGTCTAGAAAAGTCCCAAGATAGACAACAGATTTTGGCAATGCTTCCTTCCTTGCTCCCTGAATGAAGCACTGGCTATCATTCACAGTAAGTGGATAGATATTTATTGCACTAATCTTCATTCTAATTAGCTATCTGCAATAATGATCTTGATTATACACTTAAATCAAGGTAAAGGATGTGTTAGGAACCCATTAGAGCAGACCTTTCTGTCCTGGGCCTTCTCCATTGTCAGAGTGAGGTCCAACGCAAATTGGAGGAACAGCACCTCATATTTTGCTTGGGCAGCCGAGTCAGGACCAACTGAAAATGTCACTTGTGCATTCCCTCCATAGATATTATCTGACCTGCTGAGTTAATATATCATGCCTACTTTTTGGCTCCTTATTAATGCTGAAAGTAGATGGTTTTATTCATCACAGGCTTCTAAGAAATTGGGAAATGTTGGTGTCAAAGGAGCCTGATTGTCCTTATAGTGTTCCCTTGTCAAAGTCAGATTACGAATGTGCAGGGTGGTTCAAGATAATGTTAGTTGTAGGAAAGTAGGTTCTTAAACCTACAAAAGCAACATAAGGCTTTTGAACCTCTTGCCCAATGGTGGCATCGAGAAGAGGACCTGTCCCAAATGTTTGGGATCCTTGATGAAAGATGTCACCACTTTAGGGCAACATCTAATGTAGAAGCTTTCAGTGATGGGGAGTACTGTACCTTCTATGAACTGTGCTGAATCCACCACTCAGAAGCGTATTACGATCCTATGCGTTGGAATTTCCATACTAGGCCACGATCAGTCGGGCTGCTTTCTACAGTACACCTGTAGAAGTTTGTTTGAAAATTCAGTGCTTTTCCAAATCTCTAAACTTCAAAGAAAGTGGAAGCGCTAATACGTTTTCTTCATAATTACGGGTGGCACAGTGGTGCAGCAGTCTAGTTGCAGCCTTACAGTGCCAGAGACCCAGGTTCAATCCTGACCTCAGATGCTATCTGAACAGAGTTTGCATATTCTCCCTGTGACCGCATAGACCTTCTCCTGAGTGCTCCAGTATTCTACTATGTTCAAAAGATGTGTAGGTTTGTAGCTTAATTGGGTTCTGTAAATTGCCCCTAGTGTGTAGGATGCAAAATTGTTATAACATGGAACTGGTGTATGGGTGATTGTTGGTCAGCGTGGTTGGTCTTGGTGGTCCGAAAGGCCTGTTTCCACGAAGTATCTCTAAAACTGACACTAAAATCTTTAAAAAAATTTTGTGCTGGACCCAGGACAGGTCATATGAGATGTCAAGCCAGGGAATTTGAAACTGCTAACTCTCTCCATTGCCGAACCACCAATGAAAATTGGTGTGTGGTCTCCCGCAAGTACAACGCAGTTCCTACACATTTCGTCTGCTCCACTACGAAATCTACTGAAGGTATATCTACTTTGAAGAAGTTCTCCTCCTCTCCCCGACAGAGGTTCTGCAACATCCTCTCTCGCTGCTCTTGTGATTCCTCTTGCTCTTTTCATTTGTTCTATATCTCTCTACATCACCGTCTATATCTCTTGTTTCCCTTTCCCTTGACTCTGGCCTGAAGAAGGGTCTCGACCCGAAATGTCACCCATTCCTCTCTCCAGAGATGCTGCCTGTCCTGTTACTCCAGCATTTTGAGTCTATCTTCGGTTTAAACCAGCATCTGCAGTTCCTTCCTACTGCACTTAGTTTCTTTCTGTGCTTGCCCACCCACTTATCCGTGTAAAGAGAGTAGAGCAGGGGGTGAATCACGCAGCCTTAAGATGCACCTGTGTTAATGGTGAGTGAGGTGGAGATGTTGTTATCAATCCACGTTGACTGAGGTCTGCCAAGCAATCAAAGGGTGTCGGGATAGGGCAGAAAAACAATGTTGGAGGGAGCAAATCAATCATGATCTTGTTGAATGGCAGTGCAAACTTGTGGGATCAAGTGGTGTACTCCTTTTATTTCTTATGTTCATATTTTGGCATTGTAAGAAGGCCCAGCACTTGTGGTTCACTTTAATTGGCACTGGAACTGACTGGCTCGAAGGTATTTTCAGAGGACAATTGGGTCAACCACTTATACGAGCTAGACCAGGTCAGGCTGGCAGATGTTTTGCAATTAGTAATGTTTGCCCATATTGTTTTTTAGCATTCTGTTACACAGCATTACAATCTTTTTATTAATTGGTTAAATTTAAATTTTGCAGTAGTCCTAATGTGTTTTGAATGTTTTTATTATTGTTAATACAAGCTCCTGAATATTGATTCAATAACTACCATTGACTAAATTACTCCTGACAGCCTTTTAAAAAAGCACTTTACTTGCTATCTCATTTTTTTAAAGATCACATTTTTCTAGATCACAAGTACCAGTGTAGCTTGGTGGGACCTCAGTCAGATGGGATTAGTGTAACTGGGACATGTTGGCTGGTGTGGGCAAGTTGGGCCGAAGGGCCTGTTTCCACACTGTATCACTCCATGACTCTATGACACTACTAGGTGTAAGTGATTTCTTTTTGAAAAAGGACAGAATCTACTTGCGGTGAATTACTTTTCCCACACATCATTTATTCAGGAGGCACCAAGTATCTTCAGTGAATAGCAGTAGTAAATATACTGTTTAACAATATTAATTTTACATTTTTTAGTGCTTTCTTGGTTGACTTCCAGCTACAAATGAATTAAATCAAGTGGTGTGGCCGTTATTAATTAATAGATGGTTGTTGCTTGATAGTTTCATGATGTCAGGATTATGGTGACATTGTAATAAATTTAAGATAAGTGGAGGTTCATGTGAAAATATTCTAAAAGGTCACAGTCAGATCATCCCAAAATAGAATCCATTTTATAAACAGTGCATCCATCCATTAAGCAATGCTGACACCAAATTTATCACCAAGTTGTGATAAATGTCGATGGTATCATTCAACCGAAGCCCTGTGATCTACAAATGTAATTAATCATAATTGAGTGTCAATCAGTAAATAATGAATTTGAAAATACCACTCTTTTGATATTGCAGTTGGATTCTTCGACCATAAAACATCTGCACATTTAATCATGGTTTATCAATTTACAAGATGTGGGTTCTAAGCAATGGAAGTTGAAATTTGAAGCACCCTTCCAAATGGCTGTGGATGGTGGACCAAAGCAAAATAGAGACAATTTATAGTGAATTGGGTATCATGAGATATGGATCAATGGCAGGTGAACTGCGTTGAGTTATAAATTATCAGCTTTCATTTGAGTGGTGGAATGCATCAATGTTGTTTCTATGTTTATAAGATTTTGCCCCACAGGTATTTTATTGTGTTGCACTTTTATGTATTATGCTGCAGTAAGAAGATGCATACTATTTTACCAGTGCACCATAATGATTTCTTACATGGTGTTCGAGTCCCACATTACAGTGAATATACTTCGAAAGGTTGTGCATGGGCTTAAAAGTACTTTAGGATGCCCTGGAGGTGACTTAAAACGCATAATATAAATGGAAGTTATTCCTTTTTAAATTTGTCACCGTTACTAGTTTGAATATTCAGCTGTCAAGGGATATAAATATGTTTTTATTAAATCCACAATGAAATAGTATGCGTGCTTCCATAAGCATACATGATGAACCCCACTTCTATTTGATGTGGTCTATAAGGCATGCGTAATGACATTGTGCATGCCATGTCACAAAAAATCTAGATGTGTATCTTTTTTAATTGCTTTCCTAGGAGCTGAATAAGTTTAGTTTATTAATGTCACATGCACCGAGGTGCAGTGAAAAGCTGCTTTGTTGCGTTCGATCCAGTCAGCGAAAAGTCTGCGTGATTACAATCAAGCCGTCCACAGTATACAGATACAGGATAAGGGAATAAAGTTTGGTGCAAGGTAAAGTCCAACAGAAGATATGTGTAGGAAAGAACTGCAGATGCTGGTTCAAACCGAACATAGACACAAAATGTTGGAGTAACTCAGCGGGACAGGCAGCATCTCTGGAGAGAAGGACCCATCACTGAAGAAGGCTCTTGACCCGAAACATCACCCATTCCTTCTCTCCAGAGATGCTGCCTGTCCCTGCTGAATTACTCCAGCATTTTGTGTCTATCTCCGACAGAAGATACTTCAAAGGTCTCCAAAGAAGTAGATGGTAGGTCTGTGCCGCTAGTTGGTGATAGGATGGTTTAGCTGCCTGATAACAGCTGGGAAGAAACTGTCCCTGAATCTGGAGCTATGTGTTTTCACACTTCCTTACCTCATACCTGATGGGAGAGGGGAGAAGAAGGAGTGATCTGTGTGAGACTTGTCCTTGATTATGCTGGTGGCCTTGTTGTGGCTGCGTGAAGTATAGATGGAGTCAATGGAAGGGAGATTGATCTGGGCTACATCCACAGCTCTGCAATTTGTTGTGGTCTTGGGTGGTGCTGTTCCCAAACCATGCTCTGATGCATCGTAATAAAAGTTATTTCTATGGTTCTTCTGTAGACGTTGGTGAGGGTAGTTGGGGGAATGCCAAACTTCCTAAGCCTTTTAAAGGGCCTGTCCCACTTAGGCGACTTCTTTGGTGAGTTTAGGAGACTCTGCACTCGTCACAAGATCGCCACATGGTCGCAGGTGGTCTCCTTCATGTTGAAAATTTGATCGCCTTGGAGAAAATCAATACTCTTGTAGTCGTACGTCTAGTTGTAGTGGGGTCGTCTTAGGTAGTTGTAGATAGTCTTAGTTAAGCGCCTTTGCTCATTGAGAAAAAAAGGTATGTAAACAGCAGCACGTGATGCGCTGTCATTCCAGTGCGCGGTCATTACTCAATTTTTCTTTCAGTGGATCAGACGTTGTGAAACATGGCTCCGAGGAGAAGGCTTCAGCGCAGGAGCAGGGCACTACCCTCAACACCACCCTCCAGGCTGTTATCAACATTTGTTTGTTTATAAGGCTTTTGTATGTTTCATTACCAATGAAGGAAATCCCTGACTTTTTAACCTCAAATTGATGTATGAATATCATTCTTTTTCATAGTAGTCCCTCATGTCATTACCTGTATTCTCATATTTCATTTCTCATATATTTAGATAATTGAAACGCACACAAACACAAGGAAGGAATGCACTGTATTTAAAGTTTGACTTTTCACATTTATTTTGGTGAAGAAAACAGACACAAGCACTTCAAATGCACTGCATTTAAAAGGATTTTATTTGTATACATCTCGATAAATCTAACACTAAAACAAGCAATACACTGAATTTAAAAGAACATATTTATGCATTTTGATAAATCTAACACTAAAACAAGCAATACACTGAATTTAAAAGAACATGTTTGAAAAATCTAACGTCATTTTTTTAGGTGATCTTACGACTCTAGTTGTAGCTTGCTTTCTGTTATCATGGGTGTAGTCGTCTGTTAAGTCGAAGGTGGTCGTCTTCAGTCCCCACCATTGGGTAGCCAATTGTCACGTGTCTATCGGCGATTAAGTCGTAGCTTGTCCTACACAGTCGTAGGATGTCTTCTACATAGTCGTAGGATGCGTTTGACACATTCACTTTTTCGGCGATTCAACAAGATTATGACAGTTGCCTGCATTCGCAAAAGAAGTCGCCTAAGTGGGACAGGCCCTTAAAGAAGTAAAGGTTTTGTTGTGCTTTCTTGCCTATTGCATTGTTATGGCTGATTAGGACAAGTTGCTGTTGATATTTACTCCTAAGAACCTGAATATTTCAAACATCTGTACTTCAGTGCCATCAATGTATATTGGGGTGTGTGAACTGCTTCGGCTCCTGAAGTCAATCACAATCTCCTGTATCTTGCTGTCATTGAGGCAAAGGTTGTTGTCTTGGCAATAGTTTAAGAACTTCTCAATCTAATTCCTGTACTCTATCTTGTCATTATTTGATATCCGGTCCACTATGGTGGTGTCATGTGCACATTTGTAAATTGAGTTGGATTTGTGTTTAGCTGCACAGTCATGGGTATATAGGAGTAAAGAAGGGCAGTGAGAACACATTCTTGAGAAGAGTCCCAACGTGACACATCACCTATCCATGTTTTCCAGAGATGCTGCTTGACCCGCTGAGTTACTCCAGCACATTATGTCTTTTTTTTGTAAGCCATCATCTGCAATTCGTTGTTTCTACCTTCTACAGTATCTGTAGAAACACAAACATAGAAACATAGAAAATAGGTGCAGGATTAGGCCATTCGGCCCTTCGAGCCTGCACCGCCATTCAATATGATCATGGCTGATGATCCAACTCAGTATCCCGTACCTGCCTTCTCTCCATACCCCCCAATCCCTCTAGCCACAAGGGCCACATCTAACTCCCTCTTAAATATAGCCAATGAACTGGCCTCAACTACCTTCTGTGGCAGAGAATTCCAGAGACTCACCACTCTCTGTGTGAAAAATGTTTTTCTCATCTCGGTCCTAAAAGATTTCCCCCTTATCCTTAAACTGTTCTGGACTTCCCAGACATCGGGACAATCTTCCTGCATCTAGCCTGTCCAAATGCTTTAAAGTATTTTTGTTAGTCTCCCGCATAGTGGTTGGTGAAAGGATTTGATATTCTGGACAATTAGACTGTTCAGAGTGTGTGGTATTATCACCTAGTTTAGAAGTAGAGAAAATGCCTTTGTCACAATTATTGTCCAATGTAATTGATTAGTACAGAAAGATTATTCACATGTTCGGGAGCTGATTGCACGTGAGAGCATTTAAACATTTTTTAATTGATGGCACGCTCTGATCATTGAGATGTCAGCACATTCTGCTGGCCACACACTGATCTGCATTTAGCTTTCAGTCGACGTGAAATCCGTCATAAGCATTGTCTTCAATGTAAGAAGGTGCAAAGTAGTGAAGTGAGCATCGATTTTGTTAGATCTTTCATTGGCATACAATTTCTTATCTCTGTTTTTCTTTATATCCTTCCACTTAACTAATGTAGTGTAACTGATAGCAAAAGGATTTCTTCTCCCTCAGCACTGCAATAAAGTGTCATTCTGAAATACGGCTCAAATACTGGACACTCGAGAGCTGAGAGTAATGCAAATTGAGAGTGGGGAAAATGGAAAGTTACAATTTACAAGTAACGTAATGCATTGGACTAGCATCACACACATGAATCAAAAATGATCGTACTTTTCAAAAAGCAAGCATGTATATATTGTTTCAAATAATGTATTTTTAGATAGAATTTTTATATTGATTAACTGAAGCTGAGTGATTTTATTGTGCGCCTGTGCAATATTTACCTCAAGAAGAGTGAAAATACAAACAAGGAACTTACGTATAGAAATTTGTGTCCATTGTGTTCTTTGTTAAAGACAGGTTTGCACCTTTCTATAATTGCTTTCTGTAATTGCTTAGGCGGCCATTGATAAATAGACAACAATTATATATCGTGCGTAAAGTGCCTTGTTAAAAGCGAATTAAATCTCAAATCAAAAATTAACCCTGTATGTCTTTTTGACATTCCATAGCTGAATGTACTGCTCAATCAATTTGATTGATCTTTTAGAAGATGTGGTTATTTGATGATAATATTGAACACATTAAGAAGAGTTTTTATTTTTGTTTTATTGCACCACTAGAATAAACACGTTACATCTGTGCATGTCTGAAGAAGGGTCTCGACCCGAAACGTCGCCTATTTCCTTCGCTCCATAGATGCTGCCTCACCTGCTGAGTTTCTCCAGCATTTTCCAGCATCTGCAGTTCCTTCTTAAACATCTGCGGATCTGTTCAGTCTCAAAATGGCTCCATCTGTAGACATGTGATATTTGTTTGACCAGTTTTTTTTTTTTAATTTTTTTAATTCTAGCGAGTGTGGTGTAAAGAAAGAAATAAGTGAGAAAGTGAAGCAGAAAGGAGATTCTCCCACACCACAAATCGTTGTTTTTTTTAATATTCTTAATCATTTTTCGCCCAAACCCAACATTTTTAATTTTACAATACTGTTGCACCACATGAAACCACAAGGTCAATAAATGGAGACCAACTCATTAAGAATTGGTCTTTTTTTTCTATTAGGAGGAGTCTCATTTCTTCCGAATGTTTCCAACATATTACCACTCCACATTTTGAGTGTTGGTATAGTAGCCTTTTTCCAAAATTTGAGTATGAGTTTTTTGGCTGTTATTAAACCATAATTAAAAAATGAGATTTGGGGTACATTTAATTTGTTTCCATCTCCTATTACTCCAAAGATAATCATTTCCATGCTAGGTTCCATTTTTATCTTAAATAAACTAGTGAATATATCAAATATATCACACCAAAATCTTTGACGTTTTGTGCAAGAAACGAAAGAATGTGTGAAATTGGCATTTTGGGAAAGACATTTATCACAGATGGGAGAAATATTTGAGTAAAATTTATTCAACCTAACTTTTGAATAATATAATATGTGTAATATTTTAAATTGAATTAAATTATGTCTAGCGTTAATCAAACATTTATGTATATATATCAAATACCTCTCCCATGTTTCTTTAGAAATTTTTGTCATTAATTCTTTTTCTCAGTCTTCTCTAATTGCCTCTGTTGATGGCGATTCTCTATTAAGAATACTGTTATATAAATATGATATTAATTTTTGTGAGCGCCTTAATATTCATTGCTTCTTCCAGTGGGTCTATCATTATGCTCTGTAGTCTTGGTATATATTTTTTTATAAAGTCACATATCTGTAAATGTTTAAAGTATTGGTTATTCAGATTAAATTTTGATTTTAATTGTTGAAATGATAATAAATTTCCCATTTCATACATGTCACCCACCTTTTTAATTCCCAATCTCCCCCATTGTCTATATGTTTTATCCATAAAAGATGATTTAAATACCGGATTATTCACTATTGGTGTTAATGGTGATAAGTTTCTTAATTTTAAAGTTAATTTTATTTGTTTCCAAATTCGAATTATATTGTGTATGATTGGATTTTTCTTATATAATATATTATTACCCATATCATCCATCTGAGGTATGCTTTTACGAAATTGTATTCCCTTCCTTTTTACTGGCAGCAGCGCTAACAGGGGAATATTTTCTTATATTCCCCTTTCTAGCGAACGCCTATGGACTTTACCTGTTTAAACAGCGGGGAATATAGTCTTATATTCCCCTGGTCTCACATCCGGGAACTTGGCAACGTGACGCTGCGTGACGGCAACGTGACGCTGCGTGACGGCAACGTGACGCTGCGTGCGAAATTTAAAATTTATCTTAAAAAAAAAAAAAATGGCAGCCGGTTGCGAGAAGAGGTTCCCGATTTAAAAGTTCGACCTTCACATTGTCACATAAATGAATTACATAAATTACATAAATGAAACATAAATGTTACATTCTTTTAGTACCCTTATTTACAATGTTGGAATGGTTTTAGTACCCTTATTTACAATGTTGCAATGCATATTGCAAAATGTATAGATACATTCATATCATATGAGATGTTCAGATTTTCCTCTAGATGTCTGATAATGGGTAATAATAACAATATTGACTGTCCTCTTTCGGGAGATACGACATATATTGCCCTCACTAGATCCATATTGCCCTCGTCTTCGACTCGGGCAATATGAATCTACTTCAGGCAATATATGTCGTATCCCCCTCAAGGCCAGTCAATATTCTATTATTATTCAATTTTATCGGGGAGAAGAGGATCGCTCCTAAATCGTAAGGAAAACAATCCTCTTTCTCCATTCTTATCCATTCCATCTGTTGAGAAGGCCAGTCCAACCAATAAATGATATTCTTAATATGCACTGCCCAATAATAATATAAAAAATTAGGCAGTGCAAGTCCCCCTACATCTTTAGGTTTACACAAATGATTTATTTTAATTCTATGTGCTTTGTAGTCCTGTATAAAATTAGTAATATTAGAGTTTAAAAAATATATATTTTGGTATATATATTGGTATGGATTGAAATAAATATATTATTTGTGGTAGCACTCATTTTTATAGCATTTATTCTGCCAATTAGTGATAGTGGGAGCGTTTTCCAGAATTTAATCAGAGCGTTCAATTTATTTAACAAAAGACTAAAATTAGCATTAAATAATGATTTATATCTTCTGGTAACTTGAATACCTAAATACTTAAATTTTTCCGTTGCAATTTTAAATGGAAATTTTAAAAGATGGTTCGTTTTCTGGGACTGTAATGACATAATTTCACTTTTATTCCAATTTATTCTGTATCCAGAAAAGGAGCCAAATTCCTCAATTAAGTTTGTAAATTCGGGGTACTCGTTTCTGAATTTCTAATATATAAAAGTATATCATCCGCATATAATGAAATTGTATTATTAGAGTCCTTAGTATTATGTCCCTGAATATTCGGATGTATTCTTATCCTTTCAGCCAGAGGCTCTATCATAAGGGCAAATAGCAGGGGTGATAAAACACATCCCTGCCTATTCCTCCGTGATAATTGGAATTTTGGAGACAACATATTATTAGTTAATATTCTTGCCATTGGTTTATCATATAATAATTTTACCCATCTAATAAAATTATCTCCCATATTAAATTTTTGGAGTACTATGTACAAATATTGCCACTCTACCTGATCAAAAGCGTTCTCTGCATCCAAAGATATAACTGAATAGAAGTATTTGGGATGGGGAAGCACACTGGTATTGCATTAAGTGAGTTCTTGTCCTGTCCTTGGTGGGAGAGATCTTTATCAAGCATCAGCACTGGGTTCATTCTCCTTCTGGGGTGATGCAGTGGTTTCATTCTCACATTAGCGTGATATATGTGCAGATTTAATGAATGTAAACAGACTTTTTACCTTATCTTCTTTAGTTATCTTCCTTTGCAGTTCTCCAAAATGCTAAATTAAATGTGACAAAACGAAACTAGCATAAAAATATAGAAAATATCACGTTATCAACATGTCTTCAAGCATCTGAGTTCAGTCACTATAATGAGCAAACAATGGATCAATTAATGTACTTCTGTGACAATTTGGGCACTTGAATGGTCAAATACTTCACTGCTCTCTGTTTAGTTTGGATGGTTCACAATGTCAAATAATTTGCTACCATTGATTAGAATATGTCATTATCACTAGCCCTATTTATTCTTGAGATGTTTGATTCCTTTTTTAATCTCAAAGGTCCTTTTCATTTGGGTGTCTGTCTATAAGTGTTAAAGGCATTTAATTCCTTTATTCTGTGAAGAGATGTTTTATTGCTTCAGGAGAAACTCAGCAGGTGAGGGAAGGAACAAAGGAGGACCTGATGTGGGGGGGGAACCGAAGTGAGGGAGGGAGAAGATCAACGGGGACCTCCAGCATGGGGGGACTGCCCTGAGGGAGGGGGAAGAACAATGGACAATGGAGGACCCGGCGTGAGGGAGGGGGAAGAACAAAGGTGGAACCGGGGTGGGGGGGGGGAATCTGTAACTTTGTTGCCGCCTTTTATGGGCGACTATTTGCATACCGTGGCAAGGTATGCAAGCAAATAATTTCACTGTGACTTGTCACATATAAAGTATTAAATTCTATTCTATTGTTCATATTTAGACAGTTTCCAGGACACTGGATTCCTGCATTATACGTATTACGAAATTACGTATTAAGAAAGCGAATGGTATGTTGGCCTTTATAACAAGAGGAATCGAATGTAGGAGCAAAGAGGTCCTTCTGCAGTTGTACAGAGCCCTGGTGAGACCACACCTGGAGTATTGTGTGCAGTTTTGGTCCCCTCATTTGAGGATGGACATTCTTGCTATTGAGGGAGTGCAGCATAGGTTTACAAGGTTAATTCCCGGAATGGTGGGACTGTCATATGCTGAGAGAATGGAGCAACTGGACTTGTACACTCTGGAGTTTAGAAGGATGAGAAGGGATCTCATTGAAACATATAAGATTGTTAAGGGTTTGGACACGCTAGAGGCAGGAAACATGTTCCCGAAGTTGGGGGAGTCCGGAACCAGGGGCCACAGTTTAAGAATAAGGAGTAAGCCATTTAGAACGGAGTCAAGGAAACACTTTTTCTCACAGAGAGTTGTGAGTCTGTGGGATTCTCTGCCTCAGAGGGCGGTGGAGGCAGGTTCACTGGATGTTTTCAAGAGAGAGCTAGATAGGGCTCTTAAAATAGCCAGGGGATATGGGGAGAAGGCAGGAACGGGGTACTTATTGGGGACGATCAGCCATGATCACATTGAATGGCGGTGCTGGCTCGAAGGGCCGAAAGGCCTACTCCTGCACCTATTGTCTATTGTCCATTGTCTACTCTTTGCACCTCGCACTCTTAACACTTTCTTCTTTACCGTATACTCTGCAAATTGCCCGGTTCAGGCTTTGGTGTCTTCATTTTTAGGCGCACACTTCATGAAATGAATAAAGAAAAATTCAAGCTCCCTCTGTCTTTGCTAATCAGCTCGACGTAACTGATTTGTAATTTCCAATTTTCAATTCCCGATCATTGTTTGACCTGAGATTTTATGTAGCGGGCCGCTAAAAGTGTTGAATATCCTATCTAATTACTGCTGATCACTCATTGGCAATAAAACTGCAGTCCTTCGTATGACCATCTAAATGCCATGTCACATTGCACTGATTATCTTGGGCTGTGTGTTCATCAGTTATAAGTATTATTGCCACACAATTTTGCATTCTCACATTTGATACTTGTCAGCTTTCCAATTTGGAATGGAGGCTGTATTTATAAGGAGAGTTTGAATAGCCTGGGTTTATTTTTACTACAACATAGGAGAGTGAGGCATAGAAACATAGCATGATCTTATCGAGGTTTATAAAATTATGAGAGGCATAGATAGGATCGGTAGTCAAGGGCAGGGGTGTCTAGAACTTGAGGGCATGGGTTTAAAGTGAGAGAAGAGAATTTAAAAGAAATTTGAGGGTCAGAGTGATGAATGAACTGGTGGAGAAGGTGCAGATACAATTGCAACATGGATGAAGTATTGAATTTTTTTAATTGTACTTTTTTAATTCACTTTCTCTGACAGCTCAATCCATGAATATACCACCCTCTTTGTGAAGAGATTGCCCCTCGGCTTGTATTCAATCTTTTCCCCCTTGCCTTGTCTTGAATAGTTTGCAATGCACACTTTCCTCATATTTGTTATCTGCCCTAACCATTCCATTTTATACATTTTATATTGCAGCATCCTTTCTGATATCTACGCTTTGTTGTTATCTTAATGCTGTGATTCACTTGTGTGTCATGCATCTTAGTGAATTTCAAAGTCAGATTGCAAGTTCAGTACTCGGAGTGCAGCCAGCTGCTGCAATCAATTGACCCCGCTCTCCCCTGGATTCCTTTTACACTTTGTTGGATTTTCTCTTTTTTGTTCCATAGCCTTAGGGGGATTCAATGCAATCAGAATGTACCAGCTTCTGAAATGAAATATTTAGCTGCCGTGTTGGTATTGGATTCCCTCCCTGAGAGTTAGGCTGGTTTGTGAAAATCTGGTACCTTCAGACATTAAATGAAACATAAGCTAGGATCCAGTGGGATTCTACAACGTTCATTTGAAGCGTGATGGATCGTAGAGGTGTCCCCATTGCAGGACCTCCTGATCTTCAAATGGCCTGAGAAGATTGTGATTTTTATTTTTTATTGGGGGGGGGGGGGAAGGGAAAGAAGACAAAAGAGGGTGGGTTTGTGATTGTTATGTCATCTGTGTATATGGTTCTTCCCCATTGTAGCCGTACAAGCATTTATGCATCCTGGCATCTGTGCCTAAGTACTTTTAAAGAAAACATTGGTACACAAAACTGTATCGTATCTTTTAGATATTACCCCCCATCGATCAATCCCACATTTAATGCTAAGCTATCCGCATCCTCTGATTTCTACCAGAATCTTCCTTATTCCAGTGTTCTTTATATTGCTTTGTGATTTAATTCAGTTCGAAGCAGACTAGATAATGGGAGCTATGTTGAGTTTGTTGCTTGTTAATCCATCGTAGTATTACTAACTGGCCAATAACTGAGAACATAGTTAATGCTGTAGGCCTTAAACTGCAAGGTAAATAACAGTTAAGAGTCTTAAGTCACATACATGAATTTTACACAGAAACCACCAGAGAACAATCAGCAGCTTACACCCTGACTCTGTTACCCTCTCTTCATCAATGAATTAAGGGGAGAAGAAACCAATTATAGTTCATCTCCCAGAACTCAAAGAACATGCAAAATGCAATCTAGAATAAGGATTGCAATGTGGACCTTCTGAACTGATTGGGATAAACAATTATGGTGAACATAGTAAAGATATTTCTACGTGCTTCTACAAGAAAATTGGTGCAAGATTGTTGCTACTAAATCTAATGGGGAATTCTGAATCCACAAACCAGTTTTCATCGATATGTCAACGGTGGAGAGAATCAACAACTTCAAGTTCCTGGGCATGCAGATCTCTGAAAATTTGTCTTGGGTCCGACACATTGATGCAACCATAAAGCCCATCAAGGTCCTTTACTTTTTAAAAGGTTGAGGAAATTTGGTATGTTGATTAATACTATCTTGAATGTGTACAGTAGAGGGAATATTAACTGGTTGCAACACGGCCTGGTTCGGTAACTCGTAAGTCTAGGAACAATAGACAATAGACCACAAAGGAGATTACAAAAAGTGGTGAATACTACTGAGTCCTTCACGGGTACTAACCTCCCCACCATCGAAGGGACCTATAGGAGGTGCTGCTTCAAAAAGGCAATAAGTATCCTCAAGGACCCACACCACCCTGGCCATGCTAATGTTTCACTCCTTCCATCGGGAAGAAGATAGATGATATACACAAAAAGCTGGAGTAACTCAGCGGGACAGGCAGCATCTCTGGAGAGATGGAATGTGTGTCGTTTCGGGTCGAGACCCTTCTTCAGACTGAATAGTCTGACAACCATGACCTCCAGGTTCAAAACCAGCTTCTTCCCATCAGCCATTAAAGTCTTGAACAAATACCAAACTACACCATGAATTGTCTTATTTACACTAAGGACTAGGGGCTTTTTTTGCAATAATACAGGCACTCCCTTCACTATGTAATCGCGCACTTTCTTTAAGCCCATTAACGCCAATGTGGTCTCTGCGCTGGATCTCACATCGAATGGTAAGTTTACTCGCGCGCAGTAGCACTTCCGTTTTGGATTTGGGAACATCCAAATTCCATAGGATGTAATCCTTGTATAAGTCGGGGAGCGTCTGTATTGACGTTTTGTTTTTAATGTAATTAATGTTTTTTGTTTATTGTGCTATCTACGAGTAATATGTTTACAGGCACATTATGCTGCTGCAAGTAAGAGTTTGATTGTTCCATTTTCAGGACACATGACAATTAGACTCTTTTGGGGAATCCCCTTTACCCAGAGAATGATAAGAATGTGATACTTGCTGCTCCATCATAACATTGAGCAGAAAAGCATGAATGCATTTGAATTGAAACTTCAGTGGTGGGAGACATGGAATGTGTTAAATAAAAATAAAGTACCGGACACACTGCAGTTTGTTTCAGTTAACATTTCAGGTCTTCTTCTTGCTTATCTCAGCAAGGTGCACCAAGATCTTAATAATCAGTTTAATAATTCCATGCAGGTGTGCCCCAGTTTACAAACATTAGATTTACATATTTTTGCTAGATTGCTGTTGAGCCCTTAGAATACATGTTCTTAATTTGCACAGCTTTTTTTTCACCATAACCTGCTCATTGAGCAAGCTGTCCACCTGTTTCTAAAATGTTGCTACTGTTCCTGCCTCCACCATCGCCTTTCAGAGACCATCTACTCTTTTTGTGGGGGAGGGGGGGATACCATAAAATTATGATAATTTTGTAAAATGACAGTTCATGTCACTGGTCTATTCATTCTACCATTTAAGAATCTGTTCATTACAAAAATGTTGTTTTTTTAATCCATTAAAATATCATATTCTGTTGTGAGTGACATTTTGTGGTGTATCTATAGTTGCGGGACATTTTGTATTTTGGATATTGCTGTTCCTCACCATGTTATGCACTCAACATACAATTTACACTTCCTCATAGGTCTGAGACATGTGGCCAATGGTGATCAATTTGGCTTTTCTGTTAGGTTCATTCATTATGTTTTCCAAATAAAGATGAGCTTAACTTTTTCTTAAATTAAAGCAGAATTGAGAAGTATTTATGGAGCACATTTTATTAAATTCTAAAGAAAAGAGCAATTTGATTTGACTTTATTCTTTGTTTTTCTAGCTGAGCGCTGGTTGCTCCAGACTGTCCAGATATACCTGCCGGTCAGGATTTATGAAGATGGCAAACCCTATCCAGTGGGCACGTTACAGATGGCAGAGGCTGCTGTCTACAGATAGGAATAATAGTTATAACTCATCATTCCCTGGATGGTTCAAAAATTCCCGCTCACAGAAAATTGGGCACAAAAATCGAACAGTAATTCCCTGCCTTGGAAGATTCACTGAAGAATATGAAAAGGTCATCAAAAACTACAAGACCAATAGGATTCAAACAACCAAGTATACTTTGCTGAACTTTATTCCAATGAATTTGTTTGAGCAGTTTCACAGGTAATGTCTGTTACCAGTCTATAACTCGATTATCTAAATGTTTTAATTTTCCCTACCATTTTTCTGTATTTTATGGTAACAGTTCTAAAAGTACAAGTTGTTATTTCAGAAATGTTATATAAGAAGCTTGTCAGAATGACTGTACTTGCACTGGCAACAATGTGAATCTACAGAGAGAGGTAGATTGTTTTTCTCTTGGAATTCAGGAATCAATAATGCCCAGAAGCCACAAACTTGTATTCATGTGTGTCTTTCATGGAGGTGCAGATTTTATTAAGAGCATATTCAAGACTATGTTGTTTCCTCACTTTCTTATGAAGGCTGATCATTACTCACTCTGAAAATGTATGTGCCCTTTTTTCATTTATGTGCTTTTTGTGCTTCCGAGTCCTTCTGCTTTTCTGTGGCAATGGACCTAAATCAAATCAAAGTATTATTGCTTCTGCTAATTTTACTAAATTAAATTTAGCATCTCATCTGGCATTAACTTACCTCTACATGTTTTAGACTATTGCCATATCAATATTGCTCTGCAGCTTGCTTCTGATCTTCTAAATTAACAGCGTTCTCTAATTTGGTTTCATTTGCAAAACTGGACACTGTTCCCTTAATAGCTGTGTCAGAATCATTGATGCATGCAGGGAACAGAATTGGCTTAAAAATGTAATTGCTGTTTCAATTTTCAAGTGTGATATGTTGATATTTGCTGACCAGAAACATTTCTCTCATAGTTCCTTGGCTTAATTGAGGTAATTTTAAAGTTATATTAAAGAATATCACACAACAAGTTTAGCAACATATATGGTTATATATCATGCTAATGATATTTTTATAACAATTACAGCACGGAAACAGGCCTTCTCGGCCCTTCCAGTCCGTGCCGACCATTTGTTTTCCCCTAGTCCCATCTACCTGCACTCAGACCATACCCCTCCATTCCCTTCACGTCCATATACCTATCCACTTTACTCTTAAATGTTAAAATCGATCCTGCCTCCACCACTTCTGCTGGAAGCTCATTCCACACAGCCACCACCCTCTGAGTAAAGAAGTTCCCCCTCACGTTACCCCGAAACCTCTGTCCCTTAATTCTCATGTCATGCCCTCTTGTTTGAATCTTCCCTACCCTCAATGGGAAAAACGTATCCACGTCAACTCTGTCTATCCCTTTCATCATTTTAAAGACCTCAATCAAGTCCCCCCTTAACCTTCTGCGCTCCAAAGAATAAAGACCTAACTTGTTCAACCTTTCTCTGTAACATAGTTGCTGGAACCCTGGCAACATTCTAGTAAATCTCCTCTGTACTCTCTCTATTTTGTTGACATCCTTCCTATAACTAGGCGACCAAAATTGTACACCATACTCCAGAATTGGTCTTACCAATGCCTTGTACAATTTTAACATTACTTCCCTACTCCTATATTCAATGCTCTGATTTATAAAGGCCAGCACACCAAAGGCTTTCTTTACCACCCTATCTACATGCGATTCCACCTTCAGGGAACTATGCACAGTTATTCCTAGATCCTTCTGTTCCACAGCATTCCTCAATTCCCTACCATTTACCATGTACGTCCTATTTTGATTTGTCCTGCCAAGATGTAGAACTTCACACTTATCAGCATTAAACTCCATCTGCCATCTTTCAGCCCACTTTTCCAAATGGCCCAAATCTCTCTGTAGACTTTGAAAATCTACTTCATTATCCACAACACCACCTATCTTAGTATCATCTGCATACTTACTTATCCAATTTTCCACCCCATCATCCAGATCATATATTATATCATATCATATATATATCTTCCAAAAAAGTTGAATCTTCCAACAATTTTTATCTTTAATCATAGCCCTGGGCTGTGCTTATTAGGTCACAACACACATGTAAAATGGAAAACACCTTCATAATTTTAGAATCACTTGGAAATAAAATGTAAATAGACAATGCAAAAGGAAAAATAATAAATTTCCGACTGAATCACTGATTTGTGCCCCAGACACACTTGTATGTCTCTCTAAAGCCTGTCTGGTTTGTTATCGCCTTTCTAACCACTGCTTGAGTTTGCCACTAGGAAATAGTGATATGTCCCTGACATTTCAGTGTGTCACAAATTTTTCATGTAATTTATTTTGTTTGTTCATGGCAACGAGTTTCCTGCATGGTGATTATTTTTAACAAATGAAACAGAAAATGTGAGAATTCAAATTATTTCCCCATTTAATACCATCTTATCTGCTGAGAACGTCCAGCACTGTTTGTTTAACTCCAGCACCTGCACTATTTATTTTTGGAGTATTTAAAAAAAAAAAAAATTCTCATGTGAATTTAAAAAAATCTTTCTGACATGTCAGTTAATCTGTTCTATTCTGAATAACTATGCTTTTCCCAAAAACAGTGAGTGAAGTTCTGTAACTTCTGGCTTCCCTTTGGCGCTCTGTCAAAACGATTATTATTCATATATGTGCATTAGTACTATTTCTGTTTGTTTCTATTATGGGGCATTACAAGACGGTTGAGTTGTTTTTTTGAGCTAATATGCACATGCAGGTATTCACATAATACCTGCTGCTAATGTTTGAGTTATATAATCTTCTGTGTGCAAGGTCACTTTGTGATCAGGAGCTGCAGCCCTTCCACTGTTAGAGCAATGTTAAGAGTATTTGTCCTTGAGGTGCTCTTTAAAAGATGTGGAGGAGGTGAAAATTAATATGGAAATCTTTCGAAAAATGGATTAAAGAAATCGCAAATATTATCTTTTATGATTAAGATGTAAAATGCACATATCTTTTAAAGTAACCAGTATGCACATTTTTTGATAATAATCTTAGCATTGTTGCAGCACTGGTGGCAATACATTTGTTCAAGCTTGTGTTGTTTCTTTGTCAATCAGTTCTGATTATGGTTTTTATGTAGTCCTACAAAATATTCTTAAACCCTCATCCAATTCACCTTTGAAAATCATGTTATCTGTTTCCACCAGTCTCATTAGAAGCAAGTTCCAAATTGTAACCACATTTTGCTAAGGAAAGTTTGTCCTTGCATTCCTCGTGCCTTTGATTTACCAGTTTAACTCTGAATGTCCAATTCCTTGGACCACAAGTGTTCCTTTATTTACCCCATCTCATCTTATGCATCGCCATCAAATCTCTCCTCAAACATCTTTATCCCAAGAACAAGGTGGCGCTGCGGTAGAGTTGCTGTCTTGCTGCGCTGGAGACCCGGGTTAAATCCCGACTACGGGTGCTGACTGTACGGAGTTTGTACATTCTCCCCGTGACCTGCATGGGTTTTCTCCAAGATCTTAAGTTTCCTCCCACTCTCCAAAGACGTACAGGTCTGTAGGTTAATTGGCTTGGTAAAAGTGAAAATTGTCCGTAGTAGGTGTTGGATTGTGTTAATGTGTACGATCTCTGGTCGGAGCGGACCCTGTGGGCTGAAGGGCCTGTTTCTGCGCTGCAACTCTAAACTAAACAACTCTCAGCGTTTCAAGAGGTGATTCAAAAAATAAATTGTTAAAGTATATTTTTGTAGATGTTTAGGTTTTTAAAATTCATTTAACTTAAAGCTTTTTAAGTGTTAGAATCAATTTTAATGGTTTCTGACTATTGCTGAATATCTTGCATAAATAGTTGCATCCCCAGTCTTCCTTTCTGTCACTGCCTGCCAGAGTATTCTGGGCTAGGGGCTCACCAATGCTCCGCCTCAGGCTTAGTAACCACTGAAACTTCACCACCTGACGCAGGATGCGGATGGGCATTGAGATTGACTGCTTTGTGTCCAATCCAGGTGAACATGGGTGGAATGATCCCCAGAAATTAACTCCTTCCAAGGATCCAATTCAGAATGATCCAGCGCACCTTTCCTCTTTTTTCTGACAAGAGTATATTACTAAATGCTTCCTTCTAATACATTTCAACAGCATTTGTCTACTGGTCCATCTATGTCCATGCAACCCATTGCTATCGTTCTATACCTTACCAAATTTTCTGCGTTTTGAAATTTTACCCTGAACATCCATATCCAGGTCTTTAGTATGTATCAAAACTAACCCATTGTTCCAGTACTGAACATGCAGAATATTGCTATCCATCAGCCTCCTATCTGGAAAAACAACTGTCAACTTTGCTAACCTCCCTTTTACTTAAAACGTTGTCAAATAACTCTGAAAATCAATATAGACACCACCTAATTCATTTCTTTCTCTCGAATGTCAACAAAATGACTTGCTCAGGTTATCAAAGTTTTGCTGGCTGCCCTTTACGAACACAAATTTCTCCAAATGCCCATTATTTTTTTATCCCCCTTTTCACTATTTCTAAACTCTTCCTTACTACAAAAGTTGAATTGATCAGCCTATAATTACATAATATGTCTCTGTACCTCATTTTCAATAGAGGTATCACACTTACCATTTTCCAGTTTGTCAGAATCTCCATGTTACATGTTTATGGTGTATTTTCTGGGTCCCCTTTCATTCCTTATTTGTTTTATCGTCCTTGCTTTTTTCAGGGCTGCAAACCTTTACTTCCTGTTTCTAGCGATTCTGAATTGGGTGCCATCAGTGGAAGCATTTCAAAAGGAGATAACAATGTTGCCATTGGTTGTGGTTCTTGTAATTATTGCAATTAAAGACGGGCTTGAAGACTACCAGCGCTACAAATTTGATAAACAAATAAATAACAGAAGGACTAAAGTATACGACAAGTAAGTCTGCAAGGTTTTCCTTGTATCACCTTTGTAGAAGTATGGGCCTTTTGAAAGATGTTGTTATGAATCTGTGGAATGTTTCAATGTGAATTTACAGCTGCACACATAACTGGTTTGTGAAGTTACTGCATTATTTGAATATTTACATGAATTTCAAGGTGAATTAATTGTCTAATCTAACAGAGCTAGTTTTTAAAACCATGTACAAGCACTCAATCTGATGAAGATGAAGTGCACAAGTGATCCACAATGTAATTCAGTCATTGTTGCAGTTGAAACCTCTAAAACATAATCAAAATCCTGCTGTGCCGTATCATGACTTTGTTTAGAAAAGGATTCATATAATTGGCATTATGTGTAAAGAAAAAATTGCTAAAGCTTTGAAAATTTGCTCAACATGATCATTCCACTCCTCACTATCCTTCTCCCTCTACCCCACCCACATTTTGCTTTTTGTGGAATACCAGTAGCTGGAGCTCAACCCAACCTCAATCTTCAGTCTAAAAATACAAGCAAGGTTTGCATTTGTTTAAAACAGCCATGTACTTTTTCTGCTTTTCCAAGTCTCTTTCCCCGTTTTTCTGCCTGCCAACATACTGCCGTGGATACATAACGTTTTCTCCATATGAACATTGGAATACTGAAGCCATTACACTCAGGTCAAAGTCAAATTTATTCGTCACATGCACCAACGAAGGCACAGTGAAATGAATTTGCCATCCAGTGACACACTTTAAAAAAAAAGAACACACAATACACAATAGAATTCAACACAACATCCACCACAGCATTCCTCACTGCAACAAAGTTCAGTCAGTCCTCCTCCCCCGTTCACCCGTGGTCGGGACCATAAACCTTCCGTAGTCGCCGCTACAGACGGCTGGATGTGCAGGCCCTCTCGTCGGGAAGATCAAAACTCCGACGTCGGGACGGTCGAACACACTCCGCGGCTTGGAGTGCCCGGATCGGCCACTTTCCCACCGGAGACTGTGGCTTCAGGATGTCATAGGCCGCAGGCCGGCAGTCGGAGCTCTTCTCCGCCGGGGCAAGGGATCCCAGACTCCGGATGGTAAGCCCACGCCACGCCCGTGGCTAGAAGCTCCGCAGACCACAGCCCCATGATGCTAAAGTCATCAGGCCAGTGAATCGGAGCACTCCTTTCTGGCAACCCCCGGCAAGGGCCCGCTCCGCGATGGAAAAGGTACACGCAGCACCCGCTGCTGAAGCTCTAGGCCCGACTCCAGGAAAGGCAGCTCCAATCCAAGTTGTTAGGCCTGCGAGGGAGACGGAGAAGCGACATGGAAAATAATTGCCTCTCCGTCGAGGAAATGACCGAAGAACGGTTTCCCCCTTCCCTCCCCCCCCCCACCACCCCCCACACAAGACATACCGAGAGACACTAAAACAAACATTTGAACACACTTTTTAAAAAAAACCCAAAAAGTCAAAATAACGAACACGCTGCTGGCAGGGCAGCCAACTCACAGCGCCCCCAACCGGTTCCATCACTGGCCCCATTTTCAAGCTACTAGCTACATTTCTATTCCTGGTAATGTCTGAATCTGGTGTCAAAATTGGCTTGGAGATGAGATTGCTCATTTTTGGTGTTTGGGGAATTAACGGACAGTTTGTCATATAATATAATAAAAAGGAACAGGGCAACGCAGTGGTTCAATTGCTGCCTTACATCACCAGAGACCCAGGTTCAATTTTGGATTCGGTAAAAAATTGTCCCTATTGTGTAGGTTAGTGTTAGTGTACGGAGTGATCGCTGTTCGGCGCAGACTCGGTGGGCTGAAGGGTCTGTTTCCGTGCTGTATCTCTAAACTAAATTATACTGCAGATATCAGTTTATACCAACGATAGACATAAAATGCTGAAGTAAGCCAGCGAGTCAGGCAGCATCTCTGGAGAAAATGGATAGGTCAGGACCCTTCGGCAGACAGTTTTTGATCTTTGTTTATAATTGGAAGAATACAATTGTTCTTTAATGTGCTTGAAGAAACGTGACTTAAAATGGAGACATTGAGGTTTATTTATTTCTCTTCTTGAGTAGGTTTGTCGAATGTATAGAATTTAATGATCATTTTAACAGTGAAGTTACGTTTAAGGAAAATCCCAAAATGGGAAAGGACAACCATATATGTATTACTTTAATGGATGTGCACCAATAGAAAAAAGTGTTTGTGCTCACTGAGATCCTTGCTTAGGCACTGGAGTTATGATGAGCAAAACCCTATCAAAGGGGGAGGTGTATGGTTCACCGTTCAAGATTTCATTTCAGGTATGCGCACAATTTGTGTTCAGTGAATTCTGTTTATGCTGAAACTAGGTGATCGCTAGATGTATCTTCATTGTAGTCTTTATTGCATCTTTCCTGGGAGGAAATTATAACATACCAGATCAGCTACTTGGTTGCATTCCCAGTTGTCATACTTTTCATAAAACTTAAGCACATATACTTTCATGGCAGGAGGGTATTTGAAATTGACAAGCAATTGCTTCTATTGACACTGTTGCAATATTACTCAATATTACTCAATTAAACAATGTATCTTTTACTTTTAGTAACAAGGAACTGCAATGCTGCACTAACTTCTTTGGTGTAGTTGTCCTTTGCCATTGTGGGATTATCTTCCTCTAATGTAACTTCACTCTCAAAGTCAAAGTGCTGGAGTAGCTCAGCTGGTCAGGCAGCATTCCTGAAGAACATAGATAGAGGACGTTTCAGGTCGGGACCCTTCCCCAGACTCCGTGGAGAACATGGATAGGTAGTTTGGGTATTTTTAGCTTGTAATAAATATTCAAAGATCCCCATTATTCTATTTGTAATCCGATGGACCTACATTGCTGCTTTTGTTTAATTGAGTTACATTATCTAAATAGTCGCAGGTCCCTGGTGGGAGACCGCTTTTCGGAACTCCCGCGGCGGCAACTTCTCTAGTTGCGGGGTTGAAAATGACCTGGAGCGGGGCCTTACAACGATCGGCGCGGCTTTAATGGCCACGGGACTTGCTAGTTCCTGCCGGGGGCTCTAACATCAAGACCCAGAGTGCGGCCTTGCATCGCCCGGCGCAGCCTGAATGGCCGCGGGACTTACTTACCATCGCCCGCCGGGGGCTTTGACTCTGACATCGGGAGAAGAATGGGGAGTGCTGGGGAGAGATAAGACTTTGCCTTCCATCACAGTGAGGAGGAGATTCACTGTGATGGGTGTTTGTGTAAATTGTGTTGTGTCTTGGTCCTTTTCTTGTTTGTATGACTGCAGAAACTAAATTTCGTTTGGACCTCAATGAGGTTCAAATGACAATAAACGGTATTGTATTGTATAGTGTGCTGTATTCTAAAGGATTTGTATCTAACTTTGCATGAAGGAACTTAGTTATTTTTGATGTCCTGTCCCTTAAGTGACTAAACTATATGGATTACAGACTAATGCTATTCTCAATGAACACAGACATGTTTCCTCCTGGGACTCAATTCCATTCTCCCAGTTTCCAATGCCTTCTCTCGCCCAGTTCCCAAAGACATTGCGTAATTAGAACAATTTCTCCCAACCTTTAACCAAGGTTAAGTCCCGGGATGGTGGGATTGCCATATTCTGGGAAAATGGAGCGGCTGGGCTTGTATACTCTGGAATATAGAAGGATGAGAGGGGATTTATTGAATGAATGAATAAGTTTATTGGCAAAGTATTCACATACAAGGAATTTGCCTTGGTGCTCTGCCCGCAAATGACAACATGACATACAGTGACAGTTAGGAATGACACATAAAACATTAATAAAAAACATTATTGATTAAATATGTGAATTAAATAAAATACCAGAGCAAAATGAGGCTTCATATTTTTGGTTATTGAGTAGAGCTACTACTCGTGGAAAAAAGCTGTTTTTATGTCTGGCTGTGGCAGCTTTGACAGTCCGGAGTCGTCTTCCAGAGGGAAGTGATTCAAAGAGTTTGTGGCCAGGGTGAAAGGGGTCAGAGATGATCTTACCTGCTCGCTTCCTGGCTCTTGCAATGTACAGTTCGTAGGTGCAGTCAATAACCTTCTCAGCTGATCGGACGATTCGCTGCAGCCTCCGGGTGTCGTGCTTGGTGGCTGAACCAAACCAGACCATGATGGAAAAGGCGAGGACAGACTCTACGATGGCCGTATAGAATTGAACCTCAGCTGCCGCAGGAAATACATCCTCTGTTGTGCCTTTTTTCCTGTGGAGTCGATGGTGACCCCCCATTTAAGTTCCCTGGTGAGGTTCCCAAGAAATTAAAAGAGTCCACAGATGTGACTGTGGTGTTGTTGATGGTGAGTGGGGTGAGGGGAGGGGGAGCTCTCCTAAAGTCTACTATCAATTCCACTGTCTTAAGAGCATTGAGCTCCAGGTTGTCGCGATGACACCAGGATGCCACCTGTGTCACTTCCTGTCTGTAGGCTGATTCCTCCCCATCCTGGATCAATCCAATCAAGGTTGTGTCATCAGCAAACTTGAGAAGCTTGACAGAGGAGTCAGTAGAGGTGCAGTCATTGGTGTAGAGGCGAGGGGTGTGCAGCAGCCTTGCAGAGATCCTATGCTGAGGGTCTGCGGGTCCGGATGTGCTTTCCCAGCCTCATATGCTGCTTCCGGTCTGTCAGGAAGCTGGTGATCCACTGACGGAGGGATTCAGGCATAGTCAACTTGGAAAGTTTGTAGTGTAGTAGTTCTGGCTCTATGGTGTTGAATGCAGAGCTAAAATCAACAAACAAAATCCTTGCATAGGTCCCCTGGTGGTCTATATGCTGGAGGATGAAGTGCAGGCCCAGGTTGACTGCATCATCCACAGATCTATTGGCCCGCTATGCAAACTGCAGAGGGTCCAGAAGGGGATTTGTGATTTTTTTTTCAGCTTGGCCAGCACAAACCTTTCAAGGGTCTTCGTGACTACAGAGGTCAGTGTGACAGGCCTGTAGTCATTAAGACCAGTAATGAAACATATAAGACTATTAATGATTTGGACACGCTAGAGGCAGGAATCATGTTCCCAATGTTGGGGCAGTCCAGAACCAGGGGCCACAGTTTAAGAATAAGGGGAAGCCATTTAGAACGGAGATGAGGAAACACTTTTTTACACAGACTTGTGCGTCTGTGGAATTCTCCGCCCCAGAGGACAGTGGAGGCCGCTTCACTGGATACCTTCAAGTGAGAGCTACATGGGGCTAAAGATAGCGGAGTCAAGGGATATGGGGAGCAGGCAGGAATGGGGTACTGATTGTGGATGATCAGCCATGATCACATTGAATGGTGGTGCTGGCTTGAAGGGCCAAATGGCCTAATCCTGCACCTATTGTGTATTGTCTTTAGTCTGGCAGTAGAGAATACCTACCGACTGCAAAATATTGGATTTTAGCACAAGATTCATCTCTCCCGGAAAGTGCAGAATGAAGCAGATTCATATAATTCTGTATTGTATTCAGACACTAGTAATTCTGATGCAGCCAAATGAAACAATGCACAACTACATGTCTGCTGTAATTCATTTTGAAAGCTCCACTATGGTTGAATACCTAGTTATGGTCAGGTGGTTGCAATCAAAGAAAGAACTCAAAAAAAAAATGTGCAAAGGTCCCTGGGGATAGCATTCTTTTCAAAGATTGCCAATGAAAATCCAAAATGGGTCAAACTGGTCAAGATTGCCTTCTCTGAATATGAAACAGTCTATCTGTTACTTTCTTTAATGAATCGATCACTTCCGTATATGCAGCTGAGCATCTCTTTTCCACTAGTGAAGTTGAGGGATATTATCAAAATGCAACTCTTGCATCATGCCACATCTTAACACCTTTAAACTTGTTGCTTTTGATAAATCGAAATTGCCACTCTTTGTGTAGGTTAAATATGCACAAAAGTAACGTGCAGATGTGGCACAACAGGAAAAGTGAAGATGGAGAATAGCTACAAGGAACTGCAGATACCGCTTTACAAAAAGGACACAGTGTTGGAGTAACTCAACGGGCCACTGGCCATGGACCGCCGATCGAGGTCCTGTCGGCCCAGCTCACCCGCCCCAGACTGAGGACCGGGAACCTGCCCGGAAGGCCCGACTCGTCCGCCCAGAGTGGAAGAGGTCAGACAGAAGACCGGTATGCAGACCGGCGGCATGAGGGAGTGCACTGCATCGATGGTGCAGTGGGCCACTGGGTGCCCTGCAATAGCCTGGGGCTCGGCTGGACCAAGGGCCACTCCAAGAGGCAGAGTGCATAGACCGGACGCAGTCTGTAGCAGTGGAGGACACCTCAGCTATGTTTGCCAGGTTGATTCTGCAACACCGACAGGACAATGGGCCTTCATAGTCAGGTGAAGAAACCTTCACTTACAAATTGGGATTTGAAAATGGCACCAAAACAGGCAACTGTACACTGTCTCAGTGTTCTACTTCGATACACGTGTACTGTATCTGAGATGCCTCTCTAAGATGTGTCTTAAGTGCCTATGTATAGTGATACGTGCACTGAGTTGTATACAAAAATGAATTCCACTGTACCTTGGTACATGTGTCAAATAAAGTACCATTGTAACCATCTCTGGAGAACATGGATACGTGACGTTTCCGGCCGGGAATCTTCTGCAGACTCGAGTAATGTCCATAGGTTACTAGAAATTAATGATAATGTTTAATACAATGAAGAAGCTTCAAATGTTGCTAGATACAGCGGTAGGTTTGAGTCTGAGAGCATTTTGGAACTTAATAAAGGAAATTGATAAAGAAAGGCAGACGATTGGACTGGTATGAAACATTAAAACGGAAAGCTTTTACAGATTGGCAAACAGGAAATAGGTGTGAAGGCAAATGTGAGCTCTGTACAAACTGAGACAGGAAAATGTGAGGAAAGAACTGAGAGGAGACAGAAGTAAACACACAATCTGTGTGTGTGTTTGGAATTGGAGAACAAAGGGTCTGACAAGAATGTGAAACAGAAATATTAGTATAAAAATAGTACAAAAGAAGTTTGAGCTTCGAAGCTGATAAACCCCCAAGGATCTGGAAAATTAAATCCAGGACTTTTAAAAGAAGTGGTGAAAAAGATGGTGGATGTTCTGGTTGTAATGCCTCAGAGTTTTGCGATAGACTGTGGAATTGAAGCAAATTTGACTCCACTATTTAAGAACGAAGGGAGAGGAAGGGGAACTATTGACGTGTTAACTTTAGAGGTTGGGCAAATGAGCAAATCTACAATGAAGGAAGATATGTATAATAAAAGATATAATAGCAGAAGACTTGAAAATAATAATTGGGTTGAACCGTAAAAAAACAATATATGAAAGGAAAATCATATTTGGCTAACCTGTGGAAGTTCTTTAAGAGTGACAAGTAGAGTAGATAAGGAGGAACCGATGGATATGTTATAGTTGGATTTTCATAAGGTTGGGGGCTATATACTAATATGGATTGGAATTGGATATGAAACAGAAAACAAAGAATGAGAAGAAACATTTTTTGCAGATTGGCAGTCTACGAGTAAAGAGAGACGGCAGTGATAGATGGTTAGATCTCAGCTTTTGTCAACCTACTTCAACATGTTGGCTTTAGAGGTGGGTCAATGATGGAATCCAAAAGTCATTGTCCAAGTTTGCTGAGGATGCTAAATTAGTTGGTTTAGTTTTGTTTATTATTGTCACGTGTACCGAGGTACAGTGAAAAATGTTTGTTTGTGTACTATGCAGTCAAAGAAAAGATAATGCATGAGTACAATAAAGTCGTCCAAAATGCACAGAGTGTAAAGGGTGTGTCATTTAGTGGAAGATAAAGACCGATTAAAGATATTTCAAAGATCTCCAATGAGGTAGATGGGAGGTCAGGACCGCACTCTAGCTAATGAGAGGACCTTTCAATTGCCTGATAACAACCGGGAACAACCCTGAATCTTGAGCTATGCATTTTCAAACTTCTGTACCTCTTGCCTGATGGGAGAGGGGAGAAGAGGAAGTGATCAGGGTGAGACTGGTCCTTGATTATGCTGCTGGTCTTGCTGAGGTAGGATGAGATGTAAATGGAGTCAATGGAAGGGAGGTTGGTTTGCGTGATGATCCGGGCTACGTCACTTTTCAATTTTTTGCGGTCTTGAATGGAGCTTTTCTCAAACCAGGCTGTGATGTATCCCGATAGAATGCTTTTCTATGGCCCCTCTATTGAAGTTGGTGGTGGTTGTTGGGGACGTGCCGAACTTCATTCTAAGGAAGTAGAGGCGTTAGTGTGTTTTCTTGGTCATGGCTTTCATCTGGCAGGGCAATATGAGTCTCTTCTTTTCATGTCCATCTTGTTACAGATGTTGACCTCGCTGTCATCGGGGAATATGAGTACAGTACAGGTACAGGTGAAGATGAGTGTAAAAAAAGACTCGCGGGGATATGAACAAGCTGAGTAGGTAAATGAGAATGCCCATGCCAACTAGAACCTCTTCTGCCATGGTGATTTAAATTGTCATCCAAATTTTTCGTAATTGTTGTGAGAGTACCTGCCTCCACCACCACTTTTTCCGACAAATGTTCCAGATTGCAGATACCTTCTTGTGGAAAAATGTCTACTAAACCTCTTGCACCTTAACTTAAATCTATGCTCCTAGACTATGGAACAGCATCCCTCTTCCCATCAGAACTGCCCCCTCCATCAACTCCTTTCAGTCGAGACTAAAAATGCATCTCTACTCCCAAGCCTTTTTTGATGTCCTCTGAGTGAGGGCTATATGTATGTAGTGATGTTTGTATTTAATCACTGTTGTTTGTTATACTATTCTTATACCAATATAAAGCACTTTGGTCAACGAGAGTTGGTTTTTAAATGTGCTAGATAAATAAAAGTGACTTGACTTGACTTCTCTTCATGACCCGCGTGGGTTATCCCTGAGAGCTCCGGTTACCTCCCACATTCCAAAGATGTAGAGATTTATACGCTAATTGGCTTTGGTAAAATTGAAAATTGTCCCTAGTGTGTGTGGGATAATGTTAGTGTATGGGGATCACAGGTCAGCGTGGACTTGGTGGACCGAAGGGGCTGTTTCCGCACCGTATCTCTGAACTAAACTAAATATACTGGATAAATGTTATCCCAGATGCTCTTTAAACATTTCATCCTGTCTAATCTTTTCCTACCTGGCAATCCCAGTTAATATGGGGGAAGTTGAAATACTGTACTATTGCAACTCTCTTCCTCTTTGCACCTCTCTGTAAATATTACTTGCAATGCATTTTTATCATAGTCTGCTAATCATAACATGACAGGTAAATAGTTTGCTTTAACTGACCCACTAAATTGAACTTGACTTGTATAGAGAAAACAATGACATTTGTTATGTTTTAAATAGCCTTGTCTTCTTTTCAATAAATATGTCTGCTTCTGAGGAAAAAAATAACATTTTTGTTTCATTTTGTGTGCCATTGGTTGGCAATTTGTGTTATTGGGCCAATTTCAATTTCACAGGCATAATATCTCTACTTCTGATGCTGCCAAAATATAGCATCTGTATCAGTAATTTAATTTAAGTCTCTGCAACCCATTTGATGCTGAGATGTTATCACATTTGTCATTCCAGGCAAGCAAAAAAGTATCGTTCAAAATGGTGGAAGGATGTTCGCGTTGGGGATTTTGTCCGCTTATTTTGCAATGAGATCATCCCTGCAGATATGGTGTTGCTGTACTCCACTGATGTTGATGGGATCTGCCACATTGAAACATCTAACCTGGATGGAGAGACTAACTTAAAGCAGAGACAGGTGGTGAAGGGATTCACAGAGCTGGTGAGCCACCTCTTTAAGGACTAAAGGCCATAAGTACAAAAACAAATCTATTCAATCAACCCTGTAAAGGTTCAAGCTATCCAAAGGGCTAAATTATGTCTGACCTGACCTTGTGGCCACATTAACCTTTTGCACTCATATAGCTCTTATTATGCCAGAGACCTTGCTGCTGTGGCCATTCTGTGAAGCAGAGCAGTCTGTATGCATTGATCAGTCCTCAGGCAGAGGATTTGAGACCAGAGTCTACATACCATCCTCATGGTCTTGCAACGGCATGGGCTGTTGAGCACTTGTCTCTACATGTATATTTAATGACGAGGTTTGTAGAAACAGGTGAAATAATTTGTTCAAGATCAGTACAGGTGTCGTCTGCTTTATGGGGTGGTTGCATTCCAAGAAAATTATCCATATTATGATTTTGCACACCATCCGTCAAGAAATGAGAGTTGAAAAATAATTAATTTTGTGATTTATTTACTTTAATTCCAATAAAGTCCATGAAGGTGCATTTTATACTATATCACAAATTTTTGAGTGATGGGTTGAGAATTCCATAAGGGGAAAATTTCCACTACTCAAATGGCTGTAAGACAGGGGTTGCCTGTTCTTTAAAATAAAAAAAACAAATAGATGAATCTAAAGACATATTTACCTCTTGAGACCCTTCTTAAGGGTCTCGACCCGAAATGTTGTCTATTTCCATCGCTCCATAGATGCTGCCTCACCTGCTGAGTTTCTCTAGCATTTTTGTCTATGTTTATTTAAGGAAATATACCTTTATTATAGTCATGCCTTGGACCCTAGTACTAAATTGTATGACAATTTGGGAAACAATTGACTGTATTTTATTGGTAAGTGTAATATGTAACTGCTACTATTACACGTAAATGCCAGCAAGTTTGTTAATCCTTTGCAAAGATGGAAGACGTAAAGTTGCTGCTGCACTGTTGGCCAGCCTTTTCGGCACTGTGCTCAGCACAGAGATTCCTCAAAGACTTCTAAATGCCAGCAGTTGATGACAAGAAGCAGAGGGTGATAGTACAAGGCTGTTTTTCAGAGTGGTAGCCCATAACCCGTGGCGTGCCTCAGCGGTTGATGATGTGCTCATTGTTGTTTGTCACCTATATCAGTGATTTGGATGGAGGCATGATTAGTACGTTTGCAGGCGACTCTGAAATAAGTGGTATCATAGACAGTGAAGGAGGTTATCAAGAATTACACCAAGGTCTTAATCAGCTTTGTAAGTGGGCTGAAGAAGTTTGAATCAGATAAGTACAACTTATTGCATTTTGGGATGTCAAACCAGGATAGGACTCACAGTAAACAGTAGGGCTCTAGGGATTATTGTAGATCAAAGGGACCTTGGAGAACAACTATATAGTTCCCTGAAAGTGCCCCACAGGTGGACAGGGTGGTGAAGAATGCGTTTGGCACTTTGACCTTCATCACTTAGGGCATTGAGTATGGAAGTTAGGATTTTATGCTGCTGTTGTACAAGCTGTTGATGAGGTCATACTGGAGTATCTCTTCAGTTTTTAGCACCTATATATCGAAAAAAGACCATTAAGGCTGCAAAGAGTACAGAAAAGATTTGCAAGGATTTTCCCAGAATCCAAGGGACTAAGTTAGGAGGGAGAGGTAGCGCAGGCTAGAACTTTATTCCTTTGAGCACAATAGACTTTGGAGTGATCTTATGGAGATATATAAAATCATGAGGGGTATAGATAATGTGAATGCAGTCTTTTTCCCAGATGTAGGGAATCAAGAACTAGATGGCATAGGTTTTTATGTGAAAAGGGAAAGATCCAATAGGATTGAGCTACCAGAGGATGTGGTTGAGGCAGGTAAATAACACCATTTAAAAGATATTTGGACAAGTATATGGTTGGAAAGGTTTAAAGGGATAGGGGACAATGATGGGTAAATGGGAAAATTAGTAAGAAGGTCATTTTTCTGCTTGGGGACGTAACAATAAAGCACTGTTGAATAACTTAGATGGGGCATCTTGGTGGACATGGACGATTTGGGGCAAAGGGGGTGTTTCTATACTGTATAATTCTGTGGTTAATTTCCCAGCAATTGTGCTGGTGAACATATAGAGCCTTTATCAGGTGTGACATGGCTTGCAACAAGTTATTTCATTCATTTGAGTAGAAGGAAATGGCCCTGAAGTCAATTGTTAATTCTTTTTACAATTAATCACATTTGGTGTCATCTTTTTCATTGCCAGAAATGTTCATCATAGGTTTTGTTTATTATTTTAAAGATTACATTTCAGCGTTTTTAATTTATCTATATCCTTTTTTAAATTATTCTGAATTCCAGTTTCCATTAGAAATATTCACTGTTTTAATGGGTGTGGCGTTCGCTAAGCCAGGGAGTGGCTTAACTGTCAGAGCTATCTTCATCCGATTCAGCCTTCTCACCCTTTTGCTCCCCAAGATAGTATTGAGAATTGAATTGACAGGGGAGCTCAAGTGAATGGCAGTGAACCCTCTAAACAGAAATCTGTACTTGCCTTGTTGATCAGTGGTAATCATGAGCAGCTTATGCTGGCAGGACATTTTGGATTAGTGTGTTCCATTGTAGCCTTTATACATTTTCTTGATCACTATGCAGCAAAACCATGAAAATATGTGGTTTTCTGATGTTTTGCAGATGGCATTTCAAAAGACATGTTCATGAGATAATTTGTCTTGTTCCGTTTTCTCTTCAGGACTCTGAAGCTGACCCTGAGAAATTCACCTGCAGAATTGAATGTGAAGGTCCAAACAATGATCTAAGCAAGTTTAAAGGCTATATGTAAGTTCGAGATGTAGACTTTAAGTTTTGGAAAACTTTATTGAAATTGATTGTTGCACAACCTTTGATCCATATACAGTACTTCCACCAACGAATTATCATTCATCTCCCTCATTCTATCTTCAATGTATTGAGATCCACATCTGTGCCTTTGTCACTTTCAATTTCAGTTCTATCTGTGACCTTCCACTCATACAACCCACAATTTATTTCTATTCACGTGCAACAATATCCTTCACAACGTCTTTGGTTTCCTATTCCTTTGTAGTTTGTCTTTAACAGTAATTTCCTTGATTCATGTTGCTAAACTATCCTACATTAGTCTATTCTTGTATCTTCTCCTCCACTGACACAGGTTCTCTTTTGGTGATAAGAATTCTTGCTCTCTGAAATTCTTGCTCTGTGAAATTATTTCCTTTTGGTCCGTGTCTACAAAACCTTCAAAAGTAAACTTAAAACCAGCTTTCACTATCTCAAAACCAATTACCCAATTTATCTTATCATCTCTCTTGGCCTGCTCTCAACAGTAAATGTTACATGGTTTGTTTTAGCATGAGAACAACTTCATAAAAATTCAAGTAGCAGTCTGACTTCATACCAATTCTGTTTCTTATGCCAATGTACCAATGTGATTTAACCTTTAATATGTATTGACAGAAAATGACAATGGAACTATAATTTAAATACTTAAAAAAACCCTAATAGTTAACGTAAAAATTAAATTTTGGTCGTATGCTATATTTATATGATACATTTATTTTTTTCTAATGTCCTGAAAATTATTGGTAAAAGAAAATACAAAGTAATTTAATCAGTCCCATCACAATACGTAACAATTCTGTTTAAATAACTTGAATATGCATGTTTCTCTGAAGTGTGTCTTAATAAATATTTTGAGGAATGATAAATATCTCAATAAACAATAGGTGCAGGAGTAGGCCATTTGGCCCTTCGATTTTGTTTCTTAACTAATAATCATCTTTCCTGAAAATTGTTGTTCTGTGTGTAGGGAGCACTGGAATAAAGAGCGGGGTGCTCTTAGTAAAGAAAACCTTTTGCTTCGAGGTTGTATGATTAGGAATACTGAGGCCGTTACAGGAATTGTAGTTTATGCAGGTTAGTGTTAATGCCAAATCTTCACCTGGTTTAACATTAGGATGGCAAGTATACAACTTTGTGATCAAATTTCTTAAACTTAAGTTTTGCAACTCTATTGAATTGAAAGATGCAACATGCTTTATTAGGCAAAACACAGTGGTGGTGCAACTCAGTGGACTTCAGGCTATGTATTGAATTACTCCATTACTTTGTGTTTTGCTTAACATTCCAGCATCTGCAGTTCTTTGTGTCTCCATTCTTTATTTGACATTGGTAATGGTAATAACCTAAGGTGGCTGCCGAAGGTAAACAAAATATTAGTCTAGAATTTAGGATCTTTATTACACATTGATATCCAGTCACTCGGGTTTAGGATGTAATAGCATTAATTTTTGTTTGGAACAAGTTGCATTGTTTTTATGGATCCCTTGTCATTCCTTATTGAAATCCAAATTAATTAATCTGCAATTTGAATTGTTGTCATCGAACATAAGAGATAGGTGCAGCTGCAGGCTATTTGACCACTCAAGCGTGCTCCACCAGAGAACAAGATATTGATATTGTTATTTCTTCTATTTTGAACAACATACATTGATGACAACATGGGGGCACTAACTAAGAAGAGTTAAAATTAGAAAGTCAAAATACAAAGTTCTTGTAATAATGATGCCAACTGGTTTCAGTGGTGTTCCCATTTTCTATTCCTCTCCGTAACTCCAAGCAATATCTCTCTCTATTTAGATCCTGTTTGTTCAGGTAGAATTCCAAAGATAAACTAAAACCTAAATAATGTTGGAGACCTTAACCATGCTGCAAAAAAAAATTATAAACGAGTAACATGTAAACATAGTACTCTAAACATAGGTCACTGTGGACAGTTCAATTGATTAAGGGATCCACTGGTGAGTCTTTTACTCATTCATTTTTGGTTCTAATGTTAATACCGGTTTAATAGTATACATTTACAAAGAAAATGCCCACATTTTTTTCCAGTTATTTGTAGCAAAATTGGTGGATGTGCAATATGTTTATTTTATTTACTGAACTAGGGCATGAAACAAAAGCAATGATGAATAACCATGGCCCACGATACAAGCACAGCAAACTAGAAAGGCAGCTTAATAGAGATGTTCTTTGGTGTGTGGCTCTACTGTTGGTGATGAGTCTCATCGGAGCATTCGGTAAGTGAAAAATTCCATTGACAAATGTATTGCCCGGTACAAAATGAATTTAAATATACTTTTTTACATCAGAGTTTCGAAATGACTCCCTTATCAATATGGTCCTAATATATTTTAGTGTACCAATTAAGCATAACATTTAATCAGACTGTGATGTCATTTGAATGACATTTTTCAGGATGCGACCTTGAATTATAGAAATTTAAGATGGGTATTTTGAAAGGAATTGGTAACTTACAATGGTAAATGTTTTTGTGTTTTTTCCACCTTGGGTCTAATGATGAATTAACATCATATGAAGTCCTAGATCCAAATGGAAGGTATAATCCCAATGGAAAGGAGATTTGTTTTAATTTTTTCCCCCCAGAATCTGGGTATTCCTAGCTGGGCCAATCTTTATTGCTCACTCCCAGCTGCTTTAAATAAGCTGGTGGTTGAGCAGTCATCTTAAACCACTGTGATCCTTGTGATGAAGCTACTCTCACAGAGGTGTTTGGTAGGGAGAACCAAAATTTAGAACCAACAATGATAAGGATGAATGATATATTTACTGATGAAGATAATGTGTAACTTAGAGGAGAACCTGCAATGAACAGTTTGTCATTCTTAATGGTAAATGTCACAGGTTTAGGAGGTGCTGTTGGGGTAGCTGTGCAGAGAGGTGTGGCCACTTTGCCCTAGTGACGGAAGGAATGATATTTAAGATAAGGTGATGGGGTAGCAATCAAGTGGGTTGCTTTTTCCTGAATGGTGTTCTCTTGAGAATCGTTGGCATTCTAGTCACCCCGTCAATCTATAGGGAGGGGCTGGATGGCCTAGGACTTTATTCCTTGGAGCGCAGGGGCTGAGGGTTGCTCCTATAGTGGTGCATAATATCATGAGGGGAATAGATAAGAATAATGCACAGTGTCTTTTACCCAGAAATAAGGGAATCAAGAACCAGAGGACATAGGTTTAAGAGCAGTAAGATTTAATAGGAACCCGAGGGGCAACTATTTCACACAGAGGGAAGTGGGCACATGGAACGAGCAGCCAGACAAGGTATTTGAGGCACGTACAATAACCACATTGAAAAAAAACATTTAGACAAGTACATGGATAAGAAAGGGACGCAAGCTAAACTCTGGCAGGTGGGAATAGTATAGATGGGTTGAAGTGCTCGTTTCCGTGCTGTATGATTCTATAGCCTTGGAGTCATTTTGACCATCAATATATGCATTTAACATTCCTCAATTCGTCAATATTAAATGTTTGCAAAATTGGCAAGTCGCTGCATTGTACTGTGATTGAATCTTGCAAATATACTTTTCCGATTAGTTGTTGTCTGCATGCCTGGATTTGTAACTTATGAGATAACTGTTAATGTTCTGGTTAACAATGGAACAGCAAAAGCCTTCTGTACCAATGATTGAGAGGGTCCTCTTGTTAATTAGCTAATTAGAACCACTAATGCCAGTTTTCAAGCATTTTGTATGATGTAATGTTTAGAAATGATACAGTTAAATTTCTTAGCCGTCTAACTTTTAATATTATTTTTAAAGGTCATGGGATTTGGTTAAATGGCTTTTCGAAAATCCCTATTTTTGGCATTCAAGAGCCAAATGGAACTCGTAGTCATCCAGTACTTGCAGGATTCTTAATTTTCTGGACCATGATTATTTTACTGCAGGTAAGACGGTTGCACAAATGAATTAATTTGTATTAATTACTGTTATTTTGAAAACTGAGGTGTCAATTCAAAATCTGAGCCCAGTGGAAGCTTGGCACCCAATGAAAGCAGGAAAGAAGAAATTACAAACAAGGCACTTTGTAGGTTTATCCTTTTAGACGTGAATATTCAGTTCAGATTGGAATAATGATGAACCTCAAATTGTACTGATTATATTATTAATTTGACCATTGACCATATTGTAGGTCAGTAATTTAAATCTATAGCCTTACAGATCCTGCATGCGACAACTATGAAAGTGTCTTAAACAAATGAGCCACCAAGAGTGCTAACACTTGAACTTTTATTTAGCAAATTAGTTGAACGAACATATTACTCTTATACGGCCGCAACATTCTTATAAAGCTGCTAACAATGCCAACTCTGCTTCTTAAAAAGAAATGTACTCGCACACAAGAACTGGGAAAGGCTTTTTACAAAACTGTATTGGCTAAATCCAAGTTGATTAACTTTTAATTATAGTTTAATCCAAGATAAAGGAATTAATAAAAACCTAATTTTTACAAACATTTTAAAGGTGTCTGCCACTGGGTAAATCATATTTTACACTCCATGAAAGCACAGTGATGATATCAGAAATGAGTCAAATGAAACTTACCTAAAATAAAAGAACAAACCGCTGGATAAACCCCGTGGAAAGAAATGGACAGTTGACATTTCAGGTCAGGACCCTACTTCAGACTAATGAAGTAGAAGCTGGTAGAAAGAAGCAAGCGGTAGGGATGGGGCAAGAGTTAGTGACAAGTGACAGAGCAGGAGAGGGGTGGACATCACAGAGCAGTGAGATAGGGTCTCACAAAACCTGGATAAGAGAAAAGTCGAGAACTTCTCAAAGAAGTTTGAAATTTCATAGTGGAGCAGTAAAATGGAGACACAGGATTGTAGATGCTTGAATCTTGAGTGAAAAAAAATTAAAGTGCTGAAGAAACTCAGCAGGTCAGGCAACATCTGAAGAGAATGGACATTGCTTTGATTAATGGGGTAGAAGAGTGATAACCACTGGGTCAGTGCAAAATCTTCTTTCTTGCTTACACCAATGTGGTTCTTTTCTCAGGTGCTGATACCAATTTCCTTGTACGTGTCGATTGAAATTGTCAAACTGGGCCAGATACTTCTCCTCCAGAGTGATATTGACTTGTACAATGAAAGCACAGATTCAGCCATCCAATGCCGAGCCTTAAATATCACTGAAGATCTGGGGCAGATCGAATACATTTTCTCAGATAAGACTGGAACACTAACTGAGAATAAGATGATCTTCTGCAGGTGCAACATTGCTGGAGTTGAGTATTTCCATGAGGACAATGGTATGTTTTTCACTTTGCGATAGTCTTAGACTTTACTGTGCAGATCTCACTGGCATCCATTGATACTAAAATCCACTTGCCAGATTGTACAAGCACTCAAATCTTCAACTGGACTATGCCACTGTCTGAAGTTACCAACTAAGTTGCAGATGTTCTGACTAAGATGATATTAATGTACTCTCATCTATGTGACAACCAATTGTAAGGGCTATAAGAATGCTCCATGTAGTTTGGAAGTTTGAGTTGAGGAAAATAAATTGAGTCAGGCTTTCCCATAAGGACAGTACAATGGTGCAGCTGGTTGAGCTGCTGCTCCACAGCACCAGAGACCTGGGTTAAATCCTGACCTCGGGTGCTGTCTGTATGGAGTTTACACGTTCTTCCTGTACTGCATGGGCTTTCCCCCAAATGCTTCTCTTTTCCTCCCACATCCAAAAGACATGCAGGTTTGTAAATTAATTGGCTCTAGTGTGTAGGGAATGGATGTGAAAGTGGGATAATATAGAACAGTGTGAGCAGGTGATCAATGGCCGACGTGGACTCAATGTGGCCAAAGGGCCGGTTTCCATGTTGTATCTTTCAATCAATCAAAGCTGCACTTTGACATGCATGGGGAATTTGATTGACTTCCAAATACACCCAACCAAGGCTCACACATTGCATATTGACAGGAAACCAAAGAACAAATGGTTACTGTAGAACTGGATCAGATCTGAAAGAAAGACAATTGTTAAACATTTCTCAGCTTCGGGATGTGGCAAACACAAGTGTTTCCACTGACCGGAAAGCATGCAACAACAAAGCTTTTCAAAGCATTTCACTGTACCTCAGTACACACGACATTAAGCTAAACTAAACTGAATAAATATCCACACATTTTGTGTTTATTGCTTTCTTTTAACCATTCATTCCAATAATATACGGTATCTCTCATTCCCCTTTACAAATTGGCTTTTGCATTTGTATATATTTCAGCATAACTTCATTAGTTACAAAGTATCCCAAGGACATTGAGACCTTTAAAAGTGCACGTTCTACTACAGAGCTTTGTTGCAAAGCATTCTATCTGACAAGGCATGGCATTTAGCCTTTTCCTGTATCATATTGATTAAGTTAACATAAACAAGAGTTCCTTTCCTTGCTCTTTCCTCATGGTAATGTCTGTCTCCCGTTCAGTATAACCATTGCAAACTTTGCACCCTGGTTAGGATTCCAAAATGTCACTATTGTATTAATCTAAACAGAAGTGGGTGTCAAATAGGAGACACAGGAGACTGAAATCTCAGTTTTTAAAAAAAACTGCTGGAGGATCTCGGTGGACCAGCCAGTATCTGTCGGGAGAAATGGATAGTTGATATTTTGGGTTGAAGTACTTCATGTAGACTGGAAGAGTAGAGGGGGAAATGGCCTGAATAAAAAGATGAAGGGAGGGGTACGCCAAGAGCTGGCAATTAATAGTTGGATCAAGCGAATACAGCAAAGGGGTGCAGATTACAGAATCAAATATGAATGGAACCAAATAAGGGAGAGATGGTGGGCAGACAGGAGCAGTGATATCAACATTTTTGTTTTCTACCCGTTTATAACATAAAGGCTTATAAATTAATTGTTGGTTATATGTGGTAAACACACAATGCAGTGGTGTATTCATGTTGAACATCTCTGAAATTTGATTCCATTAACTTCAATGGAACTGAATTTCATGGAATAGAAATTCAAAAAAAGAGTTCAACCTGAATTTGGGACTATATCCTGTGTTTACCATCTGCAGCTTTTCTAGGAGTTCCAACCCAGACTGTCCATGGGGCAGCAACTTTCCTACAACTATGCAATACTTGAACCGGGCCCCCACAACCCTAACTTTGCCTCTGCCATGGAACAGCACGAATCACCTTTTGCACTGCCAATTACATTTTTTTCTAATATTTTTGCACTAATATCTTGATTTTGGCAGAGTGTTTACTCTCTGGCAGAATTTGTGTAATTTATGTCTAATTTATGTTTTTGTCTGAGACTATGTGCAGTGGTGCTGCTGTAAGCAAGATTTTTATTGCACCTGCATCTCACCATATGTGTGCATAGGACAATAAACTCAACTTGACGTGATAAAAATGGATTGCTATTAATTATATGCAAGTCTATGCTCACGACTATGTAGCCGGGCACAATGCGAACTCCATCTTCAATTTCCGACGACACCACCGTTGTTGGACAGATTACAGACAATGATGAGTCAGGGTATAGAAGGGAGATTGCTTGATTTACCAAACGGTGCCAGCACAACAACCTGGTTCTCAATGTCAGTAAGACCAAATTCCCCTATAGCTAAACCACCGTGGGTTCGATCCTTTCTCTGCCTGGCCAAGCACTTCAGCCTCGTGCAAGCAGACATTGCCCAAAAGGTCACGCAGTCCCAAGCGCCCTTCCGGAAGATCGACTCTGATCTAAAATGGGGCTACCTTTTATAGGTCCACGAACCTTGAGGGGCTGAACTACATAGTGATGATCCCCAAACAATCCAATCATACATATCAATTACATCAATACATTATTGACATTTCCCCAAACCAATTACAGAGAGTCTTAAACAATGTTTCTTACAGAAGCTTCTGGAAGGAAGTTAGTTAACTGAATAAAGCAACATTTACCCTGGAACACAAAAGAATTCTGCCAGGGCTTAACACTTTGGCCAATCAACAAACAGCAGGGTAACTGTCTTGCAACATTATTTACAATTCCTTTGCAGCAATCCAATCATATCAATGTATTTAAGTTTATTTGCAGGGTTTTAATACATACTAGACCAAGTGCAGACCCGTTGGGTCTGTTCCCCCAATGCACGTTTGTGGAGGGGGGGGGGGGCATGCGGTGTCACACACACTAACTACCTCCACACTAACTACCCCCTTGATATTAGGGAGAATGGGGAAAGACAGAAGGGAAAGAGAGGGGGGTTGGAGGATAGGAGGAGAGGGAGGAAGGGGAGGGGAGAGAGAGATGGGAGGAGAGAGAGGAAGAGGGGGCTGAAAGAGGGGGAAGGAAAGGGGGAGATGGGGTGAGAAGGGAGGGGGAGAGGTGGGGGGAAGGGAAGGGGAGAGGTGGGGGGGGGAGGGAAGGGGGGGGTAGGGGAGGGTGGTGTGGAGGGGGAAGGGAGTTTAGGGGAGGGCAGGGGAGGGAGAGGGGAGAGAGAGAAGAGGGGGGTGGAGAGAGCGGGGGAGAGAGAGAGAAGGGGAGAGAGAGAGAGAAGGGGGGGTAGAGAGTGAGAGCAGAGAGAGAATGGGGAGAGAGAAAGAGAAAGGGGCGGAGACAGAGGGAGAGGGGGTGGAGGGGAGGAAGGGTGGGGGAGGGAGGGTGAGGGGGGAGGGTAGGGGAGGAGGGGTGAGAGAGATGGGAGGGGAGAGAAAGGGAGAGAGAGCAGTTGCAGGGAGAGCAGCATGTGGTGTCACGCACACTAACTACACCCCCCGCACACACGCTAACTACCCCCCTTGAAATTATATTACTATTATTAATTTGCTCCTTTTACCCCATAATCGCCCTATCCACTGACGCATAGCCCCCAACTCGCAGGCACGTCTGGGGGGGGGGGGGTTAGAGAGTGAGGGCAGAGAGAGAGTGAGGAGAGACAGAGAGAGGGGCAGAGACAGACGGGCAAGAGATGGTGGGAGAGGGGGGGTGGAGGAGGGGAGGAGGAGAGGATGTGAGGGGGATGGGGAGGGGAGAGAGAGAGGTGGGGAGGGGGGGAGGGGGGGAAAGAGAGAGGGAGGAGAGGGGGGAGAGTGAGGGGAGGGGAGAGGAGAGAGGAGGGGAGAGGGAGGGAGGAGAGGGGATGAGAGATGGGGGTGGTAGGGGAGAGGAGAGGGGGGGGAGGGAGGGGAGGTGGGGGGGAGGGAGAGGGGTGATGGGGGAGAGAGGGGAGGGACAAGAGTGGGGAGGAGGAGCGGGGAAAGAGTGGGGAACTAGAGGGAGGGTAGGGGCAGTCCATCTATTCCCCACTCCCTATCACCCCCAATCCTCTTTCTCTATTCCCACACACGTGATCACGCGCTTCGACACAGGCTGCGGGGGGCTGGGGCTGGAGCAAAGGCAGATGTAAATGAATCCATTCCGATTGGACATCTGTGAGCATTGGGCATTGTGACATCACACGATGGAACGTTCACCAACATCCTATGGCGGAGAGTAGTTTGATTTTTTTTAATATTTTGAAATATTGTGGGGGTGGGGGAAGGATTGTATTAAAAATGTGTACGTAAAAATGTCTAAATGTAATGAGGAGTGCATTAGTGAATGTAAAAGTGTAATGTCTAGCAAAATGGAAAAAATGGCGGCGTTTGAGCATCTGGTTTTGGTGGACCATGGAATCAAAGGCCAAAGATCTTATATAAAAAATAAATGTCATCTGTGAGGGATGGCGACATCACACGATGGAACGTGCTGTGACACAGGCTGTGGGGAGGGAGGGGGTGCTGGTGCTGGAGCAAAGGCATATGTAAATGAGATCCATTCTGATTGGACATCTGTGAGCATTGTGACATCACACGATGGAACGTTCACCAACATTCTATGGGTGAGAGCAGTTTGATTTTTTTAACATTTTGAAATATTGGGCGGGGAGGGGGGGGGAAGGATTTAATAAAAAAGGGGCGGCGTTTGAGCTTTGCTTTTGGCGGACCACGGAATCAAAGGGCAAAAATGTTATCTGAAAAAAAAATGGAATGTGACTCCCACAATGCCGGCACACACACACAGAGTTTTAATATATAGATAGATAGATAGATTATCAATTAAGGGAAATGAGGAGAACAGCTGGATATTTCACCATCCTGCATATCAATCGGAGGCTCAGACTGGCCGTCGCCATCCACAGCCTGTAATTTTCCACTGACAAAGGTTAAGCAATTCTGACAAATGCAGGGATTCTCCATTTTATAGTGTCTATAATTTGGTCAATATTAACACACACACATGCAGTTCCTTCCTATATATACACACGCACACACACTCACACTCACACACACACACACACACACACACTCACTCACTCTCCATAATATTTGGGACAAACATCAATCATTTATTTATTTGCCTCTGTTACTCCACAATTTGAGATTTGTAATAGAAAAAATCACATGTTAAAGTGCACATCGTCAGATGTTAATAAAGGCCATTTTTATACATAATTGATTTCACCATGTAGAGATTACAGCAGTGTTTATACATAGTCTCCCCATTTTAGGGCACCATAATGTTTGGGACACAGCAGTGTCATGTAAATGAAAGTAGTCATGCTTAGTATTTTGTTCCCTATCCTTTGCATGCAATGACTGGTTGGTCTGCGATTCATGGACATCACCAGTTGCTGGGTGTCTTCTCTGGTGATGCCAGGCCTGTATTGCAGCCATCTTTAGCTTATGCTTGTTTTGGGGGCTGGTCCCCTTCAGTTTTCTCTTCAGCATATAAAAAACATGCTCAATTGGGTTCAGATCGGGTGATTGACTTAGCTACTCATGAATTTACCTTTTTTTTGCTAAGAAAAACTCCTTTGTTGCTTTAGCAGTATGTTTGCGATCATTGTCTTGCTGTGGAATGTACTGCCGACCAATGAGGTTTGAGGCATTTGTTTGAACTTGAGCAGATAGGATGTGTCTATACACTTCAGAATTCAATATGCTACTACCATCAGCAGTTGTATCGAAAATAAGTGAGCCAGTACCTTCAGCAGCCATACATGCCCAGGCCTTAACACCTCCACCACCGTGTTTCACAGATGAGGTGATATGCTTTGGATCTTTGGCAGTTCCTTCTCTCCTCCATACTTTGCTCTTGTCATCACCCTGTTATGTTAATCTTCACCTCATCTGTCCACAAATCCCTTTTCCGGAACTGTAGTTGCTCATTTAAAGTACTTCTTGGCAAACTGTAACCCGGCCATCCTATTTTTGCGGCTAACCAGTGGTTTGCATCTTGCAGTGTAGCCTCCGTATTTCTGTTCATGAATTCTTCTGTGGACAGTGGTCATTGTCAAAACTACACCTGACTCCTGAAGAGTGTTTCTGATCTGTCAGACAGGTGTTTGGGTTATTTTCTTTATTATAGAGAAAATTTGTCTGTCATTAGCTGTGGAGGCCTTCCTTGGCCTGCCAGTCCCTTTGCGATTAGTAAGGTCACCAGTGATCTCTTTCTCCTTAATGATGATCCAAACAGTTGACTTTGGTAAGCCTTATGTTTGGCTGATGTCTATAATAGTTTTATTCTTGTTTCTCAGTCTCATAATGGCTTCTTTGACTTTCATTGGCACAACTTTGATCCTCATGTTGATGAACAGCAATAAAAGTATCCGAAGGTGATAGAAAGACTGGAGGGAAGACTAGGTGCTGAGAGCTCTCTTATACCTGCATTAAGGAGACATTTAAACACACCTGAGCAATTACAAACACCTGTGAAGCCATGTGTCCCAAACATTATAGTGCCCTGAAATGGGGTAAAACTATGTATAAACACAGCTGCCATTTCTACATGGTGAAACCAAAATGTATAAAAATGCCCTTTAATAAAATCTGACAATTTAACCATATGTGATTTTTTTTTCTATTACAAATCTCAAATTGTGGAGTACGGAGGAAAATAAATAAATGATGGGTCTTTGTCCCAAACATTATGGAGGACACTGGATATTTGTGTGTGTGTGTGTGTATATATGTGTGTGTGTGTGTGTATATATATATATATATATATATATATATATATATATATATATATATATATATATTTCCCATTTATTGGTATTACACAGTACAATGTTTATATATTTTGTTGTGCTGCTGCAAATAAGAATTTCATCGTTTTCTCTGGGATATTTGACACTAAAACTCTCTTGACTCAACTTTTGAAATGTATTTCTTTTAATTTATCTAACAAAACCCAGCTCAAATGAAAAAGAACAACTCTTTCTGTAAGGGTTACACAAAAAGCTGGAGAAACTCAGAAGAAGGGTCTGAGGAAGGGTCTCGACCCGAAACGTCGCCTATCTCCTTCGCTCCTTAGATGCTGCTGCACCCGCTGAGTTTCTCCAGCTTTTTGTGTAACCCTCGATTCTCCAGCATCTGCAGTTCCTTCTTTAAAACTCTTTCTGTAATACAGGTAGTTCTACTATAACACATGTTTCCGTAACACAATAACTCGAGTGATGAATTGGGGAATGCTAACAGTAATATGTCACCATAAAATTGGTTATCATGTGAACCACTTAAAAGTCATTTTGTAAATTGCCAAACAGAATATAAAATATCTTGGGGGGGTTTTCCCCTATACTCCTTACATCTCTAACCCCTAACCCTCCACCCCTCTTACAGTAATCGGACACCATTTTATCTGACGAGCATAATTTATGGGATAATTGGTACAGTATGTAAACTGTTCAATCTCATAAAGATGAATAGATTATCTTTTAAACCTGAAAAAGAAACTGGAAAAACAAGCTAAACAGATGTGAGGCTGATAATTCTCACTGACCTGCAGTGCTGGGGCATGTCCACTGTTTGGCGACCATCATCATGCATTTAATCTTTTTCCACACTGAACGAAACTATTATTCACCTTTTGAGTAAGTCATTTCCAAGTTCCATTGCGAATGCAATAGCTGATGAAACTTAAAAAGATGGATAGTTCCCAGTATATTTAGAATGTACCCACTATGCCAGTCCACAGGGAAGCTGTGTGTATAAACCAATGCACTTATTGTATGCGAATGTCTGCCATTTACATTCATCACTAGCCACGTGACTAATTAGGAATTCAAATGTGGTTAATGATATTTCAGATTAATTTAATAAAGTTGAAATATTGGCATCATAATCTGGCATTTATTCTGCAAATAGACACAAAATGCTGGAGTCACCGGGACAGGCAGTATCTCTGGAGGGAAGGAATGGGTGACGATTTGGGTTGAGACCCTTCCTCTGCAAGGGGCTGAAGAAGGGTCTCGACCTGAAACGTGAACCATTCCTTCTCTCCAGAGATGCTGCCTGTCCCGCTGAGTTACTCCAGCATTTGGTGTCTACCTTCGATTTAAACCAGCATCTGCATTTCTTTCCTACACCCTTCTTCTGCAATGTGTTTTTTGAAATATTTCTGCATTTGCTGGTAAAATGAGGAAATGAAAAGCATCTGACTATTTTTACAATCACTGTGAACACTTATTATTATTATCAAACCTTGGTTATTATTTGTTAAGAGAATAAAAGAGAACAACACAAGTCTGAATGAGACATTTTCTACCAAAAGCAATTATGTGGTAAAAAGGAAGATTTACCATAAATACTTGTGTCGGGTTGCCAATATCTACGTGATAATATTCTCATTTTGTACACGCGTAACCTGAAAAGGTCTTTAAATCTAGTTTTGAGCCCCCTTATGATCTTCAAGCAAGATTGTGTAGACATTGAATCCTATAGCATAATGTTCGCACACAATTTGATTTGGTTTTATTTAAAACTAGAATGTAATTAAGTTGCCTCCTGTCTCGCTCATCTGACATGCAGATGACCCCGGACAGGTGCAACGATACCTGCTGTATAGCACTTGTCCGCATATCGTGTACAAAATCTACTGTAATTCTTCTGTGACTGCAATCCAGTTATTCAGAAGTAATATTCTCTTTACAGCATCCATGAGACCTGTTTCTGTGTGTTATTAGGTGTGCTCAGAGGGGGTGGTATTGGGGCCATCTGGCAAGATCCCAAACTGGTGCTGAGACCTCAGTTTGGAACTCTTTAAGATAGATATATTATCTGCATTCTTTCAGCCTTCCCCTCCATCACTCTGAACAAATCCCAACCCACTCCATGTCACCAATGCCTCTTTTGAGCATTGTTGCTTCTGAAAATATCCCAGCACAAGCCATTGAACAATCATTCATGGGCATGGTATGAATTACTTGACTAATGTGCTTATAGAGGCAATGACCAATTTCAAGGCAGGAAGGTCCAAGGAAACAGACTGTTTGTTATTGTATTCATGCAATAAGTATTATTTGTGTCAAAACATATCCATTTCATTGTACATCTTTACTTTAATTCTATATATTGTGTTTTCAATCTCTGTCAGCAAAGCGATTGGAGTTGTATCAGGACGATAACTCTGAGGTTGTAATCAGCCCTTTTCAGGGAGCTGCCTCCAAGTGTCAACATTCGGACAGCAGCAGAGCCCCCAGTACGCCGCCGAGCCGCAACTCACTGAATTGCTTACCCTCTAATAGCTCGATATTGAGGGATAAAGATAGTTTTGAAGATGAATACGAGATTACTGCAACTGCTTCTCATGTGGCATTCAGCAGCTCAATTGTGAGTATGCCTCTTCCTCGTGTCTTCCATTATATTTCCATTCTACCTGTGAATGCGTTGCAACACCCCACTAAACAGTGGGCCGCCTTCTCATTTGCCATTTAAATTGCCATTCTTACTCTTTCTCCTTCAGTTCTAAAGTTCATTGCACACAAACAAAATTTTAAAAGGTGTGTGATCACAGCTTATACAGAATCACTTCTATTAAAAATAGTAACTTCAGTTCAAAAAGTCTATTACAATTTTCCCATTTCTTCCTCTAATTTGACACTCTTCTGCTAAGTTGCTCCTTCGGTCATATATTAATGATATATATATATATTAATTTGCAGGAAAGGGATGTTACACCAGATTCTCTGCTGTTCCGAAAATTAGGACAAATCATGTCTAACCCACTTCTCCTGTTGGAAGAGACAGGGAAAGAGCTCTCCCCAGAATTCAGCTACATTGTTGACTTCTTTTTTGCCTTGACCATCTGTAATACCGTTGTTGTGTCATGTCTTGCTCAGCCAGGACAGCGGGTAAGGACAACGTTCATCTTGTGTATGATTTGTGTACCTATATTTTCAAAGAACTCTTTAAAATTTAAATTTAAATCAAGAGCTCAGTATTGTAAAACTCTACTATGACAAGATTGTACGGGCATATATGTGAAATTAAGATCAATGTTGGAGTAAGTTCTTCCATTATAAATGAATGTCAGTTTGAGCTATAAAATGTATTTGTTTGTCAATTGAGATTTTCATAAAATACCACAAAATATGTAGAGGAAGTAGAATATGTTATATTGGTACTTGGGAGGGGGGGGGGGGGGTGTTGAAGACACTGACAGCAGTGAGAAGAGATGGCTAAATCTCCACAAAATTAATTAATATTTTTTTTTAAGAAAGCATAATGGTTAAATTACTCCATTTTCCCAGGTTTATGGTTTCTTTTAACAGGCTAAGGAAAAACGTTTCACCCAGTGAGTTGTGAATCTGGAAATCTGCTACAGAAGGCAGAGGCCAATTCACTGGATGTATTCAAGAGAGATTTAGATATGTGTATTTTTACAATACTGGAGAGAATTTAGCACAGAACGTGTTAATTGTTTTCAGGGATTGTTATTCAAATGTGCAAGATATAGTAAAGATTAAATCAAGTTAGGAATTAAATGAATTCCCTGATTCAACCAGTTTATATCTCAAGAATATCAATTTTTTGGACAGCGAAAATGTGCCATGCTTTGACACAATGAAATAAAGAGGCAATTTCTGCATTAATTTCATTATAATTCACAAAATTTTCAAGTTTGTTGCTTTGCAGAGATGCATGTTTCACAGTAATAAGCAAAACTTTTGATGATTTGGTATTAAGTGCTCTGACTGGCCATATTTCAAAGTGGTTACTCTTGGTATCCACCGTATCTTAGAGTAACCACAATTACACCATAATGGTAAATTAAGACCAATGAACTTCCCAAGGAGATTGAAAATTTTCTAGTTTGAAGAACTCAATAGATAATGAAATTATGAGAAGAAAGTAACCTTTATATCAAGATTCTGTAAAAGCTGCTGCATGCCAAAATTAGTGAATATTTTTGGTGTCCACCAACACACGTGTAACACCAGCATTTTGCAGTAGCTATAATTCCATCAAATTATGTACCTGCAGCCTCTTATTATGCATGGACAATTACTTCCATAAAGTTTATTCAAAACATGAGAAAGAAATTACAAAAAAAGGAATACTGGAAGAAACAGGAGCTACTTTCATTTTGGTGTCCACCCTTGGACACTGTGTAACGCACGTAATACACATTTCAGTAGATAACATTTACTCCGTTTATAGCAAGAAAGTATATTTGTATGTTGATAAACAGCAAAAGTGAAGACATCAGCTTTCATGCTTTTATTAAAAAAATGACTTTCTAAATTAATGTAATGTTTGTTATGGTGGACACCAAACAAAGTGTAAAAAAACACATAGGAACGCATGTTAAGCAAGGAATTTTGTTCATTAATCAAATTTTCTCAAACACCATGAACTATCTCTCCCTGGCAAGTACTGCTGCTGTGAGGGTTTTTGATGAATCTGAATCATGTTGAAATAATTTATTTATGAACTTCAGTTTTATGTATGATTTCATACTTTTTGTACCCAGTATTGTAAAAAACACACATATAGCTCTTAGGGCTAACGGAATCAATGGATATGGGGAGAAAGCAGGAACGGGGTACTGATTTTGAATGATCAGCCATGAACATATTGAAAGGCGGTGCTGGCCCGAAGGGGCGAATGGCCTACTCCTGCACCTTTTTTCTATGTTTTATCCTACTCTAGTGTCGTGTCATGGTGAAAGTTGCAAGATCCCGTTTTCTTACTATATCAGTGCAGCAGTATGGCTGCCGTGACTTCGTGAAATATTAAATTTGGATTGTTCAAGGAAGCCTTGCATGATCATAGCTCATTATAAAGTATAAAGTTGGCATTCACTCAACCCCCCCTGCTGGGAGAATTACACAAGGAATTTATTATGTAAGTCAGTGAAACACACCTGCAGCATAAGACAAAGGAAAATAATTAAGCTATTCGGCCCATCGAGTCTTCTCCACCATTCGATCATGGCTGATCTATTTTTCCCTCTCAACCCCATTCTTCTTGCCTTCTCCCCGTACCGTTTGACCCTTAATAATCAAGAACCTATCAATCTCTGCTTGAAAAATATCCAATGACTTGGTCTCCACAGCCATCTGTGGCAATTAATTCCACAAATTTGCCATCTTCTGGCTAAAGTAATTCCTCCTCATCTCCATTCATCTACATCCTTCTGAAGCTGTACCATCCGACTGCTGGAAAAACTCTCTCCACATCCACTCTACTAAGGCCTTTCATTATTGGATAGAATTCAATGAGATCACTCCCTCATGTTGCAGATTGCAAATTTAATCTCTAATTTGTTAAATAATTGTGATATTTTGTGATTTTTGCACAATGGTATAATTCAGGAAGGATGCAACAAATATTCCACTTCCATTAAGACAACATTTCCACATTCAATTACATTCAAATGAGTATTAATGTAATATTCATTACTTTAAAATTGCCTTAATATTTTCAATTCTTACTCCTTTCTTCCAACAAAGGTAAAACCGTTATAATGGGTGACTTCAACCTACATATAGATTGGGTGAATCAAATTGGCAGGGGTGCTGAGGAAGAGGATTTCTTGGAATGTATGCAGGATAGTTTTCTAAACCAACATGTAGAGGAACCAACGAGAGAGCAAGCTATTCTAGACTGGGTATTGAGTAATGAGGAAGGGTTAGTTAGCAGCCTTGTTGTGCATGGCCCCTTGGACAAGAGTGACCATAATATGGTTGAGTTCTTCATTAGGATGGAGAGTGACATTGTTAATTCAGAAACACGGGTCCTGAACTTAAAGAAAGGTAACTTTGAGGGTATGAGACGTGAATTGGCCAAGATAGACTGGCAATTGATTCTTAAAGGTGGATATGCAATGGAAGGCATTTAAAGACTGCATGGATGAACTACAACAATTGTTCATCCCAGTTTGGTAAAAGAATAAATCAGGGAAGGTAGTGCATCCGTGGATAACAAGGGAAATCAGGGATAGTATCAAAACAAAAGATGAAGCGTACAAATTAGCCAGAGAAAGCAGCCTACCAGAGGACTGGGCAAAATTCCGAGTCCAGCATAGGAGGACAAAGGGCTTAATTAGGAAAGGGAAAATTGATTATGAAAGAAAACTGGCAGGGAACATAAAAACTGAGTGTAAATGTTTTTATAGATATGTGAAGTGAAAAAGACTAGTTAAAACAAATGTAGGTCCCTTGCAGTCAGAAACGGGTGAATTGATCATGGGGAACAAGGACATGGCAGACCAATTGAATAACTACTTTGGTTCTGCCTTCACTAAGGAAGACATAAATAATCTGCCGGAAATAGCAGGGGATCGCGGGTCAAATGAGATGGAGGAAATGAGTGAAATCCAGGTTAGCCGGGAAGTGGTGTTAGGTAATTTGAATGGATTAAAGGCCGATAAATCCCCAGGGCCAGATAGGCTGCATCCCAGAGTACTTAAGGAAGTAGCCCCAGAAATAGTGGATGCCTTAGTGATAATTTTTCAAAACTCTTTAGATACTGGAGTAGTTCCTGAGGTTTGGAGGGTAGCTAATGTAACCCTCTTTTTAAAAAGGGAGGGAGAGAGAAAACGGGGAATTACAGAGCAGTTAGTCTAACATCGGTAGTGGAGAAACTGCAAGAGTCAGTTATTAAAGATGGGATAGCAGCACATTTGGAAAGCGGTGAAATCATTGGACAAAGTCAGCATGGATTTACGAAAGGTAAATCATGTCTGACGAATCTTATAGAATTTTTTGAGGATGTAACTAGTAGAGTGGATAAGGGAGAACTTATCTGGACTATATCTGGACTTTCAGAAGGCTTTCGACAAGGTCCCACACAAGAGATTAGTATACAAACTTAAAGCACATGGTATTGGCGGTTCAGTATTGATGTGGATAGAGAATTGGCTGGCAGACAGGAAGCAAAGAGTAGGAGTGAACGGGTCCTTTTCAGGATGGCTGGCAGTGACTAGTGGGGTGCCGCAAGGCTCAGTGCTGGGACCCCAGCTATTTACAATATATATTAATGATTTGGACGAGGGAATTGAATGCAACATCTCCAAGTTTGCGGATGACACGAAGCTGGGGGGCAGTTAGCTGTGAGGAGGATCTAGGAGGCTGCAAGGTGACTTGGATAGGCTGGGTGAGTGGGCAAATGCATGGCAGATGCAGTATAATGTGGATAAATGTGAGGTTATCCACTTTGGTGGCAAAAACAGGAAAGTAGACTATTATTTGAATGGTGGCCGATTAGGAAAAGGGGAGATGCAACGAGACCTGGGTGTCATGGTACACCAGTCATTGAAAGTAGGCATGCAGGTGCAGCAGGCAGTGAAAAAAGCGAATGGTATGTTAGCATTCATAGCAAAAGGATTTGAGTATAGGAGCAGGGAGGTTCTACTGCAGTTGTACAGGGTCTTGGTGAGACCACACCTGGAGTATTGGTCTCCAAATCTGAGGAAAGACATTCTTGCCATAGAGGGAGTACAGAGAAAGTTCACCAGACTGATTCCTGGGATGTCAGGCCTTACATATGAAGAAAGACTGGATAGACTCGGCTTGTACTCGCTAGAATTTAGAAGATTGCGGGGGGATCTTATAGGAATGTACAAAATTCTTAAGCGGTTGGACAGGCTAGATGCAGGAACATTGTTCCCGATGTTGGGGAAGTCCAGGACAAGGGGTCACAGTTTAAGGATGAGGGGGAAATCTTTTAGGACCGAGATGAGAAAAACATTTTTCACACAGAGAGTGGTGAATCTCTGGAATTCTCTGCCACAGAAGGTAGTTGAGGCCAGTTCATTGACTATATTTAAGAGGGAGTTAGATGTGGCCCTTGTGGCTAAAGGGATCAGGCTAAAGGAGAAAAGGCAGGTAAGGGATACCGAGTTGGATGATCAGCCATGATCATATTGAATGGCGGTGCATGCTCGAAGGGCCGAATGGCCTACTCCTGCATCTACTTTCTATGTTTCTATGTTTCTTCTAAGACTGAAGGATGAAATTAGCTGCAGCAGTTGATGCAAGCTTTGAATTTGCTATAACAAATTTCAAACCCATTTTTTAAATAATTGAACTAATTTTTAATATTATGATTCATTTCTAAAAGTTTGGAGGTTAATAAATTATGGGACCTTGTGAAATTTCTTATCCTTTGCTGAGTATGAAATAGTTTGATCGAGTACAAAAGGACAAAGGGACAAAGGACCTTTATTGTCACATACACCAATTGGTGCAGTGAAATTTGAGTTACCATGCAGCACACAAATAAGATCAACACAACACTATAGAATATAACATAAAACATAAAAGCACCCCCCGACAGCGGAATCAACGTTTCCCACTGTGAGGGAAGGCAACAATGTTCCTCTTCCTCTTGTTAACCCGTGGTCGGGGCCTATTGAGGCCTCCCCAGTCGTCGCAATGGCGGCCCGATGTTTCAGTCCCTTGAATGGAAGAACACTCTCAGCGGCTTGGAATTCCGAATCGGCCGCTTCCTACCGGAGACTGCGGCTCCCGAAGTCCACAGGCCAAGCTGGGCGGAGTGACCCTGGCAAGGATCCCAGGCTCCACGATGTTAAAGTCAGTGCCGCCCACAGCTGGAAGCTCCGCGGACCACAGCTCCACGGTGTTAAATAGCAGTCCCAGCACTCTGGAGCTCCAACACGGTGATCCCGGTAAGGCATCGCCCGCTCCACGATGGTACTTCAGTGCCGCATCGCTGCTGAAGTTGAAGCTTTGGCCGGTCTCCGGCAGGAAATCAGCCAATCCAGGTGCCGCGCCTGTCCGCGAGGAGGGGGCGAAGAAGGGTCTCGACCCGAAACGTCGCCTATCTCCTTCGCTCCTTAGATGCTGCTGCACCTGCTGAGTTTCTCCAGACTTTTGTGTACCTCCTTCCTTGAAGTCTTCTGATCCAAATGTGTTTAAAAGTATTACAATGAAAATAGAAAATGATGGAAACTCAACAAGTCAGATGACATTTGGGAAGAGAACGAGAGTCAAAGATCTTTCATCATAATCTGTTTTATTTGTTTCTATATATATGTGAAGATGATTGCAATTGCCCTGCTAAAATAAGAAGAGTGAAAAGATTAATGTGTAGAAGGTGGAGATGTTTCATGATAAATGTAATACAATTGATGAAAATTAGAGAACTGACAATGGAAAGGTATCTCTGGTGTTACCAGAGAAGTCAAAATGTGTGCTTGTTGCTGTTGGACATTGGATTGTGCACATGTGAGAATGCTGCCATTTTCGACCTTTTAGTAAATTATCAGGCTATCCTTGAGGGAGATCAATCAGAATTGTTACAACCTGCAAAGGCAGAACCAAGAGAAAGGAAGTGCCAGGCTTTAGATGCCATTCAATATGGTTACTGGGGAGGAGGAGGATTTTGTTCATTGGTCCAAGAGAGACCAGTGGGTCTTGCCTATTGTTTTAAATGGGCAACTTTGCAAACTGATTTGAAAATGAAACCTTGCAAAATGTTAAGACTCCTCTCCTGATGATTCTTAAATAATGATTGGCAAATAATTTAATATAGTACTTCGGGTAAGGTGCTGAAAAGGGAAATTCAACCCAATCATTTATTGCCAGTGTTTATGCCTCACATGAGCCTCCTCTCAACTTTCTTCCCTTAAGTCTTAACATTGTAACCCTCAAACCACTGTAGGCCTCGGATCCATTGTAACCCTCAAATCCAATCTCTCAGTCTGAAGAAAGGTCGGAGACCAAAACTGTACACAATACTCCAGGTGTGGTCTCACCAAAGCCCTGTACAACTGCAGTAGAACCTCCCTACTCAAATCCTTTTGCTATGTATGCTAACATACCATTCGCTTTCTTCACTGCCTGCTGCACCTGCATGCCTACTTTCAATGACTGGTGTACCATGACATCCAGGTCTTGTTGCACCTCCCCTTTTCCTAGTCGGCCACCATTCAGATAATAGTCTACTTTTCTGTTCTTGCCACCAAAGTGGATAACTTTACATTTATCCACATTATACTGCATCTGCCATGCATTTGCCCACTCACCCAACCTATCCAAGTCACCTTGCAGCCTCCTAGTATCCTCCTCACGGCTAACACTGCTCCCTAGCTTCGTGTCATCCGCAAACTTGGAGATGTTGCATTCAATTCCCTCGTCCAAATCATTAATATATATTGTAAATAGCTGGGGTCTCAGCACTGAGCTGTGCGGTACCCCACTAGTCACTGCCTGCCATTCTGAAAAGGACCCGTTTACTCCTACTCTTTGCTTCCTGTCTGCCAGCCAGTTCTCTATCCACATCAATACTGAACCCCCAATACCGTGTGCTTTAAGTTTGCATACTAATCTCTTATGTGGGACCTTGTCGAAAGCCTTCTGAATGTCCAGAAATAACACATCCACTGGTTCTCCATTATCCACTCTACTAGTTACATCCTCAAAAAATTCTATAAGATTCGTCAGACATGATTTACCTTTCATAAATCCATGCTGACTTTGTCCAATGATTTCACCACTTTCCAAATGTGCTGCTATCCCATCTTTAATAACTAGCATTTTCCCCACTACCGATATTAGACTAACTGGTCTGTAATTCCCCATTTTCTCTTTCCCTCCCTTTTTAAAACGTGGGGTTACATTAGCTACCCTTCAGTCCTCAGGAACTACCCAAGAATCTAAAGAATTTTGAAAAATTATCACTAATGCACTGGAAACAAATGGTCGGCACGGACTGGAAGGGCCGAGAGAGCCTGTTTCCGTGCTGTAATTGTTATATGGTTGTTATATGGTTAAGCATCCACTATTTCTGGGGCTACTTCCTTAAGCACTCTGGAATGCAGCCTATCTGGCCCTGGGGATTTATTGGCCTTTAATCCATTCAATTTACCTTGCACCACTTCCCGACTAACCTGGATTTCACTCAGTTCCTCCATTTCATTTGACCCGCGGTCCCCTGCTATTTCCGGCAGATTATTTATGTCTTCCTTAGTGAAGACAGAACCAAAGTAGATATTCAATTAGTCTGCAATGTCCTTGTTCCCCATGATCAATTAACCTGTTTCTGACTGCAAGGGACCTACATTTGTTTTAATTAATCTTTTGCTCTTCACATATCTATAAAAACTTTTGCAGTCAGTTTTTATGTTCCCTGCCAGTTTTGTGTGCTTTACTGTTAAAGAAGGAACTGCAGATGCTGGCAAATCGAGGGTACACAAAAGGCTGGAGAAACTCAGCGGGTGCTTTACTTCCTGCTGAGTTACTCCAGCATGTTGTGTCTATCTTCTCTCAAATGTTTGTTTATTCTCCCCTTAAGTAGATATCTATGGTTTATTTCAAGTGCCTTCTGTAGTATTGTCCATATTGACAGTACTGATTGGGTATAGACGTTTCTCCTGAATTCTCAATGGAATTTCATGATGACATTTCCTCTTGAATTATTCGTTTCTGTTTTTCTTTAAGTTTATGTATTTTCTCTGTATCCACTCCGCCAAAATTATTCATAATTTTAAAGTGTGTTTATTTGGTCACCTTGTAACTTTTTTTGAAACAAAAATAAAATTTGAGCAGTTAGACCATTTTTCCTCACGATGGATACAAAGAACATAAAACATATGTATAGCACAACAAGCCCTTCAGCCAGCAATGTCTGTGCTGAACATGACTCTGCCTGCTCATCTACCTGCTCATTATCTCAATCCTGCCATTTCCTACATATAGGCCTACTGCATCCACAAGTCTTTTAAATGCCTCAAATGTATCTGCCTCAACCACCATCCCTGGCAGATCGTTCCAGGCACTGACCCCCATTTGTGTAGTGAAAAAAACTTGCTCCTTATGCCCCAGTCCCACTTAGGAAACCTGAAAGGAAACGGAAAGTGGTTTCCGCTTCTTCCATAGAACATAGAAGAAGCGGAAACTTTCGACCATTAGGGAGAATGACAAAAACCTCCGGGAACCGCACGGAAACATTGGGTGGAGCGCAAAGTCTCCAGAAGCTTCCATTCAGGTTTCCTAAGTGGGACAGGGGCATTACATCTCCTTTAAATTTGCCCCTCTCACTTTAAAGCTATGCCCTCTAATATTTGATTTATTCCATCCTGGGAATAAGTTCTGACTCTCTATCCTATCTATGCTACTCATAATTATATGTACTTCCACCAGGTCTCCCCATAACCTACGCCATCCCAGAGAAAACAATCCAAGTCAGTCCAATCTCTCCCTGTAGCTAATACCCCCTAATTTAGACATCCTTCTGGTAAACCTCCTCTGTACCCATTCCAAAACCACCACATCTTTCCTGTAATGCGGTGACCAGAATTGCATGCAATACGCCAAATGAGGCCTGACTAAAGTCCTTTAAGACAACATCATGACTTCCTGACTTGTATTCAATGCTCGACCTATGAAAGCAAGCATACCATTTGCGTACTTTACCACTCTATCTACTTGTGTTGTCACTTTCAGAGAGTTGACCTCCCAAAGTGTAACATCTCGCACTTGCTCAGATTAATCTGCATCTGCCATTTCTCCGCCCGTTTTTGTAGCTGATCTATCCTGCTTTATACTTTGACAGCCTTCCTCATGGTCCGTAACCTCAGCAATCTTGTTGTCGGCTGTAAACGTACTACCCAACCCATCACGATTACATACATATATATATATATATATTTATTTATATATAATCACAAACAGCAGAGGTCCCAACACAGATCCCTGTGGAACTCCTCTGGCCACACACCTCCAATCAGAATACCTCCCTTCCACCACAATCCTCTTGGTTTCCAATAGTAAGCCTGTTCTGATTCCATATGATCAAGCCACTGTTAATACCCTTGCATTTCAATATTCTAGATCAGCCTATCATGGGATACTTTATCAAATACTTTACTAAAATCCATGTGGACAACATTCATCACCTCATTGACCACCTTTGTCACCTCCTCAAAATAATTTGATCAGGTTCCTAATACATGACCTGCCATGTACAAGGCCATGCTGATTGTCCCTACTTAACCCATTATTTTCCAAATGTGAGTAAATCTTATCTTGAAAAATTCTCACCAACAGCTTTCCTACCATTGACGTGAATTACAATGCGGAGTTGGAGTTATGGAGTTGTAATCATTATCCTCAAAATGCTTTTCCATTGAAGCACCAGTCATCTGGCCAGGCTCATTTCCCAACACAAGGAAATTACGTTATGTTCCTCTTTCAGGTTGGACTGTCCATATACTATGTCAAGAAACCCTCTTGGGTGCACCTCACAATTTCGGTCCCACCTAAGCCTTTGGCACTAAGCAAGTAGAAGTTGATATTGGGCAAGTTAGTCAGCCACTAAGATAACCCTGTTGCTTGGCATCTTTCGGTAATCTGTCTATATATCTGGTCCTCTATCTTCTGCTTGCTTTGGGGTGGATATATTGTAATCCCATTATACTGCTTGCTCTTTTCTTATTTCTAAGCTCATATTGCCTCAGTAGACAAACCCTCTCGTATGTCCTCTCTGAGTGTCGCCGTGAGACTCCCTGGATTGGTAGTACAATTTATCCACCTCTTCTTCCTCCCTCTCAATCATACCTGAAACATCAAATTTCCCGTACAATGAGCTGCCATTCGTGTGTCTCTAGGTTTCTGCAATGGACACAATATTATAGTAACAAGCACTGATCCAGGTTCTAAGTTCATCTGCTTACTCCACAATATGCCTTGTATTGAAATAAACACACTTCAGCTCATCAGCATGACGATATTTCATCAACCTTCCCTGTCTGTCCTTCCTTTGAGACTTACTATCTATCTACAGTGGCTTGCAAAAGTATTCATACCCCTTAAACTTTTCCACATTTTGTCACGTTACAACCACAAACGTAAATGTATTTTGTTGGGATTTTAAGTGATAGACCAACACAAAGTGGTGCATAATTGTGAAGTGGAAGGAAAATGATACATGGTTTCCAAATTTTATTACAAATAAAAAACTGAAAAGTGTGGCGTGCAAAAGTATTCAGCCCCCCAGAGTCAATACTTTGTAGAACCACCTTTCGCTGCAATTACAGCTGCAAGTCTTTTGGGGTATGTCTCTACCAGCTTTGCACATCTAGAGACTGACAGTTTTGCCCATTCTTCTTTGCAAAATAGCTCAAGCTCAGTCAGATTGGATGGAGAGCGTCTGTGAACAGCAATTTTCAAGTCTTGCCAGAGTCCAGACCTCAATTGGATTTAGGTCTGGACTTTGACTGGGCCATTCTAACACATGAATATGCTTTGATCTGAACCATTCCATTGTAGCTCTGGCTGTATGTTTAGGGTTGTTGTCCTGCTGGGAAGGTGAACCTCCACCCCAGTCTCAAGTCTTTTGCAGACTCTAACAGGTTTTCTTCCAAGATTGCCCTGTATTTGGCTCCATCCATCTTCCCATCAACTCTGACCAGCTTCGCTGTCCCTGCTGAGGAAAAGCATCCCCACAGCATGATGCTGCCACCAACATGTTTCACAGTGGGGATGGCTTTCAGTTTTCAAAAAAAAAAACCTTTCAGTTTTTTATTTGTAAAAAAAATTTGAAAACCATGTATCATTTTCCTTCCACTTCACAATTATGTGCCACTTTGTGTTGGTCTATCACATAAAATCCCAATAAAATACATTTATGTTTGTGGTTGTAACGTGACAAAATGTGGAAAAGTTCAAGGGATATGAAAACTTTTGCAAGCCACTGTATCTACCTATCACTCCTTCCAATTTCTGACCTACTAATCCCACCGCCTTGCCTCTCTGGTTTAAAATCTCCAGGGTAGCACTTGCGAACCTTCTTGCGAGCTTCTGTTATTTTTTTGTTTCAGTTTATAATTTTAGAGGTGCAGTGAGGAAGCAAGCCATTTGGCCTGAATCTACGCCAACCAAAGCATTATACTTGCAAATTTTCTCCGTCACCTCTTCAGTGTCTGTACATCATTTTGGAATGCTTATTGTATTTCTATAGGGTACTCAAAGTGTAATCAGTGCAAGGTTTGGTGTAGGACGGCACAGTGATTCAGCAGTAGTGTTGCTGCTATACAGCTCCAAAGACCCGGATTTAATTCTGACTTTGATTGCTGTCTATACGGAGTTTGTGCGTTCTCCCTGTGACCGCGTGTGTTTTCTTCGGGTGATCCGATTTTCTTCCACGCTACGGAGGTTCAGGTTTGGCTGCTGTAAATTGTAAATTGTCCCTCGTGTGTAGGACAGTGCTAGTTTGTGGGGCGATCGCTGTTCAGCACGGACGTGGTGGGCCGAAGGGCCTGTTTCCATGCTGTATGTCTAAAGGTTAAGCATTACTTACCAGGTTTTCAATTCTATTGCAGAATATGGCCTCAGAGAAGAGTGGCTAGATTTCTAGTGACGGAGTATTTCTCCTTTGCGATCCCATTAATCCTCTACCCCATCTAGACTTGCATCTTCCAAATACTAAGTGACTTCCCTATTCATTTAACAGTGTGTAATGCTGACAGCTGCCATCCAAATGCAATTGACACAGCATGATTGCTGTGGCTGACTAGCAGTACGCAAACCTTACTGTCTCCACCATTGCTCCTGTAGATCATTTGTAACTCCGATTGCACTGAAGACCTTGCACAAAAAAAAAACTTGCTTTCCATAGTATGTATTCCAAAGTTCATTAATTTGGTATGGCCCCAAGCAAAAGAAAGCAAGACTATCGATGAAGAGAGCGACATGGGGATTAGTTTGAATTTTTCATTTTTCTGTGTTCATTTTGGATATATGGATAATTATTTATTTTAAAGCAGCCATTTAATTTCCTCACTAGAATAAAGCAGTAGTTATACTCGGAAATTATGATATTATCTAACCAATCCTTTTTTCTGTTCACACCATTCAAGGTAAAAATACCTGCAATCTCCAACATTCCGATTAAGTCCCTGGAGGATATAAAGCAAATGTTTCAAAGATTCTCCGTGCCTCGCATGAGTTCACCTTCTCTGTCACTGCTAAAGGATTCTTTTATTGATAATTCAAGTACTTTTGCTGGCAGATTATTAAATCGCGTGAAGCCGGCTTCACCCAATGCACAAAAGGAACAAAATTTAGCTACTGCTGGATCAGCCAAGAATCGCAAAAGCATTACCGGTAGTCAAATTTCAGCTGGAGAAGGTTCCAACGATATTCTGGAAGAGGATGATAAAACTGCAGGCAGTTTTATGGGTGCAGGCACATCTACAGAGCAATGCAATAATTTAAAATTGCGCTATGAGGCCGAGAGCCCGGATGAAGCTGCACTGGTACATGCAGCTCGAGCCTACAATTGCACTTTAATATCCAGGACTTCTGATCAAGTCACTGTGGAACTTGACCACATAGGACGATTACAGTTTCAACTCTTGCACACCTTACCATTTGACGCCATTAGAAAGAGGATGTCTGTGGTAGTGCGACATCCATTGACAAATAAAGTAGTTGTTTATACAAAGGGTGCTGATTCTGGCATGATGGATCTTTTGAACATTTCAGGTAAAGGTATATAGACTGTTGTAGATTTTGTCCTTGCTTGTCCAAAAGTTATTTGAATTTTGATAGTTTTCTGCCATTTTAAACATTCATAACTTTAGAAAAGTAGCAAAACTGCTGTGTAGTCAATAATAATAACATAGTCATATAGCATGGAAACAGGCCCTTGCCCATGGCAACCAATGTCCCCCATCTGCATTAGATGTTATTCTAGGGGAAAACAAATGGTCGGCACGGACTGGAAGGGCCGTGAGGGCCTGTTTCCGTGCTGTAATTGTTATATGGTTATATGTCTGCAACTCCACCAATGTTGGTGTCATCTGCATCCAGCCCATCAACATTTATATCCAATTCACATCATACACACTGTAGATCCCCACACAGATCCCTGCGCAACTCCACTGATCACAGACATTCTGCCAGAATAAAACCCGACCACTAAAACCCTGTTTTCCATGAGTAAGCCAGTTCTGAATCTAAACTACCAATCACCATGGACTGCATGTGTCATAATCTTCTGGGTCAGCCGACAATGAAGGTTTTTATCAAATGCCTTACTAAGATCCACATAAATCATTAGAGGAATAGATTGGGTAGATGTCTCTTGCCCAGAGTAGGGGAATTGAGGACCAGAGGACATAGGTTCAAGGTGAAGAGGAAAAGATTTAATGAGAATCTGAGGGGTAACTTTATCACACAAAGAGTGTTGGGTGTATGGAACAAGTTGCCAGATGAGGTAGTTGAGGCTGGGTCTATCCCAACGTTTAAAAAACACCAGTCTTACTGTCTTCGACTACATTCTATCTCTGTCCCGACCACTCCCCTGACATCAGTCTGAAGAAGAGTCTCGACCCGAAAAATCACCCATTCCTTCTCTCCAGAGATGCTACCTGTCCTGCTGAATTACTCTAGCATTTTGTGTCTACCTTCGATTTAAGAAACAGACAGGTACATGGATAGGACAGGTTTGGAGAGATATGGACCAAGCGCAGGCAGGTGGGACTAATGTAGCTGGGACATGTTAGCCAGTGTGGGCAAGTTGGGTCGAAGGGCCTGTTTCCACACTGTATCACTCTATTAAAAAAAAACCTTCTTTGAGTATTAAAAGAAAATTGGAGATGTCAACATTTTCGAAGCTATTGGAAATTCTGGAGTTGTACCGTTTAGGTTTGGAAATCTCATTCTCTTTATGTAAGGAAGACTGGAGAGGGAAATGTTCAAATGTTTGATATACCTGGTTAAAACTAATTCGAGTTTTTTAATGGTATGGCCTTTTTTTAAAGCGTCAAATAAAATTAAACTATAATTAAATTGAACACACTGAGGATCGCAATTGTCTTGTGAACAGGTTGCTTTATCTGGATATGGTTTAATCAGGTTCTACCTGGAAGCACATCAGTAAAAATAAAAGCAAAATTAATATTTGAAGGTTATCTTGTCACATGGATTGCTGCTTGGTTCGGAATGAGGATTGGGGAAAAAGGGCTTACTTCACAACTGAGAAGAGTTAACAACATTCTCTGCAGATCTGGATTGGGAGAGAGGGGGAGGGGGGAGAGAGAGCGAACGAACATTGGAGATGGATCTTGGTGTTACTTTCGAGCAAAGCACCAAGACAAATTCCTTGTATGTATACATACTTGGCTAATAAAATGTATTCATTAATTCATTCATTTGCAACATGGATCATGATCTGGATGTCTGTGAAAAGGGATGACATAAACTGATTAGCTCCCAGGGTTTTGAGTTGGTTCTTCACTGACTCGTATTTATTTTGCAGGTGACAGGCAACAGAAACGTATTAGGGAGAAGACACAGAATTACTTAGATGGATATGCCAAAGAGGGTCTCCGTACTCTTTGTATTGCTAAGAAGGTATGAAATCACAGTCAGCATTAATATTCACTGTTTGTCAAGTTTTGCAGAGGATTGACAAATTGGAGAGGGAATTGAAATTTGAAATGCAAGAACAATGCTTTGAGTCAACATTATCACAGTCTGAGACTGAATTGAAAACACCTGTTTTATGGTTTGTTTCTTAGAACTAATACTATGATAAATTACTACCCATGTATAAACCAACTTGATTTATTTGACAAAAGAATAACATTGCAGCTCGTAAAAGAGAGTGAGCTCCTGATGCTGTAATCCCTTGATTAATGTGGAAGAAAATTAGTTAGAATACAATACCAAGTTCTAAGTTTTGTGCACACTTTATTGATTGGGTTGACGAGTAATAATAACCTCTTACCAAAGAGGAAGAGAAGAAACAGCTTCCAAGCTTCCGCTTTCAAATTTGAGGAATGGATCAGAGGTAGTTGAGTGGTTCGGTATCCACTTTTCTTGCGGTCTCTTGAGTACCATAAGAATGCAAATAATTAAGCAGCTAAAATATGAGCCTTGAGGGAGCCGGTGTAGGAATCTGTGTTCTGTTGCAGCTCAGCTCTTGGCACTTATTGTGTTAGCCTGCAATCAATTTTCTTCAGGTTGCTTGGTTTTATATAAATCTTGTCACATAACATTAACTTCAACAAAAATACAATTCAGTTGCTCTGAATTGCCAACTGGACTAAAGCCCAGATTTACTGCATGAGCGCAGAATGTTATTTCCTATGTTTCACTAACATTGTGATAACTCGCGGTGTGGACAGCCGATTTATTAGTTTCTTGAGTTTGTTTCCCAAAGAACTGACATGCACCAATATCATCATCACTTTGTTTGTCAAGCCTATTTAATGCAAACTGATTGAAAACATGATTGCACCCAATATCAAGTTACCACAAATAGTTCCTGTGTACAATTTAGGCAGGTTAGACTAAATGTAACCATTTATTCAACCTTTTCCAAAATTGCTTGTCAAAAGAACCCCTCTTGGACAAATGACCATATTGGGCGTAAATATTAAAAAATAAAAGTACGTCTCCTTGGTTATTGCTAATCAGATCTATGAATCTTACTTTGCTGATTATTTTGTTGACACTACAGTAAAATAAGTATTGAAACAATGAGCAGACAGTTGAATGCATTAATTGTAAAACTGAATTACCATAAGACCATTAGAAATGGGAGCTTGGCTGAGCCTTGTTCATAATTCTAAAATTCACAAGGAACTAAAGATGGAAATTAGCTACTGGCATATAATCTTGCATATTTACATGTAAATGATTATTAATAAGCACTGTCCCTGTTTAAAAAAAATAACTAATTCAAAGAAAAATCAATGAGATCATGACTGATCCAATCTTGACAAACATTTTTTGACTTTTTTTTCATACCCCTCGATTTCCTTGTCCTCATAAAACACCTCTTCCCTCATCACCATCCAGGGATCTATCAGCCCTTGCAAATGAGGCAAAGATTCACGTGCATCTCTTCTAACCTCGTCTACTGCTTTTGCCGATCCTAACATGGCCACATCTACATCGGTGTGACTAAGTGCAGCCTAGGTGATGGGTTTGCACAGCACCTGTGTTCTCTCAGCAATGCCAACCTGAGTTTCCTTTTGCATATTCCTTCAACTCCACTTTGAATTTGCACACAAAACTGTCTGTCCTTCGCTTTCATCACAGCCAGGATGAGACCAAAATGTAAACTAACTGAACAACACCTCATATCCCTCCTGCGTAGTCTACAACTAAATAAACATTTAATTTTCCAATTTTAGAGAACTTACCTCCTGTGTCCCCTTCTCTATCTCTTCTTCCAATCCACAGATTTCCCATTTTTGTTCCCAAACCCCCCACCGCCTGCCCCATTCCCTCCCCTCCAGCCCCCTCAATTGCATCCCCTGTTCTAGTCACTCCCTACCCACCCAGATCATCTTCCTCATCTGGTTCCATCTGTCCTTCCGACTAGCTCTGTCTGACATTGGATGTTGTGTTATAGAGAGTTATAGATTGATACTGTGTGGGAAACAGGCCCTTTGGCCCAACATGCCGACACCGGCCAACAGTCCTAGCTACACTAGTCCCACTTGCCTGCACTTGGTCCATATCCCTCCAAACCTGTCCTATCCATGTACCTGTCTAAATGTTTCTTAAACATTGGGATAATCCCAGCCTCAACTACTGTGCCTCCTCTGGTAGCTTGTTCACTACAGCCACCACCCTTTGTGTGAAAAAGTTATCCCTTGGATTCCTATTAAATCTCTTCCCCTTCACCTTGAACCTATGTCCTTTGGTCATCGATTCCCCTACTCTGGGCAAAAGACTCTGTGCATTTACCCAATCTCTAAGATCTCCCCTCATCCTCCTGTGCTCCATGGAATAGAGACCCAGCCTACTCAATTTCTCCCTATAGCTCACACCCTCTAGTCCTGGCAACATCCTCATAAATCTTTTCTCAACCCTTTCAAGCTTGACAATATCTTTCCTATAACATGGTGCCCAGAACTGAACACAATATTCTAAATGCGGTCTCACCAACGTCTTATACAACTGCAACATGACCGTCCAACTTTTATACTCAGTACTCTGTCTGATGAAGGTCAAATTGCCAAAAGCCTTTTTGACCAACTTATCTACCTGCAACTCGACCTTCAAGGAACCACACACCTGTACCCCTAGATCCCTCTGCTCTACAACACTACCCAGAGGCCTACCATTTACTGAGTAGGTCCTGGCCTTGTTTGACATCCCAAAATGCAACACCTCACACTTTTCTGTATTAAATTCCATCAACCATTCCTCCACCCACCTGGCGAACCGATCCAGATCCTGCTGCAATCTTTCACAACCATCTTCACTATCTGCAAACCCACTAATTTTTGTATCACCAGCAAACTTGCTAATCTTGCCTTGTATGTTCTCATCCAAATCATCGATGTAGATGACAAACAATAACGGACCCAGCACTGAATCCTGAGGCACACCACTAGTCACAGACCTCCAGTTTGAGAAGTAACCTTCCACCATTACCATCTGCTTCCTTCCATGGAGCCAATTTGCTGTCCATTCAGCAATCCCTCCTTGGATCACATGTGATCTAACCTTCCAGAGCAACCCACCATGCGGAACCTTGTCAAACGCCTCACTGAAGTCCATGTACACAACATCTACAGCTCTGCTCTCATCAACCTTTTTGATCATGTCTTCAAAAAAAATCAATCACAACGTCTGTCTCACACTGGGCACCGTGTCTCTGTCTCACATTGGACGTTATCGGAATCTGCATTAGGCTTGCCCTGTTCTTTATCCTCTTGGAATTGGCAACTTCAACTGGAAACACCAGCTTATATGTTGCCAGATTTGGAATATGGCGATGATTCGTTTAACTTGTTAACACTTTTTTTAGTTATTCAAGAAATATACAAAAAATTCTGTGCATTTCTAATGGTGGCCAGATACAAATGTGAAATGTGAAAGAAAACCAGATGTTCATCTAACTACACAATTAACAATATATTTTATATGTAATTCTGTATCTATATAAAGCCACAATGTCATGCTGGATTCTATGCACTTTTCTATTAACGATAGCTTAAACATGGAAAGATGTTACTGTGCTGGTTAGCTTCCATGTTTAGTGATTGTTGGCTTCTTGATTACTCATAGCAAACCGTACCATCTTCTTCTCTGCAGGTGATGAGTGATGCTGATTACGCAGAATGGTTAAAATTCCACCTCAGAGCAGAGACAAGCATTGACAACCAAGAGGAGCTCCTACTTGAATCAGCTCTTAAACTTGAAACTAACCTGACACTGTTAGGTAAATTCAAGATTGTGTTTGGAATTTGGAAATAATTTCTTAGTTTAGCAGGTCCCAAGAGTTGCCCGACACACTTCCAAGAGTGTGTTGTGTAGGTTGAATTGACTGTTTACCCTTTTATCCAAGCACTTAAGGGGTTAAATAACGTGGATGGTTTACAAAAATGTTTTACAAAAACGTAATGGATGGTTTACAAAAATGTTTTAATAGCTGGTTGGATCTTGAGCACTATGTCATCACTGGAACTGCACACAGCCGATCAGGACCACATCCTCACTCCCTCCACCCTGCCCCCAAGTGTCTGACATCCAGTAATATTCCACATATTGCTTTTAATTAATGGGCCAACATGCAGTGAGTTGAATACCTCACTTGTGGTCCTGGAGCAGGATTATGGAATGAAATACAATTTGATCGGCATGCACAGTGTGAAGCATTAGTTGAAGCAGTGCAATTTGGGGAATTGGGAGACAAAACTGAGGCACTACTGGATATGATTGGATCTTGAACAGTATACATGGATACAATTGAATAGGATACAGATGTACATGAGAACATTTACTATGGATATTATACACCCTTATTCACTTCATGCATGTGAAAAGTTGACAATAGAATGTAAAGTATTATAGATAGAGAAACCTTAATACATCAAAGGCTTCAAATATTTTGTGTCATAAACATTTCAGCAAACCAGTAAATTATTCACTCTGCACCTGATCTTCCCATTGAAACATAGATTATTAAGAAAACATTTACAATAGTTTTTTGTTCACTTAAGCCTGCGTATTAAGTCCAGGAATTACTTTGAAAGTGCTAACTAAAAGTTGAATAAGGATTAAACGTTCTTGCCATCTTCATGATTATTGAGGAAACTGTAAACTTATACTCAGTTACACAATTTGTAGATGCATTGGGAAACCTAATATTGTTTTCTGACATAAATAGTTACTGCATAAGTTATCTGTCGACCAAATCATATAAATGGTATAAGAAAAAATCAAATCTTTTCTTTAAAACACACTTGTGTTGGTTGCTAATTTCTTCATTATGAAGTGTGATTTAAAAAAAAAGAACAGTTTGTAATTCCATCTTTAGGTTCCACAGGCATTGTAGATCGCTTACAAGAAGGTGTCCCTGACACAATATTGGCACTTCGCAAGGCATGCATAAAGACATGGGTCCTTACTGGAGACAAACAGGAAACTGCTGTGAACATTGCTTATGCTTGTAAACTCCTGGAAGAAAAAGACACAATTTTCACTCTTAATGCACAAAACAAGGTAAATGGAAGCTAATATGTACTGCATGATTGAATTTGGTGATCTCTGATTACTGATATCTATGGAGGTGGGGAGGAATGACTGGAAAATAGCAAGACAACTGACAAAGCCAGTTGGGATCACGTCAGTGTGCCTGTTCCTCCTGGCCCAGAAGGAGTGTTGAGCAATTTGCATCCTTTGGAACCATCAACTTTGCTATTCCTACTTTATTGGATTTCCTGACCCTGGCTATAGACTTAAAATTAGCCTCCCATTTGCAGTGTGGGATTTTATTGCCATATCTAAATCAGTACAGGTGCATCTCACTGTCCCAAAGGAAACATTGACATGCCACAAAACCTAAAGTCCAAAAGTTGCAATGGCCATGTACATGACAAATTAGTGATTGCATTCCCAGTTTGATTATTTTTACCTGACTGACCCTATATTGCTATTAAAATACTAATCAAAACCATGACAATTACAGTATTTTTAGTCATGGCCAAATTGTGCAGTCAGCACACCAGGATTATTCAGGCAACAACTGTTTGAATTGTGGAAAATTAAAGTATAGGACGAAAATGGCCAGAATGTAATATAAATATATAACTGAGTGGAAATATAGGCTACTTGATCTTGGTGCCCCATTAGATCCAAAACCAAATGATGAACTTATTCAGCACAGAAGCAGGTCCTCAGCCCATCATTAAAATGTGTGTATTTTGCTACTTATGTAAGTAGTTCTGCCCTGTGAGTATTAGGCTGGTTTCAACCGTGACAACGAAGGCATTGCAGCATGATGTTGAAAACTTTGAATACAGTGTCATCTATAGGTGATGCTGGTAATGCAAGCAACATGCACTAAAGGATAAGGTTCTGATAAAACATTTTGACTAAACGCATGTCCTGTTTTACAATGTATGTGCATCATATTGGCGATTTCTATGCTCACAAGGGAAGCCCCACCATAAGTTCCCGCTGCTGAAAATGTTAAATTTATTTGATCCTTCAGTTTACAGTTCCTTCCTACACACCTGTGTTAAGGATGATGGGAGAAAATGGTACATATCACAAAACCATAACTTAAAAAAGAAGTAAAAATAAATATTGCGTTTATTTTTTTTTCCCCAAATTCCATGAGAATTAATTTTATTTGATATTTCAATTTTTTGGTAGTGATTTGTGAATTCTCTCAGATGGCATTACTGTTACCCAAATGGCCACAAGGCAGGCTGCCAGCATTCACAGATGCTTGAGGTATCATCGGTAGAGAAGTGTAAAAAGTCAATTAATGCAAGAGCAGGAAAGTCTGATGAGAAGACTAATTTGACCGCCAGTGGAGTATGCATTGTTCTTGTCACAGTATTACAGGAAGGTCAGAGAGGAATCTTTGCTGGAGTCAGTGTAAAGCAAACTCGTGGGGAATTTCCAAAGTTGGACAGAATTTGCCCTGGGAGTTTGGCTTAGCTAGACTTATTTTCTTTGGAACAAGTCTTTTGAACAAAGAAAATCTACAGGGATCAAATAAGATGCAAAATAAAATTGTGGGAGGCCTCAAGAAAGTGAACAGGAAAGACTTCAGAGATTGGCTATAAGGAGGCATAAGAGTAATGTGTTTTTGGAGAAAAGATGTCCCCCAAAGATTAGAGCAGGGTTGGGGAAAATGATTTTATCTTCCAAATTATGGTGACAGTTTAGGACCTACTGACAAAAAGAATAGTATAGATATAAACTCATCACATTTTAAAGGCTATCTGCATGAGCATTGAGCCATACAACATATTTTGATTGTTATTATAACCATTGTTCCTATTGGATATTATACGACTACTTCAATGTGATGGAAAGTTTCAAAAATATAATTTCCCAGGATTTTAAAAGGGAATGCGAGAGGTCTATCTTTCACGTTTGCTTATGCTGATGGTTGTTACTTTGTCATATTACATGCCAATTTTCATTAACTAGTTAAAATATGAAAAGGAGATATTGCCAGCATTTAAGTTTATCAACATTATCAGCTAATGAATCAGATGATTGTATAGTTTCTTCTATGTCACAGTTAATGCTTCTGCCAATCCTAAAATAGAATGTCCTGATTTAAGCTGACTATCTCCCCTAATGTCTTACGAAAACCCCTTGTTCAAAAACCTCTCTAACTCTGCCCATCTGTTCTTGTCATTACAGGAAGCATGTGAAGACTTGATTAATAAGCTTATTGCAGAAATCACAGAGCAAGCCACTGATGAAAAAAATACTCCCCGTGTTGGCTCTTCTCCATCCTCTTCTTCTGATGGGGAGCTTCACATTGCTCTGGTAATTGATGGAAAGACTTTAGAATTTGCATTGCATGAGAGTCTGCAAGATGCATTTCTGGAACTTAGTAAAAGATGCCGTGCTGTTATATGCTGCAGATCGACACCATTGCAGAAGAGCAAGGTGGTTCATGTAGTGCGGGAGAAGTTGAAAGTCATGACTCTAGCAATTGGTAAATAATGTCTAAGATTAATTTGAGCATTCTGCATTGTAGCAGTCATTTCTTTTAGTAATTGTTCCAAAGTGTATTTAAAGGATATCAATGTGAGGGATGCAGTTTAATGTGGAGTAACTGGGTATAATAAAATTCCATCTCCACTTCACGCTGCTTCAGCAAGCATTCCTTCTTCGCCCCTCTCCCATCAAGCAAAAGGTACAAAGTATGAAAACACACCTGCAGATTCAGGGACAGTTTCTTCCCAGCTGTCTTCAGGCAACTGAACCATCCTATCAACAACGAGAGAACGGTACTGAGCCACCATCGACCTGATTGGAGACCCTTGGACTATCTTTAATCGGACTTCATCTTGCACTAGATGTCATTCTCTTTATCCTGTATCTGTACCCAGTGGCTCGATTGTAATCATGTATAGTCTTTCCTCGGACAGGATAGCACGCAACAAAAAGTTTCTCACGCTACCCTGGCAAGGCCAGCAGCATAATCAAGGACTCACATCCTGGCCACTCCCTCTTCTCCTCTCCCCCACCAGGCAAAAGGTGTAGAAGTGTGAAAACGCACACCACCAGCTTTGGAGACCGTTTCTTCCCAGCTGTTGTTGATAATTGCTCGTTTCTAAGCTTCCCCCAGTCTAGTTTCAATAAAAACACTGAATCAAGCATGAATCAACTACATTTTATTTTACCAAAAGCGCATCACAGTTCAACTACTGTACCTATCCCACCACGGGTTCGATCCTCGTGTGCTCCAGGCCTTGCACAGACAGAGACACTCCAGAGGTTTACACAGTCAAAAAAGCGCTCTCCCAGAAGATCGACGCTGAGCCTCGTGATCGCAAGCTTTTATATGTCCTGGGACCTCGAGGGGCCGAACCACATGGAGGTGGTCTCTTAATAACCCAATTGCAGATATCTATTAACCCCATACATAACAGGCATTTTTCTAACCCAACGATACAACAGCTCAATACATTGTATTCAAAACTGACTTTGTAAGGAAACCAACTTAGAAACATTTACCCTGATTTACAGAAAACCCAGACAAGGCTCAACACCTCATCCAATCAACACTTGGCAAAGTCAAACTCTGCAACATTATTTACAAGGTGTATGTCTGGTTTGCAGCCATCCAGTCCATTATATGCATTTTGCACTTAATTGACAGGGTTTGCAGATATTCCTATTCTTTGCTTGCAAATTGTATCTAAGCTCCAGACACTCTGGCACCTATTCACAGCTTGTCCCAGTTCTGCAGAGAGCAATTCCAAATTGACCAAATCTCCCAGTAACCCTGAAACTTTGCCCCATTTTTAAGTCTTAGCTGCTCCAATTTAGCTAGGATTAACATTATCAGGTAACTGAATCATCCCATCGCAACCTGAGAGGAGTGCTAAACCACTATCTACCTCCTTGATGACTCGGATTATCTTTGATTGCACTAAACTTTATTCCCTTATCATGTATCCATACACTGTAAATCGATCGATTGTAATCATTGTTTTCAGAGCTGCCAAGTAGTACAGACTTTCTGTATTTTGTACAGAAGTGCGATAAGAATACGGATGTACTCCACAATTTGAGATTTGTTATATAAAAAATCACATGTGGTTAAAGTGCACATTGTCAGATTTTATTAAGGGTATTTTTATATACTTTGGTTTCATCACGTGGAAATTACAGCTGTGTTTATACATCATTGTCTTGCCGTAAAATGAACCGCCGGCCAATGAGTTTTGAGGCACTTGTTTGAACCTGAGTAGATAGGATGTGTCTATACTTTTCAGAGTTCATTATGCTACAACCATCAGCAGTTGTATCATCAATGAAGATAAGTGAACCAGTACCTTCAGCAGCCATACATGCCCAGGCCATAACATCCCCACCACCGTGTTTCACAGAAGAGGTGGTATGCTTTGGATCTTTGGCAGTTCCTTTTCTCCTCTGTACTTTGCTCTTGCCATCACTCTGATATAAGTGAATCTTGATCTCATCTGTTCACAAGACTTTTTCCAGAACTGTGGTTGCTCTTTTAAGTACTTCTTGGCAAACTGTAACCTGGCCATTCTTTTTTTTTGTGGCAAACCAGTGGTTTGCATCTTTCAATGTAGCCTCTGTATTTCTGTTCATGAAGTCTTCTGCGGACAGTGGTCATTGACAAATCCACACCTGACTCCTGAAGAGTGTTTCCGATCTGTCGGGCAGGTGTTTGGGGATTTTTCTTTATAATAGAGAGAATTATTCTGTCATCAGCTGTGGAGGTCTTCCTTGGCCTGCCAGTCCCTACGCGATTAGTAAGCTCACCAGTGCTCTCTTTCTTTGTAATGATGCTCCAAACTGTTGATTTTGGTAAGCCTAAGGTTTGGCTGATGTCTCTAACAGTTGTATCCTTTTTTTCTCAGTCTCATAATTGCTTCTTTGACCTTCATTGGCACAACTTTGGGCCTCATGTTGATAAACAGCAATAAAAGTTTCTTAAGGTGACAGAAAGACTGGAGGAAAGACTAGGTGCTGAGAGCTCTCTTGTACCTGCATTAAGGAGGCAATTAAACACACCTGAGCAATTACAAACACCTGTGAAGCCATGTGTCCCAAACATTATGGTGCCCTGAAATGGGCGGACTATATATAAACACAGCTGTAATTTCTGCATGGTGAAACCAAAATGTGTAAAAATACCCTTTAATAAAATCTGACAATGTGTACTTTAACCACAGGTGATTTCTTTTTTTCTATTACAAATCTCAAATTGTGGAGTATAGAGGCAAATAAATAAATGATGGGTCTTTGTCCCAAACATTATGGAGGTGCATTGCCCTTTTGGGGGAAATTGGTTTTCTGCTGTAAAGGCTCTGCTTTTGCTCAATGTTATTTTCTATTTTAAACATTGAAATACACTCCTGAGTCCAAATTCCCAAAGCTTCTTGCATACTTCAGTATTGTCACCAAATTTAAAGAAATGCCAGCACAGGAACCACTTTTTCGCACAGAGAGTTGTGAGTCTGTGGAATTCTCTGCCTCAGAGGGCGGTGGAGGCCAGTTCTCCAGAGGCCGTTCAAGAGAGAGCTAGATAGGGCTCTTAAAAATAGTGGAGTCAGGGGATATGAGGAGAAGGCAGGAACAGGGTACTGATTGTGGATGATCAGCCATGATCACATTGAATGGCAGTGCTGGCTCGAAGGGCGGAATGGCCTACTCCTGCGCCTTTTGTCTATTGTATCGACAGAAGTAAATCAATCTACCTAAGTTACTGTCAGGCAAAATGCCATAATTAGTTAAAAATACTTTCAACTAAATGTTTGTCATTTATATGTTGTTGAGCTGAGGGGATTAGATACACTTTGTACCTCTCCTCTCAGTTCTATGTTTGGTATAACCTGTGCAGTCTCATTTTGCTTGAGTGAATTTGCTGACCTTTATTTATTTAACAGCTAATATTTTATTTTAATTTAACGCTCAGTTCAGTTTCTAATTAATTCAAGCAGCTTCATTTGTAGAAATTCCACAGATCTTAAATCTGGTATTGTGCCCTTTGGAGGTTTCAGATTTATTTTATGTCAACAGTTCCTGCTCTCCTACTTTTTAACTGAGAATGAAAACAGTCATAGAATTTTCCACCTGTACTCCTGATGGGGGGGGGGGGGAAGGAATTAATGTTGAAAATTGATTCCAACAGTCTTGATAATTCCCAAATACCTTGGATAGTGTTTCCTTTAAGGGAAGCATCTCCAGAGATGCTGCCTGTCCCGCTGAGTTACTCCAACATTTTGTGTCAATCTTCAATTGAAACCAACATCTGCAGTTCCTTCCTTCACTTGTGTTTCCTTTTCCTAGTATAAACTTCTCAACATACTTTGTGAGTCCCAAGCCAAAGTAATTGTATCCTCATGCATCATAGTCTTAAATGTGAAAACAGGCCCTTCGGCCCAACTTGCCTTCACCGGCCAACATGTTTTAAATGGTACCTTTTGAAAAATATGTTTAAATGAACTATTATTTATAAAAGAGCAGTTGTGTATTGTAAAACAGTGAGGAAAACCATGTGAGATATATTTGGTCATGTGACTTTCATCATAACTACTCCTTTCTTCCCACTTTAAACAAATACATCTGTTCATCAGAGTATTACTCTTTCAACATACTGACTTATCTTTTCAACCTTTTAATATTTTTTTACACAGGTGATGGTGCCAATGATGTTAGTATGATTCAAATGGCTGATGTTGGAATAGGAATATCAGGTCAGGAAGGGATGCAGGTAAAACCACTTTAATGCATGTTTATATGTGACTGAATGTAAATATATAGCAAATATAAAGGTGACCAAAAAACAATATAGCGTCATAGAGTCATACAGCAGAGAAACAAGCCTTCACCGACCAACATGTCCCATCTACACTAGTTCCATCTACTCTAGTCTGCCTGATGAATCCACCTGCCTGCATCTGGCCCATATCCCTCTAAACCTGCCCTATCCATGTATCTCTCTAACTGTTTATTAAACATTGCTATAGACCCTGCCTCATCTACTTCCTCTAGCAGCTTGTTCCATACACACACCTTTTGTATTAAAAAAAAAGTTGCTCCTCTGATTTCTATTACAGTTTTACCCCTTCACCTTAAATCTATGTCTTCTGGTTTTTGATTTCCCCTACTCTGGGCAAGAGAATGTGCATCTACAAGATCTATTCCTCTCATGATTTTGTACACCTCTATCAGATCATCCCTCAGCCTCTCCCAATAGCTCAGACCCTTGAATCATGGCAACATCCTCACAAATCTTCTCTGTACCCTTTCCAACTTGACAGCATCTTTCCATCTGGTCCTGGAACTGAACACAATATTCTAAACGCTGCCTCACCAACATCTTGTATAACTGCAACATAACTTCCCAACTTCTTTACTAAATATTTTGGCTTATGAAGGCCTATGTGCCAAAGCCTTTTTGACCACCCGATCTTCCTGTGGACTTTGGACCTGTGAAATATGGATTTTAACTTGTTATTCACCTTAAAGGAGTTAATATGTAATCTTATATTCTAATAGAGTGTATTATGTATGTCACTTTTGAAGCTATGATAATTTTTGCAATTAGTAATTGAATAGCTGTCATTCCTTTCAAAGCTGTACAGCACAGAAACAGGACCTTCAGCCCAACTCGTCCATGCCGACCAAGATTCCCGTCTCTGCCGATCATATTTACCGACATTTGACCCATATCTTTCTCAACGTTTCTTATCCATGGAGCCATCCAATTGCATTTTAAATGCTGTTATTGTACCTGCCTCAGCCACTTCCTCTGGCAGCTCATTCCGTATGTATATAACCATCTGCGTGAAGATGTCACTCTCCCCTACGTGTTCCTATTAAATCTTTCCCCTCTTCCCCCTCTCATCTTAAATCTATGGCCACTAGTTGAAGTGGATAAGTCTCCAGGTCCTGACAGGATATTCCCTAGGACATTGAGGGAAGTTAGTGTAGAAATAGCAGCTATGACAGAAATATTTCAAATGTCATTAGAAACAGGAATAGTGCCGGAGGATTGGCGTACTGCACATGTTGTTCCATTGTTTAAAAAGGGTTCAAAGAATAAACCTAGCAATTATAGACCTATTAGTTTGACGTCAGTGGTGGGCAATTGATGAGGGTAAAGCAGTGATGTTGTCTATATGGATTTCAGTAAGGCCTTTGACAAGGTTCCCCATGGAAGGTTGTTTAAGAAGGTTCAATCTTTGGGTGTTAATGGCGGAGTAGCAAGATGGATTCAACAGTGGCTGAATGGATGTCAGAGAGTAATGGTGGATGGCTGTTTGTCAGGTTGGAAGCCGGTGACTAGTGGGGTGCCTCAGGGGATCTGTATTGGGTCCACTGTTGGTTTGTTTGTCATGTACATCAATGATCTGGATGATGGGGTGGAAAATTGGATAAGTAAGTATGCAGATGATACTAAGATAGGTGGTGTTGTGGATAATGAAGTAGATTTTCAAAGTCTACAGAGAGATTTGGGCCATTCGGAAAAGTGGCTGAAAGATGGCAGATGGAGTTTAATGCTGTTAAGTGTTAAGTGCTACATCTTGGCACGACAAATCAAAATAGGACGTACATGGTAAATGGTAGGGAATTGAGGAATGCTGTGGAACAGAGGGATCTAGGAATAACTGTGCATAGTTCCCTGAAGGTGGAATCTTCAGGTGGTATCCACGTTAACTCTTTGGTGTCTATCCCTTTCATTTTACCTCAATCAAGTCCCCCCCTTAACCTTCTGCGCTCCAAAGAATATGGAAGACTGACTTGTTAAAACCTTTCTCTGTAACAAGTTGCTGGAACCCTGGCAACATTCTAGTATTCTCCCTCTGTACTCTCTCAATTTTGTTGACATCCTTCCTATAGATTAGGGACCAAAATTGTACACATACTCCAGAAAGGTCTTACCAATGCCTTGTACAATTTTAACATCACTTCCCTACTCCTATATTCAATGCTCTGATTTATAAAGGACAGCACACCAAAGGCTTTCTTTTACCACCCTACCTAATGCGAGCTTCAGGGAACTATGAACAGTTAAGATCCCTCTGTTCCACAGATTCCTCAATTCCCTACCATTTACCATGTACGTCCTATTTTGATTTGTCCTGCCAAGATGTAGCACTTTCACTTAACAGCATTAAACTCCATCTGCCATCTTTTCAGCCCACTTTTCCAAATGGCCCAAATCTCTCTGTAGACTTTGAAAATCTACTTCATTAATCCACAACACCACCTATCTTAGGGGTATCATCTGCATACTTACTTATCAATTTTCCACCCCATCATCCAGATCATTGATGTACATGACAAACAACAGTGGACCCAACACAGATCCCTGAGGCACCCCACTGGTCACCGGCTTCCAACCTGACAAACAGATCCACCATTACTCTCTGACATCTCCCATTAAGACTGTTGAATCCATCTTGCTATCCGCCATCAACACCCAAAGATTGAACCTTCTTAACCAACCTTCCATGGGGACCTTGTCAAAGGCCTTACTGAAAATCCATATAGACAACATCCACTGCTTTACCCTCATCAATTTGAAGGGCCCTAGTTACCGCTTGAAAAAATTCAAGAAGGTTTGTCAAACATGACCTTCCAGGCACAAATCCATGTTGACTGTTCCTGATCAGACCCTGTTTATCCAGATGCTTATATATATTATCTCTATTGTCTTTGCATTTGCATTATCTGATAGTGCAGTATGTTCCAGGCCTTAGCGAGTCGCGCTTAAGCCACTAAAAAGGCTGTCGTAACACTGCAGAAAGGAACGTGTCTGTTCATTGTTCACTTCTTGTTAAAAACATAAGTGGTTACGGCAAAGCATAATGCTACTTTTAACCTCAAATGAAATAGCTTGCAAAAATTGAGCAAAGCCTGCAACATGCATTTCCCTTTTTTCAGCTCTCATTTACTGTTGGATTTCAGTAAAAGGAATCTCGGCAGCCAACAACAATGATGTCAACATGCTGACTGAGTATCCAATTACATTAGCATATAATTACACAGCAAATCAGACACTGGGCCTGTACTTGCTGGAGTTTACAAGGATAGGGGTGGGGGGGATCTCATTGAAACTTACCAAATAACGAAAGGCCTGGAAAGAGTGAATTTGGAGAGGATGTTTCCACCAGTGTGAGAGACTAGGACCAGAGGCGAAAGCCCTAGAGTAAAAGGGCGTACCTTTAGAAAGGAGATGAGAAGAAATTCATTTAGTAAGAAGGTGGTGAATCTGTGGAATTCATTGCTGTGGAGACCAAGTCAATGGATATTTTTAAGGTGGAGATTGACAGATTTCCCCACCACTGATGTCAGGCTAACTGGTCTATAATTCCCTGTTTTCTCTCTCCTGCCTTTCTTAAAAAGTGGGATAACATTAGCTGCCCTCCAATCCACAGGAACTGATCCTGAGTCTATAGAACATTGGAAAATTATCACCAATGCGTCCACAATTTCTAGAGCCACCTCCTTAAGTTCCCTGGGATGCAGACCATCAGGCCCTGTGGATTTAGCACCCTTCAATCCCATCAGTCTACCCAACACCATTTCTTACCAAATGTGGATTTACTTCAGTTTGTCCTCCTGAGTGAAGATGGATCCAAAGTACCTGTTCAGCTCATCTGCCATTTCCTTGTTCCCCACGATAAATTCACCCTTTTCAGTCTTCAAGGGTCCAACTTTTGGTCTTAACTATTTTTTTCTTTTTCACATACCTAAAGAAGCTTTTACTATCCTCCTTAATAATCTTGGCTAGCTTATCTTCGTACCTCATCTTTTCTCCCCGTATTGCCTTTTTAGTTATCTTCTGTTGCTCTTTAAATGTTACCCAATCCTCTTGCTTCCCGCTTATCTTTGCTACATTGTACTTCTCTTTTATTTTTGTACTATCCTTGACTTCCCTTTTCAGCCACGGTCACCCCTTACTCCGTGTGGAATCTTTCTTCCTCTTTGGAATGAACTGATCCTGCACCTTCTGTATTATTCCCAGAAATACCTACCATTTATGTTCCACTGTCATCCCGGCTAGGGTATCTTTCCAGTCAACTTTGGCCAGCTCCTCCCTCGTGGCTCCATAGTCCCCTTTGTTAAACTGTAATACTGACACCTCCGATTTACCCTTCTCCCTCTCCAATTGTAGATTAAAACTTATCATATTATGGTCACTACCTCCTAATGTGGCCTTAACCTCAAGTTCCCTTATCAAATCCGGTTCATTACACAGCACTAAATCCAGAATTGCCTTTTCCCTGATAGGCTCCAGTACAAGCTGCTCTAAGAATCCATCACAGAGGCACTCTACAAACTCTCTTTGTTGGGGTCCAGTACCAATCTGATTTTCCCAGTCTACCTGCATGTTCAAATCTCCCATAACAACCCGTAGCATTACCTTTATGACATGCGAATTTTAACTCCTGATTCAACTTGCACCCTATATCCAGGCTACTGTTTGGGGGCCTGTAGATAAGTCCCATTAGGGTATTTTTACCCTTACAATTCCTTAGTTCTATCCATACTGACTCCACATCTCCTGTTTCAATGTCACCCTTTGCAAGGGACTGAATTTAATTCCTCACCAACAGAGCTATCTCACCCCCTCTGCCCACCTGTCTGTCTTTTCGATAGGATCTATACCCTTGAATATTCCGTTCCCAGCCCTGGCCCTCTTGCAGCCATGTCTCTGTAATTCCCACAACATCACACTTGCCAATTTCTAACTGAGCCTCAAGCTCATCTACTTTATTTCTTATACTTTGTGCATTCATATACAACACTTTGACTTTGCTATTCACCTCCCCTCTTCGGATTCTCCAGTCCCTATTGGCCATGACTTTATTCTCTTATCCCTTCTCCGAACTTTCGTCCCATTAATTTGGGAGTCTTTTGTAACTTTTCCTGTACTCACTTCCTCTTTAACTCCATCTTTATGCTCCCAATTTGTCAATCTCTCCCCCCCACTATTTAGTTTAAACCCACACGTGTAGTCCTAGCAAACCTGCCTGCCAGATTTGGTCCCCTTCCAGTTAAGGTGTAGCCCGTCCCTTTTGTACGGGTCGCCCCTACCCCAGAAGAGATCCCAGTGGTCTATAAATCTGAATCCTTGCTCCCTGCACCAGCCCCTCAGCCACACTTTCAGATCCCCTATCTCCCTGTTTCAGTCCTCACAAGCATGAGGTACTGGATGCAAACCAGAAATAACCACCCTAGAAGTCCTGCTTTTCAGTCTTCTTCCTAACTCTCTAAACTCGAGTTGCAGTACCTCCTTCCTCTTCTTCCCGATGTTGTTTGTGCCTATGTGCACAACTACTGCCGGCTGTTCACCTTCTCTCTAGAGGATGGTCAGAATTCGGTTTGTGACATCTTGAACCCTGGCACCAGGGAGGCAACAGACCACCCTCGAGTCTCGCCTGCCACCACAGAATCTCCAGTTCACACCTCGGACAATGGAGTCACCCACCATTATGGCTCTGCCCGACGTCGGTCTCGCCGGTCGAGTCTCATCTCTAGGATTGGAGCCGTTGACCTTCCGCCGCTCAGAATGGAAGCGTCGTCTCCCCCGACAGTTCCCAAGCGGGCGTACTTGTTTTCATTTGGCACAACTTGTGTAGAACTAGTTGGAAGTCACTCTCACATGCAGCAAAGTAATATTTTCAGGATATATTACAATAGGAATGAGTAGAAAAGGAACTGTCAATGTTTCGATCGGCATTCTGGTGAAGGCTCATGGATCTGAACACGTTGACTGTCTCTCTTTCTACAAATGTTACCTGACTTGCTGAGATTTCCAGCATTTTGCATTTGATGTTTTCCATTTCCAGCACCTTTAGTGTTTTTTATTTTCATTTATTCCAGGAATTTTTTTTTTCTTACTCGATATTTTCACCAGTCCAGTGATTTCCCGGGGCTAAGTTGGAAAACCCTGCAGAAAAAGGCAGGTTGTGGAAGAACGGTGAAGTAGTGCAACCTTTAGACTTTCATGTTTATATTCCAAAAAACTTTCACAGTTTGGTGATTTCTTCTCAGTGAATGCATACCAAATGCCAATGAGTGTAGGGGACCTCCTGATCCATAGCACCTGAAGTTTCCAATAATGCTTTCTCCCCAGATGCTCAGCAGATTAGTCAAGCAAATATCCTCTTACCACTAGTGAGTGTTGTCGATCAAAGTTTCCCATACTTATTGATGGATTGGATAAATGAATTTGTCCTTTATTGTTTTGCAGGCAGTAATGTCCAGTGATTTTGCAATTTCGCGATTCAAGCATATAAAGAAGTTGTTGCTTGTCCACGGTCACTGGTGCTACATCCGACTTGCAAATATGATCCTTTACTTCTTCTATAAGAATGTGGTAAGTGTCGTGGCGGGTAATGTTGGCAAAATACCAAGCGTTTTTTTTGTTGTCTGATTATATGAAACACTATAAACAGGAAGTAGGACCTTAGTGGGTTGGAGGGGGGTTTGTTGGTTGGGGATTGAGAGCAGGTATTAACTTCAAGAAGTAGTCATTCTAATTTGGATGTGTGATGTGAAGTGACAAGGAAAACATTATTATTTGCCATCAATCTACAGTAACTGCAAATTGGTAAAATTGAGATGGTTACAGTGGCTTGCAAAAGTATTCATACCCCTTGAACTTTTCCACATTTTGTCACGTTACAACCACAAACGTAAATGTATTTTATTAGGATTTTATGTGATAGATCAACAAAGTGGTGCATAATTGTGAAGTGGAAGGAAAATGATACATGGTTTTCAAACCCTTTTACAAATAAAAAACTGAAGAGTGTGGCGTGCAAACGTATTCAGCCCCCTTTACTCTGATGCCCCTAAATAAAATCCAGTGCAACCAATTGCCTTCAGAAGTCACCTAATTAGTAAATAGAGTCCACTTGTGTGTAATCTAATCTCAGTATAAATACAACTGTTCTGTGAAGGCCTCAGAGGTTTGTTAGAGAACATTAGTGAACAAACAATGTTCCTTGGGCATCATGAAGCCCAAGGAACACACCAGACAGGTCAGGGATAAAGTTGTGGAGAAGTTTAAAGCAGGGTTTGGTTATAAAAAAATATCCTAAGCTTTGAACATCTCACGGAGCACTGTTCAATCCATCATCCGAAAATGGAAAGAGTATGGCAGAACTACAAACTTACCAAGACATGGCCGTCCACCTAAACTGGCAGGCCGGGCAAGGAGAGCATTGATCAGAGAAGCAGCCAAGAGGCCCATGGTAACTCTGGAGGAGCTGCAGAGATCCACAGCTCAGGTGGGAGATTCTGTCCACGGGACAACTATTAGTCGTGCACTCCACAAATTGGGTCTTTATGGAATAGTGGCAAGAAGCAAGCCATTGTTGAAACAAAGCCATAAGAAGTCCCGTTTGCAGTTTGCCACAAGCCATGTGGGGGGGACAGCAAACATGTGGAGGAAGGTGCTCTGGTCTGATGAGACCAAAATTGAAGTTTTTGGCATAAATGCAAAACGCTATGTGTGGTGGAAAACTAACACTGCGCATCACCCTGAACACACCATCCCCACTGTGAAACATGGTGGTGGCAGCATCATGCTGTGGGGATGCTTTTCTTCAGCAGGGACAGGGAGGCTGGTCAGAGTTGATGGGAAGATGGATGGAGCCAAATACAGGGCAATCTTGGAAGAAAACCTGTTAGAGTCTGCAAAAGACTTGAGACTGGGGCGGAGGTTCACCTTCCAGCAGGACAACAACCCTAAACATACAGCCAGAGCTACAATGGAATGGTTTAGATCAAAGCATATTCATGTGTTAGAATGGCCCAGTCAAAGTCCAGACCTAAATCTAATTGAGAATCTCTGGCAAGACTTGACAATTGCTGTTCACAGACGCTCTCCATCCAATCCGACTGAGCTTGAGCTATTTTGCAAAGAAGAATGGGCAAAAATTTCAGTCTCTAGATGTGCAAAGCTGGTAGAGACATACCCCAAAAGACTTGCAGCTGTAATTGCAGCAAAAGGTGGTTCTACAAAGTATTGACTCAGGGGGGCTGAATACTTTTGCACGCCACACTTTTCAGTTTTTTTATTTGTAATAAAATTTGGAAACCATGTTTCATTTTCCTTCCACTTCACAAATATGCACCACTTTGTGTTGGTCTATCACATAAAATCCCAATAAAATACATTTACGTTTGTGGTTGTAACATGACAAAATGTGGAAAAGTTCAAGGGGTATGAATACTTTTGCAAGCCACTGTACTTTGGACTTTGGAGTCCACTTATTGTGCAATATGGAATGATTTTCCTCTGGATCATATTGGGTGTAAATTATCTATGTAGGCAAGCTGTTAATTTATTGTACATATCATTTTTAACCAATCTTACAATTGAATGTCAACTTTCAATTTACATTCCCCCAAACTGCACTTTGTCAAGAAGATTATCATATTTCATTGTTTCCCCCAGTTTAAACATGACAATGCTCTTATGATTAAATTCAATGCCGAGCTTGCAAAACAATGTTTTGTTTTCTTTTTGTACAAGTAACATGGTCATTTATACAGCCTGAAGTAATGTTACAAAATCCTCAGCAACTTATTCAGGGGCATATTCCAGTTCGCCTTGTGAATTCTTCAGAAATACGAGATATGCATCTTTTTTAGGTGGTGTTGATTGACCTACATAATCCCCAAAGAATATCTCACAGTTTTCTTTTGGATTAAATTATTTTTGATCCATGTGATTAACAGGTGCTTTTAATAAACCAGCTGTTGAGAGAAATAATACAAGTAAAGATAGAAATCCATGATGTTGTGTTCATGGCGGAAGCTACATGTTTATGGGTAAATCTTGCAATTTCTAATGCCCTTTATTTTGCTTTGATTTCTTCTCCAGGCTTATGTCAATCTACTATTCTGGTACCAAATTTTCTGTGGATTCTCTGGTGCACCTATGATTGATTATTGGATACTCATCTTCTTCAATCTCCTCTTCACATCTGTTCCACCGATTGTCTATGGCATCCTGGATAAAGATGTGTCTGCAGAAACACTGCTCCAACTGCCAGAACTTTACACAAGTGGCCAACGTTCTGAGGTATCAATATCTGATAGATAAGCTGCATGAGAATCATGATAGTTTAGGCCATTCATTCATTCATGGCTGAACTGGACGTAAAGCTCACAGCCATTCATAATTGATCTGTTTAAACTCAGAAAGAGTGGAAACTGCAGACCAAACAAATTCAAATTGAGAACGGTAAATATGAAGTTGTCAAGAATGAAAATATGTAAGGTATAATGAAGCTTGTACCAGACTACTGTACTTACTTCTAACAAAAATAAACAAAAAAAAAAAAAAGAAGAGGAGAAAAGTACATCCATGACCACCTGCGCACCTCTGCACATACTTCACATTCACCATTCTTCCTCCCTTTCTAACTCTCCCTCCCTCCTATTTCATGCCCTTGTGACCTTTCCACCTTATTTTAATCTACACTTTCTCTATAGCTGTTACACTATATTCTGCTCTGTTTAGTTTCTCTTGTGCGCTACCTGATGTACTTGGGTATGGTATGAATTGCCTGAGTATCATGCAAAACTGTTTTTCTCTATTTTGTGGTTTATTTGACAATAATAAACCAATACCAATAAATCAGCTCCCTTGTGATCTCTCTGCACTCTGACACTCTCTGAACTTCCTCCTTCTCTTTCTCTCCTCTCAGTACTTGCTTCTGTTTTTTGATTTTTGCAAGTATCATTATGCAGATCATAAAATGCTAAATATCAATGCAGAAATTACAATGACAATCTACATACCATTTATGATTTATGACTACAATGACAATCTACATACCATTTATGATCAGAGTTGATGTCATATACAATTCATATACATTTATACAAATTTAAGTTGAAGTGTGAGAAATGCGAGAGCTTTTACACTAACATTCTTTTTATTTTGTAGGCCTACTTACCATCAATATTTTGGATCTCCATTCTGGATGCTTTTTATCAAAGTCTCGTTTGCTTCTTTATTCCATATTTTGTAAGTGTTACAGCATGCAGTAGCTATTGTATCTTGTTTATCCTGCTACATTTTCATTAAAAAATAACTATTTTCCAGAGATATGGATGGATTTTAATTTTTGGAATGGAAAGTGATGCCATGTTTACACATGCCCACTGTTGAAATTCAAATTTAGACTGTAGGTTTTTCCCAGACACTACAATGGTATTTTGACAGTGTTCTAGACTAGGGAGTTTGCAGGCAGTATTTTGTGTACAAGCTAAATAATAATTTAAAAAACACATTTATTGCCACCTGAGTTGCTCCAGAACTCTGTATTTTGCGCAAGATTCCAACTTCTGCACTTCCTTGTGACTCCTTTAAACCAAATACAACATTTGAAAAATGGCCTGAAATGTTAACTGAAATCTTTTTAAAACCCAGTCTGAATTGGAGGAAAATGGAGGATCATAAAGTGACTGATCTGCAGAACTACAATAGTCTGACCGATTGGAGAACACATTGGAGAACCCCATTATGTTACTTTCTTGAAGGCCTCACAGGCAATAGAGCCATACAATGGCATGCCATAGGACCAATGAAATGTATAATATATATAATTTTGATTAATAGATATAATCTGTGAAATATTACTGATTTTTAGTCTTAGTTTAGTCTTTTAGTCGAACTTGATTGGATCTATTGAACCTATCCAGTTAGAAACAATGGCTGTTAACGTGGAGTAGATTTACTGTTGGTAAAGCAATGTAATGGTACGATTTTCTACATGTTCTTGCAATGTACTTGTTTTAGTTGCATGTGGCATTGGATTTCCCACTGAACTTAAAGTTTACTTTAATGGCAACAACTAAAAGTAGAAACTAGAATCGAATGGAATTCAGTGGAATTATACCGTTAATTTGTTATTGTAAAATAAATCCTTCAATGTTAATTGTAAAAATATTAAAGGGGCATTGAGTTGTTTTGAAATACAGTTGCAGTGGTATGAGGAAATATGAAGAGGCAGGATGAGATTAGTGGGATTGATCTGTCAGGAGTTGAAATGGACCCGACGGGCCAAATGGCTTTCCTCTAAGTGTAAATTCAATCTGAAAATTATTTCTGTTTTCAGGTTTACTTTGACTCAGATGTGGATGTCTACACATTTGGAACACCTATCAACACTGCAATGATGTTCATAATATTTTTGCACTTAATAATAGAAGGCAAGACTTGGGTAAGTATAATGGATCATTGTGTGTTCTCCAGTTGCCTGCTCTTATTAGAAAGTTCAGGCTTACATCAGTTGCCTAATGTAAGCCTGCTTTTTCTATTTGCTGTATAATGTTGAATTAGTAGCATTTAAGGCAGTACATTTAGAAATTCCTCATATTAATTTTCTAATCCCTACTCCAGACCTTAAAAAAAACAAGTTATAATAAGATTAAACATCCTGAATAAGTAACCAAACAATACAATGAAAAGTCCCCTGAAACATCACCTGTTCTTTTCCTCCACAGATGCTGCCTGACCCACTGAGTTCTTCCAGCATTTTGTGTTTTGCTCAAACAATACAGAAATTGAATATACTCAAACAATTCTAAGTAATGCAGCTATGTTTTAATTTAGAGTGCAGATGGTGCAGTTTACAATGCACACTGCTATCATGAATGCTCTCGTCCATTTTCTCCATTACCTTAAGACCTATCACACACTTCATTATCTTCTAGTCTCACCATACACCAACTCTTAATTCTTGAAGAACTTTGTATCTCATGGAATGTCTGCAAAAAACAGTAAACTTGTGTCCCCTTCTACAGGGTGGCTTTCCTACACCTATTTTATCTATTATGCATGGCTGTCCACGGCCGGCCATGTCACTGGAACATGATTAGTTTTTTGAGGGGGTGATGAAGGTGATCAATGAATGTGGGGCATTGGGTGTTGTCTTTAAGGATTATAATAAGACATTCAAAAAAGTCCCTCAATAGGCTGATCCAAAAGATTATGTTACATGTGATCCACTGCCACCTGGACTTGGAACGGCTTACTCATAGAAGACAAGGTTGTGGTAGAAGGTGTTATTCTGGCAAGGGGTCTAATCTGTGGAGTTCCACAAGGATCTATGCTGGGACCTCTGTTGTTTCTGATATATATATTTATATATATATATCAGTTAAAGAAATGGGGGATGAAATTTAATCTGAGCAAGTGCAAGGTGTTGTCCTTAAGAGGGTGCCGGTTCTCTGGATACTTTCAAGAGAGAGCTAGATAGGGCTCTTAAAGCATGAGTGGAGGCGCCATCGACTATGTCTGCCCAGCCTACAGCTGTCCATCCCTTCGCCCTTTTTTTTTGTTTTTTAGTGTGTTAAAAGGTTTTGTTTTGGAGGTCTAATCTTTTTATGTACGGGGGGGGGGGCATGTGGTAAGCTCCAGAGTGCTGAGACCACCGACTCCAACATCGCGGTGCTGTCATTGCGGAGCGTCCAGCCACGGGCGGCGCTGAATTTAAACACTGCGGAGCCTGGGATCTCTCGCCGAGATAGCCAGTGTTGGAGCACCGATCAGCGCGGCCTGTGGACTTCGGGAGCCACGGTCTCTGGCAGCAAGCGGCTGTTCCAGACACTCCAAGCTGCTGAAGAGTGTTCTCCCGATGCCGGAGCTCCATCATCCGTCTAGAGGGCCTGATACAACGGGCCGCCGTTGCGACAACTGCGGAGGCCTCAAATAGGCCCCGAGCACGGGGTGAACAAGAGGATGAGGACTGGACTTTGCTGCCTTCCCTCACAGTGGGAACCATTGTGGGGGGATGTTTTTATGTTTGGTGTTAAATTCTTCTTTGGTGTTATGTCTTATTTTTATTGGTGTGCTGCAAATGAGAAATTGAGAAAATGGCTGCCGGAAGTGAGAGTGAACGCTGGCATGACTAGCTGCCGCTGCTCTCTCTCCGAATTCTGTAATTTGTTGTAAACTTGTAATTTGTCTGTAAACTTGTTTTAACTGTAAGGTGTCCTTGAGTGTCCTGTAAGGTGCCCATAAATAAAATGCATTATTATTATTATTATTATTAAATTATTATTATTATTATTATTATTATTATTATTAAAGATAGCAGAGTCAGGGGATATGGGGAGAATGCAGGAACGGAGACGGGGTACTGATTGGAGATGATCAGCCATGATCACATTGAATGGCAATGCTGGCTCGAAGGGCCGAATTGCCTACTCCTGCACATATTGTCTATTGACTATTATTTATACTACAATCTTGTTTTTTTAAATATTTTTAATCACAACGCATATTAATATACTAATGATTTATTTCTGTTTCAGACTTGGATCCATTGGTCTGTAATGATCGGCAGTGTTGTACTGTATTTTGCTTTTGCGCTGATCTACGGAGGAACTTGTGTGAATTGTAATCCTCCGTCAAATCCATACTTTATCATGGAATATGAACTGACACGACCACTCTTCTACCTGGTCTCCCTGCTGGCTACATTCGTAGCTTTGCTTCCCAGGTAATAAGTTCAATTTCTACTTTTTGTAAACCTGGAGGAAATTTGGCAACTAAGGAGCAAACTAAAAAAGGAAATCAGAAGGGCAAAAGGGAGCCAGGAGATAGCTCTGGCGGGTAGCATTCAGGACAATCCCAAACTATTTTATAAATACAAAAGGGGGGAAAAGGGTAACTAGAGAGAAAGATCTCTCAGGAATCAAAGTGGTCACCTCTGTGTGGAGCCACAGGAGAGGGCAAGGTCCTAAATGAGTATTTCTCCTTTGTATTTACCGAGGAGAAAAACAGTAGGATGGAGGATATTGGACCAGTCACTGGAAGTGACTTGAAAGCAGGTAGGGTTACTATTGAAGAAGTACTGAAGGTACTGTCGTGTTTGAAGGTAGACAAATGTCCAGGGCCTGAACTGATATATCCGAGGACATTGTGGGGAAACTAATAAGGAAATTGCGGGAGCTCAGGTTGAAATTTATGAGTCGTCCTTAAATATAGGAGAGTTGCCAGAAGATTGGAGGATGGCAAATGTTGTACCTCTTTTCGAGAAGGGCTGCAGGGAAAATGCTGGGAATTATAGGCCGGTGAGCTTAACATCTGTCTGTAAGTTACTATAGAGTGATTGGTGGGATATACAGGCATTTGGATGGACCAGGACTGATTAGGGATAGTCAGCATGGTTTTGTATGTGGGAGGTCGTGTCTCACAAATCTGATTGATTTTTTTGAAGACTTGACCAAAAAGGTTGATGAGGGCAGAGCTGTAGATATTGTGTGCATGGACTTTAGTAAGACGTTCGACAAGGTTCCACATGGTAGGCTGTTCTGGAAGGTTAGATCGCATGGGATCCAAGGAGAGATAGCTGAATGGATAGCTATCTCCATTGGCTCCATGGAAGGAAGCAGAGGGTAATGGTGGAAGGTTACTTCTCAGACTGGATGCCTGTGACTAGTGGTGTGCCTCAGGGTTCGGTGCTGGGCCCGTTACTGTTTGTCATCTACATCAATTATTTGAATGAGAACATGCAGGGCAAGATTAGCGAGTTTGCTGTTGATACAAAAGTTAGTCGTTTTGCAGATCGTGAAGATGGTTGTGAACGATTGCAGCAGGATCTGGATAGATTGGCCAGGTGGGCGGAGAAATGGTTGATGGAATTTAATACAGCGAGCGTGAGGTGTTGCATTTTGGGACATCGAACAAGGGCAGTGCCTACACAGTCAATGGTAGGCCTCTGCGTAGTGTTCTAGAGCAGAGGGATCTAGGAGTACAGGTGCATGGTTCCTTGAAGGTCGAGTCGCAGATAGATAAGGTGGTCAAAAAGGCTTTTGGCACTTTGGCCTTCATCAGTCAGAGTATTCAGTATAGAAGTTGGGAGGTCATGTTGCAGTTGTATAAGACGTTGGTGAGACCGTATATAGAATATTGTGTTCAGTTCTGGGCACCATGTTATAGGAAAGATATTGTCAAGCTTGAAAGGGTTCAGAAAAGATCTATGAGGATGTTGCCAGGACTAGAGGATGTGAGCTATAGGGAGAGGTTGAGTAGGCTGGGTCTCTATTCCATGAGGCGCAGGAGGATGAGGGGAGATCTTATAGAGGTGTACAAAATCATGAGAGGAATAGATTGGGTAGATGCACAGAGTCCTTTGCCCACAGTAGGAGAATCGAGGACCAGAGGACACGGGTTCAAAGTGAAGGTGAAAAGATTTAATAAGAATCTGAAGGGTAACTTTTTTACACAAAGGGTGGTGGGTGTATGGAACAAGTTGCCAGAGGAGGTAGTTGAGGCTGGGACTATCCCATCATTTAAGAAACAGTTAGACAGGTACATGGATATAACAGGTTTGGAGGGATGTGGACCAAGCGCAGGCAAGTGGGACTAGTGTAGCTGGGATATTGTTGGCCGGTGTGGGCGAGTTGGGCCGAAGGGCCTGTTTCCACACTATCACTCTATAAAATTTTCATAGAAAATGAGCGGTCTGGTTACATTTCAGATTGACAGTGCACAGAGATGCAGTCAGTGACTAAGGAGTATTGCTTTTTCTGTGGATCAAATCGATGGCTTCAGCCTTTGCAGATTCTGTTTCCAGTCATGCTTTCAAACATCAGGAAATAAATAATCAATTGCCAATTTGTGGAGAAACTAGCAAGTTGTGAGAAAATGTCTCATTTCGGAAGTAGATAGATACTTGAGTGTTATGAATCATTGGGTACATCTTTTTCCCCTAAACTTTTAACCCAAGTAAACTACTACATTCCTGGCTCCTGCGTTAACCGATATTTGCATCCATTATCTCTTTGATCATCTCTTTCCTCTACATGAAAAACATTGCTCCATTTCTCCTGACAGAACCACTGCCTCAACTTGTATCCTTTCCTCGCCAACCTCTCCTTATAGTTAATACCGCCTAATCCTGGCAGCATACTGGTAAACCTCTTCTGCATGCACTCCGAGGCCACCACATCCTTGTAATGGGGCAACCAGAAGTGGTCAGAAATAACCTTATTACTCTTGCTATATCTTTAAAGGTTATCCACTTTGCTATATCTTCAAAGGTTATCCACTTTGGTGGCAAAAACAGGAAAGCAGACTATTATTTAAATGGTGGCCGATTAGGAAAAGGGGAGATGCAGCGAGACCTGGGTGTCATGGTACACCAGTCATTGAAATTAGGCATGCAGGTGCAGCAGGCAGTGAAAAAAGCGAATGGTATGTTAGCTTTCATAGCAAAAGGATTTGAGTACAGGAGCAGGGAGGTTCTACTTCAGTTGTACAGGGTCTTGGTGAGACCACACCTGGAGTATTGCGTACAGTTTTGGTCTCCAAATCTGAGGAAGGACATTATTGCCATAGAGGAGTGCAGAGAAGGTTCACCAGACTGATTCCTGGGATGTCAGGACTGTCTTATGAAGAAAGACTGGATAGACTCGGTTTATACTCTCTGGAATTTAGGAGATTGAGAGGGGATCTTATAGAAACTTACACAATTCTTAAGGGGTTGGACAGGCTAGATGCAGGAAGATTGTTCCCGATGTTGGGGAAGTCCAGGACAAGGGGTCACAGCTTAAGGATAAGGGGGAAATCCTTTAAGACCGAGATGAGAAAGACTTTTTTCACACAGAGAGTGGTGAGTCTCTGGAACTCTCTGCCACAGAGGGTAGTTGAGGCCAGTTCATTGGCTATATTTAAGAGTGAGTTGGATGTGGCCCTTGTGGCTAAGGGGATCAGAGGGTATGGAGAGAAGGCAGGTACGGGATACTGAGTTGGATGATCAGCCATGATCATATTGAATGGCGGTGCAGGCTCGAAGGCCTGAATGGCCTACTCCTGCACCTAATTTCTATGTTTCTAATATATTTTGAAGCAGTGAAGGGCTTTAATGTTATGGGGGTGGGGGTGAGAGGGGAGCATGTGGGACTGTGGTTGGTGGATGCCATGAATTTCTAATGATGCAGGTGATTGCGCCATTAGAATCAGTGATTTTGGCTTTGATGATGACTGGGGTATCAATTTGTTGATGAGGCTACACAGTAATGATGGAAGTTGTGGCGAAAGTGGTTGTTTCTCAGTCTCTAGGCCTGAAACAGTCCTATTCTTGCCATGTTGTGTACTGTTAAAACACTTATCTTACCATCTCTTCTTATCAGTTGATTTTGCGATTGCAGGTTCAAAGAAGAAAACTTGTGAAAATAAAAGCACACAACTTTCCTAAAAGTGTCTGACATAACAAAAGTAGATTGTTGTTAAAACCAGAAGTGAGGAGCATGATTGGAGATGATTTAGGCTCCTGGATTGAGCTGTTAATATTTTAGCTTCGTACTTTGAAATACTTTTTACTTTAAGCAACATTTACGTGGTCTTAGGAGTTAAAATAACTTGATTCATTTTGCTTTGAAATTTAATAAACATAAGATGTAAAATAATTGTTGCCTTTTCTTTTCAGGTACTTCTTTCGGGTTTTCCAGGGAACAGTATTCCCATCTCCTCTGCTCAAGGCTCGACAGCTGGACGGGTTGAGAAATAAAGAGCGTGTGGAGCCATTCCCGGATTCCAGGTTATCCAGGGCAACGGTGCAGCACTCATAGAAGGGAACCTGAGCACCACCAGTTCTGCGGACAATGTCATCCTTTCAAGAAGAAAGTTGCTCGTTGCCGATCTCTTTACCTGAAGTCTCGGGAACCACATTATTTAACAGCTGCGCCAACATTGTGAATCCACTGAATGAAATACCAAAAGAAAGCAGTAGCATATTTGGCCAGAGACCAAATGTTTTATTTTAACACGGAAAGACCTTTCTTTGCTGCAAGAACCACGCAGGGTGAATGCTGTCTTAGACGGGCTGGTTGCACCATGACTTAAGATGAGAGCAACAAAGGAGCTGTTTCACAATCTAAAAATACAAATAGCTCCACTTCGATCTGAAGTGAGACTGATGAGTTGTTGGAATTCCCTCAGCTATGTGCTTGCATTATCCACTGGGAACAGATGGGGGTAAAAGCCACTTGTTATATCTCCTCCTGTGTAAGAAGGGGTAATTTCTTTCTTCAGTGTATGCAAACAAAACTTTAGTTGTGGAAATTACAATCTGAGCTACTGCCTTGCTGAAGGACACACTCTCTACAGTGAGAAATAGGGTGCCCCATAGAATCCAGGCATTGCCCACAGTTCCCCAAGGAGTAAGCTCCTAATGTCAATCATGTCGCTAAGCACAGATGCAATGTGAAGTGCAGGACTTTCCCACAGGACAAATAGCATTTCCTCGTCTACTGTTAGACTGAAAGGGAATGTTGCACTGAATTCCTGCTTACAGCTTCCCAGTCACTGATCCTAAAGGACAAATAGTGAGGCAGCCTTGGGTCAAATTATTGATATTCCTTTAAACTCGGTGTTTGTGCACGTCATTCCTGTCTTATTAATGTTGAAGGCATAGCCTCTCAAAGCCAAATTAGGGCTATTTAATGAATCCAATGCAATACAAATGATGGTCCTTTTATGATGGGCATGTGCCAAGAATTTTTTTACATTTTTCAATTCAAGTATGGAAACAAACCAAAACATCTATTTAGAATGAAATGAGCAACTGTGGCCTGGAATTTCCTGAAAATGTATGCCATTATTTCCATATCATCAATGTAACATAAAAGTTTAATGAAATTCAAGCAAAATCAACTCATTCCAATTCTAACACTTAACTCTCCTATCTTGCAAAATGTCTAATGCCTATTTAAATGGTTTTACCCACATGCAAATATTAATGCCAGTTCAACACAAATTAGGCTCAAAAGGATCCAGAATCACATTTCCAGTGTTTTCTTCTGATTATGTTGTAAGAGTTTTTTTTAATTTTCTCTGAAATCTATGACGTATTTTCTTGAATGCATCTTTATGGCAACAAATTAATCTACATTAAAAAAAATGAAAAGTTTCATGATTGTAGTTTATGAAGGATTTATAACCTAATGGTGATTTGATAGCTGCATACAGAAATGTTCACGTAAAAAGAGCTTTAAAGAAAGAATTATTCACTTGGCCTCTTTTTATGCTACATTCTGGCATTTTCAAATGAGATTCTCTGGAAATTTATAAGTGATATGTAACTGGAAATACAAGTGTAAATGTTGCCGCTCACACCTTTTCAGGAAATTCTCGTCCAACTTTCATCGCCATCATTTAAATCCAAAGTTAAAACACCACATGCTGCCATTGTTTGAAATTTCTGATAAGGTTATACGATCTTTATCACTGTCTCCAACCTTTCTGTGGTTGGCTCCCATATTCTGTGCAGGTCACTGCTTCTTGCGTTATGGTTGCCAAACCTTATGGAGTGGATTGTAGTGCTGTAGGGATGTCAGGAGATGATTCATAATGTACTTTGCTTGAGATGCACAGTAATTAGTGGCATTAATATTCCATGAGAAAATAGCATTTACCAAATCTAGCTCTCGGTCTGTGCATTCTCCCATGTTTCCCAATTATAATTGGAATCAAATGCCATCTCCTTGCTGGAAGTGATTTTTTCATCGGGTCTATTTAGCAACATTCCTACCTAATTTCCTTTATTGCCCCCCACCCCCCGGAGAGAAGTTGTGATTTATTCAGTTGATATTGTCAATAATTGAGATCACAAAGTCATTTTTTAAACAATAATTGACACTCAGACTTTTGTACTCACAGGTGAATGTCTCCAGCTATTTTCTCCTGATGTTTGGGGTAATCTGCTGGATAGTGGATAGTGATAGTAGAGAGCAGTTGCAGCCTTTAATCAGCCAATCACAGTTCTACATTTGCCATTTAGGGTGGCGGCAGGTAGCCCTAGTTGGAGGTGGCATATTCAAAAACAAAGAAACTAATTGTAAAAGAAGCAGTGCATGGGATGTAATGAATACGCTTTAACTTGGAATATGTGAAATTACACTGACGTTTCTGTCACTGATCTTGGCGTTGATATTTAGCATGCACATTTTGTACTAGGTGTACTGCCCAGTTGTAGCCCTAAGCACAATGTTTCTGATGTTTGAGCCAGAGGTCTCCCCAAGTGACATTCAGCAGTCATTCCATGAAAGGGGGTGTTTAATACTGTTATAGTATATCTATGTTGTCCAAAGCTTTGCCATTTCCAATATTGATCAGGTGATCATTCCATATTGTGTTGTTGTTAATATGGACATCATTTTCACAAGCCAGTTACTGTCATGTATAAAGTTGACCTTGCAGAATGGTTGTTTTCCTTAAAATAGTACTTTTTCAATAAATACAAAGATTTCTGAATGATATGCAAATATTTGTAATTGTTTGTATCAGTCAGGTATATGAATGGCTCCATCTTGCTAAAAGATCTTATTGTTAATAACACTGAGAAAAGTCAGTATTCGGTCATGCTTTTGGCTTTGAGATTGAATCTATTTCATAGCTCTGATTTTGTCCCCAATAAAAATATAGATCTGCCACTGTTTCACAAAAACAGTGTTCCTTTGAACAAAATGCAGATATTCCAAAAAGTCAGTGATGATGGTTACTCACCTCATTCCACTAAGGTTTGTGTTTGCTTGGGAAGCATCAGTTTCTTGCCAGTTATTCGATGATATCTGAATTAACATTTGCAGTCCTTTAGATTCGTATTGTGTGAGGAGTCATATTTTCTAATGACGTTATGAAATGAAGGATCTATACAACAAATCCATTACATATACAGCAAACCTTACTACAAATGTGGATGGACCTATTGTGTTCTCTCAGCATTATAGCTCATAGCTGCGTTCTGTAAACAGATATCTTAGGACTTTGACTGCAAACCGCAAAGGTGTGGTAAACTGAAAGTGGTCGATAAATAACGGATCAAGATTAGCAAAGAATTGTAAGTAATCTGACACGATGTACTTTTTGCAGGATATCCAAGAAAAATTTAAATTATGAACGAGAAATTTCTGTATAATTTGGAAAGGGAACAGATAACTTACTCCAGTATTTTTCTCTCTAGTTATTATTGGTTGAGATATGAACACTTGTTAATGCTGCCCCCCCCGATCATTGTGTGTCAATGTTGCTTTTATGAGAATGTGTTTCTTTGAGATGGAAGTTTGGCATCAATGTGACCAGAACTCAACTGTTACAACATACCCAAGCTTGTTAATATTCCACATGAAATCACAAGCTTGCTTTCCATTGGGGCAGTCTGCCCCATGACAGAAGAGGGAGGAGTTGTACAGTTTGATAGCCACAGGGATTTCCTGTGGTTTTCGGTGCTGATGAAGGTGCTCCTCAGGTTGACCAAGAGTGTATCAGTGTGCAAGAGCCCAGTTGGTACCCTGGAAGATTGTTTTAAGTCCCATGTAGACTTCCCTGGAAAATGTTTCTCAGTAAAGGTTGCAGGATATGGTGTTGCTTTGAAGAAAGGGAATTAACTTAGAATTTTGTGAATAATGAATGCCCCATTTCATCAGGTTGTAACCCCCTGGCTGATTGATTAGGCACACAGTGGAATAAAGTGCATCAATATACTAAATCACAGAAATTCAAAAGTGAACCCTTATTTGAAGTGCACTGGTAGTGCAGATTACAAAAGGGCAATGAATTATCAGCTCATTACCATCTGAAACCGAGACCTAGAGTTAACAAGTTGCATCTTGATATTTGAATGAACCTATAATATGACTCTTCTTCCATGTGGAGCTGATAATATAATAAGCCCACACCACGGCCTACCAACTGTTGTATGTGTAAATAATCAAAACAAGATAATAACGTGTAAACACACCCAGTCTGCTTAAGATCTAGCCACTTTTTCTTTATAGCACACATAGAAAAAAGCAATATAAAAATATTTTCTAAAATTCAGCCATCATCGTTTCTTTACATGGAATGTTACATTGAACATTTCAGGCATTTCTCAAACACCCTTTTTTTTCTTGTCCCATTTCTAAACAAAGTGTATAGCATTACATCACTGAAAAGTGCCATCAAATATGTGTAATAGTTATTTCCTCGGGCTCAAAAAGCAAGCAACCGCACAAGAATGCAATGCAGAGTGAGCCGAAACAAAACATTGGCATTGGAGAGGTACTCACGAAAGATTTCAGAGAAACTTGTATTGTTAACACTCGGAATATCATTACCACTTAACTGTACCATTTTTACAAAATGCATAATGCTCAGAACGTATGCACACTTCCGATCTGAATGTTGACACTATAAAGTCTAATGACAACAACAATGCTGGAGCAGGGAACAAGATTCAATTTAATTCTTCCAGGTGCCAGACAAAAGTGTCAACCTGTGCAGGAAAATGAGCATGACGCCCAACATCGTTCACAATGAAAGCTGCAGAAAACGTAACTGTTCTTTTAACTACCAGTATGTTGTCTGATTTTATTCATGTCTTGATTATAAAGTTAACTAGAAAGCAACAAAATGTTTCTGGCTCTTAAGTGGGAATGAAATTAGAGTACAGACTCCTGAGAAGTGCACTTTGCATGGTTACTTCCTACTTTAAAACTGAAAAAAATGCCTCTTTTATACAGTGTAAGTTAATCTGATATGATTAATGCTACAAAATCAATTCCACGTGTAAGTTTTAAATCCATAATCACTCACAACTAAGCTCTTTCCTCTGTTTCCCACATGATACTCACCTGCCAAGTAAGTACCCACCAGGGAAGAGTTTTACTGGATACAATATTTTTTTTAACATGTAATCCAGTTAACAAATCACTATTCAAGGCAATAACTGCACTTAGATGTCAATATGCAGAAAATGTTCTACAGTGACCAATGCTTAATTGTTATAAAAAGATCTGACTGGCAGTATGTAGCAATCAGTTTAGAATTCTGCTACTTTTGGATTGACAGTTTTGCATTGAAGCAAGTACAAACCATAAACTCTCTTCTGAACAATATGAAAGTGTTTATTCCCTCGACAGCATCCTCAATGTGAACCAGTCCCGTGAAGCATGCACTTTTTTCTTAAATAGTCAAGTTAGAAGTGGTGAATGTTCCTCTCCGTTGCTTGGTTGGACAATGCACAATGATCTATGACTTACCGGGTTGTACAGCTTTGAAATGCAAACACTATAAAACTCAAGACAAAGCAGCAGGCTTTTGATGTATTACACACTGGAATGAACATTTCTTAATGTCCCTCAAATCAATATTTATATTCACTGATTCCTCTAACAGCCTAGTGAAGCTGTTGTGTGCAGTTATTCCATATGAATTAGGATATTACCATTTTTTTTTTGATGAACAGAAAGGTGACGAGTGTGATGATCATTACCAGATATTTTCAGTGAACATGAAATAAGTGCAATGATAAAAGAGGTCATTTTGTATCACAGTGCCCTCCATAATGTTTGGGACAAAGACCCATCATTTATTTATTTGCCTCTACTCCGCAATTTGAGATTTGTAATAGAAAAAAAAATCACATGTGGTTAAAGTGCACATTGTCAGAGTATTTTTATACATTTTGGTTTCACCATGTAGAAATGACAGCTGTGTTTATCTATGGTTCCCCCCATTTCAGGGCACCAGAATGTTTGGGACACAAGGCTTCACAGGTGTTTGTAATTGCTCAGGTGTGTAATAAATGCCTCCTTAATGCAGGTACGAGAGAGCTCTCAGCATCCAGTCTTTCCATCACCTTTGGAAACTTTTATTGCTGTTTATCAACATGAAGACCAACGTTGTGCCAATGAAAGTCAAAGAAGCCATTATGAGAACGAGGAACAAGAATAAAACTGTTAGAGACATCAGCCAAACCTTAAGCTTACCAAAATCAACTGTTTGGAACATCATTAAGAAGAAAGATTCCTGGGATGGCAGGACTTCCATATGAAGAAAGACTGGATAGACTCGGCTTGTACTCGCTGGATTTTAGAAGATTGAGGGGTGATCTCATAGAGACTTACAAAATTCTTAAGGGGTTGGACAGGCTAGATGCAGGAAGATTGTTGGGGAAGTCCAGGACAAGGGGTCACAGTTTAAGGATAAGGGGGAAGTCTTTTAGGACCGAGATGAGAAAATCGTTTTTCACACAGAGAGTGGTGAATCTGTGGAATTCTCTGCCACAGAAGGTAGTTGAGGCCAGTTTGTTGGCCATATTTAAGAGGGAATTGGATGTGGCCCTTGTGGCTGAAGGGATCAGGGGGTATGGAGAGAAGGCAGGTACAGGATACTGAGTTGGATGATCAGCCATGATCATATTGAATGGCGGTGCAGGCTCGAAGGGCCGAATGGCCTGCTCCTGCACCTAATTTCTATGTTTCTAAAGACCAAGAAAGACCTCCACAGCTGATGACAGAAGAATTCTCTCTATAATAAAGAAGAATCTCCAAACACCTGTCTGACAGATCAGAAACACTCTTCAGGAGTCAGGTGTGGATTTGTCAATCACCACTGTCCGCAGAAGACATCATGAACAGAAATACGGAGGCTAAACTGCAAGATGCAAACCACTAGTTAGCCGCAAAAATAGAATGGCCAGGTTACAGTTTGCCAAGTAGTACGTAAAAGAACAACTACAGTTCTGGAAAAAGGTCTTGTGGGCAGATGAGACGAAGATTAACTCATATCAGAGTGATGGCAAGAGCAATCTATGGAGGAGAGAAGAAACTGCCCAAGATCCAAAGCATACTACCTCATCTGTGAAACACGGTAGTGGGGGTGTTATGGCCTGGGTATGTATGGCTGCTGAAGGTACTGGCTCACTTATCTTCATTGATGATACAACTGCTGATGGTAGTAGCATAATGAATTCTGAAATGTATAGACACATCCTATCTGCTCAGGTTCAAACAAGTGCCTCAAAACCCATTGGCCGGCGGTTCATTTTACGGCAAGAGAATGATCCCAAACATACTGCTAAAGCAACAAAGGAGTTTATACAAAGCTAAAACATGGTAAATTCTTGAGTGGCTAAGTCAATCACCCGATTGAGCATGCCTTTTATATGCTGAAGAAAAAACTGAAGGGGTCTAGCCCCCAAAACAAGCATAAGCTAAAGATGGCTGCAATACAGGCCTGGCAGAGCATCACCAGAGAAGACACCCAGCAACTGGTGATGTCCATGAATCGCAGACTTCAAGCAGTGATTGCATGCGAAGAATATGCAACAAAATACTAAACATGACTACTTTCATTTACATGACTGCTGTGTCCAAAACATTATGGTGCCCTGAAATGGGGGGACCATGTATAAACACTGATGTAATTTCTACATGGTGAAACCAAAATGTATAAGAATGGTCTTTATTAAAATCTGACAACGTACACTTTAACCACATGCAAATTTTTCTATTACAAATCTCAAATTGTGAGGTATAGAAGCAAATGAATAAATGATGGGTCTTTGTCCCAAACATTATGGAGGGCACTGTATGTCCGCTTGCACGATTCTACCTTCTGCTGTTTTAACATCTCATCTTGAACGCTGCAGTGCTGGCCTTTATTTATAGAAATGTGTGAATATAAATCTGCCTCTCAATCCATTCAACAAAGTGGGTTACATTGCTGTATATGCCAGGACCAAGGAACTTTCCGAAGCACACTGATCCCCACGAGGTCAAACCAAATAAAGTCCATCTGTTTCCAGGCTGTTCACAAACCAGAGGTCCTCCACTGTCACCCTGATCAACAGAAAAACAAGTGGTTCATGGGATGGTGACTGATACTCTTTATTAAACAATATTAAAACTACTTTGGCCAAAGGTTGAAAGTCTAAGATGATCCATGAATACAACCTAGAAATTCAAGCATTCGAGCATTAGAAATTCAAAGCCAAAATGAAATTAAAAATTAAGCTTTCTCCAATTGTGCTCATAAACCATGTGAATGAATGCAGTGGCAATTCTAGGAAAGAATCTAAACCCGAACTAGGACAAAGCAGCTGATTGATTGGTAAGGCTAACACTAACAGTCTGAAGTGTCCCAACCCGAAACGTCACCCATTCCTTCTCGTCAGAGATGCTGCCTGTCCCGCTGAGTTACTCCAACTTTGTGTCCATGGTTTAAACCAGCATCTGCAGTTCCTTCTTACACTAACATACAGTTCCAGCAGTGCACATGGCTGCTGGTCAATATACAGTGGCTTGCAAAAGCATTCATACCCCTTGAACTTTTCCACATTTTGTCACGTTACAACCACAAACGTAAATGTATTTTATGTGATCGACCAACACAAAGTGGTGCATAATTGTGAAGTGGAAGGAAAATGATACATGGTTTCCAAATTTTATTACAAATAAAAAACTGAAAAGTGACGTGCAAAAGTATTCAGCCCCCCTGAGTCAATACTTTGTAGAACTACCTTTCGCTGCAATTACAGCTGCAAGTCTTTTGGGGTATGTCTCTACCAGCTTTGCACATCTAGAGACTGAAATTTTTGCCCATTCTTCTTTGCAAAATAGCTCAAGCTCAGTCAGATTGGATGGAGAGCGTCTGTGAACAGCAATTTTCAAGTCTTGCCAGAGATTCTCAATTGGATTTAGGTCTGGGCCATTCTAACACATGAATATGCTTTGATCTAAACCATTCCATTTTAGGTCTGGCTGTATGTTTAGGGTCGTTGTCCTGCTGGAAGTTGAAACCTCCCGTCTCCCTTTTGCAGACTCTAACAGGTTTTCTCCAAGATGCCCTGTATTTGGCTCCATCCATCTTCCCATCAACTCTGACCAGCTTCCCTGTCCCTGCTGAAGAAAGGCATCCCCACAGCATGATGCTGCCACCACCATGTTTCACAGTGGGGATGGTGTGTTCAGGGTGATGTGCAGTGTTAGTTTTCCGCCACACATAGCGTTTTGCATTTAGGCCAAAAACTTCAATTTTGGTCTCATCAGACCAGAGCACCTTCCTCCACATGTTTGCTGTGTCCCTCACGTGGCAAACTGCAAACGGGACTTCTTATGGCTTTGTTTCAACAATGGCTTTCTTCTTGCCACTCTTCCATAAAGGCCCGATTTGTGGAGTGCACGACTAATAGTTGTCCTGTGGACAGATTCTCCCACCTGAGCTGTGGATCTTTGCAGCTCCTCCAGTGTTACCATGGGCCTCTTGGCTGGTTCTCTGATCAATGCTCTCCTTGCCCGGCCTGTCAGTTTAGGTGGACGGCCATGTCTTGGTAGGTTTGCAGTTCTGCCATACTCTTTCCATTTTCGGATGATGGATTGAACAGTGCTCCGTGAGATGTTCAAAGCTTGGGATATTTTTTTATAACCTAACCCTGCTTTAAACATCTCCACAACTTTATCCCTGACCTGTCTGGTGTGTTCCTTAGGCTTAATGATGCCCAAGGAACATTGTTTGTTCACTAATATTCTCTAACAAACCTCTGAGGCCTTCACAGAACAGCTGTATTTATACTGAGATTAAATTACACACAAGTGGACTCTATTTACTAATTAGGTGACTTCTGAAGGCAATTGGTTGCACTGGATTTTATTTAGGGGTATCAGAGTAAAGGGGGCTGAATACGTTTGCACGCCACACTTTTCAGTTTTTTATTTGTAAAAAAATTTGAAAACCATGTATCATTTTCCTTCCCCTTCACAATTATGCGCCACTTTGTGTTGGTCTATCGCATAAAATCCCAATAAAATACATTTACGTTTGTGGTTGTAACGTGACAAAATGTGGAAAAGTTCAAGGGGTATGAATACCTTTGCAAGCCACTGTATCTCCAACAGCTGTGGCGTCCAACATCAAGGAGGATGATGGCATTGGTGCATGGACACACCACCATCTGCAGATTCCCCTTCAAGTTGTACACCTTCCTGCCTTGGTAATATATCCTTCATTGTTGCTGGTCTAAATTCTGGGTATTTTTATGTCAGAAAACAAAATGCAAAAAATATAAAAGAGGATAACAAGAGTTTCTACAGATATGTAAAGAGTAAAAAAGAGGCAAGAGGATGTCGGGCCGCTGGAGAACGATGCAGGAGAAATGATAACAGGAAATCAAGAAATAGCAGAGGAATTGAATAACTTGTTTGCATCAGTCTTCACAGTGGAAGACACCAGCAGTGTGCCTGCAATCTGAGAGAGTTACGGTGTGGAAGTTAGTGGAGTCACCTCCATTACTAAGGAGGTGCTCAGAAAACTGAAAGGTCTGAGGGTGGATAGGTCACCTGGACCGGATGGACTGCACCCCAGGGTTCTGAAGAAGGTGGCCTCAGCAAATGTGGAGGCATTAGTTGTGATATTTCAAGAATCACTGGAGTTAGGAGTGGTTCCTGAAGATTGGAAAATTGCAAATATCACCCCACAAAGGAGCAAAGCAGAAGAGTGGAAACTATAGGCCAGTTAGCCTGACTTCGGTGGTTGGTAAGATTTTAGAGTCAATTATAATTATAAAGGATGAGGTTATGCACTACTTGGAAGTTAACAAAATAGGCCGAAGTCAGCATGGTTTTATGAAGGGAAGATCTTGCCTGACGAATCTGCTAGAGTTCTTTGAGGAAGTTAATAGCAGGACAGACAGAGGGGAGGCTGTAGATGTTGTTTACCTAGATTTTCAGAAGGCCTGTGATAAGGTGCCGCACGTCAGGCTGCTAGGGAGGAAGAGAGACCATGGTATTGAAGGAAAGATACTAGCACGGATATTGGGTTGGCCGCAAGGGTCGGTGCTGGGGCCGCTTCTCTTCACATTGTATATCAATGATTTGGATAAGGGGATTGAAGGCTTTATGGCCAAGTTTGCAGACGATGTTAAGACAGGTGCAGGGGCAGGCAGTGTAGAGGAAGCAAGGACTCTGCAGAAAGACTTGGACAGGTTAGGAGAGCGAGCAGAGAAATGGCAGATGAACTTCAGTGTAGAAAAATACGGAGTCATACATTTTGGTAATGAGAATAAAGGCGTAGATTATTTTCGAAATGGAAAGTGAATCCAGAAATGAACTTGGCAGTGCTGGTGCAGGGCTCCCAAAAAGTTAATTTGCAAGTCGAATCAGTAGTAAGGAAGGCAAATTCTATGCTAGCATTTATATCAAGAGGACTGGAATACAAAAACAGAGGTGTAATGCTGAGGCTCTCTAAGGCACTTGTCAGGCCATATTTGGAGTACTGTGAGCAGATTTGGGCCCCATATCTGAGGAAGGATGTGCTGGCTCTGGAGAGGGTCCAGAAGAGGTTTACAAGAATGATTCTAGGAATGAGTGGGTTAGCATATGATGAGCATTTGACAGCACTGGGCCTGTACTCACTGAAGTTTAGAAGGTTGAACAGGGACCTGATTGAGGCTTACAGAATAATAAAAGGCAGATAGAGTGGATATTGGAAGGATGTTTCCACTGATGGGAGAGTCTAGGACCAGAGGTCATAGCCTCAGAATTAAAGGGAGCTCTTTTAGAAAGGAGGTGAGGAAGAACTTCTTTAGTAAGAGGATAATTAATCTGTGGACTCATTGCCAACATGGATATGTTTAAGGCAGAGATAGACAAATTCATGATTTGAACAGGTGTCAAGGGTTATGGAAGGCAGGAAAATGGGATTAGGAGGCAGAGATCAGCCATGCTGGTGGACTCGATGGGCTGCATGGCCTAATTCTACTCCTGTACTTGTGAATGTTACCTTTTTGCTTATCTTTCATTCATTTGTTCTATATCTCTCTACATCACTGTCTAAATCTCTCGTTTCCCTTTCCCCTGACTTGTCTGAAGACGGGTCTCGACCGGAAACGTCACCCCATTCCTTCTCTCCAGAGATGCTGCCTGTCCCACTGAGTTACTCCAGCATTTTCTGTCTATCTTCAAGCCCAACAGTAGGATGGCTGAGGGCTGGAACCTTGCAGAGCACAGAGCAAGCCAGGCAACAACATCACATGGACTAGATGTGGCCTACAGACATAAACTGTGCTGGACTTGAATAAGCCAATGACGTAAGTATTCAATACCAACTTACCATACAAGCGTCCACTGTTCCTGGTTCATAGCCTGCACATAACATGCGAGAAGTGATTATTTTTGTCTCAAAATATGACTGACAACGATCAAGGGGAAGAATGCGCACCTCTCCTTCCTGAAGCTTGAATGGAACTGAAATGAAAGTTACAAGAAATATTAGCTTTGCTACTCCATTACCATGCCTCATAAATACAATGGTTTCCAGATACTCGTAATCCTTGATTTATGTTTTAGTAAATAGTGCAACACACGCTGCCCATAGGAATATATTGGACCAAAATTGCCTTAATGCATTTCACCCAACTTTCATTTACAGTATTTTGCTTACCACCATTTTCCAAGAATGCATTCTTTACATGAATTCAGAAACAGTTGTCCCCATTTTGTGATATGAATTATATTTGATGTGTTAAGGTTTCAGTGCCAATGACGGGATTACAACGGTCTCTTCAATACATTGCTTCATAGTGGTTTCGAAGCTTTTACTTTACTGACAGACTGGAACAGAATTTCCATGTGTATTCTCCTGCGTGATTTTAGCAGGTGAGCAGAAACGTGAAAAGAATTCATGAACTGGTCGTACAGTTCTTCTGGGATGTCTGCCAATCATGTCAGGAAATTAGGAGAATCCCTATGGAAATTTTACTCCATTCTTTGATTTAAACTTTCTATTTGAAGACATATCCTCGTTGAAAAAAGTGTTACAAACACAATGGTCTTAAATCAAACCATGGAATAAGAATGCAGTCTCAAGGCAAATCAGCATGTTCCCAAATGATATGGATCGTTTTTTTCCCACTTTGAGACAAATATTCCAGTTTTCTTCCATGAAAGAAATTCACTAACTAACATGTAGTCTGAAGAAGGGTTTCAGCCCGAAACGTTGCCTATCTCCTTCGCACCATAGATGCTGCTGCACCCGCTGAGTTTCTCCAGCGTTTTGTGTACCCTCGATTTTCCAGCATCTGCATTCCTTCTCTAATTCTGGAAGACCTGCCTGACCTCCCGAGTTCCTCCAGCAGTTTGTTTTTGCTTTGGGTAGTACCACCAGGAGGCGCCGCACGATGGCAGCCGCGCCAACAGTCTGCCTGTCTTTTCGTCTTTTTTTGTTGTTGTTTTTAGTGTGTTTTAAAGATTGTGTTCATGTTCCCTGGTTTGTTTTGTAGGGGGCGTTTTGGAGGGGTGCAGGAGCAACTTTTTCCATTTACCTTGCCTGAGATGCAATTGTTTTCCAGATCATATCTCTGGTTGCTCTGCATCATGGAGCATCAAACGATGCAGAAAGTATGACCAGTCCTGACCCAGGGTTGATCGCCCGGCGTGGGGAGCTGACATCCAGAAGCTTGATCACCCCAATGCGGAGGGCCCGACCGCCGGCTACGGGAGCCTAGATCGCCCCGTCAATGGAAGGCTCGAGGCCCCCGACCGCGGTAGAATAAAGGGCAGAGATTTAACTTTTTTTCGCCTTCCATCACAGTGGAGAATGTGGAGGAGTCAGTGTGGTGGATGTTTATGTTAAATTTGTGTGTCTTGTTGCTTTTTAATGGTATGACTGTGTGGCAAATCAAATTCCTCGTATGATGCAAAACATACTTGGCTAATTATGATGATTATGATTATGGATAAATAAAGCTCAGGATACCTCATACTACACCCACTGAGGTTGTTCAATGTCTAATCTAATAGAAAGAACTTCCAACAATGTAGCTCTCAGAATCGCATCTCCAATCTGGAAGACCAGCCAAAAGATTGTTTTTTGCTAGGTCATTAGTTGTCCAGCATCATGTTGACTCAGGTGAGAGTTTTATCTACTCTTAGCATCATATTCTCAATAGATAGTTTGCATTGATATGTCTTACCTCTGCTACCAGTGTTCCCCCATCCTGAGATGAAGCAATAAGTATCTGGTTCTACCACTTGGTCCTTTGCAGGTAGGCAAACAGGTCGGACATAACTGGTCTCAATTACTTCTTCATGAAGCTCCACCACACTGATGTCGTAATCATTAAATATATTTTTATAGCGTGGATGCAAGATAATCCGTTTCACTTTTCGGGTCTGTGTAGATTCAGACGGATGGTCCAGATTGTTAATTCCGAACACGACACTCCAGGCAGCTGCATTTTCTCGCCTACAACAGAACATATCAAAAAGGAAGTTGGAATGTGATACAAAAAACTAATTCCTGGTGCATTTTAAAATTAAAACAGAAAATGCTGGAAACACACTGCTGATAAGGCAGCGTCTGCAGAAAGAACAAAGAGTTAATATCTCAGGGTCTCTTGCAATAAAGAGCCACTGGGGTGTGAGGCTCTGCTGTGACATGGCCTCCAATGCTCAAGCCTTTCTGTAGTTTAGATAGTTTACAAATACAGTATTGGCCCACCGATCACCTGTTCACAGCAGTTCTATGTTAGCCCACTTTCTCATGCACTTCCTACATATTAGGGACAATTTAGAGGCCAATTAACCTACAAACCCACACGTCATTGGGATGTGGGAGGAAACTGGAACACCCAGATGAAATTAAGGGATTGGACAAGCTAGATGCAGGAAAAATGTTCCCGATGCTGGGGGAGTCCTGACCAGGGGGTCACAATTTAAAAATAAGGGGTAGGTCATTTAGGACCGAGATGAGGAAAAACTTTTTCACCCAGAGAGTTGTGAATCTGTGGAATTCTCTGCCACAGAAGGCAGTGGAGGCTAATTCCCTGGATGTTTTCAAGAGAGAGTTAGACTTAGCTCTTTGGGCTAAAGGAAGCAAGGGATATGGGGAGAAAGTAGGAACGGGGTATTGATTTTGGATGATCAGCTATGATCATATTGAATGGCGGTGTTGGCTCGAAGGGCCGAATGGCTTATTCCTGCATCTATTTCCTATATTTCTATGAAACCCACACGGCCACACCCTACTTCTCTAACTTTTTTCCCCCTCAGCCTCCCATTTCTGTAACAGAAGAAACAAATTGGGGACTCATTGCCAATATTCTTCTTTATTTCACTGCTATGTTGTGCACAAGTGTGGCATGTAACAGTAGACCCTGGGATTTAGCAACCCTTCCCCTGGTGGACTACCCCCAGGCTTGCTCTTTGAACATTGGGAAAACACAGTTGAAACCAGAAACTTATCAAATAGAAAGGTGGGAATCAGATTTCTTGCTATTTTAAAGCCGTTCCATCAATGGAAAAAAACAAAAATCAGAAATTTAGTTAAATGGCTAAAGGCAGTAAAATATAATTCCAGAAATAAGTAGAGTACTATTAAGAATAAATTAGGACACATTTGAAATGTACCCACAGATAGGCCATGACTCCTTATATTAATGTATCATTGATTAAATGGCGGGACTTTCAGATTTGATGGTGTTAAACTTACACTTCAAAGCAATGTGCTGTTGTCAAAACCCATTTCCGTCTAATCAGTGCGCATCCACAAGTATGTCCACCGGCCTCGCTCTGCATGGAGCACTGCCAGGGCCAGCGGCCTGGACGACTTGTTCTGCCTCCGAGAACTCTTTTATTGAGTCGAATTGCTGGCCGCTGACCACAGTCTAGAAAAAAAAAGAAAATTAATAGATGGATTGATACGTTCAAAATCTACAATTCGCCTTAGTCTTGATTAGTACAGGTGTCAGGGGTTATGAGGAGAAGGCAGGAGAATTGGGTTAGGAGGGAGAGATGGAGCAGCCATGATTGGATGGCGGAGTAGACTTCTTGGGCCAAATGGCCTAATTCTTTCTGATCTTTCAATTATGATCTTATGAACTTAGTGAGTCAAACAGCAGTCATCCAGGCCCTTTGACCCAACTTGTCTATGCTAACTGTCTATGCTAACCAAGATGCCCCATCAAAGCTGGTCCTAACTGGTTCCACATATCCCTCTAGATCTTTCCTATCCATTAAGCAAAAGTTCCTACTTGTACATTTTTTTTTTAATGTTTTGGGTCAATTATTGTTGTTACCTTCCACTATTTCTCCACCTAAATTACAGCTATTCAAATTCCTCTCAAAGGGAGACAGGATAGATGAGACCATCATCATTCCCTCCGTTTGCAAACCAGGTCAATCTGTAAGTTTGTTGCTTCGGGTGATTTACTTAAGTCAAAAAGACTAGGTTGATCATATTATGTTCAAATGTTTCCCATTCCTCCATATATCAGTTGCTAAAAGACTAAATAGTGGGAAGAATCTGTTTGTCATTCCTGCCGTCACTGAGTAAAACAAATTGTAACATCAGAACAAGTGCAACTAAATACAAAATCCAGAAGTAGCTGCAAAGAATACGTGCTACTCCTCGTTACACTGCTACAGTCTTTCTAGACATGTGATTCAGAACTCTCAGCCCATCATCTCAAATCATTTATACTATTCCCCGTTCAAATGACAATCTGTGATTTGACATAAACCACCATTCCTGCAGTAAAAGCGAAAAAGGCACAGAAACAGCTAAACTATTGTGAGATAAACGCAGATTCAAGGTTTGCCTAGTAGTAAAGTATAAGAGTGCATTTCAAAAACCAACATTCAAGAGAAAGCCTGGATGAATGATCAAATAGTAGCGCAAGAATAAAAGAAAATTAAGGAATACAAAAGAAAGACGCAAAGTGCTGGTGTAACTCAGCAGGTCTGGTAACATCTCTAGAGAACATAGATAGATGTCAGGACACGTCTTCAGTCTGAAGAAAAGTCCTGACCCAAAACATCACCTATCCATGTGTAAGAAAGAACTGCAGATGCTGGTTTAAATCGAAGGTAGACACAAAATGCTAGAGTCATGCAGTGGGTGAGGCAGCATAGAGTCGTAGAGTAATACAGTGTGGAAACAGGCCTTTCGGCCCAACTCGCCCATACCGGCCAACAATGTCCCAGCTACCTTAGTCCCACTTGCCTGCACTTGGTCCATAACCCTCCAAACCTGTCCTATCCATGTACCTGTCCAACTGTTTCTTAAACGATGGGATAGCTCCAGCCACAACTCCTCCTGTAGCAGCTTGTTCCATATACCCACCACCCGCTGTGTGAAAAAGTTACCCCTCGGATTCCTATTAATTATTTTCCCCTTCACCTTGAACCTATACTCTCTGGTCCTCGATTCTCCTACTCTGGGTAAAAGACTGTGCATCTACCCGATCTATTCCTCTCATGATTTTGTGTACCTCTATAAGATCTCCCCTCATCCTTCTAAGATCCATGGAATAGAGACCCAGCCTACTCAACCTCTCCCTATAGCTCACACCCTTTAGTCCTGGCAACATCCTTGTAGATCTTTTCTGAATCCTTTCAAGCTTGACAATATCTTTCCTATAACATGGTGCCCAGAACTGAACACAATATTCTAAATGCGGTCTCACTAACATCTTATACAACTGCAACATGACATCCCAACTTCTATACTCAATACTCTGACTGATGAAGGCCAAAGTGCTAAAAGCCTATTTTCGAGCCACTCTTTCGATTAATACCTGTGACTCGACCTTCAAGGAAAACCATGCACCTGTACTCTAATCTCTCTGCTCTACAACACTACCCAGAGGCCTACATTTACTGTGTAAGGCACGCCCTAGTTAAAACGCTCCCAAAATGCAAACACCTCACACTTTCTCTGCATTAAATTCCATCAACCATTTCCTCTGCCCACCTGGCCAATCGATCCAGATCCTGCTGCAATCGTTCACAACCATCTTCACTATCTGCAAAACCCACTAACTTTTGTATCATCAGCAAACATGCTAATCTTGCCCAGTATGTTCTCATCCAAATCATTGGTTAGATACAAATAGTAACGGGCGCCAAGCACCAAACCCTGCGAGGCACACCACTAGTCACAGGCCTCCATTCTGAGAAGCAACCTTCCTTCCATGGAGCCAATTTGCTATCCATTCAGCTATCTCTCCTTGGATCCCATGAGATCTAACCTTCCAGAACAGCCTACCCTTTGGCACCACGTCGAACGCCTTACTAAAGTCCATGTACCACAACATCTACAGCTCTACCTTCTCATCAAGTCTTTGGTTCTTGGTCAGTCTTGATCAAACAAATCAATCAGATTTGTGAAACACGACCTCATCCACCTACAAACCATGCTGACTGTCCACTAATCACCCTAGGTCCATCCAATATGCAATGTATCTTCCTAATCCCTGAAAACAGAAATACCAGCAACTTACCCAAACATATGCTGATATACGCTCACCGGATGTATAGTTCCCCGCATTTTCTCTGCAGTCCCTTCCTTGAAAAGAGGCACAACATTCACTACACTCCAATTCTCTGGCAACTACATCTGTATTTAATGGATGACTCTACAAAGAGATTTCAAACCAGGGCATCTTCCCACAATCTACCTCCTAGTTTTCCGCAATGGACCCTCGAACCTGTTCATCGCCCCGAGATTAAGTCTACTTCAAACACGACAGTCCTTCAGTAACTTCCTCAACGGTACCCCTGTACTGCTCTCAGGGCACACATCCAGTGACCCACCAATTTTCTCCGTCCTATCTGATCTCTCCTCAGTAATACGACAGGAGAGAGAATACTCATTTGTGAGGACCATGCCCATTACTCCTGTGTATTTAAAAAAAAAAAAAACTCTTTCAGGATTGATCTTTATGCTACCGTGCCAGAGCATCTCCTAGCACCTTTTGCCCTTCGAGCCCCTTTTTAGTTTGCTCCCTTGTCCTGAAACTCAATCCAGGGAGATGCACTAGTTTCCCAGCTTGTCTAAACCTTTCCCATGCATCCAACTTCTTTTATTCTTTAACCAATGCCTTCTATGATCCCTCGTTTTTCAGACCAAGCTTTACTTTACGTTCGCACAGCGCATAATGCTCCAACATTGTTTTTCACACCTACCTTCAGACCGGGATCCCACTACTGCCACATCTTCCCCATCTCCTCCCCTTTCTGCTTATCCTGGAGAGACCGTTCCCTCTTCCGACTGCCCTTGCGTCACAGACTCATCCCTTCCCGACACCCCCCCCCCAACACCACGGGTACATGGTTTCCCTGCAACCACAGGAAAAATGCTAACAATCAACACCTGTCCCTGTACCTCCCCCTACAGACTCCAATCCAAGGATCAAACTACAGAACTTTCCAGTGAGGCAGAGGTTTCAAGCCTGCAACATCTCTCCAACCTCATCTACTGACTATGTCGCAGGTGCATCTTACTTTCATTCAACTTCTCTATTGCATCTCTTCTGCCGATCGTGTTCGCTGATCACCTCCGCTCAGTCCATTAGAACCGACCTGATCCCCTGTGGCTCCAACACTTCAACACTGCCTCCACATTCCATCTGATCTTTCTGTCACTGGCTTCCTCCTTGTCAGAGTGAGCCCAGTGCAAATTGGAGGAACAGCAACCTCACTATTCCGGCCTGGTAGTTTACACCTCCATCGGTCATTAAGACACATGACCCTAACTTGTCAGATAGCCCTTGATTTATCTCTTCTCTCGCGAGATTCACCTTCCCAGGTTCTCCCACCAGTCCCTTACTGTCTCCTCACATTCTATCTTTGTCCCCGCCCCCTCAGTCTGAAGAAGGGTCTCGACCCGAAACGTGGCCCATTCCTTCTCTCCAGAGATGCTGCCGCACTCTCTGAGTTACTGCAGCATTTTGCATCACCTATCCATGTTCTCCAGAAATGCTGACACAGAGTTATGCCAGTATTTTGTGGTTTTTTTTAAATAAACGAGCATCTGCAGTTTCTTGTTTCTCCGAAACAAAGGAAAGGATGGAATATGGTGTGAATGCCAATAACATTTAAAAAAGTGAAGCATTTCATAAGTAAGCCCAGTAAGGAGAGAGATGATACATCTCCAGAGAATAAATATAAGTTTGAGAAATTCCTCGCAAATAGTTCAGCTAGACTCGCTAGTTCATGCATTTGTTGGACAGGACTGATTAGGATAGTCCAGCATAGTTGTTTCTACAGTAGAAGGCTATTCAGGGAGTGCAGCGTAGGTTTAACGAAGGTTATTTCCCGTGATGGGGTGGGGACTGTCATATGCTGAGATGAAATTGAGCATCTGGGCTTGTACACTCTGGAGTTTAGAAGGATGGAGGGAGATCTGTAGTTGAAGACACATAAGATTACTTTAAGGGTTTGACTCGCTAGGGCAGAAAACAAAAAAAAAACAAAACACAGGAAACATGTCCCTGTTTTTTGGGGGGGGAGTCCAGAACCAGGGGCCACATGTTAGAATAAGGGGTAATCTTTAGAACGGTGACGAGGAACTTTTTCTCCACCAGAGAGACGTGAGTCTCTGCCTCAGAGGGTGGTGGAAGCCGTGTTCTTCTGATGCTTTTCAAGAGGGAGCTAAAATAGGGCTCTTAAACATAGTGGAGTCAGGGGATATGGGGAGAACGTCAGAACGGGGTACTAGAGTTTGATTTGATGCTGATACACGGCCATGATCATTCGATATGAAGCGTGCTGGCTCGAACAGGGGCTCGAAAAAGTCCCTACTCACGCGCACCTTTTGCCCTATTTCTGTCTAAGACTGAATTGTACTTGTGGGTCTCACAAATTACTTGATTACTGGTTTATCTTGAAGGCAGGGACCACAAAGGTGTTACTGAGGACAAGTTGTAGATGTTGTCTATGGATTTCAGCAAGGCATTTGACAAGGTTCTGCATGGTAGGCTGCTCTGTAATGTTAGATCGCATGGGTTTCAAGGACAGCAAGCTGACTGGATATTGACTTCATGGAAGGAAGCAGAAGATGATGGTGGAAAGTTGTTTTTAGACTGGAGGCCTGTGACCAGTGTTCACTGTGACTAGGCCCAGGGTTCAGTGCTGGGCCCAGTGCTGTTTGTCATTTATTTCAATGATTTTGATGAGAACGTACAAGGCATGATTAGTAAGTTTGCAGATTACACTAAAGTTAGTGGCATTGTAAATATCGAAGATGGTTATCAAAAATTGCTGCCGGATCTTGATCAGTTGGGCAGGTGAGCTGAAGAATGGATACTAGAGTTTAATATAGAGAAGTGTGAGGTGGTGCATTTTGGGAAGTCAAATCAGGCAGGACATACACAGTGAGTGGTAGGGACCTGGGGAGTGTTGTAGAGCAGAAAGCCGAACCGTTTCGCTGAACACTTGAGCTCTAAACTGCCAAAGCCAGCTGGTTCTCCCAGTTGCCAACCATTTTGACTCCCTTCCAATTTCCATGTAGACCTTTCAGTCCTGGGCCTCCTCCATTGCAAGAGTGAGGTCACCATACAAACTGGAGGAACAACACCTTGTGGTTTCCTTGGGTATTTTACAACCCAACAGCATGAACATTGAATTCTCCAATTTTAAGCAACATCCCACCCTTGTTCCCCCCACATCCTTGTGCGCACCCATTTCCCCAACTATCTTGCACGTTTTATCTCTTACCCCATCCCCTTCCACCTATATCCCTTCCTCCGATTTCATGCCTCTTCTCTTCCTATCTCATACCATTTTGTCTCCTTTTCAGCTCTAGCCTTTGTCCATGCATCTGCCAATCACCCCAGCGCGCCTTACCCGCATCCACCTATCATTTGCCAGGCTATGTATTGCCCACACCAGCATCTGTAGTGTGTTGTCTACTAAAGTATTTGTCTAACTTGCCTTCTTTGGTGCAGTGGAGAGAGATCTTGCTTCTACTTCGACAAATCTGCCTGCCAATATGGAAGGAAAGAAAGAGAAAAATTAATGGATACATACAATTTGTAATAAACAAATCCTGAATGCTGTGGCATTCGTAATTATACGAGGGGGTTTGGGGGGGGGGGGGGGAGATGGGGATTCTCACACAAACAACTTCACTGAGTCAGTAGGTTTTTCATTCAGGTCCCTATGTCCAGGCTGGCCATCCAGTGCAGTGCTAGGGAAGTGTCTCATGTGCCATATATCAGATGGAATGTTAAACCAAAGTCCTGCTTGGCCTGATGCGTTAAGATAAAATAACACTGAGGAACAACAGGAAAGATGGGTGCCAACCCAAAACATTGTCCGTCCATTTCCCTCCACAGATGCCGAGTTCCTCCAGCATATACCAACATTGGGAAATAGATTATCTGATTCTCATCTGATGTCTCTAAGCAAACTATGCACAACTTGACTTCCACATTTCACATCTTAGTGGTAACAACACTTCTAAAGTACCTCACTGACTGAAACACCCTGAAATAATGAGGCACTTGGAAGGGAATCATCACTTAGGCTACTTACATGTAATAATTTTAAATTAAGTTACGGATAGAAGAAATCCAGATTAATTATGAGGAGACATAAGAAACTTATGCTACTAATGTTTTGTTATTGGAGGTGCAGCTATAATGTCGCCCCTGGTGAATGTCAAACAAGGTATGAAACAAAAGGGGTATTTGGGGTATCAGATAGAGGCAGTATCTTGCTACATTGCTCTACAATCATCACGTATTCCTTTCCCAGACGAGTCTGAAGAGGGCTCTTGACCCGAAAGTTCACCCATTCTTATCTGAGATGATGCCTGGTCCGTGAGTTACTCCAGCTTTTTGTGTCTATCTTCGGTTTAAACCAGCATCTGCGGTTCCTTCCTACATGAGGCAGTATCTTTGACAGATGTGTCTGATTTACCTTTGACAGGAGAGCACATTTGCCAGTGGTTCATTTGTTTTGGACTCAATTCTCACCTGCGGCTTCAAGAGATAATTTGTATGTGACACTGACTACTGCCCAGCAAACAACTTTGACCAGTGAGCCAAATCAGGTGAGAATAGCTGACAGAGTCTCCCGCCCTTGGTAACTAGGGAAACGCCCTCCCACTGACATGTTAAGATTGTCCTGGTGGACTGAACAGAGGAATCCAATGTGATTCAGTAGCACAAGTACAGTTCAGGAGGCCTCTGTGCGTTGCCAGGAGCATAGCGAGGTACTGAAGCTGTCGCCCACTGGAACCAGGCCTCCACGCACTCAAATAATCAATCACCACGTAGATTCCCTCTTCACCATAGGAATCCTTCTCCAGCAAAAGAGCACCAGTGATGCAACCAAGAAAATTAGAGAGAAAACAAAACATACAAAGTCTCTAATCAGGAGTTAATACATGCACTCAGTGTTGTAATGTATGTTTTAATGCATGGTTTTGATGTTTCTTGTGTGGGGGGGTTGGTGTGGGGGGTTAAGGGGGAAACCGCTTCAGTCGCCTCCTCCACGGAGAGGCAACTTTTTCCATGTTGCCTCCCCCGTGGCCTAACAGCAAGGATCGGTGCAGCCTTTCCCGGAGACGCGCCCGGGGGCTTCAGCGGCGGGCGCAGCGCGGACTCTCAGAGAGGGGAGCGCTCCGTTTCGCTGGCTGCGCAGCCTGAAAGCCACGGTCTGCAGAGCTCCTGCGGGCGCAGCGTCCGCAGACTGGGATCCCTCGTGGGGGACCGGGGACGTAAGAAGAATTAAGAAGCTCCGAATGCCGGCGCGGCAACTTCTACCACGGGCGCGCGTGGACTTACCATCAGGAGCGGGGTTCCTCCCAGGGGGATCCCTGGAGGGTAGCTTCGACTGACACGGCCGGCAGCTGCGGTGCTTTGGCTGCGGCTGGTGAACTTTAAATCTCCGACCGGGCCTGCGTCGTACATCAACTTAAGCCGCGGTCTCGGTGGGGAGGCACCGGATTAGGATTTACCTGGACTTTTTACCCTGTCTGCACATTCTGGACGCCCGCAGAACGGCTGCGGAAGGGTGAGTACGGTCCGACCACGGGGGAGGGGGGAAAATGGAGGAGGGACTGGCCAAATTTTTGTGCTTCCAGCACAGTTGAATTGCTGATGGTGGTTGTTTGTGTTAAATTGTTATTGTGTGTTGTGGTGGGTGTGTTTCTTTTTCTTGTACGCTGCTGGGCAATCATTTACTTGCACTTTATGTGCAATGTGACGAATAAAGTGCTGATGATTTGATTGATTGATTGTTATATTGGAGATCAAAATTTTTTAGTTTTTCTCTTTTAGAGATACAATGTGGAAAACAGAAGGGGTAAACAGTAAACAAAAAGCCAAAATACTGCAGCTGCTAGAAGTAAGACTCTGAAAACATCAGTTATTCTGTAATACCACAGCAGGTTAAAGCGCAGAGTATAAGATTCTGTTTCTTTATTTTCAAATTCCCATAACATCAGCTGGATTTTGCTTTTGGGTTTTGTATGGGAATTTAGTCGGCACGGACTGGAAGGGCCGAGAGGGCCTGTTTCCGTGCTGTAATTGTTATATGGTTACTTGCTTCATGACAGAGGAGAGAAGATCTTGCTCTTTATCTGGATATGATCAATAGGTGGCACTATTGCATTGAAAAAGAAACTGCACTGTTCAGAAATGTTTGAATAACTAAGCCTTTAAGCGTGAATGTGATATTTTCAGCAGACAAGAAAATAATGCTGTCATTTGAGACAACTTCATCCATTGTGGTAATGTAAATGCTAAGCTATTTAGCTGGATGGGTTAATGATGTTTCTAAAACTGCCGCCAGGTCACCTGTCAGACCAAAGCATCAATAATTTGTGAGTAAATATCTGACTGTACAGGAGGCAAATTCCATCTCCAACTCTGAATTCTGCTTCAACATCCAGTGACATGCGCTGAGACCAGACTTGGTGGACATTGGGTAGTATCAGACCCTGGTGGTAATGATCACTCTCACATCAGCCCCGCCTTGCAAACTCCAACGGGTGTTTGATGGCCTGTTTCGACTTGTTGGGCCAATGGGCTTGTTTCCATGCTGTATCACTAAACTAAACTCCAACTGGTTGGAATTTAAAACAGCATTCAGTCAGCAAGAGCAAGGAATGAAACAAGTCCAAGGCTCCTTTATAATGTTCCTGTCCCCACTGGCTGTGGAGAGAGCAAGGGGTTGTTAGTTATAATTCCTTTCTGGGACGCAAACACAATTTTCTGGGAAACTAAGTTCAAAGAAGAAAGTGAGTTTCACCCTGCTCAAGGATATATCTATGAAGTGCATTGAAGCATTTACAACAATCATTGAACGACTGCATTATGTTTCAAGGTGTTTACCATTTTGCACCATTCCCTGGCTCTTACCCTTTCAGCAGTAGAGCTTGCACAGTGGAAATGTTTTCATTCCGCCATTCAGGGCTTAAGCGTAACCACTTTCTCCGTTGCACATGGTCACGTTCTGACACAGTGTGAGTCACAGTGTGACCTCTGTCAACAAATCATACCAGAGGTGTTACAACAGAGAGGGAAAATACAAGCAAACCGACAGATAAACTACACTGCACGTTGACTAATCCACAATGATTCCAAAACCAAGTTAAATTTTTTGGGCAGTGACAAGAGGTTTAATTAGGCCCTAGAGCCCTGACTTCTCCCCTTCTTTTTTGAGCATGCCACTTTTACCAAGAAATTTGAGTTATCTTAAACAATTATTGCACTGTAATAAATTATAAAAGGGGGAAGAGAGTGTTCTTGTTAATAGGCACTCAGTTAATCAGTGGCATTTGGAATCATCGATAGGTATGTCTTAAAACACATAACGTTCACATCAAATGACTGTCATTGCAAATCCTTTTGCAGCCCATTTTTAAAAAGATACTTATCTACTGTTTGTGCCTACAATGGATTGATTCCTTGTAAAAAACCTCCAACAGACTAATAGACCCTGCAGCTTTAAGAGGTAGAAGTGCATCTCATTTTCCCAATCTTTAGAATTTTTGGAGCTTTTCTTTGCTTTATTTCCACTAATAGGAACTATTTGTGCTATATCCACAAAGCAATTCCTGGAATTATAGGGACATCTTGATTATTTAAAGAACTGATTTTTATCTTCTACAGCTATAGAACCATTGGTCCATTTTGATTCAGGCAGATGTAAGAAAAATACCTCCTTCATATTTCCCAGTCAAACTATTTTTATTTTGTAACTGTTGAAGATGCCAACTTTTCATATTTGGGGACAGGCAGATTTTTTTTTTTGAGGTTTGCCCAACTGTGCAAAGCAGCAATGGTGACTGTTTAGCTTCTCATTTTTAGCTACTCCTGACTAATTACATATTCATGTGCCACCTAACTGGTATTACAATAATAACACATGACTGACAGGGGGGACACCCCATTGAAACATCCAGAATAGTGAATGGCTTGGATAGAGTGGATGTGGAGAGGATGTTTCCACTAGTGGGAGAGTCTAGGACTAGAGGTCATAGCCTCAGAATTAAAGGGCATTCTTTTAGGAAGGAGATGAGGAGTAATTTCTTTAGTCAGAGTTCTTGAATCTGTGGAATTATTTGCCACAGAAGGCTGTGGAGGCAAAGTCAGTGGATATCTTTAAGGCAAAGATAGATTTTTGATTAGTACAGAGGTTACGGGGAGAAGGCAGGAGAATGGAGTTAGGAGAGAGAGATAGATCAGCCATGAATGAGTGGCGGAGTAGACTTGATGGGCTGAATGGCCTAATTCTACCCCTATCACATGACCTGACCTGAAGGATTACTCCTTTCTCCAGGTATGGATAGTGAAGTCTTTGAGCATTTCCTCACAGCTGAGCAATCTACATTGAAAGGGCATAGTTGGCTGGAAATGGCAGGGAAATGGCAGGATCCATTCCCTTCCCATGGGGGGGGGGGGGGGGGGGGGTGTTAAAGATTTATTAGTGAAGAACAATTGCTTTCAAACTAAGGGACATCAAAAATACATGGAGATATGCGGAGAAACCCAGGCCGGGGCCCCATGGTTCGGAGCCCACGGCCGATGGGGAGCCTGCGGCTCGGGCCTGGACTTGGCATCGATAATGGAGAGGTCAATGTGGCGGTCGATGAGGGTGCCGACCGCCGGATGAGGACGGACCATGTGGAAGTGAGGACGCCGCTGCCGGGGGAAGGGACAATGCAGGACCGCCGTGAGAGAGGGGGGTAGAGGGGGAAAGGGGGGAGTACAAAGGGGGACAGGGCACGGATTCTTAGTAACTTTGTAAGCACCCTTTGTGTGGTGACTATTACATGCCTTGGGTATGCAAGCAAAGAATTTCACTGTGACTTGTCAATAAAGTAGTCATTCATTCATTCTTCCTGGTTTTCAGGAATGAGAAGGTTAAGATAATGGTGATAAATAATGAAGGCCTTTAGGAACTGCTGCCAAATGTCAATAGGATCACAAAAATCAAATTGAGCAGGCTTTTGCAACACATCGTTCAGTAAATGTAAGTTTGGGATAATTTCAGTTGTCTTGAAGAATCTTATCTGATGGGTGAGTATCTAGTTACGTGTATGCTGATGTTACAGTGGCAGCATAGTGCCATTTAAACAGGTTCATCACTGTTGTTGATAAGACTGTTTTGAAACAGCATTGACAGCAGCTCATCCGGGCCCTACCAAATGTTGGTTTGACCAAACAACGGTTGAAATCGTGTATGATCACAAGTGTCTCACTGGCTTAGATGATAGTTGTGGAGAGAAAGCAGCTCTTAGTCAAGGTGACTCCCGACAGACCAGAACTTCTGACAGAGCAGGAGAGTTTTAGCTATGTTAAGTGGGGTTTCTTGCAGTAAGGTGAGCCTTCCCTGCCTGACCCCGGTATCACAATTTGTTCTTTCTAATCATTATCCTTTCAAAGGATGGGGTGTCACTGTTAAGGTGATTTTTATTGCCAGGTTCCTTATTGCCCCAGAACTGAGTGGCCAATTCGGAGCACAATTTAGAGTCGCAATAGACTGATGGTGTTGTCATCTGGACTGCACATCTCCCCCATCCCCATCTGCCCTCATTCCCCTCCTCATCTGCTTCAACCTCTCACCTGCCAGCCCCTGCTTTACTCTCAACTCATTCTATCTCACAAACTCCGTTCTACACCCTCAGCCCCGATGCTTTTCTTTTCGACCCCAAACAGCGACCACTCCTCTTCCTCCACAGTTGCCTTTGGATGTCCTGAATTTCTCCCAGAAGTTAGTCTTTATTGTGACGGTTTGGAATCAATCACATTGGGTGGTGCGTCTTTGCTGAATCAGATGTTGAAGAGGGCGGCCAACTGCTCCCTGCTCACATGTAAAATTAAAGTGTCTGGATAAGCACTGTTTGAGAATTTGATTGTGGCATTTAAGAGGATTCTGGGTAGGCATATGGATGTTCAGGGAATGGAGGGACATGGATTATGTGCAGGCAGACAAGAGATGTTCTTGGCATCATGTTCGGCTCAGAAATTGTAGGCTGAAAGGTCTGTTCTTGTGCTGTACTGTTCTATGTTCTTCGCAGTAATAGGTCTGATTACCTTGATGTACAAATATCAAGGTTGCAAACAGTAATGTAGCTGTTTAGAAAACTTTGGATCCATAATCCACCAAAATGTAGGTCTTTTCAAAGTGGAGTTGTGATGACAGATGCACACACTTCTTATTGTAACGGACCAGAGATAATGTACCATGCATTCAGCTCAGATTCTTGAAACTTCTTACAAAATTGCATGACTTCAATTTATCTGTGTTAAAACATTTACAGGATGTCTATAAAACGTGGGTGCCTGCCCATTACTCCTTCAGAATATTTTTGCTGCTTGCAAATCCATCATAAACTGCAAGATAATCTGGTTACCACTCGCTAATGCTCTTGGGAGGGTGCTGTGGTAGCACATGACGTTAAAGGTCAAGTTTATAGCCAGGGATCAGCTTGTACTTCCAACCGAAGGTGTTCTCCCTCCACTGCTTCTAAAAGAGGGCTTCCACTTGAAGAGCTACATTTGACATAATTATAGGCATTTAATATTCCCAGGCTGATTACAGGAATCGTAAACCCGCCTCAAGAAATAACAACAAAAAAGCAACAAATGCTCTGCCAACTTTGAAGAGAAGTACAACGGCAGGATGCCTTTGTACTTTTTGATACTTCTTTTAGGTGACCATTTTTCTCCTAGAGAGAGGTTAAGCATCGATTATGATTAAATATAAACCTTTTTAAAAGAACACTCACTACATGAATCAACAGGTCTGGGCTAAGGAGGCCAATGCACTACAAGCATAGTTGAGTGTTGAAAGTGCCCCTTAATCAGGAATCTACAGTACTACACACTACTGACCTTACCCTAAACCCATCTGCCTGCAAGCCAGCTGGCTCAGCTCTTCCTGCCAATCATCAGCACAAACGTGATAGTCAGATGTCGACCTGTGTACAATCACCGGAGACAAGGAATCCACGCTGTTCGACAGCGACACTGTAAACAAACAACAGAGAATCATTGTGGTGTGGAACAGATCAGTATAGGAGGCCACTCGACCCACAATGTCTGTGCTGGCTCTTTCAACGATCCACTCAAACAACCCCATTCCCTTGCTTTTTCCCCCACACAACTGTTTCCCTTTTCAAAGCTACTATTAGATTGGATCACAGTCAGGATTTACTTTGCACCTTCCTTTTTCTGCTTACTGAATCATGTGCCACTGTCTACCATTGTTTATTTTTAGACCTTAGAGATACAGTTTGTAAACCAGCCCATACACTAGGGACAATTTACTGAAGCCAATTAACCTGTAAACCAGTACGTCTTTGGATTGTCGGAGGAAACCGGTGCACCTGGAGAAAACCCATGCAGGCACAGAGAGAACACACAAACTCTATAGTCAGGATGGACCACAAAATCAAAATTTTGAGCACCTCTGTTAAATCGTCCTTTCTGAAAGGAATACTCTCAAACAGACTACTGTCTTTTGTAATTGTTCAAAGTCAATGAGTTTTCTATTTTGTCAATGACAAATTGACTATTTTTTTTGCTTTCTCTCTTGGGCTTTATGACCAGAGTGGTACCACAGCCATGCAAGCCTCAAAATCAGCAAGTCCACTGTTTGCAGCACAAGATCTTGGACATAGATCAGGAGAAGAGACTTTGATTAAATTTGCCTCACAGCATTACAAGTTGTCGGCACTGACAATCCAAGTCCAATTCAATTTGAAGCATTGAAACATTAACGCATTGAAACTCAGTTTCCGCGCATTTTCCAACCTCAACTGTTTGTGGACAGGTCCACAGCTTACTATCAGTGGAAACCAGTTGGAAAACACGTGACTGAGTTTCATATAAATGATAGTTTACCATCTGTTATTCGGTGTAACAATATATTTATTTTTAATTAAGGTCCAATATTTGGACAAGTACATGGATAGGATGCATAGGTTAGAGGAATATGGGCCAAATGCAGGCAGGTGGTGTTAGTGCAGATGTGGCATGTTGTTGCCGTGCTGTAAGATTGCTTTACTAATACTTTTTCTACATTGCATGCACACAAGAGCAATTTTGTTGTAGCACGAGGTAGTTTTTGATACAGGGTGGTTACAAAGTGACATTGATCTACTGTCCAGGCCTGGAGCTGAAAATACTCATTTTCTTCTCAGTACCTCAAAGTTATGGGCATGTCCCACTTACGCGACTTTTTAGGCGACTGCACCCGTCGGTGAAAATTTTCAACGTGTTGAAAATCCAGTGGTGACCAGAGAGACGCTACGACTCTTTGGGCAATTGAGGAGACTATTCACGACCATACAGGCGACACCCTGGTGACACGTCGCGGGGCTGAAGCCTGTATGGTCGTGAGTAGTCGCCCAAAGAGTCGTACCTTGTTCTGGTCGCCGCTGGAATTTCAACGTAACGACCTATGACGGGTGACGGCAGTCGCTGAAATAGTTGCGCAAGTGGGACAGGCCCATTAAGAACATTCTGCAGGTCCAGTGCACCAGATAAACACATGCTAGCAAAAACAATCAAGGAATTGAACTTTGAACATGTCCAGTAAAGTGTGGGGATTAGTAGGAGATCGGATCACTAATGCTTAAATAGCTTTTGAGTTAAGGTTACTGAATAAATCAACCAGAGGTTACAGGGCAAAACTGACCACAGTTCCACTCATCAGAGCCATCGGGACAATCTGTCCTCCCGTCACACCAGGCACGACGGGACACACAGTCATGATTTCTGCAGACCACCTCATGTTCTGCACAGGAAGCTGGGAAATGGAAGAGGAAAGGAATGGACAATAACTATAGCAAGCAGTAAAAATATTCAGTGCACACAGCCATTCAAAATACATTATCACAAGAGTATCATTTTTAGACAAATGCCTCATTCATGAACCTGGTATAAACTAAAAGCGAGAAAACAAACCAAAAATTTATTCTGAATTATGCAAACTAAAGAGGCTCTAAGCTTATATGTTCCCAAAACCCAATGGCAACAGCGATGGTGGATATGTTGATTGTAATCTTTCAAAAGCCTTAGATTCTGGACAGATACCAAGTGATTAGAAAATTACTAATGCAATACTTGAGTAAGAGGCAAAAAACAGGCCTCAGGCAATCCCTACTTTACAGGAGGTGGGTTGCTTTCCTAGAAAACCTTCCATATTGCATAATGCAACATCAGAGAAGATTTACAAGGACTTAAGGGACTTCTTCTTTTTTCGTGTGGTGTGCACAGCCTAAAGTTGTTGGACAACTTGTTCTATTTGATCTTCCGTTTGTGCACGTCGAGTTGATTGCATTAGTCGAAACAGGGCGGACCACGTGAAGGTTGCAATCTTCCACCCCCTTAAGGGACTGATCTACAGGGAGAGGTCAAGCAAGCTAGAACCTATTTTTCGGCATGCAGGTGGCAGAGGAATGATTATAAGATTCTGCAGAGAATAAATAGGGTGAATAGGCACTTTTTCTTCAGGACTCATGGAAACCTGAGGGGCAAATATTTCCTCACAGAGGGTGGTGGGTTTATGGAACGAGCTGGCAGACAATATAATTGAGGCAGGTACAATATCAACATTTAAAAGACATTTGGATAGGCACATGAATAGGAAAGGTTTAGAGGAATGTGGACCAAACACGGCCCAATGGAACTAGCTTTGATTGGACATTTTGGTCGGCATGGATGAGTTGGGCAGAAGGGCCTGTTTCCATGCTGTATGGTTCTATAACTCTTTCATATGTGCATAATCAAGAAATGCATGTTGAAACAAAATTAAAAGTTAACACAAATTCTATGAGAACTACTTTTTATTGCATATCATGCTCTTTTGGGTGGTGATGTGTGTATTCTATAAGGGTAAATTTCCTTTACCAGAATGGTTGTAATCTGATCACTTGTATTGGAAAAGCTTAGAATCAATTATTAAGGAGGGAATGGCAGAAAATTTGAAAAGTGCTAATCTAACCAAGCAGTGTTGGCATAGCTTCATGAAAGGGCAATCACATCTGACAAATATTTAGTGTCCTTTGAGGAAGGATCAGTCAGATCCAATAGCAGGGGTACTGTAGATAAAAATATGCCTGGATTTTCAAAAGGCTTTTGTCACTGTGTCGCACGGAAGATAAGATAGATACAACGACTTTGACAAGGTGTTGGGGGTATATGTTAGCATGGAATAGCTAACTGGCAGGTAGCACTGAGTAGGGATGTGTGTTTTTTCCATGCTGGCAGCCGGTGAACCAGTGGGGCACCGCAGGGATCAGTGCTGGGACTGGAGCTGTTTACAAAATAAAGGGGAAGAGTACTGTAGCCAAATTTACAGATGGTGCTAAAGTAGGCGGGAAGGCAAATGCGAGAAGGGTCAACTAGTTTACGGAGAGATGCTGACAGGTGAAGTGGGCAAAAGCTGCCAAATGGATAACGTGTGATTCTGTTCATTCCAAAAGAGAGAATGATCAAACAAAGTATTATTTAAATACTGTAGAAAGCTGCAACACCAAAATACTTTGGAGTCCCTGGAAATAAAGGAAAGCTAGCACACGGGTGAAAAGGTTTAATAGGAATCTGAAGGGTAACCTTTTCACACAATGGGTGGTGGGTTTTTGGAACAAACAGCCAGAGGAGGTTGTTGCGGCTGGGACTAGCTCACCATTTAAGAAGCAGTTAGACAGGTACATGGATCGGACAGGTTTGGAGGGACATGGACTATATGCGGGCAGATGGGACTAGTGTAGCTGGGACATGTGGGCAAGTTGGGCCAAAGGGCCTGTTTCCACACTGCATCACTTTATGACTCTGTGCTGCATGTAACCAGGGAAGCTAATTCAGTGTTGTTTTTTCTTTCAAATGAGTTGGTGTGTAAAAGTAGCAAGCTTTACTACAACTGTACAAGGCACTATTGAGCCAGAATCTGGAGTGCTGTGAACAATTTTGATCGCTTTTAAAAAAAAAGAAACAATGTATTACCATTGGAAGCTGTTCAAAAAAGGTTCCTTTGGATGATCCTGGATATGGGAGGGGGCCTATTGTGAGGATTGGTAGCAGAGATTGGGTCTGTACTTATTGGTGACTGGAAGAATGAGAGGTTATGGAAACAAGATTCTGAGAGGATTCGACAGTGTAAATGCCGAGAGGATCCATCCTCTCATGGGAGAGTCTCGGATCAAAGGGGTTGTCTCAGTCAGGGACACACATTTAAAACTGAGATGAGGAAGAATTTCGTCTTTGAAATTCCTTGCACCAGAAAGCTGCAGAATCAGAAGCCAAGAATTATATTCAAAGCAAAGATTGTTTTTTTTTTAATCAGTAAAGGATTCAAAGGTAATGAATGGGGAGAGGGAGGAAAGTGGACTAGTAAATGTGCCATTCAATTCTGCCATTCAATGCCAAGGTCTCATTGAATGGCAGTATAGGCTCCAGGGGCCAAATGGCCTACTTGCATTCCTCTTTCTTTAGGTCATAGTCTGTTCAGCAAAATCTTTAATACTAAAGGTAAACTTGGAATCTTTTGATATGATGCAGGAATGCAGATTCTGCATGCTAATTAATGAATTATGAAAATTGTGAAAATGTACTGGTGGGCAATTTGGTCACACTTCTGCGTGTCTTTATTGATCGATGGACACAGAATCCTCAAATAAACCCCCTAATTCAATCCAGAAAGATACGCTCTATGATCATAAAATAGTCAAATAGTCCAACGTAATCCCAAAAGATATGCTCTATGATCATAAAATAAAGCCCATTTGTACACATTTGTGATTATGAAAATCCATGTCTGATGTGCCATTGAGTTGTTGAAAAGGGAAGCACAATGCATGATGCTAGGATACAGTGATATAGTAATATTTACAAGTCAATCCATTTAGCTGCATAGGCTCAGAACAGAAAATGAAACATCTGAAGTGAATTACCCCCAGGCATTTTAAGGAAGACACGCTCTAAAGCAAAACAAATCAATTTATCAACACTAAAGTACATAAAGACAGTGATGAATTACAGCAATTCTTTTCATCTGCTCTGTCAGCGCAGTCCTGGAAACCATCACAGATCATTGTGTGCTTGATACAGGTCTTGTCAGAAGGGCACTCCCAGAGGTCTCTCTCACTACAACCTGAGAACAGAGGAAAAGGCAAGCAATCCAAAAAAATAATGAGTAGATTACTTTTCTGTAAAGACTGATATTCAATGCACAGAGGTAACAAGTAAAGCTGCTGATTTATTATTATTTCCAAGTTATTCATATTAATATGTATTTATTTTCTTATCATTTTGGCAGGAATCTGAACAGTCCTTCCATAAGCTAATGTGCTGTCTAATTCACCTCTATCCAGTTGTGGACATTGGACTTTGTCTTCGGAACTAGTACGTTACAATGCTGAGAACTATATTCTGCACTCGGTATCTTCCCCTTTGCTCTATCTTACGTTTGATTTGATTGTAGTTATGTATCATATTATCTGAACTGTTTGGATAGAATGCGAAACAAAGCTATTTACTGTACCTTGGTACACATGGCAATGATAAATCTAGATCAAAATCTAGAATATAGTTAAGATCTAAGATAGAGCTAAAATGCTGGAGAAACTGAGCGGGTCAGGCAGCATCTCTGGAGAAAAGAAATAGATGACGTTTCTGGTCGAGACCCTTCATCAGTCTGAGGGAATTGTGAAGATCTGTTGTCTGTGGTTGAAGTATTCTGAGATTAATTTTAGCATCATACCTTAAGTGCTAAGAGGAGTTCTCAGATGGCTCCGAGCCCATCAGATCATAGGTTTTCTACAAAAGAGATTTCTAAGAAATTTCAGTCATCACGACCGGCAGAGAGAGCACCTTTTCTGCCCTAGAACTGGAAAATATTCTCCAAGTATCCTCCAGTCTTTGCACACTCTTTCTCCTCTAATCAGAAAACAATGGATGTCATCTGAAGAAGGGTCTAGTCCAAACTCAAAACATAGCCTATCCATATCCTCCAGAGATGCTGCCTAACCCGCTGAGTTACTCCAACACTGTGTTCTACACAAAGTTCCAGTTTATTCTGTATTCAGTTTCTTCTGCATATAAAAACATTACCAAAGAGTACTTTTAATTTGTGATAACGTGCATACTAACCTAAATGTCAACAAGAGACTGCAGTGATGTTTACTGAAGTTTAATTTTATCCTTATAATTAATTTCAGATCCAAGATATGGAATGCTTTGTTTTTGTACCATTGGAAATAAGCACTGCTTGCAATCTCACCACTAGTTTATAAGATTGACTGATAAACTTTTGGAGGGAGGAAGTATCCTTTTACATGGTCATGGTCATTAATTGCCAGAATGTGCGACTCCCTAAACAGGCAGTGACCTGAACCATGGCCACTTCCTGAATTTCTCCACCTCTCTTAACAACAATAGATTGACAAATGAGAGCTTCTCCATTCTCTATCTTTCAGTCTGAAGGATTCTGATCTGAAACATCACCTATTCTTTTTCTCCATAGATGCTGCCTGACATGCTGAGTTACGCCACCGTTTTGTGTCCATCCAGCTTCTCATTTAAGTTAGTTTAGTTTTGTTTATTGTTTTGTTCCATGGAGCACATTTTACGCACAGATCTTCAAATCATGTCACTACTTGCAGCAAAACCAGTTTATCCAGAATTGTAAAGGTTATAAAATCAAGCAGCAGAATCGTTTTTGTAACCACGAGTTTCTAGATATGACAGCTCACAGGCAGCTTTGTCGGAAGTGAGATGTGGTCTGTGCAAAGTGATACATAACTCATTTGTGCAAGTCTTCATCACATATCCTGCATCTCAACTTGGTGCAAGATGCATTTTTGTCTGCCCAAAATTTGCTAGTCTTCCAAAATTAGGAGATGCCTGTAAGCGAACCTTCAAGGGTGCAGGAATACATGCTGATAGACGCACTGAAACTGGTGCAGCCAAAGGCTTTGTGGGGAAGGATCACAGACTAAGGGTCATGCTGCCACTTGCCATTGTTTGGACACAAGCAATCTTCCCGATACAGATGATCTGGGGTGACAGAGGAACTGAAGGAAATCCACATTAGGCAGGAAATGGTGTTGGATAGACTGATGGGACTGAAGGCTGATAAATCCGCAGGTCCTGACGGTCTGCATCCCAGGGTACTGAAGGTCTAGAAATCGTGGATGCATTGGTGATAATTTTCCAATGTTCTATACTCAGGATCAGTTCCTGTGGATTGGAGGGTAGCTAATGTTATCTCACTTTTTAAGAAAGGCGGGAGAGAGAAAACAGGGAATTATAGACCAGTTAGCCTGACATCAGTGGTGGGGAAGATGCTGGAGTCAATTATAAAAGATGACATAGCCGCACATTTAGATAGCAGTAACAGGATCGGTCCGAGTCAGCATGGATTTACGAAGGGAAAATCATGCTTGACTAATCTTCTGGAATTTTTTGAAGATGTAACTAGGAAAATGGACAAGGGAGAGCCAGTGGATGTAGTGTACCAGGACTTTCAGAAAGCATTTGATAAGGTCCCACATAGGAGATTAGTGGGCAAAATTAGGGCACATGGTATTGGGGGTAGAGTACTGATATGGACAGAGAAGTGGTTGGCAGACAGAAACAAAGAGTAGGGATTAACGGGTCCCTTTTAGAATGGCAGGCAGTGACTAGTGGGGTACTGCAAGGCTCGGTGCTGGGACTGCAGCTATTTACAATATACAGCAATGATTTGGATGAAGGGATTCAAAGTAACATTAGCAAATATGCAGATGACACAAAGCTGGGTGGCAGTGTGAACTGTGAGGAAGATGCTATGAGAATACAGGGCAGCTTGTATAGGTTGAGGGAGTGGGCAGATGCATGGCAGATGAAGTTTATTGCGGATAAATGTGAGGTTATCCACTTTGGTAGCAAAAATAGGAAGGCAGATTACTATCTAAATGGCGTCAAGTTGGGAAAAGGGGAAGTACAATGGGATCTGGGAGTCCTTGTACATCAGTCTATGAAAGTAAGCATGCAGGTACAGCAGGCAGTGAAGAAAGCAAATGGCATGTTGGCCTTTATAACAAGAGGAATCGAATATAGGAGCAAATTGCCTATGGATGAAACTTGAGTGCCATTGACACTTTTTTTAGAGAATGTTTTGATTTGATGGTATTTTGAATGACAAGAAAACATGTACTGATTGTATTTCCCCACCAACTAGATAGAGAGTAGTCCTGACCTACTAACGTTACCTATTCCTTTTATCCAGAGATGTTGGCTGACCCGCTGAGTTACTCTAGCTTTTTGTGTCTATCTTCCATCTATCTCATTGGAGACCCCCCCGGACTACCTTTACTGGAGTATATCTTGCACTAAATGTTATTCCCTTTATCCTGTATCTGTACAACATGGCTTGCTGGATTGTAATCATGTATAGCTTTCCACTGACTGGATTGCATGCGACAAAAAAGGTTTTCATTGTACCTCAGTACATGTGAAAATAATAAACTAAACTAAATGAACAAAGTCTAATTTTGCAATTAGAAAAAAAAAAATCAGTATCTACCACAGAAAGTTTAATTAATGAGGTAAATTCACTCAACTGGTGTAACCCACCCTCATGGAAATACCATTGAAAGCACCTTTTACTTGCTCATTTTCCAATGCTGACCCTATCACAATATGATCTGGATTTGTTAGTCCTACTGAATAAAAAAGTATTGTTGGGCTAGTTTTAAGCTGGTGAGAGTTTGGCTGTTCTAAACTTGTTGTCATCTGCATAAAAAAAGATGAAAACCTGAAAAGATTGCAGAGTCTAGATCAATGCACAAGTTTTTACTTATTGGAATTTTCTATCTCAAATTCAAATTCTATTTCAAAGACAATTTTCTATCTCACCTGTATCACTTGCCAGGCTTTGTCCTGCCCCCAACTCTTTTCCAGATTTCTCCACATTACTATAATCAGACTGAAGAAGAGTCCCAAACCAAAACATCGACTATCCATATCCTAACGTCAGACGCGGTCTGACCCATTGCGTTACTCCACCACACTGTGTTTTACGGGATTTTCTATCTGCTGCCTACATGTATGTGCAGTCAAAGGTTGGCTAAAGCAAAGAGAGAATTTCTAAATGTTTTAGAGAAGGTTGAAAATGGTGGATTTAGTTAGAGTTGTCATTCATTCAGCAATGAAACCATCCCTGCTGTTTCATGGGATAGGATAGCCTCAGGGTTTACCAATAATCTCCTGCTGCAGTTACAGCACAAGACTAGAGAATCTAGATGGGAACCTTATTCATTGCACAGACGTAGTACTGCCTTCAATGTCTCCACATGAGCTACAAACTGAGACAGCCGGTTGGCCAAGGACATAGATAAGCCTGGTGGTAGCTTAACACTGACTTCAATTTGATCTCGTACATGTTTCACCTGCGTTAAACCTAGTTATTCCGAAGGTCGTGACAGAGATCAAAAACATTTCTGCCTCATTTCATTCTTGTACTACATGCTTTCCAGAATGTAAAGTCATTGCAGCAGGCAGTTCTTTTCCTTATTTTCGCAACTCTTCTCTCTTTAATATTGGACGTGTGATCCTCCAGCTCTCCCACACAAATTGCTGGGCTCACTTCTTGATAGCAGGGATATCATCACTGGGAGCCTGCCCCACTCTGCTTTAACTGCATTGACCAAGACAACTAATGCTTAGTGGCTCCGGCAGTCCTGCCCTTTGCCTAAATGATAACCAGCACCACTGGAATATATAGACATTTATGATATTAAATACAATAACAGATGGCACTGCTGTGGCCTGAGCAGTAACACAGAGGGACCTGCAGATTCAAACCTATCTCCACTCACTTCCCAATCCAAGACATCATGATTAAGGAGGTGCCAAGATTGCAATATTTCTCCACACGAGAGGGGGAATCAGAACAGAAACGCATTCATGATGCATTTCCAGCTGCTCTCTACATGAGCAGTGGCAGCAACCCAGAGGCTGGCTCGCTGTGTGGCGGCCCACCAGACACTGTCTGCAACGCCAAATGACTGATGAAAGAAAAGGAGAAAAATGCACCTAGAGAAAAAGGCTCCACAAAAGCAAATAATAAAGCACGCCTGGGCACCTGGATTGTTTTCCCGAGAATTGGCAGCAGATACCGGAGAAATTGCTGAGGGCTCATGAACAAAGCCATGATATGAATAGGGTGGTCAGAGAGGTCTTTGTGGGACAATTGACAAGGAAACAAAAATAACATTTGTCCGAATACAATGATTTTGTTCAGTGTCTGAGGATCATTGAATCCAGCTTCGATCTCCTCACATAGCGCCAGATATTCGGGCTTCAGACAAAGTCCAGAGCAAGGCTGGTGGACCAATTCTTGCCACAAAGCATCATCATTAAGACGGAGGTACAAGGAACTGCAGATGCTGGAATCATGCATAGAACACTAGTGAAGTCAAGGGATATGGGGAGAAGGCAGGCACGGGTTATTGACAGCGGACGATCAGCCATGATCACAATGAATGGCGGTGCTGGCTCGAAGGGCCGAATGGCCTCCTCCTGCACCTATTTCCTATGTTTCTATGTAACACATAGTGCTGGAGTATCTCAACAAGTCAAGCAAGATCTCTGAAGGACATGGATGGGCAATATTTTGGGTCGGGGCCGTTCTTCAGACAGGGTGATTTAATCAGGATTTATAAGATAATGTATAGCAAACTAAAGCCATCGCAGGGCACATCCGGGAGAGGAGCTGTTTTCCCCTCAATGACCCTGTGTAGTGGATACCAATTTGCTGAATTCTTTCAAGCCACTGCTGGAAACATTTCCAGCTTGTCTGGAACTCCGTTTGCACAAAAGGTAAAACAATCTGGGCCTGAGTGACTTAAAGGATTAGTTTCAACCAGTTATAAGGCTAGAGGGACCACCACTCCATCCATCACCCCTGAAATTCTCAATCTGATTGGGTTTTAATTGTGTAGGAAGGAGCTGTAGAATAGATGATGGTTTACACCAAAGATAGACACAAAATGCTGGAGTAACTCAGCGGTCAGGCAGCATCACTGGCGAGAAGGACAGGGTGACCTATCGTAATTTATTCCTTTTCTCCTGAGATGCTGTCTGACCCGCTTACTTACTCCAACCTTTTGTATCTATCTTGGGTTTTAATCACTTTTCCTCCACTCCTACTTTATCGTGATTTCAAGCAGGTTGGATTATGTACGTGCGTTATATGCAAAATATTCCAGATCTGCGAAACAGGCCAATAAACCAGAGACTTTACCTGCCGTCATTGTTTGTATGTTTTCTTATTCTAAATATAATCATGATCATTGCTGAAATATGCTAGACGACAGTGCAAAACAAAACTGTGGAGTCGAATCAATTCGATTTGTTTCTAAAACTGACTGCTTTGTGCGTCAGAAGCCTCATATACTGCCTGCAGACAACCTTGTATACTGATTGTTACTAGGAGCTACTTGTTTGTTGATTGCTCTGGTGCTTACATTCTCAACAGCAGCCTGGCAAGTTATCAGCTTAGTGGCTCCAGTGTGTCACAAATTAACTATTTGGAATTTGTTTTTGCAGAAACACCTCGATTTATAATAAACATAATAAACATGTTAAAGCTCATCCTAATAGCTATGGAGAATAGATTGTTTTTTTAAAGTTTAATCTCATCCAGGTGAGCAGTATTAGGGCTGTAGTATAATACCCCCTTAGTTCATGCATTATTTACTACAAGCATGCACTCCTGGATTACCGAAGATAGACACAAAAAGCTGGAGTAACTCAGCGGAACAGGCAGCATCTCTGGAGAGAAGGAATGGGTGACGTTTCGGGTCGAGACACTCCTAGATTACCTATGACGCAAGGTGAAGGCTTTTCAAATGTACTTTAAGAGAGCACACTCACTCCAACCTGTGGCATTTTTCCTATTTTCTATTTCAGACACAGGGACAAATCAGTGGCAGGCCCTTGCCACAGGAAGCAAAATGTTGACTGCCTAAACTCAGCCATTGCAGAAAAACCTCACAGACACATTGAACTCGCTGGTCTAGACTGGGCTTCAACTTAGTTCCCCCAAGGAGAACAAGCCGCATCTATAGGAAAGAACCACAGATGCTGGTTTACATCAAAGATGGACATGGTTCTGTACCTTCTCATGCCTCTAGTTTCTCTCTGCCCTGACTCTCAGTCTGAAGTAGGGTCTTGACCCAAAATGTCATCTATTCCCTTTCCCCAGAGATGCTGCCTGACCCGCTGACTCACTGCAGCATTTTGTGTCTATCTTTTAAGCAGAATCTGTACCCAACTCCTCCCAGACATGTGATATACAAAATAAAAATATTGTATCCAGGACTTGACAAATTGTGGTTGTGGATACGATTTAAGGTGATGGGGAAAAGATTTAATAGGAGTCTGAGGGGTAACTTTTTCACACAAGGGGTGGTGGGTGTATGGAATATGCTGCCAGAGGAGGTAGTTGAGGCAGGGACCATCCCAACATTTAAGAAACAGTTAGACAGGTAAACGGATAGGACCGGTTTGGAGGGAATGCTGCCAGGTGCGACTAGTGTAGCTGGGACATGTTGGCCGGTGTAGGCAGGTTGGCCAAAGGGCCTATTTCCACACTATTACTCCATGACTAGTACGGAACTGCAAGGAACAGCGGCAAAAGGGATTTAAATACACCTACCGCATTGTTCTTCGTCACTAGAATCATCACAGTCTGGTTCACCATCACACCTCTTTGATGTCAAGAGACATCTGCCTGAATTGCACTTGAAATGACTCGGGGAGCACTCTGTCAAGAGAATATTAAACTGTCATTGCATCAGGTGACAATACTTAAACGTGAAAGACCTGATGTGCGGGCTGGCAGACTACCCATCATAATATCACTACTTATTCAATCACTGGAAGATAACGAACATGGGAAGCATATAATTGAATGGCAAAGTATTAATACTAACCTTTTACAAATGATAAGTCACATTATTCACCTAAGTCAGTCCTGGATTTGTCTGAGGCTGTAAGGTACAAGTTCACTTAACAATTTAATTTACAGTATGTCAGAATCAATCTATTGTCTGAAAAGATGTCTAGATTGCATCAAAACCTCTGCAACATAAAAACCACTGGCATGGTTTTTAGTTTAGCTCAGAGCCCCTGCAATCAGAAATATGACAAGTTGTTGCAGAAAGTAGCCAGGCAGATTTCTGGAAGTTATTTCAAGCCATTCTGACAAAACTAATCCAAGAGAAGAAACTTATCTGTATAATTTGTAAGAGGCTGGTGAATAGTCAACTTCTCCCACCAGTTACTGCACGAGAATTCAAAATCTGGGGCGACACAGTGGCGCAGCTGGTAGTGCTGCTGCCTCACAGGGTCAGACACACAGATTTGAACCTGACAGGTGAATGCTGTGTGGAGGTTGCCCATTCCCCCTGTGACCGCGTGGCTTTCCTCCGCCTGTTCCAGTTTCCTCCCACATCCCAAATACGTACGGATTTGTAGGTTCTTTGCATCTGTAAACTGACTGTAATGGTTAGGGAGTGGATGAGAAGGTGGTTAACATAGTTCTAGTGTGAATGGGTGATTGATGGTTGGCATGTACTCGGAGGGCCAAAGTGTCTGTTCCCATGCTGTATCGCTAAAAACGGGAAAAAACCTCATATCATCCCTTCCCTCCATCTCTACATCAGGTCATTTGTTGTGGAAACCATATTTCATGCTTTTGCAGCTGCCATGCTGACTGTTGTAAGAGCCTGGAAGAGACCAAACCTCCTGGCTGCATGTCTCCCACTCTCTCCAAGGCCTTCAAACACATTGGACAAATGCAACGGCTAAACTTAAATCACGTTAAGCAGAATGAACAGAAGGTTATCGGTGCATTTTATAAATACAAGTGTTCTCAATGCTGATGCAGTCCATTGTGCAAAATCCCAAACTTCATCCATAGTGAATGGATGGCCCCAACTGAGTGAGGTCGAGGAATCCTGAGTGACCTAGGCAGCAATTCATCGCCAGTGGAAACTTTGACCTCTTGATGAAATGGAAGATGATGGGAGAATTCAATTCTCATTTTTTGTTACTTGGACAGTAATTGTTGGAGTAGTTCTCTGCCCAGCCATAGAACCTGAATGATTTTCATTCAATTTGAAGTCAATGTGTTTCTGCAAGCAGCAGAGAAGGAAGAAGCAGGGCATCTAAGCAATTAGATGATGACAATTTACCCCTCACCATCGGAACAGAGAGGTTAAAAAAAAGCCCAATTGAGAGAGATTCTGAGGTATGCCATTGGTATCCCAAGGAAATCTAAACAGTTTTTATTTTCTCTAGAATGCTGGAGGTTGAGGGAGTTCTGATGGAAGTTTTCAAAATGATGAGATGCATCGATAAAGTACAAAGTCAGAATCGTTGGTAATGTCAAAGACTTGAGGGCAAAGCACAGCACGGTGCGAAGGACAGTTTAAAAAAGATGCACAGGGTAAATTATTTCCACAGAGGGCGGTGAGTGCCTGGAATGAGGTGGTGGGGAAGGCAGATATGATCACAGCATTACAAGAGGCTTTTAGATAGGTGCATGAATGCCTGGGGAATGGAAGGATATGAATCATATACAGACAAAGGAGATTAGTTTATCTTGGCATTGTGTATGGCACAGGTAGGCCGAACGGGTTGTTCCTGTGCTGCACTGTTCTATGTTCATCTCCAGTTATTTTTCAGATAGATGATGTACAGTTTGCAATTAAGATAAAGATAATTATAATACAACTTCAACTTCATGAGCATCGCGAAAGCTTACAGGGTCAAAACTAACCTTCCACATTCTCATCAGGCAATAGGCATGTCTGGTTGTCAGAGTTTTCCTTTGGGAACTGGCTGCAGTCCATGTCCTCTGGCCACTGATGTCCAATTATGTCCAGCAACATCTCACAGTGCTCCTTAGAGTCTTCACACAGTGATCTCAGAGGAAAAATAAAATAAAAGTAGTACATTTTAATTTGAATGTTTTTAAAAAGGTTAGCTAAATGAGTAAATACTAAGTAAGCATGATTTCTATCATGCAGCACGGAAACAGGCCCTTTGGCCCAACTCATCCATGCAAATCATGATGCCCCATCTAAACTAGTGCCATTTTTCTGCATTGGCCCATATTCCTCTCAACCTTTCCTATCCATGAACCTGTCCAAATATATTTTAAATTATATTCTCAAAGGGATTGTACAGGCTAGATGCAGGAAATGTTTTCCAAATGTCAGGGGAATCCAGAACCAGGGGGTCACAGTTTAAGAATAAGGGGTAGGGTATGTAGGACTGAGATAAGGAAAATCTTTTTCACCCAGAGAGTTGTGAATCTGTCGAATTCTCTGCCACAAAAGGCAGTGGAGGCCAATTCACTGGATGTTTTCAAGAGAGTTAGACATTGTTCTTAGGGCTAACGGAATCAAGGGATATGGGGAAAAAGCAGGAACGGGGGTGCTGATTTTGGATGATCAGCCATGATCATATTGAATGGAGGTCTTGGCTCAAAGGGCCGAGTGGCCGACTCCTGCACCTGTTTTCTATGTTTCTATGTTGCTATACTTGCTTCAACTAAGTAATCTGGTAGCTAGTTCCATATACCCACCACTCTCTGCATGAAAAGTTGCCCATTTGGTCCCTATTAAATCTTTCCTCTCTTACAAACCTATATCCTCTAGTACTTGATTCCCCTACCCCTGGAAAAAGACTATAATAGGACTCCTGATAAAAATGGTGACAAACATTATGTATAAAGCACATGATTTTTTTCAATGCATGAATTACATGTTTAAATAAAAAATGTTTTTAATCCCCCCACGTAAATGTGTGCACCTCCAGTTTGCAGATCTTTAATTACCCTAAAGACAGTCTAGTATTGCAATGAGGGAAAGAACCAAAAATCAGGTGAAATCTATAATAACAAAAAATATATAGTCTGCCACAATTACCCTGCAGTCTATGCTAACTGGACTTCTGTGTCATATTAAATGAAATATAGGAAAGGTTTAGAGGGATAAGGGCCAATGGGTTGAGCTTAGATGGGCCACTTTGGTCGGCATGCTGTATGACTAGATTCTATTTTTTAAAGAAGGAACTGCAGATGCTGGAGAATCGAGGGTACACAAAAAGCTGGAGAAACTCAGCGGGTGCAGCAGCATCTAAGGAGCGAAGGAGATAGGCGACGTTTCGGGTCGAGACCCTTCTTCAGACTGGTCAGGGATCAGGGAAACGAGAGATATAGACGGTGATGTGGAGAGATAAGGAACAATGAGTGAAAGATATGCAAAAAAGTATCGGTGATAAAGGGAACAAGCCATTGTAAGCTGTTTGTGGTGTGAAAATGAGAAGCTGGTGCGACTGGGGTGGGGGAGGGAGATAGAGAGAGAGGGAATGCCAGGGCCCGAGGACTAGATTCTATGATTGTTTCCAATCCGTATGGCTAATCATACTAGATATTTTCTGATAAGTACATTTGAAATAGACACTCTATATAGTACCTGCAAGGGGGCACACGTTGGTTAGTTGCATGGTCACACTTTGGCACAAGGATAGTACAAGCAAAGAACATGAGGTACTTGTAACAGCCAGTCTGAACAAAGCTCGGAAAGAGTAAAAACTCCCAGCTTATTGATGCTGCCTTCTGATTTTGGTGCCCCAGATAGTTAGGATAAATGGTGGTGTTGTATGGCTGATTCATACAGAGCTCAAGAGTTATAGGCTCACATTTACCTGCAAGAGTGAAAAACATTTCATTGGATTTTCATTCAGAATACTCGCTTTTTAAAATGCTGGTGTTAACAATGTGAGAATATGAAAAGTTGACATGACAGGGCATCTTATCGTTACAAAGATTAGAATCACATCATTTAATCGGTAAAATGAAATCTGGTTTTGCAGATTTATTTGAATATAAAAGGTTCAGTCCCAGCTGTAACCACTAGGGCAGACTAAGCGAGGATTAAATTAGCAGGTACACGTTAAACAACAATGTACACCGTGGCAAGACCTGCAGTTGAGAACTTGTGCCTCCATACAAGGATATCGTCAGACATAAAGGGTTGCAGCAAGACCTTTCCATTGTCAGCATCAGTAGAGAAATACCACAACTGCAAGACCAGCAGAGAAAGGGGGTCTTCAGAAGAGCTGAATATGCATGGCTCAGAACTGACTGCCCTGCATCAACTACTTTCATCTGTACCCCAGTGGCTCAGTGCTAATGGATTGGGTCTGTACATTGGGCAAGGATGCTGTATCTTATCCCAATGTGCGATTAAAAATGCCATGCATTGTACAGTCAGAGAAGACTGAACAACGCCCAGTAAGGCCCTTCTCCCTCCTGCAGGTGCACGATCAATCAAAACAACTAAATGTCTACTTGGCCAGGGGATGGGCGAGTGTGGCTCCAGAACTCACCGCCCAGTTTACAAATTTACCTGTATTCCTGTTTAAATGCTAAATGAACCACTGCCATATTGTGCATCTTTGGAGTTATTTAATCGAACAAGTACTCATCTAACTTACTGCAGTTCATTCCACTGTTGTGAGGTGCACAGCTCGAGTTTCCATTGCATTCATCAACACAAGATGATTGAGCACACAGGTAACCCCCTTCCTTACATGATCTCTGATCTGCAGGAGCAAACAGAAAGCACATATAGGATGATTTTTAAAAATTCTTCTTCTTCTTCTTCTTCTTCTCAAAGTCCAAATACATCCTCTGTCAGATGATCATGTGGATGCAGCCCATTCGTGGCTCATTCTCGCATTTGTTTCCGAACGTCTCAGTGCCAATGACCATTTGTCCTTTGGGCGAAGATGTTGACCCTTATCTCCACATGTGCATAAAAATGCCATGTATTGCACAATCAGAGAAAGAACAGTGCTTGGTACAGTCAAAAAAAGACAGTGCTGGAGTAACTCAGTGGGTCAGTGCTGAACATAATGCCATTGCTGAGCACAATGCCTAGATAATCTGGTCTGCTGCACATGGTCCCTTCCCTCCACTCTCTGCATAACTGTGGTCCAAACATCCTAGTGTACCCCAATATCACAGCCTATCTACCCGAGATGGTCCCATATATTCCCACTCTTTGCCATCTGATAACTAATTCTCAGTGCGTGTCAGTAAATTCTCCCCAACTCCCGATCCTCCAACCTTGTTGACCAACCAGTGGCCCAGCGGTAGAGCTGCTGCCTTACAGTGCCTGGGACCCAGGTTCGATCCCAACTAAGGGTGCTGTCTGTTTTACATTTTTCCTGTGACCACGTGGGTTTTCTCCAGGTGCTCCGGTTCCCCCCACATTCCAAAGACCTAAGGTTTGTAGATTAATTGGTTTCTGTGAATTGCCCCTAGTGCGCAGGATGTGAAGATGGGGAAACAGAACTAATGTACGGGTAATCATTATGCTTCAGAAAGAACTGCAGATGCTGGAAAATTCAAAGGAAGACAAAAATGCTGGAGAAACTCAGCGGGTGAGGCAGCATCTATGGATAGAAGGAATAGGTGATGTTTCGGGTCGAGACCCTTCTTCAGACTGATGTCTGGGGGCGGGCAAGAAAGGAACATTTCACATTTCCAGTTTTAATGAAAAGGTCTTATTCTGAAACGTCACTTTGTTTCTCTCCTCAAGGATGCTATTTGACCTGCAGTTTGCTTCCATCATTAACTGTCTTTCTTTTAGATTTCCAACATTAACATTTTCTGTCCTGATCGTTATGAACATAAATTGAGTCATTTTGCATTTTATTATTTAATAGCGATGCTTAATACAAACATTAACTGTGGCTTAATCCACTTTACAAGCATGCAGAAGAATATTAACCACAGTCCATCAGAGCAAATTAAATTCTTGACATTCAGACAAATTGCCGTTTTCCCTACAACCACCTTCATCCTCCTTTCTGATTATTCTCGGTTTGATTTAGAATCAATTACATACCACTGCAGATTTATTTAATTTGTTGGAATTAATGTCCAGTTTATTGAATGATCATGGTGTAGAAATTCCAGCATTACGATCTGTTTCCCCCCATTTATTACCAACCATGAGATTTTGAACAGTTCAGCTCATCACTCCAGTCTTCACAGTCATTTTCACCATCACATTGGTAAATGCTTGGAATACATCGGGCATTATTGCATTCCATCAGACCCTGACTCTTGCAAGCTGCAAAATAATTGTAGTTGTCTTAGAACATTAAAATATGTTGCATTGAAGCTACCATTAAAAATACTTAAAGAGACTTTGTTCCAATGTGATGTAAAGTGAGAGGTTAATTCTTGAACAAATTTCAAAGAGGTGCCTCACCAATGAACAAGCGATGCATGAAGTGCACACGGCATTGAGAGAAATCCCAGAACATTCAATGACGATAAGATGTATGAGGATTAAAAGAATGATAGGACTGTGGGGAACTATCACAGATCCTTGATGTGTGTGTAGCTGAAATGTGTTGCTTGTCTGGTTAGATCATTTCAAAGTGAAGTCAGAACCATTTATTAAAGGAACAAAGAATCCTATAATCCACAAGGAAACGGAAGTGATGCTAACAACACTGGAAATAATTAGTACAATGCAAGGTGCATAAATCACCAAGCCGTGGAGACAGAAGATTTCATAAAGCCAAGGTATGCCTGACAAATTTAATGCAGCTTTTCACAGAAGTAACTGATTGCAGGCCCCAAGTAAATTCAGTAGATATGGTTTATTTTAATTTTCAAAAGATTTTTGACAAGATGTCTGAAAGGGTCGCTGGGGTAAAACAAAATCAGTCAAATGGAATGAAGCAGTTGGACAGGAAATGGACAGGAAAGCAACAGTTTGAGTTCTGGGATTCTGCTCAGATTGAAGGAAAGTTAAAAATGAAGTAACCTGGAACTCAATGCTAGTATTTTCGCTACAAATATATCACTTAGGCATAGAGAATATGATACATCTGCTGAGTTTAGGATAAGGTGGAGTGTCAGATAATGCAGGACAGGCAGGTAGCTGAGTGAACATGTTGCAGATGCAATTTGTGTGAATATCCAAGAATACACATTTTAAGAAAAATAAGAATGCAAGGTTATGCTTGTAGCAACAATTAAAGAGTCTGTGAGCCTCAAAGACAACCAGAGGTTGAAATACATAATTCACTTGCAGGTCAATAAAGATGTAAACATAAGACCAACAATGATTTAATTTAAGTTTCCTAAATGAGTGTACAGGAATAAGGTAGTAGTAATACATTTATAAAGAACATTGAACAATCACAGAGTATCAGGTGCATTTCAGAACTAGGAGCAGGATTATGCATTTGGACTCCTGAGCGCTTTATTATTTATGTTGATATTGGCTGATCTTCTACATCGGCACCAATTTCCTGTCCCATATCACTCAATTTCCTTAATGTTTAGAAATCAAATAATGTCCATTTTGAACGCAATCAATCACTGTGGTATCACAACCCTCGAGAATTCAGAAGAAACGCTACTCTTTGAATGAAGAAATTTACAGACATATAAACAAATGAATAGGAGCAGGGGTAGAAGTTGGAACTAGGTGACTGATAGGACTGTGAGGGATAGAAAGGAGCCTCACAGATCACGGCTGTTCACTTGTCCTGCAGCACCCCTTTGCCGCCTCATTTCCGACCAGAATAGCCTAATCCTAACAGTGAGATGTGGTCTGATACCCCTTGGCCAATTCTCCTGCATCTCAGCAGATCCGACGGTATCGGTGGAGGGAATGGATGGGTGATGTTTCAGGTCGGGACCCTTCCTCAGACCGATCAGTCTGAAGAAGGGACACAACGCAGGAGGTCGCCTATCCATTCCCTCCACAGATGCTGCCTGACCCGATCCGTTACTCCAACACTTTGTGTTTTGCTCAAGATGCCAGCATCTGTAGTTCCTTGTGTCTCCATCCTCCTGCATCTACTTTGCTGAGCTGTCTACGAATTGTGTACCTTTCAAGGAGATGATCTCTTACAAAACTCAAGGGAAGAGTCCAGGCTTGCTCATGCTCTCCTCCAATGATAGGCCTGCTATCTGAGGAAGCAGCTTGGTGATCCTTCACTGCACCCACCCAGAGATTTCAGTGGCTTGTGGACAAAGACATTTTGGTACATTTGAACACTGGCATCCTCCATTCACTCACCATTCAAAGAGTCAGCATTTCTGTTCTTTTCTCCTCAAATGTTTTAACACTGCAATCCGTCAACAACATGGTCAGCTCAACTACTTCCTTTTGAAGTCTGTGTGTCCTCGTTGCTCATCACACTCCTACTTAATCTTATTGTTGTCAGCAAATGTTACATTTGGTCCTTGTGTTACATTTACATTCAGACAAATCACAAATAGAGATTGTGAATGGTTGGGGTCCAAAAACTGCTGTACTGCACTCATGGATACCAAAACCTGAGAAAGATCCAATTACATTTCTTTATCTTTTAATCTGTCAACTCCCAGTTCCAAGCACTGCAATCTCGTTCACCAACTTCTATATAAATCTTATTAAAGACACCTGAAACACCGGATGTATCACGCCCACTGGTTCCTCCTCATTTACCCTGGGTGCTCCATTTCGCCCTTCAACCTATAGAACCTACAGAGCGAGTTCAGTTTAGTTTATTGTCACGTACCGAGGTACAGTGAAAAGCTTTTTGGTGCGTGCTATCCAGTCAGCGGAATGACAATACATGAAAATCAATGTGACTAAATGTGATTCCCTGATGTTGTATCAATTCACTGTAAATACATTAGACAATTATCTATTTAATGTATTTACAATGAATAGATACATCATAAGGGAATCACATTTAGTGCAAGGTAAAGCCAGCAAAGTTCGATCAAGAATAGTCCGAGTGTCACCAAAGAGGTAGATAGCAGTTCAGCACTGCTCTCTGGTTGTGGTAGGATGATTCAGTTGCCTGTTAACAGCTGGGAAGAAACTGTCCCTGAATTTGGAGGTGTGCGTTTTCACACTTCTATACCTTTTGCTGATGGGAGAGGGGAGAAGAGGGAGGGGCCAGGGTGCAAGTCGTCCTTGATTATACTGCTGGCCTTGCCGAGGCAGCGTGAGGTATAAATGGAATCAATAGAAGGGAGGTTGGTTTATGTGATGACCTGGGCTGCGTCCACAATTTGCTGCAATTTCTTATGGTCTTGGATGAAGTTGTTCCCAAACCAGAGGGGAATTGATTGATTGGTCATTGTAAGCTGTCCTTAATACGCAAGTAAATGGTGGAACCTATGGAGATCCAATGAGAATGTGGGAAGAATAAAATGGGATTAGCATAGGATTAGTGTAAATGGGGTGCTTGATGGCTTGCACGTGCTGGACCGGAGGACCAGTTTCCACAGCACATGAACCTAGCTTTTCCTAATCTTGGTAGTTATTTATTATTCAGTCCAATCTACGAGGCAACCATTTTAGTTTATTAATTGATACAGTACATCACCAAATTATATTTACAATAATCTGTTTAAAATTGCTGTTTACTTGCACCTTCTCATAAGAGTTGAAGGTAATAGGGAGACACTGCACGGAACCAGGCCATGGGGTCCACACTGACCATTAATAACCCATTCACACTATTCCAACTTTATTCTCACCACGCTGTCATCAATTCTCCCAATCACTTAGTCGCAAGGGGCAATTTACAGAGGCCAATTAACCTACCAAACCACATTTCTTTGGGATGTGGGGGGGAAACTGGAGCATCCGGTGGAAACGCATGCAATCTCAGGGTGAATGTGAAAAATACACATAAACCAAGGTCAGGATTGAACCTGGGTCTCTGGCATTGTGAGGCACCAGTCCTACCAACTGCAGCAGCTCTACCAGCTGCACCACTGTGTTGCCTCTGTAATAATCATAGCAAGATTTTGTTTCTAACCCGGCATCAAATTAATTTGTCAACACATACAATTAACATGTCCTATGCTTCTGGCTGAGATGATGTATAGATTTCCATATTATGTACACATTTAGAACATGATTGTACTTTAACACTAAATTAATAATGCTGCATGTAAATGTAGGAAGCCACACTATTGGTGAGTGTTGCCTGCACACCTTTCCTATTTAACCTTTTAAAGTAAAAATGTTATATACACATCTTTCTTGGGGGACTTTGGGAGTTTCAGATGCATTTCCCCTGAGCTACAGTGTTTAAGGTGAGGTGGTAACTTACAACAGTTTGCCTCATCAGACATGTCCGTGCAGTCATGATCTCCATCACAAACCCAGGTCTTCGTGAGACACCTACCATCCCCGCATCTGAAATGGAGCTCTGGGTTGCACTCTGTAGAGCAGCAAATAGTTCAAGTCAGTCAAGAAATTGTGACATGGGCAAGCGCAAATCGAATGTGAGGCAGAACTTAATTTGTTATCAAGCCACATTACCCAATCTGCACCATCTTGTTGAAGATCAAATCTTCCCAGCCTTTAAATCGTACGTTGAGTTTGCTAAATTCAATGCCGTAACTCTATCATTGTAATATTATTTCACTGTTCACTGAAGCACTGTTCCAAATATCAACACGGTGGCCGGTCTTCACTTATGTGCCAAGTCAACAAGGGGCAGTAGGCTATTTGGCCATTGAAAGTACCCTGATGCCACCTAGCTAGCCTGCAATTCCCAAAATCAATTGGGGGATGCACTTCAGCTCTGTGGAAGAGCTGCAACAATTCTGTGTCCTTTGCTGAGCTTTGGGCTGTTCAAAGTCAGCTAAGGGAGCTCTGGGAAAGCCAGACTTCCACTATATTCTCCCCTATCTTCAAGTTGCACGACATACTTGTAAATCAGTCAAAATATCATCTAGCTCAGTAAATGCATGCAGAGGCATTTGATCTGTTTTACTTGTGCTTGTGTTTATCTCAATCCACCCATCATAGCCCCATATCCTTCCATGCTCTTCCTTTCCAAAACCACTAAAAAAGTGTTGCTAGGGTCCAAATATTATAAAGAAGGGAGACCTGGGTTGATTCCCCTAAAATCTAAATATCTATCAATGTCTACCTTGTGGTCACCCTTTACCACTGATGTCACCAAATGCCTTTACCAGCCTACCTACTTGTGCTGCTACCTTCTGTGACCAATGAACTTGGACTCCAAGATCCCTCTGTACATCAATGCTGTTAATATCATAGTATACTCTCCCCAAACATTCAACCTCCCAGATTAAACTCCATCTGTCATTTTCCGCCCATTTCCGATCTGTATCCCATTGTATCTTCTGACAGCCTTCCTTACAGTCTGCAACCCCTCCAAATTTGGTGACGTCACTGAACTTACTCACCAACCCATCCACATTTACGTCCAGGTCATTTATATATTTCTGTTTCCAAATTTAAGGTTGTAGGTTATACTTACCACAGTTCATTTCATCGCTCAGATCCCCACAGTCATTGTAACCATCACATGTGCTGTTATAGTGGATGCATTTGCCAGTGCCACAATGAAACTGCCCCTCACTACAAGCTGCAATGGAAAATGAAAAGTCAGAGCCAGGGAATAAAATGGAAAAGTTGATGAAATAACAAAGGTCTGAAATTTGATGATGGTTTGGCACTGTGAATCAGTATCGTGTTCACCGTGGCAGGCATTGTGTTTCAGCATATTTGAAAATAGAATTGCTCACCCGTCAGATAGGAATTAGATTATATGTGGTGTCCAGGGTCAGAGACCATAGCAGATGCTAAAGGCATTCGTAAACACAAATGGAAGGTCTCATGTCCACAATGTACCCATAATAAAACACAGCTAAACTTGAACATGTCAGGGATTGGGCCGATTGGAGGAAAGTGCAGCTGAGACACTACCTAATGTGAAGAAAGTCAGTCATTGACAGTGAAGAAAGCGAATGGCATGTTGGCCTTCATAACAAGAGGAGTTGAGTATTGGAGCAAAGAGGTCTTTCTGAAGTTGTACAGGGCCCTAGTGAGACCACACCTGGAGTATTGTGTGCAGTTTTGGTCCCCTAATTTGAGGAAGGACATTCTTGCTATTGAGGGAGTGCAGCGTAGGTTCACAAGGTTAATTCCCGGGTGGCGGGACTGTCATATGCTGAGAGAATGGAGCGGCTGGGCTTGTACACTCTGGAGTTTAGAAGGATGAGAAGGGATCTTATTGAAACATAAAATATTATTAAGGGTTTGGACATGCTAGAGGCAGGAAACATGTTCCTGGTGTTGGGGGAGTCCAGAACCAGGGGCCACAGTTTTAGAATAAGGGGTAAGGCATTTAGAACGGAGATGACAAAACATTTTTTCACACAGAGAGTTGTGAGTGTGTGGAATTCTCTGCTGCAGAGGGCAGTGGAGGCCGGTTCTCTGGATACTTTCAAGAGAGAGCTTGATCGGGCTCAAAGATAGTGGAGTCAAGGGATATGGGGAGAAGGCAGGAACGGGGTACTGATTGTGGATGATCAGCCATGATCACTTTGAATGGCGGTGCTGGCTAAGGACACTGCACCCATTCCATCAGCTACCCACCCAATTCTTACTTTAAAACCTTGGCTCAGTAAATACTGGAATTGATAAGCCGATCAATTATTATCCATTTTCCAGCATTTACACTATTAATCACTGCCTGATAACCTTTGTACAAGGTGGCAGGGCTTCACTGATCAATGTGTGCACTGTCAGATTGCGAGGCGACATCTAGAAGTGTAAGCACTGAGAACTGGCGAAAGGATATTGCTGCTGTGATATTTTGATTTAAAAAAATCAATATCGAATCAGCTACTGATATTCTGATCACACTTTAGGCCACACCTTGGAGCAATAGATCAGTGTCCTTGCCATATTCCGTGCGAAGCGGGCTCAGACTGGTTAGCAACAGTATGGGGAAACTACCTGGGATTACCAGACACAGTCAGCTTGCAGCATGGGAAAGCAAATGATCCCATCGGCAAACAAATATTCACAAAGATCTCAGCCACATTTTATACAGTAAAACATGCTTTGCACGAAAGGCATCTGTTTCTGGCAGTTTCTCTGACAATAATGTCAACATAATAATGATACAACTAATCTGGCCAATGATCCGAAATGGACGCCATAAAGCCGTTACCCAACCGGAAAAGATATATTTTAGGCTGCTATTGTACAAGCCGGTATCGTGGATGTATGTACTTTGAGTTTTCGTACAAAGATGCTGCTTATCCCATTACAATACTTGACTCTTTGAGAAAAGTTTAATCACTATCCACAGTCAACACACAAAAGGAAAATAGTGACCTACTGCAGTTTGCTTCATCGCTCCAGTCATCGCAGTCATTGTAACCGTTGCACACCAGTTTCCTTTGGATGCAGAAGGCACTACCACACAAGAAGCTGTCCAGCTCTTTGCAAGATTCTGCAAGAAAAAGAGAATTACATTTGGCAAACTACAGGATGCTTTATGGGACAGGCAGAGAATGGAGAGAAGGATTGGGGGATGTTTCGGGTCGAGACCCTTCTTCAGACCCGAAGGTCTGACCAGAAATGTCGCTCATTCCTTCTCTCTAGAGATGCTGCCTGTCCAGCTGAGTTACTCCAGCACTTTGTGTTTATCTTCGATTTAAACCAACATTTGCAGTTCCTTCCTACACTGTATGCTTTTTGTTGGATGCATTTCACAGGCACTGTCTTTACCTGCCGACAAATATATAGATATACTAGACTAAGTGGTATTTTTTTAAAAATCAATATCGTAACAGCTACTGATATTCTGTCCCAGCTTCACACGGGAGGGCTGGTCCCCAATGCAATATTCCACTTCTCCACCAATTCCAATACTGCTGAACAGTGTGTGGGGGGGGGGGGGGGCTTTCTGGAGCGCTAGTATGGGTGTTGTGGGTCAAAGGGACTGGTTTACAGTGGGCTAGAATGGACATTGTAGGCCAAATGGATTCTTGGGCTGGAAGCTCAGTCACTCTGGCCAGGCAGCATTTTAGAATCAATAGAGACACTTTTTGCAAGCCTATGGTAGGGAATTGAGGGAATTCCCTATGGTAGGGAATTGAGGAATGTTGTGGAACAGAGAGATCTAGGAATAACTGTGCATGGTTCCCTGAAGGTGGAATCGCATGTAGATAGGGTGGTAAAGAAAGCCTTTGGTGTGCTGGCCTTTATAAATCAGAGCATTGAATATAGGAGCAGGGAAGTAATGTTAAAATTGTACAAGGCATTGGTGAGACCAATTCTGGAGTATGGTGTACAATTTTGGTCGCCTAATTATAGGAAGGATGTCAACAAAATAGAGAGAGTACAGAGGAGATTTACTAGAATGTTGCCTGGGATCCAGCAACTATGTTACAGAGAAAGGTTGAACAAGTTAGGTCTTTATTCTTTGGAGCGCAGAAGGTTAAGGGGAGACTTGATTGAGGTCTTTAAAATGATGAAAGGGTAGACAGAGTTGACATGGATAAGCTTTTCCCATTGAGGGTAGGGAAGATTCAAACAAGAGGGCATGACATGAGAATTAAGGGACAGAAGTTTAGGGGTAACGTGAGGGGGAACTTCTTTACTCAGAGGGTGGTGGCTGTGTGGAATGAGCTTCCAGCAGAAGTGGTGGAGGCAGGATCGATTTTAACATTTAAAAGTAAAATGGATAGGTATATGGACAGGAAGGGAATGGAGGGGTATGGTCTGAGTGCAGGTAGTTGGGACTAGGGGAAAACAAATGGTCGGCACGGACTGGAAGGGCCGAGAGGGCCTGTTTCCGTGCTGTAATTGTTATATGGTTATATGGTTATTTTAGAACCAATAGAGACACTTTTTGCAAGCATTTTAGAACCAATAGAAACACTTTTTGCAAGCATTTTAGAACCAATAGACACTTTCTGCAAGCATTTTAGAACCAATAGACACTTTTTGCAAGCATTTTAGAACCAATAGAGCCACTCTTTCTGCAACCATTTTAGAGCCAACAGAGACAATTTTAGCAAGCATTTTAGAACCAACAGAGACACTTTCTGCAGCCATTTTAGAACCAATAGACACACCTTTTGCAACCATTTTAGAACCAATAGACACTTTTTGCAAGCATTTAGAACCAATAGACATTTTGTGCAAGCATTTTAGAACCAATAGACATTTTCTGCAAGCATTTTAGAACCAATAGACACTTTTTGCAAGCATTTTAGAACCAATAGAGACACTTTTTGCAAGCATTTATAGAACCACATTAAGGGCACTCACAGTTGAGTAGACATGTGTTCAGTGCTATTCAGAGCTCAGAGAGACGTGACCCTCTGGCTTCCTCCATCTTGCAGAGACTGAGTGAGGCACACCAGTTCCTGGTTTTATAGTCCAGTAGGGGCAGCAGAGAGAATGGCGATTAAATAAACCACATTAATATCTCTCTGATTTTTCATCGATGGGAAAAATCCTCTGGTCCAGGAAGGCGGAGGGAGGCTCTGAGCGAGCTGGCCAAAAATGACAGCCATAGGTGGCGGCGTTCTCTCGGAAATCACACCACAGTGAGCCAAAAGCGGTCAAGATCAGACTTTTAGTAATATAGATATTAGTTATAAAATACATGTCTTCTATAAACCTCTGCCTTCTGAAATACTAGAACTGTTAACAAACATTATGATTGTTTAAATATTGCAAATATATCTTAATGTTAAAAGATCCCTATATAATCTTAGAATTATATAGGGATCAAAATGTATAAGATGAAATAAAATGTAATTAGTATAGCATTGGTATAAGTGGGTGCTTGCTGGTCAGGGCAGGTACTTGGGCTGAAGATCCTGTATCTGTGCTGTATGACATGGCTCCGTCAGTGTTATAATGTATGCAGTTCAGTTTATTGTTTAGTTCCATGCACAGTTAGTGATTTTAACAGAAGCAACTTGATTTTTGAAATTATTTTTTTAAGATTACCAGAAGAAGAACATTTTTTATTTTAAAAAAGAAGGTTGTTGAAATAAAAGATGAAATAATTTGCTGTTAAGGACATTTGGGGTGCTTAATCGCTGCATTTATTTTACCAAATGAAAATATGAACTGCTCAGTTCTTAGCTTTATACTTCGCCCAACCAATATATAGTTCTAAAACCGATGTAGCCTGATGTCCATAGCTTGACTCTACCCTGAGAGGATTTTAGGTTCCCACATAAAGGGGAATTTAGGCTCCAGTACTCTCAGCAGGTATAGGAATAAATGCTGTGAAATCACAAGGGCATAATTCCTCACTTTACATCCAAAATAGGGCACCATTGTTTGGATACGGATTCACATGCAAATCAGCCATCTGCTTTTACCCAGTAGTCTTTGAAGAAATCATGTTGTAAACAGTAGTATTTCACAGAACCCCTTCCCATTGGACAATAGTTAATGTTCCACTACTTTAATATATGTTCCATGTTCACATTCACCCTGCAGCTGAATCATTAATATGGAGTATACAACATAGACGTGCTCATAGTGCACCACATGGCGTGCGTTCATCCATTTATGAGAACTGATGAAATTGGAGACCAGTTTATAGTTTTAACCTCAAATAAGTTGCAATATTTTACAATGTTATAATCCAGACAGAGATAAGGTGCACATTTAGTGCAACTAAATGTGAGGTAAATAATTCTAGGGCCTTTGCTCCTTAGTTTCGATTAAACAACTGTGCGAGTATTCAGAAGAATCTCTCCACAGTCACCAAGATACGAACCAATCGTAGTTGAACTCAAAATGACCTCCATCTTTATCCCAGCATAGAAAAGTTCAACAATGGCAATGGGAATGAACCAAGCTTTTATGAATATTTTAAAATGGCCATCACCTCATAGATACATGGTCATACAGCAATGGAACCAGGCCCTTCTGCCCAAGCCGACATGTCCCATCAACGCTAGTCCTACCTCCCTGCGTTTGCCCCACATCCCCCGAAACTTATCCTATCTAAACCTGTCCTCTTCTTCTTGGGCCTGCCATCAGTCAAATGAACGGAGTCACCAATCACCTAATGAGGGGAGAGTTAAACCAAATCATTGTTCAACTTCACTATGTGAAGAGGCTGTTTTTTTCCCCCATTTAATTCAATCAGTGCAATATCTCTGACTAACTAAGCCAAATAGAAACATGCTACATTTCTCTACAACAGCAGATCATCAGTCATAACTTTTCTTAGTTACTCCTGCATCCCTAACTTATGGATCTCAATAGAAGTCTGTGGGTTATTGTTTACAAAGCATCTACAGTGGCTTGCAAAAGTATTCATACCCCTTAAACTTTTCCACATTTTGTCACATTACAACCACAAACGTAAATATATTTTATTGGGATTTTGTGTGATAGACCAACACAAAGTGGTGCATAATTGTGAAGTGGAAGGAAAATGATACAAGGTTTTCACATTTTTTTTACAAATAAAAAACTGAAAAGTGTGGCGTGCAAAAGTATTCAGCCCCCTTTACTCTGATACCCCTAAATAAAACCCAGTGCAACCAATTGCCTTCAGTAAATAGAGTCCACTTGTGTGTAATCTAATCTCAGTATAAATACAGCTGTTCTGTGAAGGCCTCAGAGGTTTGTTAGAGAACATCAGTGAACAAACAGCATCATGAAGCCCAAGGAACACACCAGACAGGTCAGGGATAAAGTTGTGGAGAAGTTTAAAGCAGGGTTAGGTTATAAAAAAATATCCCAAGCTTTGAGCATCTCACGGAGCACTGTTCAATCCATCATCCAAAAATGGAAAGAGTATGGCACAACTGCAAACCTACCAAGACATGGCTGTACACCTAAACTGACAGGCCGGGCAAGGAGAGCATTGATCAGAGAAGCAGCCAAGAGGCCCATGGTAACTCTGGAGGAGCTGCAGAGATCCACAGCTCAGGTGGGAGAATCTGTCCACAGGACAACTATTAGTCGTGCACTCCACAAATCGGGCCTTTATGGAAGAGTGGCCAGAAGAAAGCCATTGTTAAAACAAAGGCATAAGAAGTCCCGTTTGCCACAAGCCGTGTGGGGGACACAGCAAACATGTGGAGGAAGGTGCTCTGGTCTGATGAGACCAAAATTGAAGTTTTTGGCCTAAATGCAAAACGCTATGTGTGGCGGAAAACTAACACTGCACATCACCCTGAACACACCATCCCCACTGTGAAACATGGTGGTGGCAGCATCATGCTGTGGGGGTGCTTTTCTTCAGCAGGGACAGGGAAGCTGGTCAGAGTTGATGGGAAGATGGATGGAGCCAAATACAGGGCAATCTTGGAAAAAAACCTGTTAGAGTCTGCAAAAGACTTGAGACTGGGGCAGAGGTTCACCTTCCAGCAGGAATGGTTTCTATCAAAGCATATTCATGTGTTAGAATGGCCCAGTCAAAGTCCAGACCTAAATCCAATTGAGAATCTCTGGCAAGACTTGAAAATTGCTGTTCACAGACGCTCTCCATCCAATCTGACTGAGCTGGAGCTATTTTGCAAAGAAAAATGGGCAAAAATGTCAATCTCTAGATGTGCAAAGCTGGTAGAGACATACCCCCCAAAGACTTGCAGCTGTAATTGCAGCGGAAGGTGGTTCTGAATACAGGGGGCTGAATACTTTTGCATGCCACACTTTTCAGTTTTTTATTTGTAATAAAATTTGGAAACCATGTATCATTTTTCTTCCACTTCACAATTATGCACCACTTTGTGTTGGTCGATCACATAAAATCCCAATAAAATACATTTACGTTTGTGGTTGTAACGTGACAAAATGTGGAAAAGATCAAGGGGTATGAATACTTTTGCAAGCCACTGTAACTGCCTGATGAAGTATTGGTCACAGTTTTGTATCTCTCTGTTCACAGTAGACATCAAAGACTTTCCTGGACTGTGTATGACAACTGATAAACCATTGCTGGAAAAAAAAAGAATGAATTCAGTACTTATAGCATGGTTAGCATGATAATCACCTCTCTGTGTACTCATTCAGTGCAAAAATTAACAAGAATAATTGCTTTAAGAGCAACATTGAAAGTAAATGAATACTTTAAGAAATTATATCAGTGTCCATGGACTGTTGATCGATGGACATTCGGTATGTTGAATAATTGAAAAAATCCAAAATATAAAGGCGAGTTTCACACATGTAAACAGCTGAATATGAAAGGAGTTGCTCTTAATATTAGGATACACTTGACAAAGTTTATCCAACCACAAAGCCCCAGCCAAACTGAGCTCAGTTGATGTGAAGTGAATCACACTCCGTTAGGTTGGAGTTGCAGGTAAAATTGGTCAAGATAACACAAGGGAAGGGCCCCTTGGACTATCTTAATTCGGACCTTACTGGATTTTATCTTGCACTAAATGGTATTCCCTTTCCGGCAAATGTACACTGGACAGCTTGATTTCAATCATTTATAGTCTTCCCGCTGATTAGATGGCACGTAACAATAAAGCCTTTCATTGTACCCCAGTAAACGTGACAATCAACTAAACTAAAACTATTTGTTTTTCCGCAAAATTCGACGGTAATTATAGACTTCTAACATAAATTTTCAGTGTAAGTCAACATTTGCCTCCAGAATTCTTGAAGAGTGACTGATAAGACCAGGACCCACCTAACAACCGTGTCGCCAACCGGAATGAGTCCCGGTAGGCCTGACTTGCTCCACAGGTCTCCCAGGGAAACACGGAGAATGCTTGGCTGGGCCGAAGGAGTCTCAGCGGCGGTGGCGACAGTAGCCTTAGTGGCAGCAGCGTGAGCCTCGACGTAGGTGACGTGAGCCTTGGCGGCGGCAGCAGGAGCCTCGGCAGCGGGAACCTCGGTGGTGACAGCGGGAGCTTCAGCGATCGACACGTGATCAGCGGTCGATGAGCGTGAGGGGGTGAGGGGAAGACAATGGGGACCCGGCGTGGGGGGATCACCGTGAGGGACGGTGGGAGAACAAAGGGGGATCCGGTGTGGGGGGGGCACTCTAGTGTAGAATCCTTCGCCCAGGGGATCAGTCTGCGATCGTTTGTTTATTTGTTCATTCCAGTGAAGGCGCTGTTCAATCGGCAGCCAGCCAACAGTCGCTTGTCTTTTTTTTCTCACTTTTAATTTAATTTTAATTTCAAGTTTTTGTGTACCTTGTTGTGTGTTCTGACTGTTGGCAGACCAATTTCCCTCTGGGGATCAATAAAGTTATATCATATCGTATCGTATTGCATGAGGAGAATTCAGGAACCATATAACCATATAACCATATAACATGCCAATTTGATATCAATGCTGAAATCATTGGTCAGGTTTGTATGGAAAGAGTGTAATACTCAACCAGCACACCAAAGTTCCCAGGTTCAATACCTGGATTACCCAAAATTGGCCAATACCATCAGTTGCAGTGGGGTCAAGGAAAGAGCGTGCATGTTGCGACCTTGTTTTCACCCAAGAAGCACAAGAAACGACAAGACGGACACCATTGTATGCAGATGCCGAGATGTGTGTTCAGCTCAGGCTGACCAACTTCCAATCTTGTGTGTGGACTCGATAAGAAAATTCAGCATAAAGTGGGTGCTGCCAAATTGCCTCAATTTCTCTGTCAAGGAGAGGAAATAGTATAGGGATTGGGTCCCAGCTCCTGGTTGCCCTGGAGTGATTCATGTTAATCACTCTGGACATGCCACATTTGATTAATTTATCATCATGGTACACTATCAATAGACAATATACAATAAGTGCAGGAGTAGGCATTCGGCCCTTCGAGCCAGCACTGCCATTCAATGTGATCATGGCTGATCATCCCCAATCAGTCCCCGTTACTGCCTTCTCCCTGTATCCCCTGAATCCGCTATCTTTAAGAGCCCTATCTAGATCTCTCTTGAAAGTATCCAGAGAACCGGCCTTCACCACCCTCTGAGGCAGAAAATTCCACACTCACAACTCTCTGTGAGAAAAAATGTTTCCTCGTCTCCGTTCTAAATGGCTTACCCCTTATTCTTAAACTGTGGCCCCTGGTTCTGGACTCCCCCAACATCGGGAACATGTTTCCTGCATCTAGCATGTCCAAACCCTTAATAATCTTATATGTTTCAATAAGATGCCCTCTCATCCTTCTAAATTCCAGAGTATACAAGCCCAGCCGCTCCATTCTCTCAGCATATGACAGTCCTGCCATCCCGGGAATTAACCTTGTAAACCTACGCTGCACTCCCTCAATAGCAAGAATGTCCTTACTCCAATTTGGGGACCAAAACTGCATACAATACTCTAGGTGTGGTCTCACTAGGGCCCTATACAACTGCAGAAGGACCTCTTTGCTCCTATACTCATCACCTCTTGTTATATAGGCCAACATGCCATTCGCTTTCTTCACTGCCTGCTGTATCAAAATGTATCTGACAAAAATAAGTAAAATAAATGGAATTGTTCAAATTGCAAACTCAAATAATTCAAGATACTTAAATAATTTAAATTGGTCTCCAATCCTGGATTCAATAATATCATCAGTTTAAAAAGATAAGCAATGCACTCTATCCAGAACCCTTACATATTCACCTAATCAAGAGCTTAACCACTTTATATGATTTTGGCAAAATTGTAGGATAAACATCCAATAGCGCTTTACAAATGCTCTCGTATCGACTTCCGCTCAATGAAGTTAGATGTAATGGGATTGTAATGTTTGTACACCTCCCTGGCCATTCTATAGAATGAAAAATAATTTGGGACTTGAATGCACAGGAGGAAAACAATCATCATAGAAACATAGCAAAATAGGTGCAGGAGTAGGCCATTCAATATGATCATGGCTGATCATCCAAAATCAGTACCCTGTTCTTGCTTTTTACCCCATATCCCTTGATTCCTTTAGCCCAGAGAGCTAAATCTCCCTCTTGAAAACATCCAGTGAATTGGCCTCCACTGCCTTCTGTGGCAGAGAATTCCAGATTCACAACTCTCTGGGTGAAAACTTTTTTCCTCATCTCAGTCCTAAATGGCCTACCCCTTATTCTACCTTGTGACCCCTGGTTCAGGACTCCCCTAACATTGGGAGCATTTTCCTGCATCTAGCCTGTCCAACCCTTTAAGAATTTTATATGTTTCCATAAGATCTCCTCTCAACCTTCTAAATTCCAGTGAATACAAGCCTAGTCGACCCATTCTTTCATCATATGTCAGTCCCACCATCCCGGAAATTAACCTGGTGATCCAATGCTGCACCTCCTCAATAGCAATAATGTCCTTTCGCAAATTAGGGGATCATTAGGGGCTGCAACACCAAGGGAGCTGCGACACCAGGGGCGCTGGGGAAATGGCAGCCCTGACGGCAGTCTGTTCGTTTTTTCATCTTTTTGTTATTTTTAGCGTTTGTTAAAAGTTTTAATATTGTTTGATTTGTTTTATGTAGGGGCAGGGGGAAGGGGATCGGGGGAAACTTTTTTTCAAATTCCTATCTTCCTGGAGACATTATCAGTTTTTCGAATCACATTCTCCGGGCTCTGCGGCCTACCATCGCTGGAGCTGGAGGCCTCCTCGGACTGTCGTGAGCCCCACCGCGGGGCGCGGACACTAACATCGGAGCGGATCCCTTGCCTGGGATCGCTCCCACCGCGGCCTGTGGACTTACCATCAAGGGCTCGCAGTCTCGGGAGAGGCAAGTCGGGAGCTCCAACGCTGCAGAAGGTTCGTCCAGCCCCAACGCGTGTTTCGATCGCCCAGCGCGGGGGAGCTGGCAACCCCCCGATGCAGGAGCTGAACACCTCGAAGCGGAGGGCCCGAACGCCGCCGGCTATGGGAGTCAAGACCGTCCCGTCAACGGAGGGCTCGAGGCCCCCGACCGTGGAAGAACAAAAGGAAGCACTTGAACTTTATTTCGCCTTCCATCACAGTGAGGAATGTGTAGGAGTCACTGTGGTGGATGTTCATGTTAAAATGTGTTTTTGAGTCTGTTGCTTTTAATTGTTTGACTGACCTGGCCGGTGAAATTCCTCGTATGTTGCGAAACATACTTGCTGAATAAAATCTGATTCTGACACTCATAAATTGCACACAATACTTAATGTACGGTCTCACCAGGGCCGGGTTCAACTGCATTAGGACCTCCTTCCTCCTAAGCTCAAGACAAACAAAGAAAACATCCTCCAAAAAATTAAAAACATAATGCATACAAAAAACGGCAATTGATCACAACTAGCATTGCAGGTGGATCTACCAACATCAAGTATTAACATTAAATAGAATATGCTTTTTATTGATCTGCATACCTTATTGTGTTGATTTGGAGAAATGGAAAGAAGAGTGAAGTGTGTTTGAGTAATTAAGTATTTACATCCATTTATGTTGGAGAAAGGAAAACAAATCAAATGGGCATCCCCAAAATCTTTCTCAGCTTTGGCTGAGTCTGCTATGCCCCATCTACAGAGATGAGAACAAGGAGGGAGAGACAGAGACTTTAAGACTTTTGCCTCCATCACAGTGAGGAGGTGCCTGGTGAACTCACTGTGGTGGATGTTATATTTGTGTTTATTGTGTGTTTTTGTTATTTATTATTATATGTATGACTGCAAAAATTTCGTTCAGACCGAAAGGTCTGAATGACAATAAAGGATAATTCAATTCATGTTCAGAATCAATGCAATTGGATTTGGCCTTTCCGCTTTACAGGCTGAGGTTCGCCTGTCCCTGCTGCAAATTGAGTCCATTTCCCCATATGATCACCAAATAATATTTAGTCTTATGATAGCATGGCCAATGCCTTGTTATATGAAATCAATAACATGATCCCACACATGCCGTCACATGCAGTTTTCCAACCTTCCAAAAGATGCACTGATTAATCTTGAAGGAGTTGAGTCAAAATGTACATTAACATGCTGGACTATTTTATAAAGCAGTATAGATGGTTCAGAATATGACTTCATTTCATTTCCTAATTCAAATGAATTCAGCAAATGTCCTGATAGTACAGAAAATAACAGACATGCCATGATAACCGTCTTACTGAGGTAAAAGATCACTTTTTTTCTGGCCAGCTTCTTCTCCAAACCGTTTTGAAACCAATCTAGCACCTTCATCTGTTCACCACCATTGAATCTGCACTGCATTAGATGACTTTGCTCTACCAATTTAGTTCAGACTCTGCAGACAATTAAACCACATCTGAAACTATTGCCTGGTATTATCAAACAGAATATTCCAATCCAATCCCATTTATTCCAATCTTGCACTGAAGGGAAAGATGTGGTGGGTGTAATCATGGTGGCTGGTCCTTTACATCCATGCTGATATCCAAAGCATGCGTGCTTAAGGTCCTCTACTATCTTTTTCTTAACGAAAGACGTCGTTTAGGGCTGTCCTTTGACTCTAGCAAATCTCCTGCTCCATTTCAATTCTTCCCACTATCTGATCAGCAAAGTTATAATTGAGGTTGCCAACTGAAAGGCTTGTAGGAATAGGACCACACTGGGAAATTGAGTGCCTCACTGGAAACAGTCTGTGAGAAGGTGCAAGCCACACTCCAACTCTTAATGTTTAACTGCATATCCTATTTTCCTTTATATCAATGTGGTGATTTTAATTCTCTTGTCTTAGTTTAGTTTAATTTACAGATACAGCATAGAAACGGGCCCTTCAGCCCAGTGAGTCCGTGCCGACCAGGGATCCCCGTGCACCAGAACTATCCTACACACCAGGAACAATTTATAATTTTTACCAGAGCCAATTAACCTACAAACCTGTACAACTTTGGAATGTGGGAGGAAACCGGAGCACCTGGGGAAAACACACGTGGTCACGGGGAGAACATACAAATTACAGTCAGCACCCATAGTCAGGATCAAACACGGGTCTCTGGCGGGGTAAGGCAGCAACTCTACCGCTGTGCCACCATGCCACCCTCCAATCTAATACTTTCAACAATAAATCCAATAAATAGCATGTGCCAAACAACCAATATTCCCAAAATAAAACTCCTTCCCATTGTTAAGTAACTTGTTTCACAAATTGACTCGTGAATGACAAAATTCTCTTGGACTCGATAACCTCCAAATAGCACATTGTGGTGGGAAATGATCTACTCCAAGGAAGAAGATCCATAATAAGTGCAAAGTGAAAGTCGCCTTTATTTTTACATACAAATGACAGGTAGTTATTTGAGCAGGGACAGGCAGTGCTACTTCTTTGCAGATGACTGGCTTAAGGGTGTAAAGTGAGTCTTAATCAAGAGTAAAAAAGGCAGAGACTCTAATTTTTTTCTTAACTTTAACATATTTTCACATTACATGTTAAGCCAGGTGTGGATAACTAGCTCTGAATATTGGCCCAAAGTTCTGACCCTTATTCCTCCCTGTAAGCTGCAGGAACTGATCACCGTGATGGTTTGACCTCAGCATAACCTATTTTCTCATTAGCAGTTGCAAATTTTAGCACCTTTTCCTTCTTTGAGAATTCATGGTTTCGTGGCATTTTAAGTGTATTCAAATCCCAAAATGCTTTGAAAACTAATGGCTTTGAATCACAAGGTAGCCAGAGAGAGCAATGTGTTCTAACTATGTTACAAACAATGAGGTTGTAAGAAATGTCACTTCATTCTAGCTCAGTGAGCTAACAGAATGCTTTCATAATGCTTTGAAATTTTCCATTTGTAAAAAAATTTACAGACCAACATTATTGGCGTATGGTAACCAGGGTTTCAGATTTATGCGTTTACTGTTGTCATGGAGAACTGTACATGTTATTTGCAGTGTAACGTTAATTACTCACTCAGCCATCTGCCACACTGCATGTCAAAGTTTTCAATTATGAAATATATATTTAAGATGAGATTTTTACCTGTTCCACCTGAATGGGTTTTTTTCCACCCAGCATTTGAATTTACTGAAGTTTACTTAAATGAGAAAAAAAAATGCTAGCTGCATCTTTATTACACATTAGGGCACCAGGTTGGTATTAATTTAACCATTAACATAGAGTTAGTATATGGAAATCAATGGGAATGTCCATACGAATCCCAACTGGTATTTTTCCAAAGACTTTTGTATCTTTAAATACTGAGAAATGATTTACAAGACCAATGGTAAACTACCTTACAGTAAAGGAAAATATGGCATTTAAAAGCATAAAGCAGAATGGAAACTACTCAATACAAATTGATATTATAATTCTAATTATTCATGGATAATGGAATATTCTTGAGAGTGTTTGATGGTTATACAACAGGTTCCTATGTATTGAGACCCTGCCTCAATTTTCCTTTCCATGGATTTCAATAAAAGTAAAGGTAAGCAGAGATAGAAAACAAACTGGCAATTCAAGGTGGTCCATTTGATCCATATGAACTCAAGACTGTTTATGACAAGGAAATCATAGACAAAATCTCCAAGTTGGCAGATGACTGTAAATTAGAAAAAAATCAATAACAAGGAACTATGTGTCCCCTCATGTCCTTTGTGAAAGTAAATCTGCCATCCTTACATGGACGGGCCTACATATGACTCCAGACACTTGTTGAAATAGTTATAAACAAATCCAACTAGGTTGGTGGGAGTATGAAGGGTGTTTTTGGCAAGATTGGCAATGTCTTTAAAATACTAATTTTACTTAATGAGGGAGGAACCAGAGCACCCAGAGAAAACCCACGCGAGAACATTGAATTAATTTTTTGCTGAGATGCACGAATTGAGGGTTTTGTCAAAAAATAACTTCAGTACAGATGGGTCCAATCAATCCGAAAAGGATCGTTTGTGTAATGACAAGTTATCGGCGTCGAATTAAGCCATTTGGCCCACTGAGTCTATCCACCATTCAATCATAGCTGATCTCTGCCTCCTAATACCATTCTTCTGACCTCTCCCCATAACCCGACACCCATTTTAATCAAGAATGTGTCCATCTCTGCCTTAGAAATGTCCACTGACTTGGCCTCCACAGCCGTCTGTGGCAATAAATCCCACAGATTAATTACCCTCTGACTAAAGAAGTTCCTCCTCACCTCCTTTCTTAAAGAGCTCCCTTGAATTCTGAGGCTATGACCTCTGGCCCTAGACTCTCCCACCAGTGGAAACATCCTTTCCACATCCACTCCATCTCTGCCTTTTCCCATTATTATCTAGGGTGGGTCTGCGGAGCTTCAATCTGATCCATCCGCTGAGATATTGCTCATTTGACTACTGCAAACCATTTCTCTTAATCCCATGGTGCAATCTGCAATCTCCTGGTGCTGCTCCCAGCATGCCCTACTGCACTCCTCATTGAACCCTGGAACTAATGGAATAAGCATGATGCAACTTCTGACCAATTCCTTCCTATATAAACTATTTTGATTAGAGATATTAAAATGAGTTTTCTAACCAAAACAAAATCAGCATTTTGGAGCTCAAGCAATTTATGTCTTTTAAAAAGCACCAACACATTTTGGCGGGCGGCACAATGGCACAGCGTCAGAGGCCCAGGTTTAATCCTGACCACGGGTGCTGTCCATGCAGAGTTCGTATGTTCTCCCTGTGACCACATGGCTTTTCTCCAGGTACTCTAGTTACCTTCCACATTCCAAAGATGTGCCACTTTGTTGGTTAATTGGCCTCGGTAAATTACCCCTGGTGTGTAGGATGTGAAAGTGGGATAACATAGAACTAGGGTACGGGTGATCAATGGGCAGTGTGGACTTGGAGGGCTGAAGGGCCTGTTTCCATACTGTATCTCTAAATTAAACTGAACCATACATTGACAGAGTTATTGGATAATGAAACAACTTTTGTAGTTCTTTTTCCATTACAAATAAGGCAAATACATTTTAAATCAGCCATATTATATTTTACAAAGAAAGCCACTGAGATTCCAACAAGTCAGTGGAAATGATTAGCAGACTGTATGACTATCAATTCATACACTACGAATTGTTCTTGTTTAGAATTCATTATCCTTTGATAGGTAGCTAGGACGATGTGAGAAATTGCATAAAGCATTTCCATTTGTCAGTTTCTAAGAGACAATAAACTACTCAGGGCTGATTAAGAGTGCCTCAACCTTTGCCCATGATATTTAATCAAAGCAGAAGGAACATTTCTCGTTAGGCGTTCTGTAGACAAATGAAGGTTACCACCGTAGATGCTATAGCAACTGCTCGAACATAAAAGCTTAAGGCAAAGGTGATAGAGACAATTTTAATGGAAAAAAAATTAGTTGCTTCCCCTTTTTTAGCACAACATGCATGATTTTCATTTGTGCTTAGAGTGAGCTAATAAAAACCTTCTGCTATTGAAAATTACCAAGATTCAGATGGATCCCTACCCAGAGAAAGTGTACGTTCCATAAGGCTGAACGAAAGGGCTTTGAACGTCATTTGTTCCACTCTCAGAATTGAGCCTTCAGGTTCAAGTCCCTTTTCGAGATCTGAATGCATAATTCTAAGTTAACAATTAAGAGAGGTCACCTTTTGAACGAAACATTAAATGGAGGCTGTGTTTGACTTTAGCAATATACTAATGACCCAAGGTATCCATTCCAAGCTGCTCAACCTGCTGCCAACAGGACTAAGGGCATATCAATTCTACCTTTATTTCCTGTATCTGCTCAGGTTTTTAAATGTTTGGAGAAAAGGTGCCCTTGAGAACACTGTGGATTTCGTAATAATGATAAACAGAGACACCCCTCCCCCTCCCCAACATCAAAGGATGTCAATTTAATTTTTCCGCGGATGATCAATAAAGGTGAAGCCAAGTTTATAGTCAATGTGGAAGACAAGAGACTATATCCAAAGTAAGTGCCAATCTTCCCGGGAGGACACAGTTCCTTTTAATGGACCCTTTAGGTAAACTACAGTTTCCCCAAATTCCCCCTTCCGTTTCGTTCCTCAAATGCCCATCTCCACCTAACCTTCTTGCCAGATATTCCTTCCATTGGTGGTGGCCACTGACCTTTCTAGTTACCAGCTGACACCATTCCTACTTTCCACATCATCTGACCCAGCAGTGTCAGAAAAAAACTTACAAAATTCTTAAGGGGTTGGACAGGCTAGATGCAGGAAGATTGTTCCCGATGTTGGGGAATTCCAGGACAAGGGGTCACAGTTTAAGGATAAGGGGGAAGTATTTTAGGACCGAGATGAGAAAATCATTTTTCACACAGAGAGTGGTGAATCTGTGGAATTCTCTGCCACAGAAGGTAGTTGAGGCCAGTTCGTTGGCCATATTTACGAGGGAGTTGGATGTGGCCCTTGTGGCTGAAGGGATCAGGGGGTATGGAGAGCAGGCAGGTACGGGATACTGAGTTGGATGATCAGCCATGATCATATTGAATGGCAGTGCAGGCTCGAAGGGCCGAATGGCCTGCTCCTGCACCTAATTTCTATGTTTCTATGTACATATCTTAAACAGCATCACTGCCCTCAAGCTTGTGTGTATCTTGAACTCTCCTCAACATTCGCTGCCCAAACAAGCTGGGATTAGAAATTGCCTCTCCAACATCATCTTATTTAAAAATACCAGCGCTTTTCAGCATCCAACAAATATACCTCGGGTATCATCATAAGAATCAAGGCTAGTTGTTCACATCATTGCCTTTTGCACAACCTTGCTAGGCAAAAAGTGACTGCCGCTAAGAATACAACAGAAAATACCGAATGAATGAATAAGTTCATTGGCCAAACCCCCGGGCGCCAAAACGCAGCCAGACTTAACGCAGAGCTTATGTGGATTTTGAACAAGCAGCAACAAAGAGAAGGTAATTGCCTAAATTGGTAAATTAGGCAATTTATCAGTCAATATAAGCAAGGCTGCTCTAGGGGAGCGGCCTTGTGAGGGAAGTGTGAGTTTTTGGCTCGAAAGTCTTAGGAGAGGAGGCTACGCAAAACGCTGGACAGGGAGAGATGAAAGAAGGAGATGTCAGTCAAGCTGATTCAGTGTGATGCTTGCAGCATGTGGGAGGTCAAGGACACTGCTGGTGCCTCTGGCTGCTACAAATGTGAGAAGTCCATCCAGGTACAGCTCCTGAAGGACCATGTTGGGGAACTGGAGAAGCAAGTGGATGACCTCAGGTTCGTCCGAGAAGCTGAGTCGTTCCTCGACAAGTCCTACAGCAAGATTGTTACACCTAAGGTACTGGATGAGAGAAGGTGGGTGACGGTGAGAAAGGGAAGTAAACATGGAATGCAAAGGTCCCCGGGTGTTGTACATCTTGTGAACAGGTTCACCCACTTAGAAGCTGTCGGGACATAAGACGTTATCACACTGAGTGGCGGACTGGCTTGCGAAGCAAAAAGGGCTGTTGAGCCAAAACCAAAGAGGCCAACATCAGGCAACACCATTGTAGTTGGAGACTCCATTGTGAGAGGTACGGACAGGGGTTTCTGCGGCAACAGACGGGATTCGAGGATGGTGTGCTGCCTTCCTGGTGCCAGGATCCAGGATGTCACGGACAGAGTGCAGAAAATCCTCAAGGGCGAAGGTGAACAGCCGGAAGTTGTAGTGCATGTTGGCACAAACGATGTCGGAAAGAAGGGATGAATATTCTGAAGCGTGACTTTAGAGAGCTCAGAAAAGTGCTGAAAAGCAGGAACAGCGAGATACGGGACCTGAATGTGTGGCTGAGGAACTGGTGCAGGGGGCAGGGATTTAGATTCTTAGACCACTGGGGTCTATTTTGGTCTAAGGGGGAACTGTACAAAAGGGACGGATTGCACCTTAACAGGTGGGGGACAAGTATTCTGGTTTGCCACTGTGACACAGGTGGTTTTAAATTAAATAAGTGGGGGGGGGGGTGCATGTCAAATGGGATAGTCAAGGACGGAGTTAAAGGGAAAGGGAGTAAAGGGATCATTAATGACCCCAGAATTAACGGGAAAGAAAGCTCACAAAGGGATAGGAGAGCATGGCAAAGTGTAATAGGGATCGATGTGAAAGGCGAGATGCGTAAGCAATTAAAAGTATTGTACTTGAATGAGCGAAGTATAAGAAGTAAAGTAGATGAGCTTGAGGCTCAGTTAGAGGTTAGTAGATATGACATTACCGAGACTTGGCTGCAGGAGGATAGGGCCTGGGACCTTAATATTCAGGGTTATACATCCTATAGAAACGACAGGCAGGCAGGCGGGCAGAGGAGGGGGGTAGCTCTTCTGGTGAGGAATGGACCTTGCAAGGGAAGACATAGGGACTGACGAGGTAGGGTCACTGTGGATAGAGTTGAGGAATTGCAAAGGCAAGACGACACTAATTGGTGTTATCTAAAGACCCCCAAATAGTAGCCTGGATGTAGTGTGTAAGTTGCAGCAGGAGTTAAGACTAGCATGTAACAAAGGTAATGCCACTGTGGTGATGGGGGATTTCAATATGCAGCTAGACTGGGAAAATCAGATTGGTTCAGGAACCCAAGAAAGAGAGTTTGTAGAGAGCCTCCGAGAGGGATTCTTAGAGCAGCTTGTAATGGAGCTGACCAGAGAAAAGGAAATTCTGGATTTAGTGTCGTTCAATGAACCAGATTTGATAAGAGAACTCGAGGTAAAGGAACTGCTTGGAGGTTGATCATAATATGATTAGTTTTAATCTCCAATTTGAGGAGAAGGTTAAAGTGTCAGTAATGCAGTTGAATAAAGGGGACTATGAAGGCATGAGAGGGGGAGCTGGTCAAGGCAGACTGGAACGGGATACTAGCAGGAATGACGGTGGAACAGCAATGGCAGGAATTTCTGGGCATAATCCAGAAGACGCAGGATCATTTCATTCCAAAAAGGAAGAAAGATTCTAAGGGGAGTAGGAGGCAACCGTGGCTGACAAGAGAAGTTTGGGATAGAATACAACTGAAAGAAAGGATGTATAATACAGCAAAGAGTTGCCGGAAGCCAGAGGATTGGGAAAATTTCATAGGACAACAGAAGGAAACAAAACTGGCAATATGGGCTGAAAAGATGAAGTATGAGGGGAAGCCGGCCAGGAATGTAAAGAAGGACAGTAAAAGCTTCTTTAGATATGTTAAGGGAAAAAGAATAGCAAAGTCAAATGTGGGTCCCTTGAAGGCAGACACGTGTGAAATTATTATGGGGAACAAGGAAATGGCAGAAGAGTTGAATAGGTACTTCGGATCTGCCTTCACCAAGGAGGACACAAACAAACTCCCAGAAGTACTGAAGGACAGAGGATCCAAGGGGGTAGAGGAACTGAAAGAAATTGTCATTAGGCGAGAAATAGGATTGAGTAGGCTAATGGGACTGAAGGATGATAAATCCCCTGGGCCTGATGGTCTGCATCCCAGGGTCCTCAGGGAGGTGGCTCTAGAAATAGTGGACGCATTGGTGATCATTTTCCAATGTTCAATAGATTCAGGATTAGTTCCTGTGGATTGGAGGATAGATAATGTTATCCCACTTTTCAAGAAAGGAGCGAGAGAGAAAATTGGGAAATACAGACCAGTTAGCCTGACTTCGGTGGTGGGAAAGATGCTGGAGTCAATTATTAAAGAGGTAATAATGGGGCATTTGGATAGCGGTAAAAGGATTAGTCCAAGTTACGATGGATTTATGAAAAGAAAATCGTGTTTGACTAATCTTCTGGAATTTGTTGAGGATGTGACAAGTAAAATGGATGAAGGGGAGCTAGTGGATGTAGTGTATCTAGACTTTCAGAAAGCCTTTGATAAGGTCCCGTACGGGAGACTGTTGACTAAAATTAGAGCACATGGTATTGGGGGTTGGGTGTTGACGTGGATAGAAAATTGGTTGGCAGACAGGAAGCTAGGAGTGAACGGGTCCTTTTCAGAATGGCCGGCAGTGGCGAGTGGAGTGCCGCAAGACTCGGTGTTGGGGCTGCAACAGTTTACTATATATATTAATGATTTGGAAGAGGGAATTAGGAGCAACACTAGCAAGTTTGCGGATGGCACAAAGCTGGGTGGCAGTGTGAACTGAAGAGGATGTTAGGAGGTTGCAGGGTGACCTGGACAGGTTGAGTGAGTGGGAAGATGCGTGGCAGATGCAATATAATATAGATAAATGTGAGGTGATCCACTTTGGCGGCAAAAACAAGGGGGCAGATTATTATCTCAATGGGGTTAGGTTAGGTAAGGGGGAGGTACAGCGAGACCTGGGTGTCCTTGTACACTGGTCACTGAACATTGGCGTGCAGGTACAGCAGGCAGTGAAGAAAGCTAATGGAATGTTGGCCTTCATAACAAGAGGATTTCAGTATAGGAGTAAAGAGGTTCTTCTGTAGTTGTACAGGGCTCTGGTAAGACCACATCTGGAGGTTTGGTCTCCTAATTTGAGGAAGGACACCCTTGTGATTGAGGCAGTGCAGCGTATGTTCACGAGATTGATCCCTGGGATGGCGGGACTGCCATGTGAGGAAAGATTGAAAAGACTGGGGTGTATTCATTGGAGTTTAGAAGCTTGAGGGGGGATCTTATAGAAATATATAAAATTATAAAAGGACTGGACAAGCTAGATGCAGGAAAAATGTTCCCAATGTTGGGCGAGTCCAAAACCAGGGTTCCCAGTCTTAGAATAAAGGGGAGGTCATTTAAGACTGAGGTGAGAAAAAACTTTTTCACCCAGAGAGTTGTGAATTTGTGGAATTCCCTGCCACAGAGGGCAGTGGAGGCCAAATCACTGGATGGATTTAAGAGAGAGTTAGATAGAGCTCTAGGGGCTAGTGGAATCAAGGGATATGGGGAGAAAGCAGGCACAGTTTATTGATTGAGGACGATCAGCCATGATCACAATGAATGGCGGTGCTGGCTCAAAGGGCCAAACGGCCTCCTCCTGCACCTATTTTCTATGTCTATGAAGTGGTGATTGGGGAGGAGTGGGTGTGGAAGAGTCCAGTCTTTGCAGGCTTGTGGTTGCTTCCCTGAACACATTCCAATCCACGCAGTTAAAACAGGATTGTAGGTTCTCAATGCCCTCGCTTGTCCACCTTTTCATTGTTCTGACCACAGGCTTAGCAGATTTTAGTTTCTGCCTGTAGGTTGGAATAAGGTGAACTAGACAATGGTCAGCGAGACCCAGACCTGCCCTGGGAACAGAGCGATACGAGTTATTGATTGACGTGTAACAGTGGTCAGCTGTTCTCTCCCCTCTGGTGGGGCAGGTAGTGTGAAATCTGTACTTTGGAAGGTCACGGCTGAGGTTTGTTTTGTTAAAGTCCCCCAAAACAATGACCATGGAGTCCTGGAACTCACTCTCTACCCTCATTACCTGGTCAGCGAGTTGCGTTTGCACCTCATTGGGGGGGGGGGGAATGGAAAATCCAGTGAGAATAAAGGAGTTAAATTCCCTCAGAGAGTAGAAGGGTTTGCAGTTTATAAAGAAGGATTCTAGGTTGGGAGAACATAGGTTTGACAGTACCGTGATGTCGCTGCACCAGTCCTGGTTGGTGTAGAAGCATATTCCACCGCCTCTTGATTTCCCCGCTGCCTCCACTTCGCGGTCCGCTCTGTGAAGTTGGAAGCCAGCCAGTTGCAGCGCACTGTCCGGGGTCGCCTCGCACAGCCAGGTCTCGGTGAAACACAGGGCAGCGGCTCGAGAGAAGACCTTGTTTGTCCGGCGCCGGAGTTGCAGTTCATTTACTTTGCTCTTGAGAGAACGTACGTTTGCCAGCAATATGCTCGGGAGAGGTGTGCGTGATCCTCGTCACCGGAGTCGGGTGAGTGCTCCAGAGCGCTTTCCACGGGGTCCTCCTCCGTCTCAAGACCTTAAACACAGCCACAGCCCCACCGACGAGTATGTCCAAATAATCCAGTGGGTGAGAGAAATCCGGAACGATGTTTGGAGGTACTGTATGTCCGATGTTAATGAGTACCTCTCTCATGAAAGTAATCTTGGTAGGGTTTTCACAGGTGACACAAACGAACAAACACATATAAAACAGCAAGGAGCAGTACACTGTGGCAGCCGTTGTCAGCGCCAGCAGCTAATTGTTAAATGGGCTGAAGAGCACTGGGGTGTCCAGAGGACACAAATGTCCCAAAATCAAAACAACTTTCTCTCTTTAACAATTACTGGTACTATATTTTCCAAAATGGATTTGATTTGCTTCCACACCCCTTGAACAAAAAATGAATCTACTCTCAATGTCAGCAAGCAAACCCAGTACCGTATGTGAGTTACAGCTGTGAAATCCTCCATTCTATCTGGAGGTCATTCCTTCATTAATCATGTCCTGCAGCTTCGAAGGAACAGTAAAATACCTCTTTGGAAATGTTTTATCTGAATGAAAAGGATTGCAAGTGATTCATCAATATAAAGTTTGCCAAAAATCCATTTTGCCAAAAATGTGTCAATTCTGGAAGCAATGTCAGATGTTGTCTTTTGCAGCGATAAAATAGTTGAAAACAACAATAGTGAATGCAGGCAGTGACTTCAGGTAGCCCACATCTATCTCTCGATCAACCACCAAGGTCAACGATCTTGTCTTTATTATATTGCTGCTCGCAAGACCTTGCTGTGCACAAATGGACTGTAACATTCTTTGCTTTGCAATAGCCCATTCAAAAGCTTCCTGGGCTGTGAATGGTTTAGGTATGTTTTGTGGTCGGTCTTCCTTCACATCCTTATGCATATGTTAGAGAATGGCACCACATACAAATAAATAGCCATTGAAGACAAAAATGTTTACAGCATCCCAAGAGACAGTTCCTCGCATTCACATCAAAATGTTTCCCCTTCGAACATACTTCTTAAAGCAATAGTTAACAGCAATGCAATGGAATTCCTAATAAGGCTATTATCTAATTTTCATTCAAGCTTACTCTCCTTTGTGGTGGAACCCTGTGTCCTCTTGGTCAAAATATTATCCCTCCAGTAAAGTCAGACACGTTTAGGCTGCCATCTCATTATCGTGCATCAGAACCCATTCCCTTTGACTGTTAGGGTGTCTCTTCACTGCAAGTTACATCTCAATTTGCTTTTAACTGGAATTGTTTTATTGATGAGACAAAAAGTCTTTATAATGTTATTTGGGCAATCTCCAAAGTTATGGTTGGGTTTATGTTCGTACAAAACACTTCATGTTAATAATTTAGCACTGTTTTTCTATCAGGCGCAAATAGAATTGTGCTTTAACTCATCACATCCTCAGCATTAGTAGGGTACCAGGTCATGAGGGTCAACTGAGTGCAGGTCCACACAATACAAGGCAGCCAATAGTAATAATTGCAGCAGATAGCCACAAGGTCAAACAATATGAGCTGCTGATTATCTGCGGATGGCAGATTCTTCAGTCCCAAGAAAACAAAGTAGGAATGTGACATTTGAACACTGTTGTTCTGACGTTCACCATGAGATTAAACAACAACTGCAGCAATCAAACACAACACAACGTGCTGGAGAAATTCAGACAGCATCTGACAAGGGAATGGAGTTGGGATGGTTAAATTCAGACAGCATCTGACAAGGGAATGGATTTGTGACGTTTCGGGTTTGGACCCTTTCTCAGTGTCAGCAATTCCTTCCCCAGATTCTGCCTGGCCCACCGAGTTCCTCCAGCACGTTGTGTTTTGCTTAAAATTGTAACACATGCAGTTCCTTGTGTCTGCAGATGTTGAGCATCTTTCATTCATTGAACAATCACTTCTCCAAACTTATCAATATTGTTATACTTTCATTAATAGAGTGGCAAATTTTCTCAACAGTTCTGCACAGGGAAAAACAGGAAAGAAAATATTCCTGTGAGGAAATTCATACCAAGCTAGCTTTGAGCTCTCCCACAATCCACCGGCTAAACCTCCAAAGGCATCATTTGCAAATGTTAGATGAAAAACATTGGTGAGGCAGCTGAGAGTTTTCTGGGTTTTCATTTGCAACCCATCCCAAATCCCTCTCAAGATGGAAGTGGTGGGCTTACGGCAAAGCTGCTCCTGCAATGGAGCAGGGAGCTCCAAGACAGACCCAGTGACATTGAAGGACCAACAATATATTTTAAAGTCAACTACAACCATGGTGCCACAAAGATTCCAGCATTAGCTGTCTCTTGTATCTCTATTTCCAAGTCGGGAGTGTGCATGACTTGGATGGAAAGTTGCAGATGGTAGCGTTATCACGTTCTAACTTCAGTCAGTTTTGATTCTATCTTGAAACAATATTTTTGCCAACTGCACGCAAACAGCCTGTGATTTCTTTAAAGTTATGGGGGCAGAAGGCAGAAGATTGGTGTTGAGAGGGAAAAATAGATCAGCCATGATCAGATGGCAGAGTAGACTCGATGGGCCGAATGGCCTAATTCTGCTCCAATGTTTTATAGTCTTATTGATGTACATCCACTGGGTGCCTCCACAAATCCCATGCTTCTCCAGTATGCCCTACATGCTTGAGTGATTAGCTTTGGTATGAGTGAATGGCTTGCAGGACTGTGGCAAGTCTCCATTCATGCTAAAGGTTAGAAAAGCCTTGTTAATTGTACGTCTGCACCTTACTCCTGAGCTGTCTGATCTCAGCTCCCACATCTCACCAGCGTGACGGTTTAAGTATCAAAGACACACGTAGCAGTTACCAAGCAGCTGAACCGTTGTCAATGATTTGGCACGTAGATCCCGAGTTCAACTAAATAACAATTGGAGGAAAAGTGCCTGATGACCCAGCAAGTGCAAGCTGCAAGTCATGCTCCAATCCATTATTTTCCCTCTTGCCAAAGAACAATGTTCTGTGCTTCCACACACTGAAGGCATTAACTTAGTCTATGGCCTTCTCAGTGGGGGGCCTACTGCATAGATTCTTTAACGGGGCAAAATGCTTGCCTCAAACAAAATCCAATATGAGACTACACAAGAGACACGAGGACATGGCCACACACACGGTCAAGCTACCAGGCTTCAGGAGCATTTTACACTGGATGTTTGCCAAAGGGGAAGCGAGGAATCTAGATATCTGTGCGGACTGTGAGGTTAAAGAAATAGAGGTTTAAAAATAAGGAGAAGAATTTCAAAATTGAATTATTGCACCACAGGAGTAATTGTAGTTCAGTTAACACAGGGTTAATGAATGAATAAGTTTGTTGGCCAAGTATTCACATACAATGAATTTGCTTTGGTGCTCCGCCCGCAAGTGACAACATGACATACAGTGACAGTTAGGAATGACACATAAAACTTTAAACATTAATAATAAAACATTATTGATTAAACATGTGAATTAAATAAAATGCTAGAGCAAAAGGAGGCTACAGATTTTTGGTTATTGAGTAGAGCTACTACTCGTGGAAAAAACTGTTTTTATATCTGGCTGTGGCAGCTTTGACAGTCCGGAGTTGCCTTCCAGAGCGAAGTGATTCAAATAGTTTGTGGCCAGGGTGAGAGGGGTCAGAGATGATCTTGCCCACTCGCTTCCTGGCCCTTGCAATGTACAGTTCATCAATGGAGGGAAGGTTGCAGCCAATAACCTTCTCTGCTGATCGGATGATTTGCTGCAGCCTCCGGGTGTCGTGCTTGGTGGCTGAGCCAAACCAGACCAGGATGGAGAAGGTGAGGACAGGCTCTACGATGGCCGTATAGAATTGGACCATCATTGCCTGTTGCAGATTGTGCTTCCTCAGCTGCCGCATGAAGTACATCCTCTGTTGTGCCTGTTTGACTGTGGAGTCGATGGTAGCCCCCCCACTTAAGGTCCTTGAAGATGATGGTTCCCAGAAACTTAAAAGACTCGACCGATGTGGCTTGTGGTGTTGATGGTGAGTGAGGTGAGGGGAGGGGGAGCTCTCCTAAAGTCTGCTATCAATGAGTGGATGTCATTTTATACAACTTAAAAACACTGAATGCAGTGCTTTAGATTACATTTTAAGGAGGATTAAACAAGTCCAGAGAAACAGAATTTTCACACAATACTTCTGAGGAAGGGCTGTGGCAATATTATAGGTGGAAGTGAGCACCATTAGCAAAGACCCTTAAATGTGGTTTGAAGTTTATTGCAGGATCAAATGGGATGCTGATATAACCAGAGATGGTTGGCAATCGGGTAACTGCGTTTCTTGTGGAGACTATAAGGCATTTGCTTTGGTTCTCCTGATATTTAGAGAATACTAAAATGGATTTAGATATACAATGCCAATTTGGGGACATTGGAGGAGGGAGTGCCATCAGTGTACATGTAAGAACTAACACTGCTCTGGATACAAAGGCAGCAAGGGTCTGTCTTTGGTGGACACCAGAGGTAACAGGTGATAGACAATAGGTGCAGGAGTAGGCCATTCGGCCCTTCGAGCCAGCACCGCCATTCAATGTGATCATGACTGATCATCCCCAATCAATACCCCGTTCCTGCCTTCTCCCCATATCCGCTATTTTAAGAGCCCTATCTATTGAAAGCATCCAGAGAACCCCCCTCCACCGCCCTCTGAGGCAGAGAATTATACACTCACCACTCTCTGTGAGAAAAAGTGTTTCCTCGTCTCCGTTCTAAATGGCTTGCTCCTTATTCTTAAACTGTGGCCCCTGGTTCTGGACTCCCCCAACATCGGGAACATGTTTCCTGCCTCTAGCGTGTCCAAACCCTTAACAATCTTACATGGAGAGGACCTATTACTGGTGATTTCCTAGCCATGACTGGACAGGTAAAAATGGAGCCAGGATACTTTAGTCTCACCATTTGGCTTGCATGGTGAGGGAATGGAAGGGAATGGTGTTGTCAATCTTGTCTCAAACGCAGGCAGGTTGAGTAGTAGGAGGAAATATAAATCTCAATGTACAGGATGTCATTCAGATATTGGTCTTGCGGTGGGTCAGGAACCCAAGTGTAAGGATTCAACTAGGCACTCTAGAAAGTTTGTGCAGTAAATTGGAAAGGATGATCTTGAAGAATTTTGGACAGAAAATAATTTGCAACTCGGGTGGCATTTCAAGTCAAGAATCATTTGTTTCTTCCTTTGCCCTAATCCGAGTCTCTGATGCTGTGATACAGCAGCTCTAGCAGCACAAAACCTCTGCAACAGTGAAAGAAACAACATGTAGGGCAACAAAACAGACCCAGTCACGACATCAGATAACAAAATAAGGCAGAAAGATAAATCATACATCTGGATTAACTGAAATGTCATACACGTTAGCTGCAGGTTACAGTTCTAGAGAACCATGTTCAATCCTGACCTCTTGTACTGTGCAAAATCACACATTCCCCTCCGAGTCCTTAAGCTTCATCCCATATCCAGAAGATACGCAAAGTTCATTCGCTACTGTAAAATTCTCCTAGTGTAGATTGGTAGCAGGAGAATCAATGCTGAGGAGTCTGGGAAGAAACCTGGGATTAGCATAGATGGATGATGTGGACACAGTGGCTTGAAGGACCCGTCTCTATAAGGTACGACTCATGGACTTTAATCTTTCATAACACCCTGAATGTTTCTGAGGCATTCAAAGATACTAACATTTTTTAAAAATCACAAAAAACAATACTTTGAAAAAAAACCATTTTAAAATACTAAGAACAAATTATTAACAGACCATTAGAGTAATTGTTAAACCCTGGAAAGATTTATATTTTTCCATTAATATGCCAATTGAAAGATTTATTTTTAAGTTAACAAACTATTACCCAAGTCCCTTGCCTACACAGATGTGACAGGATGTTTTCAACCAACTTCTCTCAGTAAATAGTAGGCATTGAACCCAAGTTCTAACTCCCTTGTGGAATTATGCCAGGGTCAACATCGGGACAATGCTGTTGATAGCAACTTACACATTTTCACATCAAACATTAGGAAATCTTTAAATAACACAAAGTACAAGAGTAACTCAACAGGTGAGGCAACATCTCTGTAGAACAGGTGATAAGTGATGTTTCGAGTCAAGACCCTTCTTCAGACTAGGTTGATGTCAAATTCATTATCCTGCATAAATCCAAACCAATGTTTTGACAAAGAGATATTTCTACCAAAGTAAAATAAAGTTGAGTGTAAGAAAAATAACCAACCAGGAACCCTTGCAATCATTTTAAGGTTTTGATGCATGTCCATCTTAGGTTAAAATGAGTTGCAATTATGGCAAATTTGTTGAATGCAATGCAGGAGAGTGAGAACATCCATGAGAATGTTTGCCTGAAATTATGTGCAGCAGAATCCAAGCATTACACTAAATGTTCTTCTGAATGTTTTTCAGTGCCTTTTCTTTTGACCAGGTTTATTTTGGGCTAGTAGTATTAATGATATACCTGACATAATTTACAAGATCTCAACTGCAAACAATGGGCACCTCATTATTGCCAATAAACCTACCAAAAAATGCATTTTTACATCGTAAGAGCACTTCTCACATTTCATAAAATAAGCAGCATATTTTCAAGGAGCTCAGTGAGAGTACATTCATTAACTTGCTGTTCGGTGGAGAACACATAACTTGTTAACAAGGAGTTACAATTAAAAGATTTTTGGTGAGAGATGAACCTTTGCAAAAGATTCTTCCAATAACATTCTTTAAAATGACCTCCATTATTCAAGAGTAAATTCCTCAGCAAAGCTCTGTTGAAGTGAGTTGCTTTTTTAAACAGCTTTAGTCACTATTCTAGTAGATCCTAAGTAGCAGCCGTGCGTCATGATGCAGATTCCTTACACAGCTCTTACTATAATGTGTCAATCATACAGTACTTAGAGAGTAAGGAATTATTTATTTCAAAATTTGTAGGTAGCTCGTCAAGCCTCCTGCAACAATTATGTTGCCTCCATTGCTATAATTTTCCTATCCCAATCCCAAAAGATGCAAAATAGCAAATCAGAGCAAGACGGTTACCAACAGATTCAGCTTCAGACTTTTTATTTTCCTAATTTTTTTTCTTCCTGCGTTTACAGTACTCTCTCTTACATCATGATTGACTCGGCTACAGCAGTTGGCTGTTTGCTTCCATTCCCAATCCTAGGTTTCAGCTTCACATAGAAATAGCAAACTGCGGGTCATGCATTTTGGTAATAAGAATAAAGGCGTAGATTATTTTCCAAATGGAGAGTATCCAGTAAATGGAGCTGCAAAGTGACTTAAAAAAAAAAAAAATGAATTAATCTTTATTTTTGTTACAAGATTCGTTGAGCCAATGAAAATAGACTCCTTAGGCTACAAGTGGTGAAGCGGTGGAGGATTCGTACTTCCAGTTGGGTGGGAGCACCCTTTTGCACGTAGTAACGAGCCAGCCTGTGGATTCTGCTCTCCATAAGAATCAAATGGAACTTGGCATCTTTATCCTTCATGTTTCTCTCCAAATGTTTGTGGACAGCCACAGCGGTATTGATCAGGTTGTACAGATCCACTGGGAGGTTAGGAGCCTGGCCCTTGGATTTCAGGGTATGGAGGATTTTGTTCCTGGTGACAAAACACACCTGGGCAACACCATGGGAATCCTTCAGGATCGCACCAATGTGAGATGGGGTCAATCCTGGACTTGGGAGTGCTGGCGCAGGGCTCCCAAAAAGTTAATTTGCAAGCCGAATCGGTAGTAAGGCAAATTCAATGTTGGCACTTATATCAAGAGGACAGGAATACAAAATCAGTGATGTAATTCTGAGGCTCTATAAGGCACTGGTCAGGCCGCATTTGGAGTACTCTGAGCAAATGTTTGACCCATATCTGAGTAAGGATGTGCTGGCTCTGGAGAGGGTCCAGAAGAGGTTTACAAGGATGATACCAGGATTGAGTGGGTTAGCATATGATGAGCGTTTGGGCCTCCACTCGCTGGAGTTTAAAAGGTTCAAGAGAGTCAAGAGTCAAGAGTGTTTTATTGTCATATGTCCCAGATGATTTGAAAATTACAGAATGAAGAAAGGCATAGATAGTATGGATGTGGAAAGGATGTTTCTGCTGATGGGAGCGTCTAGGACCAATAGACAATAGGTGCAGGAGTAGGCCATTCAGCCCTTCAAGCCAGCACCACCATTCAATGTTATCATGGCTGATCATCCACAATCAGTATCCCGTTCCTGCCTTCTCCCCTGTAAGTTATTGGGGCAAATCCTCCAAAATTATGGAAGAACTCGGGGAAAAGGACATAGACATTTTTAAAACAGACTTGCTGGCTGCAAAGGAATAACCCCCAATCCACAAAGGAAGAACCAGTTTAAAACCTGTCGGTGGGCCTGGGCATTACATGGCTATGCGAATGGTATGGACAGGAAAGGCCGGGACGGAGATAACAAGATTATCTTGGAGAGTCAAAGGAAGGTACCGAGCCTCAGCAGACGGTGGTAAACAGCCCAGCAGCATCCCAATCACCATCGTGGATGACCCATCCATCGGGACAATGGGAGCCCATCTAGGCGATGGGATGACGATCAGGCTGAGGTATCATGACATCAGCAAACCCCTTATCATCGAAAGCCAGATCATGCCAGATCGAAACTGGGAAGCATCGAAAGACCCTTTTGTCCAGAGGACCACCTGGGAGGTTTCAAAGGAGAAACTCGGGTATAAAGGCAGGAGCCAAGCAAGGACTCGCTCTCTTTTCTGCTCTGCTGGGCGGCTCCAGACCCTGCATCAAATCTAAGCTGTAAGTACCCAGTGACCTGGTGAAGTTCCCGAAATCGGATAGAGGTTGAGGGAAGAAGGAGAAAGGGGGTGTACTGTAAGTAAAATTGTGCAAAGTAAGTTTTTACGATATGCCCGATAGTTTTCTTTCCATAGTCTTAGTTTAAAGCATAAGTTTAGTCACGTATTATGTAGTGTTGGTGAGATTCGATTTCTTATTGTTTAATAAAGCCTGTAAATTTTAGACTTGCTTTGAGTCCGTCTTGGTTTCTGTTTTCTCTCATCAGCACGCTCTGGTCAAGTCAACCTTTTATCATATTCCACCATAATTCTGAGGTCTAGAACCCGGGGGAATCCCTTTTGTTGTATTCTCTCTCTTGGGAACCGCTCGAGTGGAGCGGTGGCCGATTGACTCACCAACAAGGGGGAGAATAACTCGGGTATTTGGGCCCGAAGTGGAGTAAAGGGAACGAAAACCCCCACACCCCATATCCCCTGACTCCGCTATCTAGCTCTCTCTTGAAAGTATCCAGAGACCCAGCCTCCACCGCCCTCTGAGGCAGAGAATTGTTGTGACATTGTCTATTGTCATTACATCTGAGAAAGAAAGATTCATGTCGGAAGCAACAAAGAGGTAGGGATGCAGTGGGTGAACAAAAAGGAATTTCTTTGTTAGAGTGAAATTGTGTGGCAGGTGGGATCAGTACAAACTACTGAGGCTGTCGCTTCATGCCAGATGATACACAGAGAAAAAGGGACAAAAGAAAGTTTATTTTATACTGGTAACTGCCACCATTAAGCCATTTCGCCTTGTCCTATCACATATGTTCACTTTGTTCTGTACATTTCTGCCCCACTGTCTCTGCTGCTGAAAACTTTCTCTTCTCTTTCTCACTTCTGATGAAGGGTCATAGACGTTAAACATTGACTTTTTCCTTTTTCTACCGAGGCTGCCTGAACCGCATTTTCGTCCTTTTAGTATCTGCTGTTTTTAATGATTTTCACCTTAAGATACTGTTCCTCTACTAGAAGAAAGCTAGATACAAGGCTCCGATGTAGGTTGCACCTTCCCTCCAAGGGAACCTGGAATTATATTTATGATGAATTAATGTTGAAAGTAACCTTAGCGGAACAATTTAGAAATTGACTAGGAACTCCACAATTTAATCCTGTTAATACCTACAAAAATGCTAAATTATTAAGCCATTTCACCTTGTCCTATCATATATCTTCACTTTGTTCTGTACATTTCTGCCCCACCGACTCTCGTGCGAGCAGAATGTAGCATGTGGGATGAGGCATGTGCCAATATGTGCTTTTAGAGGTGAATGGCTCCACATAATTCTGAAAAACTGCTTTGGAAATCAGGAAATATTTTTAAATTCCAAAAGTCTTCACTACTTACCTACCATTATAACCACCATAATGATTTCTCAATACAATACAAACTTTCGGCAAAGTTCAGTATATTGTCCTCCTACCCATGGCAAGAAATGAAATGATTGGGCAGCAGCCGTAGAGTTGCTGCCTTACAGCACCAGGGACTCCGGTTCGTTCCCGACTATGGATGCTAGTCTGTATGCAGTTTGTACGTACCCCCCTGACCTGCGTGGCTTTTCACCGAGATCTTCGGTTTCCTCCCACGCTCCAAAGATGCACAGGTATGTAGGTTAATTGACTTGTTACAAATGTAAATTGTCCCCATTGTGTGGGATAGTGTTAGTGCGCGAGGACTGCTGGTCGGTGCAGACTCGGTGGGCCGAAGGGCCTGTTTCTGCGTTGTATCTCTGAACTAAACTAAACTAACCTTACAAAAATATTAATAAGTCCAGATTCTTTTAGTAATAGGGTTCATCAGGCAGTGTGAATCTAAGCCACATGTGTATAAAAATCTCACCTAATTTAAGAAAGAACTGCAGATGCTGGAAAAATCGAAGGTAAACAAAAATGCTAGAGAAACTCAGCGGGTGAGACAGAATCTATGGAACAAAGGAATAGGTGACTTTTGGGTCGAGACCCTTCTTCAGACTGATGTGGGGGGAGGGTGGCAGGAAAAAGAAAGGAAGAGGCGGAGACAGTAGGCTGTGGGAGAGCTGGGAAAGGGAGGGGAAGGAGGGAGAAAGCAAGGACCACCTGAAATTGGAGAGGTCAATGTTCATACCGCTGGGGTGTAAACTACACAAGCAAAATATGAAGTGCTGCTCCTCCAATTTACGATGGGACTCACTCTGGCCATGGAGGAGGCCCAGGACAGAAAGGTCGGATTCGGAATGGGTGGAGGAGTTGAAGTGCTGAGCCACCGGGAAATCAAGTTGGTTATTGTGAACTGAGCGGAGGCGTTGTACGAAGCGATCGCCAAGCCTGCGCTTGGTCTCACCGATGTAGAGCAGTTGAAACCTGGAACAGCGGATGCAATAGTTGAGGTTGGAGGAGGTGCAGGTGAACCTCTGCCACACCTGGAAAGACTGCTTGGGTCCTAGAAAGGAGTCGAGGGGGGAGGTAAAGCGACAAGTGTAGCATTTCCTGTGGTTGCAAGGGAAAGTACCAGGGGAGGGGTGGTTTGAGTGGGAAGGGATGAATTGACCAGGGAGTTACGGAGGGAATGGTCTCTGCAGAAAGCCGAAAGGGGAGGAGATGGGAAGATGTGGCCAGTGGTGGGATCCCGTTGGAGGTGGCGAAAATGTCGGAGGATTGTATGTTGTATGCAAAGGCTGGTAGGTAGGGTGGAAGGTGAGGACAAGGGGGACTCTGTCCTTGTTACGAGTGGGGGGGATGGGGAGTGAGAGCGGAGCTACAGGATATAGAGGAGACCCTGGTGAGAGCTTCATCTATAGTCGAAGAGGGGAATCCCTGTTCCCTAAAAAATGATGCCCTGGTTTGGGACACATCATCCTGGGTGCAGATGCAGCGTAGACGGAGGAATTGGGAGTTGGGGGATAGAGACCTAACAGGAAGCAAGGTGGGAAAAAGTGTAGTCCAGATAGCCATGGGAGTCAGTGGGTTTGTAGTAAATTTATTAATTAATTTAGGTAAGCTGCTGCAGACAATACATGTGGGTGCACTTCTGTGTGGGCTTATCTGTCTCCACCAACCCATTACATGGCATGTTTTACATTCCCTAATATTGTGAAAATACCTCTCTTCATGTTCTTCCAAGTTCTTCTACCATTTATGTGAAATCCACTGTTTCACATTTTTAGACATTCTTCACATCGCGTACCGAACATAGTTGGTAATTTAACTTTAGGCAGATGGTTTGAACCAACGTGCACAAGATGAAATTATGGAATTCCTGCTCAAATTATAAAATGTTTCCTGCAATAAATAAACTTCCCGACTAGTCCACACCTTCATATTTTTGGCTTCCTTAATTACATGTACATGAAATAAACAATGATAAAGCTCTATGACTAAATGTGGTCCTTTATAAATGAACAATACACCAATATTTACATTCTTGGAAAACATATATGAAGAATAAGTAATTTGAAGTGAAGCTAGAACCTGGTCACAAAAAATAGTATTCAAATATGAATAAAAATAATTACACAAATTCACAAATGCGCAATGTGTGGACTGCATTAATGACAGATTTAAAAAGGATGTTTTGCTACTTTTAAGAGAACAGAATTTAGTCAAATATCAGAGAAACAATCAAAGAAAGAAATGTGTAAAATCAGTAAAATTGAGCAAATGTAGTGATATGTAAGGGGGGCTGTCCCACTTGGGCGACCTAATTGGCGAGTTTAAAAGAGTTTAGGAGAGTGTGACAAAATTACATGTTGAAGACCTCCTTCGACTATGTTGAAGACCAGCTACGACTAACTTCAGGAAAATCGGGCACCGAATAGTGAAGAGTAAAGACGACCTCCTTCGATCGCCCTTCGACTATGATGAAGACTATCTACGACTACCCTCGATTATCATGCCGACCCTACTACGACTAAACCTACGAGTAAAAAATCTACGACTACCCTCGATTATCATGCCGACCCTACTACGACTAAACCTACGAGTAAAAAATCTATCGATTTTTTTCCAAGACGACCTTTTTTTACTCGCGGGCATTTTTTAACATATTGAAAAAGACGCCGCGACCGAGCCGAGGCCTCGAGTACGCTGAGACCACTCTCGAGCATGAAGGAGAGTTACGAAGACCTCCTACGACCTCGTGTCGACCATGCAGCGAGTATGAGTCGAGGGGAAACGCGCCAGAACGCGTGGACTAGGTGGCGCAAGTGGGACAGGCCCTAAAATAATGCCCACAGACTATAAAAACCTATTGAATAGAATGCTCAATGTTAGGTACAAAGCACTTTTATATATGTTTTCTAAACGTAGGATTTTAAATGTAGCAATCAAATGGGAGGCATAACGAAACGAATCAAGCTCTACAAACAGAAAGTTGTCCTTGTGATGCAGCTTAATGGGTTACAATAAGAGGCGACGGGGAAACTAGAGGGTTAATAGGTGGTTAACAGTCAGCTTACCTATTACTTCCATTTGTTGTGGCGTTATGCATATCCTGCTGGTGTTTTCCATTCCTGTGTCATTGACAAACCTGGAGCACTTCATGAAATCCGGCCAGCCGGAGTCCACCTGTTGCAACAGTGGTTCACAACCTTCTCTCGCCAATTCACAGAATGACATGCACGGTAGAATTAACGTTCTAAACAAATAGGATAACATGCATACACATGAATAAAGTTTTCAAAGCACAGTATTGTAATTTACTAAACTGAATTTTATAACTTGAAAGCAACCAAATAGGTAATAAATTATTCTTAAAGCCCCCGTCCCACTGAGGCGATTTTATCGGCGACTGCAGGCGATTAGGTTGTCGCCACATGGTCGCGGGGTGACGCCTATGGTCGTGAGTAGTCTCCTCAAGTCACCTAAAGAGTCGTGACGTTTTTCTGGTCGCCGCTGTATTTTGAAATGTTCAAACGTTTTCGGCGACTGTGAGCTTAACGTAGCTTGTCTTCTCCTGTTGTAGGTGCTGTCGTAGGTTGTCACCAGGTGATGTTGGTTGTCGCTGGGTGCTGAATTTGGTGAATTCCATTGGCGACTACCTACGTCAACCGGCGACAGGTACCGGTGACTGAATTGTCTTCAGTTGTCTCTGACAGGGTCGTTGCTTGTCATAGCTTGTCGCGGGTGGACGTAGGTTGTCGTCTGTGTCGTTGTAGGTGTGGTCGTAGGTGGACGTTCTAATGTGTCCAACCGGCAAAGGGGTTGTGTGTGCACATGTGCACATGTGTGTAATTGTAGTGGTGGGGGTGGAAGAGAGGTTGGAGAAGATGGACAGTGAAAGAGTAGGAATAAGCAGAGTTATCATTGGGATTTTTACAAACGAAGAATCCACAAACCAGCAAAGGGAAATGCGGGTTCTGACAGTGGGATGTCTCTGTACAATTTAGTAATTGGCCCAGAACTAGCAAATTCTGGCAGTCAGCGAAACTAGCAGACAGTCAAGATCTCTCACTTGTGGTAGTGAAAGAGGTCACAACAAAGTTTAATGGCATGCTGAGTGTTAATATTTGACAAATACTTTAAACCAGAACATGTGCCAGAAGTCCTGCGTTTGTCCTCCCAATTAAATCTCCCTCAAGGCCTTATAAAGCACTTTATGCAGTTCTGATGAAGAAATCTCAATACACATTAGTTCTTTTGTGAATAAATAAACCAAACTACTCTGACAAGGTGATATCTTTGACTTTGTTCAAAATATTTGATGCAACCATTTGTTCGTGAAAAATCAGACTGAAACATACTTAAATGGGACATTCCCAGAAGAATCTGTTTTAAGTGGGAAAAAGTGGTACAAGGAAAAAAAATGTGCTTATGAGATGAAAGACAATGACAAAATCACATAGGTCTGTTATCTCCATCATAATCTGCCAAAACTGTGTGACAAAGGAAAATACTAGTACTGTAACATTTTAGAAAACTGTTATAAAGGAAGCATAGATGCCAATGTGAGATACTAATGCCAAAAAGATACAACATGCTGGAGTACCTTAGCAGGTGAGGCAGCATCTTTGGAGAACATGAATAGGTAATGTATTGGGTCGAGTTCGTTCTTCAGACTGACCCATTTTCTGAAATGCCCCTGAACCAATTAAATAATACAAATTGAATGATGCAATGCACATCATCATAAGCCGACTTCCAAAGTAATTATGATGTTGGGATGTTTATTAAAACTTGCATACTTAATGGTTACGTGTAGGATATTACTAAACAGATCCTCTTCTTCTGTAAACATTCTGACTTTGGAATGTCATTTTCCAACAGGAACTATGACCTATTAACGAACATTGCCTTTAAAGTTCCTTTGTAACACGTTATGCATCTTGTGCAGAATCCATGACGTCAGAAAGAGCATTATTGGGATTAGAATCCATTCTTAGACAAGCCAACATTACCCATCTCAAAGTTATTGCTGCTCATTATTTAATCAAAATCATTTGACCGCATTTAATGAGGAATATGGAAGGAGTAACTGAATCAATACGGGTCCTTGCTAGAATACAAAGATTTGCATGGATACCTCGGCATTATTATAGATGCCAACATTATTTTTATTCTATTACAACCTGTAAGAGTACAAATGTGTTGTCTGCTCATCCCTCCCTGACCCTCGGCACTTTCCCCTGGAACAACTCACCACCATCCAAATTCTTGCATCTCCTCCCTCACCACCATCCAGGGACCATCCCTGGTGTTGGGAGCACGGAAAGCAGTGGATGAGGTTGGAGAAGGTGCATGTGAATCTTCGCCTCACTTGGAAGAACTGTTTTTAAGTTGACTTAAATTTAGAGATTAGTTTATTATTGTCACGTGTACCGCATGGTATCCAGTCAACAAAAAGATTACACATGATTACAATCAAACCATCCCCAGTGTACAGATGCAGCATGATCCGTATAACATTTATCGGACTTTATCTTGCACTGAATGTTATACAGATCAGCTGCCCGCGAGGGTTGGTTTTGGGGAGTTTGCGGTGTGCAGGGTAGTCATTTGGGTGGCACAATGGCTTGTAGAGCTGCTGTCTCACAGCGTCAGAGACCTGGACTTGATCCTGACCTCCAGTGCTGTCTGTGTGGAGTTTGCACGTTCTTCCTGTGACCATGTGGGTTTGCTCCATGTGCTTCGATTTCCTCCCACATCCTGAAGACCTGTTGATTCGTAATTAACTGGATGAGAAAGTGTGATAACATAGAAATAGTGCAAGCAGGTTTTCGATGGTCGGCGTGGGCTCAATAGGCTGAAGGGCCCTGTCTCCATACTGTGTCTTTCAATCAATCGGCCGATTCAGTGCTGACACGTGGTGCGCGGGACTAAGTTAGAGAACTCTGATTCGGAAACTTTACTGTCAAAAGGCATGGGCAGTTTCACACTAAAAATTGGATGGATAGTTCATGTAATTCAACCACAAAACACTGCCGCCGATAACAGTGTTTTATGATACTATCCACAAAAATAATTCCTGGGCTTTTGCTCTGCCATTTTTTAGTACATGTGCAACATAAAAACATTTATAAATACAATATTTATAATGATAGCTAATAAAAATGACCAGCTACTTAAACAAGGTGCAAAGCATTATTATTTTTTTCATTCAAGGATGGAGGTTATGGGGAGAAAGCAGGAGAATGGGGTTTGGAGGGAGAGATAGATCAGCCATGATTGAATGGCGGAGTAGGCGATGGGCTGAATGGTCTAATTTTACTCATATTCCTTATGACCTTATGGACCTGAGTTTAGTTCAGATAATGATTTGCTTGAAGAGGATAGAAGTTGGGAGGCCATGTTGCAGTTGTATAAGACTTTGGAGAGGCCACAATTATAGTATTGTGTTCAGTTTCAGGCATTTGGGAACAATGTTGTCAAGCTGGAAAGGGTGCAGAGAAGATTTACGAGGATGCTGCCGGGACTCGAGGGCTTGAGCTATAGAGAACGCAGGAGGATAAGGGGTGGTCTTATAGAAGTGTTCAAAATCATGAGAGGAATAGATCGGGTAGATGCACAGCATCTCTTGCCCAGAGTAGAGAAATCTAAAACCAGAGGACATAGGTTTAAGGTGAAGAGGGAAAGAAGCAATAGAAACCTTAGGGGTAACTTTTTCACTCAAAGGGTGGTAGGTGTATGGGACGAGCTATTGGAGGACGTAGTTGAGGCAGGTACTATCACAACATTTAAGAAACATTTAAACAGATACATGGGTAGAACAGGTTTAGAGTGATATGGGCAAGTGGGACTAGCGTAGATGGGACATGTTGGTTGGTGTGGGCAAGCTGGGCCAAATGGCCTGTTTCCACAATGTAAAACTCTATGACCAAACAATAAATAAAAGTAAGAGCATTCAGACTATTGCTTGTGTTTGAGTCCACCACAAATTTGGTTTGGCAAACCAGAGCACTTTCCAGGCATCAACAATGACATATTGATATATGATACAACACTTAGTCTGCATGAATACACAGCAAATACACAGGTAAATGATGGCTGCATTTTTCTGCAAGAATAAATGTGGATGCATTCAATGGATCAATCACACATTTTTGAAGAAGTCAGCCTTGCCCAGCAGCGGACATACAATTAAGGCTAAGATTTCTACCTTAGCAACATTTAGCAGTAGAAAATGAAATGTATTTAAAATTAATGGTTAAAATAGATTTTAATTATCTGCCAAAAGTCATTGGCATTTTCACAATTGGTTCACACAAGATTTTACATCAAAATCAGTTTGGTAGAATGTAATGCTTTCGTAGAAGGAAGTTTTTTTTGTTTTTTTTCATTAGAAGTACATTACATTTTAATGGTACCTTTTTACAGGTTCCCAGAATTATTAAAACATTATTTGTACAACTTCTTTTTTTTTTTTAAACTTTTATTTTTTGGAAAAAAATGAGAAAGAAAGAAGTAGTGAAGAATAGACTAGTGAGTGTAGAGTGAAGAAAGAAATGTGAGAAAGTAAAGCAGAAAGGAGATTCTCCCGCGCAACCAGTCGATGTTTTTTTAAAAAATATTCTTAATCAATTCAGTCAAACCCAGAATTTTTAATTTTATGATGATATTACACCGCATGATTCCACAAGGTCAATAAATGGAGACCAACTCGTTAAGAATTGGTCTTTTTTTTTCTATTAGGAGTCTTATTTCTTCCAAATGTGCCGTTTCCAACATATTACCAATCCACGTTTTGAGTGTTGTTATAGTAGCCTTTTTCCAAAATTTAAGTATGAGTTTTTTCGCTATTATTAAACCATAATTAAAAAATTAGATTTGGGATATATTTAATTTATTTACATCTCCAAAGATAATCATTTCCATGCTAGGATCCATTTTTATCTTAAATAAACTAGTTAATATATCAAATATATCACACCGAAAACTTTGAAGTTTTATGAAAGAAACGAAAGTGTGTGTAAGATTGACATTTTGAGAAAGACATTTATCACAAATTGGTGAGATATTTGAATAAAATGTATTCAACCTAACTTTTGAATAATAGGCTGTGTAATATTTTAAATTGAATTAAATTATGTCTAGAGTTAATCGAACATTTATGTATATATATCAAATACCTCTCCCATGTTTCTTTAGAAATTTTTATCATTAAATCTTTTTCCCAGTCTTCTCTAATTGCCTCTGTTGAAGGCAATTCTCTATTAAGAATACTGTTACATAGTTATGATATTATTTTTTGTGAGTCTGCCTTAATATTCATTGCTTCTTCCAGTGGGTCTATCGTTATATTCTGTAATCTTGTTATATTGTTTTCAGTATAGGAGTAAAGAGGTTCTTCTGCAGTTGTATAGGGCTCTGGTGAGACCACATCTGGAGTATTGTGTACAGTTTTGGTCTCCTAATTTGAGGAAGGACATCCTTGTGATTGAGGCAGTGCAGCGTAGGTTCACGAGATTGATTCCTGGGATGGTGGAACTGTTATATGAGGAAAGATTCAAAAGACTAGGCTTGTATTCACTGGAGTTTAGAAGGATGAGGGGGCATCTTATAGAAAATGTAAAATTATAAAAGGACTGGACAAGCTAGATGCAGGAAAATTGTTCCCAATGTTGGGTGAGTCCAGAACTAGGGGCCACAGTCTTCGAATAAAGGGGAGGTCATTTAAGACTGAGGTGAGAAAAAACTATTTCACCCAGAGAGTTGAGAATTTATGGAATTCCCTGCCACAGAGGGCAGTGGAGGCCAAATCACTGGATGGATTTAAGAGAGAGTTGGATAGAGCTCTAGGGGCCAGTGGAGTCAAGGGATATGGGGAGAAGGCAGGCACGGGTTATTGATAGCGGACGATCAGCCGTGATCACAATGAATGGCGATGCTGGCTCGAAGGGCCGTTTGGCCTCCGCCTGCACATATTTTCTATGTTTCTATGTTTCTATCATGCAAACTAACCTATTTCCATTGACTCCATTTACATTTCACGTGCCTACATAATCAAGGACGAGCCTCACCTCGGTCAATGCCACTTCTCCCTTTAGAGTTTATTTTACTTGAGATACAGTGCGGACGAGGCCCTTCAGCCCACTGAGTTTGTGCCGACCAGCAATCACACGCGAGGGCCAATTTACAATTTTATCGAAGATAAATAACCTACAAACCTGTGTGCCTTTGGAGTGTGGGGGAGCACCTAGAGAAAACCCACATGGTCACAGGGAGAACATACAAACTCCGTACGGAATGCATCTATAATCAGGATTGAGCCAGGGTCTCTGGCGCTGTCAGGTAGCAGCTCTACCGCTGCTCCACTGTGCCGCCCCAACCCATCGCTCTTCTCCTATCGGGCAAGAGACACAGAAGCATGAAAACGCACACTTCCAGATTTGGCTCCATAAATCAAACCTTTAATCTTTGACATGTTGGAATAGGAATTGGAATACTTTATTGTCACATGTGACTAAGCACGGTGAAATTCTTTGCTTGCGTACCCAATGTATACAAATAACAGCCACCTATGGCGCTGACAAAGTTACAAAGCACGCCGGCTCCCCCTTTTGTCCCCCCTCCTCCCCCCCCACCCCAGCAGTTCTCCCACGCTGGGTCCCCATTGCCCTTTGTCCGCCCCCTTTGTCCATTGTTCTTCCCCTCTCCCCTCATGGCGTTCTCCCCTCGCCGGGTCCTCCATTGTTCTTCCCCTTCCCCCCTCATGGTGGTTCTCCACGCTCTCATTGACCATCAACCGCGGGACGACACGCGTGCCACGAGGCTTCACCACCGCCGAGGCCCCATCGTCGCCATGTGTAGTCGAATAAACTGAACAAAATTAAGCTCTACCCTCCATTTCCTTCCTAAAGATTTCTTCGACCAAGCCATCAGTCATCTGATCCAATATCTCCTAAATTGCCTCAATTATGATCAGAGTTTATTTAGTCCAAGATCCTGAATTGTCTTATCTTATACTACATATTCATCACTCCGTCTCGTGAGTGATGAATATGTGGCATAAAATAAGACAAGTTAGATCATATGTATGCAGAGTGTGTGATCTGTTTCCTGTAATGTATTACAAAGAAAATAATCATTTAGTTAATAAATCTGAATAAACCTAGTTAAAAAATTAACTTTGAACTCATTTTCAGTATGGAGAAATCACATGGCAAAGAAATATTCTATTTTTGAATCCAGCCTACCCAGCGGCATTGACCCACTGCAGTTCGCCTTCCGCCACAACAGGTCCACGTAGCGATGACCAACCGACTCGAATTAGTGATGATAGGGGACAAATTATCCTCTATGATAATCCTCAACACGGGGACTCTGCAAGGACGTGTTCTCAGCCCCCTTCTTCAGTCCTTGTACACCTGCGTCTGCGTAGCCATGTGCAAATCTAATTCGATTTTCACATTTGCAGACAATACCGCCATTGTGGGCCGGATATCAAATAAGGTGATGCGGTACAGGAAGGAGATTGAAAACGTCGTGTCCTAGTGTCGAGACAATTATCTTTCTCTAAACGTCAGCAAGACAAAGGAGATAATGATCACACCCCAGTGTGCATTGATGGTGCCGAAATAGATATGGTCGAAAACTTCAAATTCCTTGGAGTCAATATCACCAACAACTTCTCCTGAACCACCCATATTGAAGCAATGACCAAGAGGGCACACAAACATCTCTACTTCCTTCGAAGGCTTAGGAAGTTTGGCATGCCCCCTACAACTCTCAGTTGCACCATAGAAAGCATTTTATCAGGGCTTGATTTGGGAACAGCTCCATCCAGGACCGTAAGACTTTGCAGCGAATTGTGGACACAGCCCAGGGCATCACACAAAGCAACCTCCCTTTTATTGATTCCATTTATTCCAAGGTCAGCAGTATAATCAAGGTCGAGTCACACCCTGGCCACTCCCTCTTCTCCCTTCTCCCATCAGGAAAAGGTACAGAAGTGTGAAAATGCACACCTAGAGATTCAGGGGACAGTTTCTTCCCAGCTGTTCTCAGGCAACTGAATCATCCTACCACAACCAGAGATCAGTGCTGAACTACTATCTAACTCTTTGATGGCCTTCGGACTATCCTTGAAAGGACTTTGCGGGCTTTACCTTACACTAAATGTTATTCACTTATCATGTATCTATACACTGTAAATGGATTTATTATAATCCTGTATTGTCTTTCTGATGACTGGTTAGCATGCAACAAAAAGCTCTTCACTATGCCTCTGTAAACGTGATAATAAACTATACTAATCTATTTGGTATCACTATGATTCTTATCTACACATTGCAAGGAATGTTAATGGTTAATAAATGAAATTCAACATTAAAAGTAACAACAGTAAAGGCCCACCTTTACCATATTTGAATATTTTCTCACCCGATTCAGATGCACAGAAAAGGTATAAAATTGACCACCTATAACAAACTAAAATTAATATATTTCTATAATTGGAAAGAATAGATAGAGAGAGCTAGGAAGGAGGAAGAAACACACAGATGAACAAAATGACATATTTAACACAAATAATACCACCCACCAAATTGTGCATGTTGTGTAGCAGCATCTGTAGCAGCAAAACCAATATCCTTCCCCACAAAAGCTATATTGAAGAATATTGAAGAAGGGTCTCAACCCAAAACATTACCCATTCCTTCTCTCCAGAGATGCTGCCTGTCCCGCTGAGTTTCTCCAGTATTTTGAGTCTATCTTCGATTTAAACCAGCATCTGCAGTTCTTTTCTACACAAAGCTATATTGAAACCCGAACAAGGCTCGCTAAAAAGAGGAATTGAAAACATTGTCAAATGCTGAACAATGCACAGAATTGATACAAAACCATAGATCACCGATCTCTGATGTAAAAACTGGCATCAAATAATGTTATTTATTGACTAGAGAAAATGCTCAATGACATCTCCTTGATTGGAGAATAAAATATTTTCTTTCATTAATGGCTGGGTAGCAAATCTGCAACCAAAAATCCTCAGTTTATTAATCTTATGATTTCAGCATTGATGTCTATTGTTTTTGATAAGATGACCGAGGTTAAAGTCAATTCATTGAAAACTCAAGTGAGATTGACAAAGTAGTTCCTAGAAATCTTTACTTTATCCAGGATGAGGATCTTTGACAATAAGTACCACTGGCACCAGTTTCACTAAACCTATAAATATCTGAACGGTAGTTATTACCCATGCACTAGTTATCAAGTTAAGCAAAGAAAATATGCAAAGTACTTGTCATGCTCTCTGGCAGCCATCATCAATAAAATACCAGAGCTGTACCCAAACATTCTGCCAGTGAAAATTCTACACATGTGAGAAAATAAAATAAATACTTTGAATTATTGCCTGTACTTCCCTATGTATCTCTTACTAGGTTCAGTGAGAGATCCAATGATCACAAACAATTCAGGACATTCAAAAATCATCATGTTTGCTCAAAATTAGCCAGGTGTATTTGATGTTTCCCGCTTCCCTGCCACAAATTCAGATACCTGCAAAATAAAGAACTGCCATGCACTGAAGTTTCAGCTATCCCTAATCGGTATTGTTCTATCAAAGATGGATATGTAATTGTGTGGGAAGGAACTGCAGATGTGGGTTATACTCAAGTTCAAGTTTACATTTATTGTCACATGCACCAAATGTTAGAGTGAAATTTGTGTTACCATACAACCATACGAATAAAAAATGAACACAACAAACAATAGAATTTAACATGAACATCCCCACACAGCGGAATCAATGTTTCCCACTGTGAGGGAAGGCAATAAAGTTCAGTCATCTTCCTCTTTGTTCACCCGTGGTCAGGGCCTTTTGAGCCCTCCGCAGTCGCTGCTACGACAGCCCAATGTTCAGGCCCTCTTGTCGGGATGATGGAACTCCGACGTCGGAACGGAAGAACATTCTCAGCAGCTTGGAGTTTCCGAATCGGCCACTTCCTACCAGAGACCGCGGCTCCCGAAGTCCACAGACTGAGCTGGGCGGAAATTCAACAATGGCGGCCCTCGGCAAAGGGATCCCAGGACCCCGCGATGTTGACGTCAGCGCCGCCCACGGCTAGAAGCTCTGCAACCACAACTCCATGATATCAAAGCAGCCGCCCAACACTCCGAGCTTCAACATGGCGATCTCCGGTAAAGCATCGCCCACTCTGCAATGGTATATCAGTGCTGCTCCACTGCTGAAGCTCTGGTCAGTCTCCGGCAGGAAAGGCCACGCCAATCCAGATGGTAGGCCATGGGGGGGGGGGGGGGGGGGGGGGTGGAAGAAGATGCGACTCAGAGAATAGTCAACCTCGACCAGGAAGTGACTGAGAAATGGTTTCCCCCTTACCCTCCCCACCTCCCCCACATAAAAAGACTAAGAAACCTCCAAAACATACTTTTTAAACAGACTAAAAATAACAAAAAAGATGAACAAACAGATAGACTAGGCAGAGGTTGCTATCATATGAAACCCCTGGTGGGCCATCCTCTGAAGATATACACAAAATACTGGAGTACCCCAGCAGGCCAGACAGAATCTCTGGAGAAAAGGAACAGGCGACACTTCAGGTCGGAAAGCTTCACCTATTGCTATTCTCCAGAGATGCTGCCTGAGCCGCTGTGTTACTCCAGCATTTTGTGTCTATCTTGGATGTAATTGCTTGCTGGCTCAATGGTGCTTGAATCGATCAAGTGAAGAATATGTCACGTCCAATGCAATGTACTGAGAAACCAAATCCTCTTGCCATAGAAATTTTAACACAAAAGGGTGCCTACTTACAGACAATGATAATCCAGCAAGTGGTCTGCACATGTTATGGAACAATCCTTATAATGGAATTTCTGATTATCATGTGTTTTGTGAATGTGATTATCAAATGCTCTTCCAATCATATATGCAGTCTTAGCACATTTTAATTTATGATCTTAAATGTTTTTAGTCAAACTTTAAAATTTTAAAAAATTAAATGGCTTGATGTCAAATTAAGAATTACAACTATTCCCAATTTCCTTTAAGGAGGTGGTGGTGAGATGCATTTTTGAACATGTCAAAGCTTGCAAGCTTGGTAGGTGCATTTCGTAAATAATTCCCAGTAGACCAAGGATAGTGAGAGCAAATGTTTAGGCTGAGGTGCCAATTTGATATGGACAGAGTTGAGCTCAAGGCTAGGCATCCAAGCATGCAGAAAATATTCCAGGATTTAAAAAAATAGAAAGTAGATGGTAGAAAGATTTGGTGGAGTCAGGAGCAAGTCCCTCATCAGAGGATATCCCACCTTAATGCTGCTCTTTCAGCCACTACTCTATATGTACGCAATAGTGTTCCAGTCAAATCACTGGCCAATGTCTTTCCCAAGATGTTGACATGTGGTTCTTGGTATTAGACCTTCATTGTCCATGGAAGGAGGTTATCTTCTGCAGCAAGTCGGTAAGATTAAATTTTAAATTAATTAAAAGTCCAGGGGAAATGGAGAGGAACATTGATTGATATTTGCATGACATGCAAGTTACTTGCCACTTCCACCTGAATATTGTCCTGGATTAAATCATTGTCTGCAAAGCTGCAAATAAAACTGAGCAACATAAACTAATTGACAATCTCTAACAGACCAGAAGAGAAGCAGCAGACGGTGTTTGGAGCTATAAGCAATCCTGATGAATTCCCACAAAAGTTCCCAGCCCGACTGATGGCAAACGAAAACAAGCATCATCTTTGGGGTATTGTTCTAGCCAGGCTGGAAATATTGATCGCTTCTCTCCTCTCCCATCGGCCAGAAGATATAAAACCTTGAAATTACTTACCACCAGATTAAAGAGCATTTTCTTTCCCTGCTGTTATCAGACTCTTGAACGGAGCTCTCATGTACCAAGAATGAATTCCTGATCTCCCAATCTATCTTGTTAACTCCCTTGCACCTTTTTTAATTTGCATTTCTTTCTTTGTAGCTGTACACAGTACGCACTTTAGACTTTAGAGATACAGTGTGCAAACAGGCCCTTCAGCCTATGCCAACCAGCACTCACCCCATACACTAGCACTATCCTACACTTTAGGGACAATTTGCAATTTCACCAAAGCCAAGTGGGCTGAGGTATGGTTGATGGAATTTAATACAGAGAAATGTGAGGTGTTGCATTTTGCAACGTCTAACAAGGGCAGGACCTACACAGTGAATGGTAGGCCTCTGGGGAATGTTGTAGAGCAGAGCGATCTAGGATCTAAGAGGAATCTTGGAGTGCAGGTGCATGGTTCCTTGAAGGTTGAGTCGCAGGTAGATAAGGTGGTCAAAAAGGCTTTTGGCACATTGGTCATAATCAGTCAGAGTTATAGAAGTTGGGAGGTAATGTTGCAGTTGTATAAGACGGCGGTGAGACCACATTTAGAGTATTGTGTTCAGTTCTGGGCACCATGTCATAAAAATATATTGTCAAGCCTGAAAGGGTTCAGAGAGGAATTACGAGGATGTTGCCCGGACTAGAGGGTCTAAGCTATAGGGAGAGTGGGCTTGGACTCTATTCCTTGGAGTGAAGGAGGATGAGGAGAGATCTTAGAGGTGTACAAAATCATAAGAGGAATAGATTGGGTAGATGCGCAGTCTCTCTTGCCCAGAGTAAGGGAATCGAGGACCAGAGGACATAGGTTCAAGGTAAAGAGGAAAGGATTTAATAGGAATCTGAGGGGTAACTTTTTCACACAAAGGGTGATGAGTGTATGGAACAAACTGCCAGACGAGGTAGCTGAGGCTGGGACTATCCCAATGTTTAAGAAACAATTAGACAGGTACATGGATAGGACAAGTTTGGACCAAGCGCAGGCAGGTGGGACAAGTGTAGCTGGGACATGTTGGCCGGTGTGGCCAAGTTGGGCTGAAGGGCCTGTTTCCACGCTGTATCACACTATGACTGTGACTCAATGAATTAACCTGCAAACCTCTACGTCTTTGAAGTGTGGGAGGAAACCAGAGCACCCGGTGAAAACACACGTGGTCACATGGAGAAGGTACAAGTTCTGTACAGACAGCACCCATAATCAGGATCGAACTCAGGTCCCTGGCTCTGGAAGGCAGCAACTCTACCACTGCGCCATTGTGCCGCCCTTTGCTTCTTTTCACTTTCGCACTACCTGAAGTCCTCATGTATGATACGCCTGGATAGCATGCAAAGGAAAGGTTTTTCACAGTATCCCAGTAATGTGACAATAACATTACATCACATTACCAGATTTTTATTTTAAATATAGTGAATATTTATGAAATATTGTCATTTGACATTCAGGCCATGTATTCCTTTATTAAAATATTGATATGTTGAAAAATGTGACATTTAATATAATGATGTTCTTTAACATTATTAACTAAATATTGTTTTGTGATGGAAAAGGAATGCAGGAATACTGAAATGACGATAGTTTATGTTTTCATTTACTCCCCTGTTTCACCACATGGAGTGTTCCACCAATCGTGTATAAAGTTACTCATGACCTCTGACCTATGTCAATGCTGCCCTAAAGCAGAATATTCTGTCACTCTAATCTAAAATGGAATCTCAAACAGGATTTTTGAACAGCAAAAGGTCAGTTTGGTGAGGTTGGTGTTGTTTTTTAAAATAGTTTAAAACCAGAAATAGAAATTGTATTTCTATGCGATGGGTTATTTATTGTTTAATGTTCTGAAGGCCATCCTTTTCCGCTGCAAAATAATACATTTGGTAAAGAGCTAATTCGAACAAATGTGCTGAGTAATTCAAGTAAAACAAGATTACAGGACATCAAAGTGCTGGAATAATTCAATGGGTTCATAAATTCATGTTCATGTCATAGGAGCAAAATTAGTGGAGGGGGGCAAGAGAGGGGATGGTTACTTAGAGGTTACCTAAAATAAGCTACACAAGCAGAATAGGAGGTGCTGTTCCTCCAGTTTGTGTATAGCCTCACTCTGGAAATAGAGGAGGCCACAGAAAGGTCAGTGAGGAAATGGGAAAGGGAGTTAAAATGGGAGTTAAACAACCGGGAGATCCAGTAGGCCTTGGTGGACCGAGCGCAAGTGTTCAGCAAAGTTACAAGTATTTTCTTCAAAGTTTACTAGCATTAACATTCAATAACACTTTTCCGATCGAAATTGTGCTGTAAAACTGTCCTGCGTAGATGAAATCTATCAGTTTACAGCACAGCTGTCTTGCAGCGTATGCAACACGTAGTTCACTGGAGAAGAATACATCTCGGGTTTTCAATACACAAATCCTCACAAGGAGTTCACTTTGCCATTACTTCACTCACCGTGAAGTAGGGATTTCCAATCGACCAGTCTGCCAATTTGGGCTATGTTTTCCCTCATGTTTAGGAAGAAGAAAGGACCAGACACTATGATTCAATGTTTTTTTTTAAATAACATGTGCAAACAGTTAAATTATTTTTCTTGCAAACAGTTCAGTAGAGTATGGCATACCCCTGAACTCAGACCCGCAGGTGTACAGAAATAGTCTACTGAGCCTGCATGCACGAGGCACCATGATTTCGCACCATTTTCAAATTCTACACTCTAGTACTTAAGGAGCGGTGGCCTGTTCCAGGCAAGTCCCAGGCAAGTCCCAGGCCTCCAGCCATCTCCTTCTTTGGATGCCATGTCGTTCTCCTTGCCTATCTATCTTTGTTCCCGGGGGCGCCTCCCACAGCCGAGCATGAGGGTGTGGTTGGTCAGACCTTGGTTTCCTTTCTCTCCTACTGGCCTTGGTCCTTGCCTGTTGTCACTGGCTCCTCCCTCCCAGTTTCCTGGTCTTCGGGGGATGAGCAGGGGCTGGCACGGTGTTTTCCCCTTCTAAGCTGGCGGACCAACGTATCCAACGAGCAGGGGACTGACTCTACGGCTTCCTCTTGCAGGCCGTGATCTGCCAGGTCACGGGTTTGGCCGAGCAAGGGCCGCGGCCTCCTGGGAGCGTCAGCTTCCTTGGAACTGTACTCCTCTCACAGCTCATGGGCGCTTGTATCAGCACAGGGGGGGCACATGGGAAAGATTGTAGTGGTTGAGGCTCCCGAGCTAATCATAAAGTGATGGATGTGCTCAGGTTTGAAATGAAGGCACTGGTAATCTGAAATTTCGGATCACCTTGGATAAAGGCGCCAAAGCTGTGGTCACTAAACTTGTCAATGACAAAGAGACAGGCAAAAGTGTTAGTTATGTAGAAAATAGGGGATAGATTTATCCTAAAGCAATAATCCAGGAAATGAAGTATAATGTGGGAACATATGAAAATGTCCAATTTGGTAGATCAGCGGGATACTGTGTGATCTGAATGTTCATAGTGCACGAGTTTAAAAAGGCTAGTATGGGGATACAGCATGTAATTAGGGAAACTAATAGAATGTCATTGTTTATTGTTGTGAGAACAGTGTACAAAAAATGCTTCAGTTATACAGGGCTTAGAGTCCTAGAGTGTGGGCAAGTTGGCCCTTCGGCCCAACTTGCCCACACCGTCAACGTCCCAGCTACCCTAGTTCCACCTGCCAACATTTGGTCCATATCCCACTAAACATGTCCTATCCATGTACCTGTCTAATTGTTTCTTAACTGTTGTCCAAGATAATCCTTGCCTCAACTACCTCCTCTGGCAGTTGTGCCATTCATCCATCACCCTTTGTGTGAAAACATTACTTCTTGAGATGACATGTGTTTATAATTTTGATCTAATTTAAAAAAGCTTGTGCATGCATTAAAATAAATTCAGAGAATTACTGGACTAATATCTGGGATGAGCAGATTGCCTGGTAAGGAAAAATTGAACAGGCTGGACCTGTATCAGTGAGAATTTAGAAGAGAGAGTGAGGGGCTTGACTGAAGATTACAAGATTCTGAGAGATCTTTACGGAGTGAATGTGGAGAAGATATCTCTTGTGAGGTATTTTTAAAAGGACCCTCCATTTAAGACAGAGGTGAGGCAACATTTTTCCCTTGAAGAGTTTCTTCAGTCCAAGAAGAGCAAAGTGTTCTGCCTGAATGATTGCCAAATGGTGGCACATATGTTAGTCTTAGTATATATATGATGAAGAAGGGTTTCGGCCCGAAACGATACCCATCTCCTTCGCTCCATAGATGCTGCTGCACTTGCTGAGTTTCTCCAGCATTTTGTGTAATATATAGTGTAATAGTCTTTCAAGAAATCAACATGCCTCAATAGTGATGTGGGCGCACATCAATTCTAAGTTCCACGAAGCGATCCCACTGGCTCTCCACTCTGCTCTGGACCACTTGGAAAATAGGAATGTACATCAGCCCATTATATATTGGGGTTTTGTCCCTTGGGCATCAAGGGACAAAAGGATGCAAACAGTGAAACTAGTAGGACAACTATGGTGGGGGATGGTGAGGGGATGGGGAGATAATTAATGCAGGAGTTACTTGAAGTTGGAAAAATTGGAGAAATCAACATCATGCCGCTGGGTTGCAAGCTGTCCAAGCGAAATATGAGATGCTGTTCCTCCAATTTGCGCGTGGCCTCACTGACAGTGGTGGATGCCCAGGACAGAAAGTTCAGGCAACTGGGTCTCTGCTCCTCCCTATGCAATGGGATCCATGACATCCTCGTTGGCAGATCTCAACAGTACAGATTGGCAACAACATTTTCTCCTCACTGACAATCAGCACAGAGGCACCTCAGGGATGTGTGTGTGCTCAGCTCCCACTCTGCTCCTTCTATATCCATAACTGTGCTGTGAGGTCCATTTCCAATGTCATCTTTAAATTTGATACCCCTTACGTATTTGTTCAAGGATGGTGGTAACAGGTCAGAGTATAGGAGGGAGATCGATAATCTGCATGAATGGGACCACCTTGCTCTCATCATTAGCAAGACCAAGGAGCTGATTGTTGACTTTGGGAAGGTAAAACCTAGGGACCATGCAGCTGTCGTCATTGGCAGGATGGTGGTGGACAGTCAATAGCTTCATGACTGATGTTGTGTTCTGGGCCAAGCACATTGATTCCATCGCACCAAAAAAAATCTCACCAACACCTCAACTTCCACACAGTCTGAGGTAATGCAACATGCAGCCGAAAACCCTTTTGAACTTTGTCAGGTGTACAGTAGATAGCAGACTGATTTCACCATGGACTGGTTTGGTGATTAAAACTCTCAGGCTGAGAGAAGGCTGCGGAAAGTGGTGGACATTGCTTGGTCTATCACAGGTACCGACTTCCCCACCATCGAAGGGATCTACATGAGGAGCTCCCTCAAGATGCAGCTGTTATCAAAGACCCACATTCATAGAGTCTTATACAAATGCAACATGACCTCCCAAAGTCTACTCAATACCCCGGCCTCCTTCTCATCATACTGCTACCATGTGGTGGTGGTGGTGTTGGTACAGGAGCCGGAGAATCATTATTTCCAGGTTCAAGCGCAGCTTCCTCCTGTCAACCATCAGGTTCTTGAACCAGCATGCACAACCTTAACACTGATTTACTATGGACTTTGTACCACATTGGTTGCTTTAAGTACTTTGATTTCTGCACCACCATGGTCTTGTTTACTTATAATAACTGATTTACCTTTTACTTCCAAGCTGTTACTGCTATAGAGTCAATGTAGCTGCAAGTAAGAATGTCATTGTTCTCATTCAGATCCAATGCACATGACAAATAAACTCTTGATTATTGAGAAAGAACATTTCTGTGGAAAGGCTGTGGAAAGAGATTTTTTTTTTTAAGTGTTTAAGGGAGAAATCACAAGGGAGTGAAAAGATCTCGCAATAGACAAGAATGCAGGGTTGAGTTTACAATTAAAGTACAATTCCACTACTTAATCGGTGGAAGAGGCAGAATTGCTCCAAATTGGTATGTCCATATGTAAGGAATCATGCCAAGCCACGGGCAGGCTCCTTACGCTGACTGACATCACTGCATATGTCAATATGTTCATCCCAGCGGCCTCCTAACATAAGCAAGTCATAAACACCAAGGTCCACTCTGCAGTTTCGCAAATCACAATGTGTGCACACGGAGGTGTCAATTGCTTGTTGACATTTCACAAACACTTAACAAGCCTTGAGCTATTTTAAGACCTGCTAAAAAAATAAAATAAAATAATGATTTTAAAAACTACTAGTAGAAATACAAATACATACACAAAACAATTAAAGTGTTAAAATGTATTTAACTACGTTTGTACGTTCTCCCTGTGACCGCATGGGATTGCAGGGGTGGCAGGGTGGCAGCGTGGCACAGTGGTAGAGTTGCTGCCTTCCAGAGCCAGAGATCCGGGTTCAATCCTGACTACGGGTACTGTCTGTATGGAGTTTGCACGTTCTGCCCATGACCGCGTAGGTTTTCGCCATGTGCTCTGGTTTCCTCCCACACTCCGAAATGACGAACAGGTTTGTAAGTTAATTGGCTTCGGTAAAAATTGTAAATTGTCACTAGTGTGCAGGATAGTGCTAGCGTACAGGAATTGCTAGTCGGCGCGGACTCGGTGGGCCAAAGGGCCTGTTTCTGCGCTGTATCTCTAAACCAACCTCAACTGGATCAAATTAACCACTCATGCGTTCCCCGCTCATTTAAAAGGGAACTGCAGCACTTGTTACAGTTTGACGCACCAAGTGGCAGATCTCTCAGCCCTGGGGCTCCAGTGGCAGAGCCCAGACACACTAACATTCTAAGAAGGGTCCCAACCCAAAATGTCACCCATCCTTTTTCTCCAGAGATACTTCCTGAACTACTCCAGCAGTTTGTGTCTAACTTTCGTCTAAAATTATATCACTAGAATACAAAGGAGCAAGGGTAGAAAATCAAATAATTCAACTGAAACCATGGTTGGCAAGTTACCCAAAAACTGGAACACATCTCAATTGGATACACATTTTACAATTCAAAAAACAGCCTCTAACTCCAGGTAACATTTGCCATGTTGTGCACAATTTTGAACTTATAATGATACAGACTAACTGAAGAATTAAAAAAATGCTCCTCGAAATGTAACATTATAATGGAAGGGAAGAAAGCAGAGAGATTGTTTTGACAATTGTGAAACTAATGCAAGTATACGAGACACTGAAGTAAAAATGCACAGGAAAATGAAATTACCAAACACAAACTAGTCTGACATTTGAAAGAAATAACTCAAATTTATTAGCGTTAATTAAAATGTAAGACAAGAGACATCAGATATTCAAAGATTTTTAAACATTTTACCACTTTGCCCTTGATCTGAACAGCAGCTTAAAACTTACCCGAAAGGAAATGATAAGTGAGACCGCACGATCTGGGTCTGTCAACCCACCCACATCATACCACTCAAGGGGCAGTCCTGAGCCCCATTCAGTTACACCACTCACCCTGGTCCAACCCATACCAGCACTCGAAGGCAACCTCCCTACACAAATTCAAGGCCGATAGCCTTTCTGGGCACATACCTCTCAATGCTGTCGATACATTCGGGAAAGGCAATGCTGCACCCAAAGTGCATAATGTGCTTATAACAACGCATCTGTTTAAGCTGATTGAAGAAATGGATAAGTATTTCCGCATCTGTGATGTTGAAATTTGAGAGATAGGACACTGAAGTGGTCTGTTTATAGGGCAGCATTTCACATAGACTGTGGCTTGCATTGCTACAGGCACCTGTAGTGGAATAGGCAAACAAAATTAACATTAGAACACTGAATATCAAACAGTACAGCAGAAGAACATAGTCCACAATATCTATGCTGAAAACATTGTGAAGATAAACTAAACTCATCTGCCTGCACATGATCTACATCCATCAATTGTCAACATTCTTTTAAAAAGTTGCACATCAAGAAACAGTCCAGGAGCCCGAGAATCGCTACTTCCAGCTTCTTCCCACCAACCATTAGGCACAACCCGACCTCAGCACCAACCCACTATGGATGTTGTAGAAGGTTGCATTATGTACTTCAGCTTACACTATTACGGTTACCAAGTATTACTGATGATTTATAGTATTACTGTTTATTTTACATTTATTTGTTGCATTGTTGAGTTAACGTGCATGTCAAGCTGCAACAAGTCATTGTTCTATTTGTAACTAGAATAAATTGAAGGAAGCATAAAACTAATGCTTCCTTAGCTTTCATTAAGCAGTGCCGACATTATTAGTTGTGCTGGTTGCTTCAAGTTGAAAGACTTTAAAGACATGCAACAAAGGAAATTTGACCTATCAAGGCAGCTCCTTTTATAGTCCATCTTAGGTCTAGGTCACAAATTCTTCCCACTTATCACCCTTCATCCCCCCAGCCACCGCATGGAACTTATCATTCTCCAACATTCCCGCCACCTTCAACATGATCCCATCACTAGTCACATTTTCCCATCCCCAACCCTTTCTGCAGAGGCGGTGCGGACTCGGTGGGCCAAAGGAAACAGACCCTACGGCCCACTGAGTCCGCAACGACCAGCAATCCCCACACATCCTACACATCCTGGTGCCAATTTACACTTCTATCTAGCCAATTAACCTACAAACCTGTACATCTTTGGAAACCGAAGATCTCGGATAAAACCCACGGGGTCACGGGGACAACGTACAACCTCCGTACAGACAGCGCCCATAGTCAGGGTCGAACCCAGGTCTCTGGTACTGCAAGCACTGTAAGGCAGCAACTTTACCGCTCTGCTGACCCTGTTCCTTGGTTCACTCATCCCTTCCCGCCCAACTGGGTCCCTCCCCAGGTACTTTCCCTTGTAACCTCAAGAGATGTAACACCTGTCCCTGCACCTCCTCTCTCACTTCCATCCAGGGACCAGATGAGACGGAGATTTACATGCACCTCTTCCAACTTCGTCTATTGCATTCAGCATTCCCAATGTATCCTTAGTTTGGCAAAATCAAGCGTAGATCAGGCGACAGTTTTGTCAAACAAATGTGCCTTGTCCACCAAGGAGCTCTCAGTTGCTAATCATTTTAACTCTCCTTCCCCGTCCCTTACCGATCTTTCTGCCCTTGTCCTCCTCTATTGGCAGTGAGGCCACACGCGAACTGGAGGAACAACTACAATTTCCAGTAATAACCCCAATAACAACCCTCTATTTCCTCTGCCAAATCCCTACCCTGCCTCCTCCGTACACTCATCCACCATCCCAGTCCCCCATTTTCTTTTTATCGTCATCTTTCCCCCACCCTCTTCACCTTCTCCCTCATTTCCCTCTCTCAGGCTTTACATTTCACATAGGTTTCACATTCTTCTTTCCTTACCCTTTTGCCTCCTTTTCACTTAGAGCCTTTGACACTAACTCCACCCATCTGCCAATTCCCACTCCCACCTGTATCCACTTATCACTTGTTAGTATTTGCCTTAACCAAGCCTCTTTGCCTTAAAAAAAGGTTTGAGTGTCTACCCCATCTATACCTCTCATGATTTTATATACTTCTACCAAGTCTCCCCTCACCCTCCGAGGGTCCAGAGAAAACAATCCGTCTATCCAAACACTCCCCATACTAGTAAATGCATTCTCTCAAAGCCTCCACATCTTTCCAGTAATGGGGCGACCAGAACTATGATCCATATGTGGCCTAACCAAATGCTCCATATGTGGCCTAACCAAAGACCTATAAAGCTGCATCACGACTTCCTGACTCTTATATTCAATGCTCCAACCAATAAGCCTTCTTTACCACCTTCACTGCTTGTTTTACCACCTTCACTGAGCTATGAACTTGAACCCCAGGATCACACTGCACATCAATGCCAATAAGGACGCTGCGATTAACTGTATACTTTCCACTTACATTCAACCTCCCAATTTGCAACACATCACACTTGCTCAGTTTAAACGCTGTCTGCAATTTCTCTGCCCATTTCTTCAGCTGATCTACATCCCATTGTATCGTCTGACAGCCTTCCTCAACGTCTGCAACTCCTCCAATTTTGGTGTCTTCAGCAAACGTACTTACCAACCCATCAATATCGCCATTTATATTTAATATAAGGATAATTGCTCTTCCTCCCTTCAAATTGTGTCCTCAAGTGCTTCACATCCCCCTTGGAGACGAGTCAGTGATATAACATCTCATTCAAAACAAACATTTCTGACAGTGCAACAATCCATCCTTCTACGCCTGGATTTTTGCACTCAAATCTATACAGTGGGATTTGAAATCAACTTTCTGGCTGAGGGATGAATGTTTCCAAAGGACCACCACTAAAATATCTTCCTCTCTCCTCCTCGCCATAAATATTTCAGCACATTTCTGTACCATCCAAGTCAAAACATGGACAGTTACCTGTTAAAGTAGTTATTTCTATACTACTGCCCAGCAGCCACAACTACTGTTGTATTCCATCCTAATAAACATTTTAAAGACTTAATCATATCTCATCATGCAAGAGTGGATCCAATTCCTGTTATAGAAGAAACATCTCATAGAGTCAGAGTGAAACAGCGTGGAAACCGGTCCATCGGCCCAAATTGTCCACAGCGACCAACATGTCACAGCTACACTAATCACACCTGCCCACGTTGGGCCCATACCGCTCCAAATCTGTCCTATCCATGTACCCGTCTCAGCAATTAGATACGTCAGAGTCACAGAGTCTTACATCAGGGCAGTGAACCCTTTGCCACACCAGGTCTGTGCCAGCCATCAAGTTCCCATCTACACTAAAGCCATTCCCCAGCCATGGAGCAAGAGACCTCTACGCTGCAACATTTCAGGTGCTCATAATAATACTTAATAATTATCTTTGTACCCCCTATTCTGTGTCCTTTTGCTCAAACTTTATTATCTGCTCAATAATATAGTGGGGGGGGGAAAGGATATAAAATCAGGCTCAATGGAAAAGGGTATAAAATCCAGCTCAATGGTGAACAGTAGAAGCAACAATTTTGCTTCAAGCATAAACAGAAAACTCCCAGCAGATCAGGAAGCATTTTGCAACAAGAGATAATATTTCAGATCAAAGACCTCTTGTCATAACTGGGAAAAGAAAGAAACCAGGTCAGTTTAGGTTGCAAAGAGGTGGGTGGAGGGGGGGGGGGGGGGGGGGGGGGGGGGGAGTGGTGATGAATAAGATAAACGGTAATGGGGGCATTGAGGACAAAGGCCATTTATTGTCACATACACCAATTGGTGCAGTGAAATTTGAGTTACCATGCAGCACACAAATAAGATAAACCCAACACTATGGAATTTAACATTAAACATAAAAACATCCCCCCACAGCGGAATCAACGTTTCCCACTGTGAGGGAAGCAGCAAAGTTCAGTCCTCTTTGTTCACCCGTGGTCGGGGCCTATTGAGGTCTCCGCAGTCGCTGCAACGGCAGCCCGATGTTTCAGGCCCTCTCGCCGGATGATGGAACTCCAGCGGTGGAAGAACACTCTCAGCGGCTTGGAGTTCCCAATCGGCCGCTTCCTACCGGAGACCACGGCTCCCGAAGTCCACAGGCCGAGCTGGACGGAGCTCCAACAATGGCGACCTCGGCGAAAGATCCCAGGGCTCCGCGATGGTAAAGTCAGCGTCACACGCGGCTGGAGGCTCCGCAGACCACAGCTCTACGGTGTTAGAGTCGGCAGTCCCAGCACACTGGAGCTTCCAACACGGCGACCCCGGTATGACATCGCCCGCTCCACGATGGTACTTCAGTGCTGCGCGGCCGCTGAAGCTGAAGCTCTGGCCAGTCTCCGGCGGGAAAGGCCGCACCAATCCAGATGGTAGGCCGCGAGGAGGGGGCGAAGATGCGGCTCGGAGAAAAGACGCATCCTCGATCAGGTAGCGACTGGAAAGAACAGTTTCCCCTTCCCCCCCATAAAAAAAGACTAAAAGGCCTCCAAAACAAATCTTTTGACAGACTAAAAATAAAAAAGGATGAAAGGCCGAACAGCTGCAGGCAAGGCTGCCACACTCGATGGCACCACCGCCATTGAGACACAAAGAACCTCAGATGCTGGAATCTTGAGTAAGTCAAAGTGCTGGAGAAACTCAGAGGGTCAGGCAGCATGTGTGGAAGAAATGGACAGGCAACATGCTATTGTTTTTCTTGGGAGAGGCTATAAGCAAAGTCATCTGAATAGATGCAGATGAGAAATAATCTGAATAAAGGAACTTAAATACTTCAAAATTAGTGCAACTAGAGACTGAAAAACAAAGGAGGGCAAAGGTTGCCAGGAGAAGTAAATGTGGGGCATGCCCAGTGCTGTGCTTAAAAAAAAGGAGGGGGAAAAAATGATTGTCTGACAATTCTGATACCGACTGAAAAAGGGAGTTCTCTAAAGTTGTACAATTTGATATTGAATCCCGAATATGGCAGCATGTCCTGATGGAAGATACAGAGGTGCTATTATCAAGCTCACATTGGGTCTCAAGAAGCTACAGGCAGAGAAATCAGAGTGAGATTAGGATGGAGAATTAGAGTAAAGGATGTTGCTCAGGGCTGCCCCCTGCAGACTGAATGCAGGATTTCCTCAAAGCAACCATCCAGTTTGCATTAGGTTTCTCCGGTGCAGGGGAGGTCATAGAAACATAGAAAATAGTTGCAGGAGTAGGCCATTCGGCCCTTCGAGCCTGTACCGCCATTCAATATGATCATGGATGATGATCCAACTCAGTATCTTGTACCTGCCTTCTCTCCATACCCCCCGATCCCTTTAGCCACAAGGGCCACATCTAACTCCCTCTTAAATATAGCCAATGAACTGGCCTCAACTACCTTCTGTGGCAGATAATTCCAGAGACTCACCACTCTCTGTGTGAAAAATGTTTTCCTCATCTCGGTCCTAAAGGAATTCCCCCTTATCCTTAGACTGTGACCCTTGTTCTGGACCGTCCCCAAACTTCGGGAACAATCTTCCTGCATCTAGCCTATCCACCCATTAAGATTTTGTACATTTCTATAAGATCCCCCCCCTCAGTCTTCTAAATTCTAGAAAGGTACAAGCCAAGTCTATCCGTCAGTCCTGACATCCCAGGAATCAGTTCTGGTGAACCTTCTCTGTACCCCTCTGGCAAGAAGTCTTTTCCCAGATTTGGAGACCAAAACTGTGACGCAATACCCAGGTGTGGTCTCACCAAAACCATGTACAACTGCAGTAGACCTCCCTGCCCAATACTCAAATCCTTTCGCTATGAATGCTAACATACCATTTGCTTTCTTCATTGCCTGCTGCACCTGCATGCCTACTTTCAATGATTGGTGTACCATGACACCCAGGTCTCATTGCATCTCGCCTTTTCCTAATTTGCCACCATTAAGATAATAGTCTACCCTCCTGTTTTTGTCACCAAAGTGGATAACCTCACATTTATCCACATTATACTGCATCTGCCATGCATTTGCCCACTCACCCAGCCTATCCAAGTCATCTTGCAGCCTCCTAGCATCCTCCTCACACCTAACACTACCTACCAGCTTAGTGTCATCCGCAAACCTGGAGGTCGTATAGAATACTGTACTCATGACTAAAAGAAGCGCAACTGAATCCTGCTTTCTCTGCAAAGACCTTCCGGCTTCCTGAATGGTGGGAAGCAAAAAGGTAAAAGGATTGATCATCCATATTCCCCCATCCCCAAATTTAACCTTTGCAAGATCAAAAACGTCAGCCCATTAAATTCCTCTGGAGGCCTTTGGCATCTGACAAACTCTCAGCCCCAGCTCTCAAAGATGTCAAAGGTTTTCAATATTTATAAATGTCTCAGTCTTTTAGAAGTATTTAATGTCTACTAACATTGAAATGATTGTAAAGGAAATCAATTTAGAACTGCTTTTCCATTTAAACCACAAGAGTCATAGAGTGATACAGTGTGGAAACAGGCACTTCGACCCAACTTGCCCACACCCGCCAACATGTCCCACCTGCCTGCGTTGGACCCATAATTGTCCAAACCTGTCCTATCCATCTACCTGTCTATGGCAGCTCATTCCATGCACCCACCACCCTTTGTGTGAAAAAGATACCTTCAGATTCCTATCTTTTATTATCTTTTCCCCTTCACCTTAATTCCATGTCCTCTGGTCCTCGATTCACCTACTCTGGGCAAGAGACTTTGTGCATCTACCCAATCTATTTCTCTCATGATTTTATACATCTCTATAAGAGCACCCCTCGTCCTCCTGCGCTCCACGGAATAGAGTCCCAGCCTACTCAACTTCTTCCCATAGCTCAGACCAGGTAAATGACAGGTATAGAAAAAAAATCAGGTATAGAAAAAAAATAAAGGGAAGAGAAAGAGACTAACAGAAAAGTAGGCCATTTTTAATACACATCTGAGTTTGAACTGTTTGAATTATTGCCTGCCCAGCACACAAGAGATGAACAATAGACAATAGATGCAGGAGTAGGCTATTCGGCCCCTCGAGTCAGCACCGCCATTCAATGTGATCATGGCTGATCATCCCTAATCAGTACCCCGTTCCTGCCTTTTCCCCATATCCCCTGACTCCGCTATCTTTAAGAGCCCTATCCAGCTCTCTTGAAAGCATTTAGAGAACCTGCCTCCACTGCTCTCCGAGGCAGAGAATTCCACACACTCACAACTGCGAGACAAAGTGTTTCCTCATCTCCGTTCTAAATGGCTTACCCCTTATTCTTAAACTGTGGCCCCTGGTTCTGGACTCCCCCAACATCGGGACCATGTTTCCTGCCTCCAGCGTGTCCAAACCCAGCTGCTTCATTCTCTCAGCTTTTGACAGTCCCGCCATCCCGGGAATTAACCTTGTAAACCTACGCTGCACTCCCTCGATAGCAAGAATGTCCTTCCTCAAATTAGGGGACCAAAACTGCACACAATACTCCAGGTGTGGTCTCACTCTATTTATCTCATGGATTTTATACATCTCTCATGGATTTTATACATCCTTGGAGCGCAGGAGGACCCCTCGTCCTCCTGCGCTCCAAGGAATAGAGTCCCAGCCTACTCAACCGCTTCCCATAGCTCAGACCAGGTAAATGACATTGTGGTCTGGACATTGTATTAACAATTGTTACTACAGAAACTACTTACTTGAGTGAATTAAAGTCAGCTCTGTTTCTGTTCAACTTCAGTGATCTTAATAATAATGTGCATATCTGACCAGATTTGGGGAAGAGAGGCTAGAGGCAACATTCTATGTTCATGAAGGCAAACGATCTATCATCGCAAATGAGCCAACAATTCCTAAATCTTAATCCCACAGCGTGTTGTAAACCTCCCCAATGTACCAGAGATTATGTACATTAACAACAATGTGTATTTATTACACATGACAACTGGCATTTCTCACAGTATAAAACACTGCAAATGTTTCGGAATCTGGTGTAAAATGTACACATCATTAATCTGCTAACTTTGTTCCAGATTCTCCAACATTTACACTGGGTTGGGGGGGGGGGGGTGACCTCACTTAATTCCATTTATAACTGTTATTAAATTTTCTTCTGACTTATTGAGACGCATTGAAAAATCATTGGACCAGTGGGCAGGGCAGGGATTGGAGCAGCGAGCTCAAGAGTCCAGTGAGGTCAGTGAGGTCCATGTGGTGGGGCGCATGCTCACCATCCTCTATATCGTGGAAGGTCAGTTTTGGGGAAAACTTGAGTGCAACAGGTGCTCATGGCAATGTCAGGAGGTTGAAATAATGACCTGGATTCACCCCAACCAAAATATTTGTGAAAAGTTCTGAACCCAAGAAAAGAATGGTCGTAAGTGATAAGGAGTAGAATTAGGCCATTCAACCCATCGTCTACACCATTCAATCATGGCTGATCTATCTCCCCCTCCTAACCCCATTCTAGGCCTTCATATTAACCTCTGACACCTTTATTAATTAAGAATCTATCTCTGCCTTAAAAATATCCACTGACACTTCCGGTGGCGCCATGGAGGGCTAGAGAGTAACGCCAGCCAGCTCAGTGGAAAAAACGAGGAAAAAAAACGGGGAGAAAAGACCTACCTGCTGCCTGCTGTTTCTGCACCGGCTGCCGTGAGTGACGTCATCAGGCGTGCGACTCGTAATGGCAACACAGCGCAGCCCACCCGTGGATAAATCAAAACTTCGGTATACAAGGCAAAAAAACGGCAGAACAAGAACAAGGCTCGACTGAAGCCTCGGGCTCAGGTAGGACACTATCCCAAGAAGATGTGTCGAAAAAAATCGAAGAAAAAATCGGAAATTGAAGAACTTAAAGTTTTTTTTGTACAAGACATGGCAGAGTTAAAGAAAGAAAGTTGGAATTAAAAACTGAATGGCAAAATGAATTTTAAGGAAGAAATAGAAAAAAATCAAGGAGATGAAAGAGTTAAAGTCTGAAATCCAATATCTCGCGCCACGGAATTATCTGACACATTGCGAAAGGAAATTGCAGAAATATTAACACAATCAAGCTGCAAATATAGTAGTAGAGATGAATGATAAAATCCAAAATAAGATGGAAACAGAGCTGGAAACCTGTGGAGGAAGAACTCAAGGAGCAGTCGACAGCCATAAAAGAACCTTGAAGATCTAGCTGAAACAAGTGCTCAGACTATGAAAACATTCCTCAAAGAAAATCAACGTCTATCTGATTTTACTGGGCAAAATAACTGATAAATGTACCAAGTTGGAAGGACGCCAGAGAAGACAGAACCTAAGGATCGGTGGTAATTCGAGAAGGAGAGAAAAGAATCAAGATACCCGAGAGTTTACTGCAAAACTTATTGCAAAAGGTTGTATCTCTGGAACAAAAGTCTTTATAGCCCAAGCACACAGAGTAATGAGACGTTCAATACAAAGCAAGACGCCCCTCCAAAGACAAATGACAGTAAAAGTCCAGTATGATCATGTCCTGGAGGAGGTGGTGAACAAAATTGTAAAAAGTAGAAATCTTACATACGAAGAAGATTTGATCAGCATTTATCGAGACTACCCAGCAAGGTCTCCAGAAACAAAATGCGTTCAAGGAGACCAAAAAGAATTTTGAGGGAAAGTGAAAGAATTTGAAGTACAGTCTGAGTACCCAGCCGCCCTGAGAGTCACCTACAACCAGGAAGAACATTATTTCAAAAACCCAGCGGATGCAATGAACTTTGCCCAGGGGATTAAGGAACGAGAGGAAGACTGAAATCTTCAAAGATGAACTATACCAACAAATAAATTGTATTTTCAGGATTGGAGTGGACTATGGACTTGTGGCACCTAAAGAAGATGGAGAAGGATGCTGATTGGAGACTCGGATTGGAGATACGGATTGGAGACTCTCATATGGGAACTAACAATTAGAATAACACTACTAATATTAATAATTAACAAATACTAAAATTCATACAGCGGTATTATTATTAATTAAAGCTGATAACTACCAATTAATGATTAACAACTAATTATAACTGATATACTTAGATTTATGTAAACAGTAAATATAATCACACAGAATATAAAGTTTGACTTCATTTATCCCCCTGGCACTTTTTTTAATTTTTTAATTTTTTATTTTCCTCCCTTTTTTTAAAATTATATCTTTTAATATGTATTAAGTATAGATATTATCATATACTTGACCGATGGATCCTGTACACATCAGAGTTTAATATTCCCGGTTAAATATATTTATGGAATAACAATTTTAAGGAACCATGGAGATGGATAAGTTTGTAACATCAACTACGGAAGTCGGTAGATTGCTAGCCATGGTAGTATGGCTAACACTAACATTAGATGTAGTTTTTTCTCTCTTAATCTATCTTTTTTTAATATTATTATTTGTTATTATTGTTTTATATTTGAATGGAGTTATAAATTAATACAAAGGAGATATATACGTGAGAGATACCCAAGGGTCTGGAAATTCATCTATTAGGAGTTCGGGTATAAAGTCGGGTATGTCGAGCTGAACCATTTGCTCTATTACATACCTCCTTAGATAAAAGATGCAAGACTTAAAAACGAATACGGGGAATGGAGGAATAACGTTTTGTAGTTGGAATGTTAAAGGTATTAACGAACCAATTAAGAGAGATAAAGTATTAGCACATTTAAAAGCACTTAAAGTAGACGTGGCGTTTATCCAAGAGACACATTTTTAAAAAAATGCATAGATTAAAGGCTAAATGGATTGACAAAACATATCATTCTTCTTTTACACACAAATCTAGAGGTGTAGCAATATTAATTCATAAAGGTACTTCATTTAAACACACTTCAACTATAACTGATAGTGATGGTAGATATATTATTGTAATAGAATGATACACACAAAAAATGATTTTTTTGTATCAATTTTCTGTTGAAAATATTTAATACTATCCCAGAATTACCAACAACCGGAGATTTAAATTGTACACTAGACTTATATAAAAATCAAAAAAAGTATAGAAACAACATTATTCTTAAATTCTTAATATTAGTACGAATATAGATATCATGGATATGAAAATATTATTAGTGTCTTGTACTTTCAATTATATAAAATTGTGTATTTTCAATTATATAATAAAATTTAAAGTCAATAATAATAATAACTTTGTTCACATTATGTAATTATAATGGAATATCATAGACGCGTATTATTAATTACATTTGGGACCTGTATTTGGAAATCAGAGACAATATGGATATCCTGTAGTATGAGTATATTGCTAATACTATGAATGTATCATTAATACATGAATTCCCAATTATATAAATAAACAACCTAATACAAATAACAACAGTATGAATTTATTATGTATTTTATTATTGTAAATATTGTACTTTGTCACTAGATCCTTATTTAGACAGATCATCAAGACAACGGAAACTTAAATCACATTCCAATGATCTAATAAATGCATATACAGATACCAGTAATATTAAAGATGTTTGGAGAATGCAAAACCCAGCTGGACGAGAATATTCATTTTACTCACCTGTGCATAAAACTTATTCAAGAATACATTATTTTTTGGTAGATTTAAAACTTATCCCATTCACTTATAATTCAAAATATCATAATATTATAATTTCAGATCACACACTTTTATGATTAAAATAACTGGTAAAACGGAAAAACAGGGACAATGGAGATTTAACGCACAAATTTTAAAAGACAAAATAACTCAAGAATACATCACAAAACAGATTAAGATTTTCTTTGAAATAAATGATAAGCCAGAAATACCTTCATCCCTATTATGGGAAACTTTTAAAGCATATGTTCGGGGAATTATGATATCCTCTCAAGCATTTTATAATAAAGAGAATCGAACAACAGGCATTGGAAAAGGAGATCAAACAATTCGACACAGAAAACGCTGCTAACCCAACCATGATAAAACATAATAAAATCTCTGCATTGAAATATAAATTAAATAAAATACAGTCAGACCAAGTTGTAAAACTCTACCAATAAACTAAACAAATACAATTTGAATTCGGAGATAAACCACAAAAATTATTGGCTCGTTAATTACGAAAATTGGAGGGAGATAAATTAATCCATAGGATTAAATCAGACAAAGGTGAATTACTAGTACAAACTAAAGATATAAATGAGAGTTTTTTGCAATATTATAAAAATTTATATTCAGCCAAAACGACAGAAAATCGGACAGGAATAGAAACATTTTTTAAAAATTGTCATCTAAAAGGACTGGATTTAGAAAAAAGAGAATCACTAAATGCTGAAATAACTACTAAAGAAATAGAAGAATCTATTAGGTCATTAAAAAAAAAAAAAATGGTAAAACTCCAGGACCGGATGGTATTGGTTCGGAATTTTATAAAACATTCTATAATCTGATAGCACCACGTTTGAAGACACTTTATGAATATTTATGCACAACAGAAATTCCCAGAAACATTAAATGAATCTATTATAACGCTTATACCTCAATTAGATAAAGATCTGGATGATCCAGGGTCGTATAGAGCCATAGCTCTTTTAAATACTGTTCAAAAAACATTAACCAAAATACTAGCACAAAGACTAAATACAGTGATTAATAAAGTAATTCATTCAGATCAAACAGGATTTATACCAAAACGATACTCCTCATATAACCCGAGACGATTATTCAATATTGTATACTCGAAAATAAATATTAATAAAGATCTAGCAATTATTTCATTAGACGCAGAGAAAGCTTTTGATCAGGTTGAATGGTCTTATTTATTTTCGGTTATGGAAACTTTTCAGTTGGGAGAGAAGTTTATAACATGGGTTAAACTACTATATACTAATCCAACAGCTACAATATTAACAAATCAAAAGTTATCAACTAAATTTAATTTATCCAGAGGCTGTAGACAAGGTTGTCCTCTATCCCCACTACTGTTCGCACTGGCAACTGAACCATTAGCACAATCCGTGAGATTACATCCTGAAATATACGGGTATGAAACCAAAGAAACTGAAAATAAAATCTCTTTATACGCAGATAATGTATTGCTTTATATTACAAAGCCTGAAACTAGTATCCCTAACTTATTAGATTTAATAACTCAATTTGGCTTGTTTTCAGGATATAGAATTAATTGGAATAAAAGTGAACTTATGACAATAATGGGAAATAACCCACATATACTACAACAATTTCCTTTTAAGATAGCAAATGAAAAAATCAAATATCTTGGAATTTATGTAACAAAAAGATATGATTTCTTTATTAAATCTAATTTCCCACCCCTACTGAATAAACTACTTAAGAATATCCTATATTGGAAAACATTACCTATTTCAATGCTAGGTAGAATTAATGCGATAAAAATGATTTTTCTTCTGCAATTATTATACCCGTTTCAACTGATCCCGATATATCTTCCTAAACATTTTTTTAAGAAAGTGGACTCTATAGTTACCAATTTTATTTGGGATTATAAGAGTCATAGGATAAATAAAAAAACATCTATGTAAATCAAAAATAAATGGAGGTTTTGCACTGCCTAATTGTATGTTTTACTACTGGGCAGTTAATATTAAAAATATGAATTTTTGGTTGGAAGAATTAGATAAACAGCCAAACTGGTTAAAAATGGAAAAGGTAGATTGTTCACCTTTTGAAATTAGCTCGATTTTATTTGCCAATACTAAAATACGTAAGAAAATTTATAGAGGAAATCCAATAATAGAAAGTGGGATACGTATCTGGAAACAATTAAAGAAAACATTAAAATTGGAAAGTATACCACTGGCTCTTCCCATTGTAAACAACATTACTTTTAAACCCTCAATGATGGATAAAGTTTTTTTACAATGGAAGAACTATGGAATTAATAAGATGGGTGATCTCTACAGGGAAAATCTCTTTCTTTCATTTCAGGAATTATAACAAAATTACGGATTACACTCAAAAAGTACTTTAGATATTTACAAATTAGAGACTATGTTCAATCAAACACACAGGATTTTAGAAATAGAAAGACAGAAATTTTAGATGAATGTCTAAATAAATATCCGAACACAGAAAAAATAATATCATATATTTATAATATTTTGTTGGAAAATGTCAGAAATATATAGGCAAGTATGAGAAAATGAATTAGGTCAAACAATTAGTCTAGAAGTATGGAATGAAAGTTTACAACATATACACCACTGCTCATTAAATGCCAGACACTCTTTGATACAATTTAAAGTTTTACATAGATTACACTTTTCAAAATCCTGATTAAACAGAATTTTTTCAAATGTTTCTGCTATATGTGATAAATGTTAGCATTTAGAAGCTAATCTAACGCATTCATTCACAAAATGTATAACAATTACTAACCATATAACATATAACCATATAACAATTACAGCACGGAAACAGGCCCTCTCGGCCCTTCCAGTCCGTGCCGACCATTTGTTTTCCCCTAGTCCCATCTACCTGCACTCAGATTTTGGATAACTTTTGGATAGAAATGTTTAAGATAATTTCGAATGTAGTTAATACAAATCTGACTCCAGACTCAAAATTAATCATATTAGGAATATTAGAAACGGATCAACTACTAACACAGCAAAGAATTTTTATCGATTATAGTTTAATAATTGGTAAAAAACTAATATTAAGATTTTGGAAAGGTCCTACATCCCCCACAATCAAAATGTGAATTACAGAAATGTTGGAGACACTTCATCTGGAAAGATTAAGACTTGTCCTTTTGGACAAGCTAGATCAGTTCAGAGGAATATGGTCTCCATTTATTGAATATTTAAAGGGTCAAGGTGGTCCGGTTCGAGGGCCTGACTGAAACCTGAATGAAGGAATAGATGAAGAATTATATAATAGACCACTGATATATCTCCAATGAAGAATAGCCTGCTTAATACTCCACTCATATTATTGATTTTCTACTTTTATTTTATTTCTCTTTATTATTTCTCTATACCATCTTCTTTTTGTTATAAAATAATAAGTATAGAAGTATAAATAAGAATGATTGTAAACTTTAAAAATATTAAGAATGTATGTGACGAATAATATGTCTCTTTCTTTTTATTTTATGTTATTCCTTCTTAACATGTATTTACTTCTAATAAAAATATTTTACAAAAAAAAATATTCACCGATGCCCTTCACAGTCTTCTGTGGCAAAGAATTCGACAGATTCGCCACCCTCTGACTAAAGACATTTCTTCTCATATCCTTCGTAAAAGAACGTCCTTTAATTCTGAGGCTATGACCTCTAACCCTAGCCTCTCCCACTAGTGGAAACATCCTCTCCACATCTACTTCATCCAAACCTTTCACTATTCTGTATGTTTCAATGAAGTCCCCCTCATTCTTCTAAACTCAATAGAGTACGGGCCCAGTGCCAACAAACACTCATCATAGGTTAACCTACTCATTCCTGGGTTAACCTACTCATTCCTGGTGCAGTGGTGCAGCAGTCAAGCTGCTGCCAAATGGCCCTGTCCCATGGTGCGAGTTCATTCCAAAAGCTCTCCCAAGTTTGCCCTGATTCGAACTCGGAGATTTTGTGGTAATGGCCGCTCGTTGGTACTCGGGGCTCTCTTGGACATTTTTCAACATGTTGAAAAATCTTTACAAGTCTTCCCGAGCTTACCTGCCGTTAGCGAGTCTTCCCGAGTACCTGCCATTAGCGTTACGAGCTCTGACGTACCCGCTACATTAATTCTCCGTGCTTACCATGAGTTTGATTTTTTTTTAAACTCGGGAGAGCTCTTGGAATGAACTCGTACCATGGGACAGGACCATTACAGCACCAGAGAGACCCAGGTTCCATCTTGACGACAGGGCTTTCTCCGGATACTCCGGTTCCCCCCCCCCCCCCCCCCCCGCCTCATATTCCAAAGATGTGCAGATTTGTAAGTTAACTTAAATTGTCCCTAAAATGTAGGATAGAACCAGTGTACGGGTGATCGCTGGTCAGTGCAGACTCAGTGGGCCAAATGGCCCGTTTCCACACTGTAACTCCCAACTAAAAAATCACTATAGAAGGAATGCAGCATAGGTGACCTCATTAGTGATATCGACGAGGGCAAAATAACTTATTTTGATTTATAATCAAATGTCCTTGATGCTTAATGCTGGGGCAGCAATGTTGCTGGAAGGTCAATGTTGACTCTGAATTTCCAGCCAACAGACAGGTCTGTCATTAACATAAATTTAAACTTGGCTCCGTTATTGTCACTTGCAGCTCTTTAACCTCAATATACAATTGGGACATTTGTGTAAATTTCACTTGTTATTCAACCTTTAAACACTTAGCTGTATTCCATTAAACGTTGTACAAACAGCTTACCATGTATATATATACCACAACATCAAAAATTTAAGGGATGAGTCCCTAAACAACACCCACTGCCTTTCCCATTTATTAGCACCTTCTGTTTTCAATCCATTTAGCTCATCTGCAATATATTAAATAATTTTATGGGCCACAACGTGAATTGATATTTCAAATGTTCTTGTAAAAATCAAATGCATTACATTCAATGCCTTTAATCTATTCAATTATATCCTCAAATGAACACAGACTTACTTTTGTACATTGACTATTCCTTGTGACCCTGCATACTTCAGAGGAACACAAATGTAGAAATTAATGAACAAGCAATAACTTTCTCGCTCCTGCCGCCAACTCAGGCTGATGAGCCTCTAATTCAGTTCCAAGTCTCATTAAAATTTTGAACAACAACAGAACATTGGCTCAATTCCAATCCATAGGTGCAAAGGCTACATTTTTCAGAGATTCAAAAAGTAATAAACAGTTTCAACAACCTCCTCAGTTTTTCAAGGATTCTGGTTTTAATGTCTTTAGAAATGGTGGAAAGTTTACTTTTTTTTCTGTGCTTAAGACAATGTTGAGTGAAAAAATGTAAATTGGATGAAAACCCAAGTGCTCTTGCCCGAGTGTATTGTGTCCAGATTGAATGAGTGTTTTGGTGAGGTGGAGTTGCAGGGGCGGGGGTGTTATTCTCACTCTCCAACTACAATTTTCACAATGAAAATCACGGAGACTTCAGCAAAGTCCATTTGAAGGAAAACCTTCAATCACAGCCAAATTGCAGCAACTGTGTCAAGTTTGTCCTCATACAAAGATGATGAACTCCTGGTGTTTACGACACAGCAACAGTTCAAAACAATCCTGAAAGTACCAACTGCGCTAAGCTTCTGTTTTCTACCATCGTTAACAGAAACAGAGGCAAACACACCTCACACAGACAATCTATCCTAATGTTCGCACAAACCCAAATAATCTCCAATGAAAGGTAAATCTCTGATTTGGGAACAGAATAATTGATTAAACACACACAGCCCAAGCACAAAACAAAGACTTTAGGGATAAAGCGTGGAACTACCCCCTACACTAACTTACACACTAGGGACAATTTACAGAAGCCAATTAACCTACAAATCTGTACTTCTTTGAAATGTGGAAGGAAACCGGAGCACCTGGAGAAACCCCACACAGTCACAGGGAGAATGTTCAAACTCCGTACTGACAGCACCTGTAATCAGGGTGGAAACCGGGTCTCTGGCCTCGCGAGACAACGACTTTACCGCTGCGCCACCCAAATGAGGCAAAATATAAATTAATTTAAGGTAACACAATGTCAGAAAAGATGCTTTTACGGGAATATTATTAAGAACAAATACCAGCAAAAGCAATAAATAATCTTGATACAATCCTTTAAAAAATGTAAATAGACAATAGACAATAGGTGCAGGAGTAGGCCATTCGGCCCTTCGAGCCAGCACCGCCATTCAATGTGATCATGGCTGATCATCCCCAATCAGTACCCCGTTCCTGCCTTCTCCCCATATCCCCTGACTACACTATTTTTAAGAGCCCTATCTGCTCTCTCTTGAAAACATCCAGAGAACCGCCCTCCGAGGCAGAGAATTCCACAGACTCACCACTCTCTGTGAGAAAAAGTGTTTCCTCGTCTCCGTTCTAAATGGCTTACTCTTTATTCTTAAACCGTGGCCCCTGGTTCTGGACTCTCCCAACATTGGGAACATGTTTTCTGCCTCTAGTGTGTCCAAGCCCTTAACAATCTTATATGTTTCAATGAGATCCCCTCTCATCCTTCTAAACTCCAGAGTGTACAAGCCCAGCTGCTCCTTTCTCTCAGCATATGACAGTTCCGCCATCCCTGGAATTAATCTTGTAAACCTACGCTGCGCTCCCTCAATAGCAAGGATGTCCTTCCTCAAATTAGGGGACCAAAACTGCACACAATATTCCAGGTGTGATCTCACTAGAGCTCTGTACAACTGCAGAAGGACCTCTTTGCTCCTATATTCGATTCCTCTTGTTATAAAGGCCAACATGCCATTTTCTTTCTTCACTGCCTGCTGTACCTGCATGCTTACTTTCATAGACTGATGTACAAGGACCCCCAGATTCCGTTGAACTTCCCCTTTTCCCAACGACGCCATCTAGATAGTAATCTGTTTTTGATACCAAAGTGGATAACCTCACATTTATCCGCCATGCATCTGCTGACTCCCCCAACCTGTCCAAGTCACCCTGCATTCTCATAGCATCCTCCTCACAGTTCACACTGCCACCCAGCTAATGTTACTTTAAATCCCTTCATCCAAATCATTGATGTATTTTGTAAATAGCTGCAGTCCCAGCACCGAGCCTTGCAGTACCCCACTAGTCACTGGCTGCCATTCTAAAAGGGACCCGTTAATCCCTACTCTTTGTTTCCTGTCTGCCAACCACTTCTCTATCCATATCAGCACTCTATCCCCAATACCATGTGCCCTAATTTTGCCCATTAATCTCCTATGTGGGACCTTATCAAATGCTTTCTGAAAGTCCAGGTACACTACATCCACTGGCTCTCCCATGTCCATTTTCCTAGTTTAATCTTCTGGAATTTTTTGAAGATGTGTCAAGCATGATTTCCACTTTGTAAATCCATGCTGACTCGGACCGATCCTGTTACTGCTATCCAAATGTTCGGCTCTCTCATCTTTTATAATTGACTCCAGCATCTTCCCCTCCACCGATGTCAGGCTAACTGGTCTATAATTCCCCGTTTTCTCTCTCCCGCCTTTCTGAAAAAGTGGGATAACATTAGCTACCCTCCAATCCACAGGAACTGATCCCGAGTCCATAGAACATTGGAAAATTATCACCAATGCATCCACGATTTCAAGAGCCACTTCCTAAAGTACCCTGGGATGCAGACCATCAGGCCCTGGGGATTTAATAGCCCTCAGTCCCATCAGTCTATCCAACATCATTTCCTGCCATATGTGGATTTCCTTCAGTTCCTCTGGCACCCCAGATCCTCTGGCCACTACTATATCAGGAAGATTGTTTGTGTCCTCCTTAGTGAAGACAGATCCAAAGTACCTGTTCAACTCATCTGCCATTTCCTTGTTCCCCATAATAAATTCACCCTTTTCGGTCTTCAAGGGTCCAACTTTGGTCTTAACTATTCTTTCCTCTTCACATACCTAAAGAAGCTTTTACTGTCCTGCTTTATATTCTTGGCTAGCTTACGTTCCTACCTCATCTTTTCTCCCCGTATTTTTTTTTTTTGTTATCTTCTGTTGTTATTTAAACTTTACCCAATCCTCTTGCTTCCCACTCATCTTTGCTACGTTGTACTTCTTCCCTTTAATTTTTATACTGTTCCTGACGTCCCTCGTCAGCCACGGTCGTCCCTTTCTCCCCTTGGAATCTTTCTTCCTCCTAGGAATGAGCTGATCCTGCACCTTCTGTATTATTCCTAGAAACACCTGCCATTTTTGTTCCACTGTCATCCCTGCTAGTGTTTCTTTCCAGTCAACTTTGGCCAGCTCCTCCCTCATGGCCCCATAGTCCCCTTTATTCAACTGCAACACTGACACCTCCAATCTAATCTTCTCCCTCTCCAATTGTAGATTAAACCTGACCATGTTATGGTCACTGCCTCCTAATGGCTCATTAACCTCGAGGTCCCTTATCAAATCCGGTTCATTACATAACACTAAATCCAGAATAGCGTTCTCCCTGGTAGGCTACAACACAAGCCGTTCAAAGAATCCATCACAAAGGCATTCTACAAAGTCCCTTTCTGGGGGTCAAGTGCCAACCTGATTTTCCCAGTCTACCTGCATGTTGAAATCTCCCATAACAACCACAGCGTTACTTTTACTACATGCCAATTTTAACTCCTGATTCGACGCACCCTATGTCCAGGCTACTGTTTGGGGGCCTGTAGATTGGTCCCATTAGGGTCTTTTTACCCTTACAATTCCTTAGTTCTATCCATACTGACTCCACATCTCCTGTTTCAATGTCACCCCTTGCAAGGGACTGAATTTCATTCTTCACCAAGAGGGCAACCCCACTCCCTCTGCCCACCTGTCTGTCTTTTCGATAGGAGGTATACCTATTACATTTGGCTTGGAATAGAGCTACAATTTGCGATGCTATAAAACTAGACAGTGGTGATCACACATTCCACAGATTGTTGGGCTCCTACAGTTATCCCATAAAACAGGTTCTTAAAGATGAATGATAGTCAGAACTATTTTCCCCCCCAGGGTTTCTTTTTTGCTTTTTGCTGACTGCAGTATGTCAGTTTATATGTTAGCCTTTTTACCTACTGTGATGTTCTTATTCTACCAATCATGACTACTAGAGTATTCAAAAACTGTATTTGCAATAAAGCACACCAAATATTATTATTAACAACTGAAGAAGGGCCTCAAGCTGAAATATCACGTGTCCTTATTCCCCAGGGGTGCTGCCCGACCTGCTGTTACTCCAGCTCCTTACGACCTTTTGCATACCAAAGATTAGCAAGCCTTTAATACAGTTTTCAAAGGTTCAAAGGTCAGTTTATTGTCACATGTACCAATTAATGTACAGTGAAACTCGAATTACCATACAACCATACTAAAAAAAGCAACAAGACTTGTGTAACTACATAAAAGTTAACATAAACATCCACCACAGCAAAATGTACTACCAAGATTATGTGATCATACATAGATGGTGAAGATTAAACCGGACTGAAACTGTAGAAGTTATTAAAATCTCCTGGTCTTCCCAGAGCTACATTGTAATAGCGTCTCACTACGAGATGAGGTATTGAAATAAACCGAAGAACGCAAAATCTGAGTACCTAGACAATAGACCCAACAAATATGCCAGAAAAAATATCAAAGTTTGTTTATTCAAATATAAATAAATGTTAGCAATCCGAGTGCATTTTGATTATTGCCAAACAACCTCACTGACATTTAAAAGTAACTTTTACAACAGTGATGCCCTATTCATTTGAATTTCCTTCACAGTTAATTTAATTTTTTTCCATCTCTCTCCACCTAATCCCTCTGGTTTATTTTATATCCGTTTCTGCTCGTGGTTTGCCATTGAATTAATTATTTTAATTTTGTGGTTCAGACTGAGTGATTCTATAAACTCTTGGTTGAGACACAACATTATATCCCTCATATCCTAAACCAGAGGAGAGTATGGCACCATTTTGGATTTCTAATAGACAATAGGTGCAGGAGTAGGCCATTCGGCCCTTCAAGCCAGCACCGCCATTAAATGTGATCATGACTGATCATCCACAATCAGTACCCCATTCCTGCCTTCTCCCCATATCCCGCCATCTTTAAGAGCCTTATCTCGCTCTCTTGAAAGTATCCAGAGAACTGCCTCCACCGCCTTCTGAGGCAGAGAATTCCATAGACTCACAACTCTGAGAAAAACTGTTTCCTCATCTCCGTTCTAAATGGCTTACCTTTATATATATTCTTATACTGTGGCCCCTGGTTTTGGACTCCCCCAACATCGGGAACATGTTTCCTGCCTCTAGCGTGCCCAAACCCTTAATAATCTCATATGTTTCAATAAGATTCCCTCTCATCCTTCTAAACTCCAGAGGATACAAACCCTGCCACTCCATTCATCACAGAGCCTTGTGGTACCCCACTAGTCACTGCCTGCCATTCTGAAAGGGACCCGTTAATCCCTACTCTTTGTTTCCTGTCTGTCAACCAATTTTCTATCCATGTCAGCACTCTACCCTCAATACCATGCGTCCACTAATCTCCTATGTGGGACCTTATCAAATGCTTTCTGAAAGTCCAGGTACACTACATCCACTGGCTCTCCCTTGTCCATTTCCCTAGTTACATCCTCAAATAATTCCAGAAGATTAGTCAAGCATGATTTCCCCTTGAACAGAACTTGGAATATCAAAGCCAATAGAAAGTCTATGGGGAAGTATTATAAAGGGATTGGAAGTTTGTACCTGGCTAAGTACAAATGAAGTCACAGATAATTGAATACAAGGTAAATAAAATCTTACCAAAGCTGGTGTTAAAATATGAAGTTTCGTATGTTGTGTCAATATCTGTTGTGATGCTGGTGGGTTTGAGGATGGGGAACGAAGTATTGAGAACTGAGACATTGGTAAGTGGCTCAGAAGAATAAGATGTTTCACTTGTCGTCTGAGCAACTGAACTTGTGCCCTCTGCATGCAGAAGTGAGTCGTTGCTGCTGTCATCAAAACCGAGTGGTGTACTTTGTGTAAAGGCCAAGAAACTGTCCACCTGTGTGTTCTTGGTGCTCAACTGTTCTTTATTCAAATCAGTCAACTCGCCTTCACCGTTTAGGCCCACAGTAGTCGAGCCATTTACTACTAAAGGAGAAAGTGTCCCCCAGTCCATTTGTTGTGGCGATCCTGAACTGTTTCCAAGATCTGTGTAAGGAGTGATGAATGCATCATTGGTTGAAAGGACATCATTCTTCCTTTGATCAAAAAATCCGTTCCCAATTACACCTGGTCAAAAGCAATAAAGGAGAAGGTTAGTGCACCATCCCAAGTGAATCGCTCGGAGTAATTTTCAAATTTGCACCTTTACAAAATTTACCCCCTCATTGTTAATTTTAGTGGAACAAAATGTACACGGGTTCTCAATGGAGAAGTGTTCTTCTTCAACAGCTTATACCACAAAGGTGAATGTCACATCCATTACGTGAAAAGTTGTAATGAGCCATAATAGGCTGCAAGGTCTTACTGACAGGAGTGTCCCCAGAAATTACATTTGCTACCATTTAGAGGCCACACACAGGTCCTTAAAATATGTGGACCCGTACGTAATCTGATGGCTTGAATGATTAAGGAAGTAGCTAGAGTCTCTGTTGTCACTAAATAAAAGCAATATAATTATTTTGATTAACATTTTGATCATGGGACTGCACAGGCTACTAAAATAATTAATGGGGGAATTATATTGTGGCATGACATCTAAAAGCATCAGCTAGACTTGTTGTTGCACATTTAAGCTTTTAGGTTTTATGCACAACAAGTCACAGCATTTATCCAATAATGTCACAATAAGGTAAAACAGTTATCCGAGTCATGTGAACAAGACAGGTAACCCGGGCATCCCTTTAACCAAGTATACCATTACCCTGCCCTGGGCATAATGCAATTTACTGTGCGAACCGTGTAAATGTAGGGGGTTCAATTACAATGCATTTCAATGCAGAGTCAAATGTTGCCACACTGTTATATTAACATTTACGATGGAGTGATGCACTTTAGACAGCAACACTTGGATTATTGACTTCAGGTCACAATTCTGCCATAGAGTCACACAGCACGGAAACAGGCCATTCAACCCAACTCCTCCACGCCAACCAAGATGCTGCGTCTAAGATGTGCCATTAGCCTGCGTTTGGCCCATGTTTTTCTACATCTTTCCCATCTATGTACCTGTTAAAATGTATTTTAAAAGTTGTTATTGTGCCTGCCTCAACTACTGGCAGCTTCATGCCTTTGCAGGAAGTCGCTGCTCTTAAACAATGCACATGCCATTATCACTCCGTTACTTTGAGTGAAAAATCTAGGCCATTCATACAATGAGCCCAGCAACTTCTGTGATTTATATCGCACTAGTTTCTCTTAGTGTTAGAAATACAAATCAAGGCCATCAAATCCATTATACTTTTGTTACATAAACCATCATCTTGTCAGATTTTTACGAGATCAACTGTCTAATCTCATCCTTTTGTTCTCAATCTATCCATGTTTCTTCTTAAATTATAGATATTAATTCTCTGATTTTCTCCTCAATGCTGCAATAGCCTGTCCCAAATACAATGGCAAAGCAATTAGCACTGCTGGCTCATAGCTTGGGGTGGTCAGGTTTCATCCTGACTTCAGGTGCTGTCTGTATGAAGACTGTATGGCGCCTCCATAATAGGGTTGAATCTCCTGCCACATCCCAAGGGTGCGCTGGCAAGTTAAATGACGATCATCATCACCTGTTAGTGTAGGCTACGTGACAGAAGAAAATCAAGAAAAAGCTGTTGGGGATGTGCGGGAGAAATTGCAGGTGTACAGGGAAATAAAGGGGAAAGGAAGATGGGATAGGGTTGCTCTGCTTGAAGCAATGAGTACAAGAGTCAGGAAGTAATGTTACAGCTTTCCAGGACTTTGGTTAGACCATATTTGGACCACCATGTACAATTCTAATCACTCTATGATAGGAAGGTTGTGTAGGCTTTGGAAAGGATGCAGAAGAGGTTTACGAGAATGCTGCCTGGATGAGAGAGTATTAGCTATAAAGAGAAGGACAAACTTGGATTGATTTATCTGAAGTATTGGAGGTTGAGAGAAGACCTGATGGAAGTATAACCATACAACCATATAACAATTACAGCACGGAAACAGGCCCTCTCGGCCCTTCCAGTCCGTGCCGACCATTTGTTTTCCCCTAGTCCCATCTACCTGCACTCAGACCATACCCCTCCATTCCCTTCACGTCCATATACCTATCCACTTTACTCTTAAATGTTAAAATCGATCCTGCCTCCACCACTTCTGCTGGAAGCTCATTCCACACAGCCACCACTGAGTAAAGAAGTTCCCCCTCACGTTACCCCGAAACCTCTGTCCCTTAATTCTCATGTCATGCCCTCGTTTGAATCTTCCCTACCCTCAATGGGAAAAACGTATCCACGTCAACTCTATCCCTTTCATCATTTTAAAGACCTCAATCAAGTCCCCCCTTAACCTTCTGCGCTCCAAAGAATAAAGACCTAACTTGTTCAACCTTTCTCTGTAACATAGTTGCTGGAACCCTGGCAACATTCTAGTAAATCTCCTCTGTACTCTCTATTTTGTTGACATCCTTCCTATAACTAGGCGACCAAAATTGTACACCATACTCCAGAATTGGTCTTACCAATGCCTTGTACAATTTTAACATTACTTCCCTACTCCTATATTCAATGCTCTGATTTATAAAGGCCAGCACACCAAAGGCTTTCTTTACCACCCTATCTACATGCGATTCCACCTTCAGGGAACTATGCACAGTTATTCCTAGATCCCTCTGTTCCACAGCATTCCTCAATTCCCTACCATTTACCATGTACGTCCTATTTTGATTTTGTCCTGCCAAGATGTAGCACTTCACACTTATCAGCATTAAACTCCATCTGCCATCTTTCAGCCCACTTTTCCAAATGGCCCAAATCTCTCTGTTGACTTTGAAAATCTACTTCATTATCCACAACACCACCTATCTTAGTATCATCTGCATACTTACTTATCAAATTTTCCACCCCATCATCCAGATCATTGATGTACATGACAAACAACAGTGGACCCAACACAGATCCCTGAGGCACCCCCACAGTGCTTCCAACCTGATAAACAGCCATCCACCATTACTCTCTGACATCTCCCATTCAGCCACTGTTGAATCCATCTTGCTACTCCGCCATTAACACCCAAAGATTGAACCTTCTTAACCAACCTTCCATGGGGAACCTTGTCAAAGGCCTTACTGAAATCCATATAGACAACATCCACTGCTTTAACCCTCATCAATTTCCCTAGTTACCACTTCAAAAAATTCAAGAAGGTTTGTCAAACATGACCTTCCAGGCACAAATCCATGTTGACTGTTCCTGATCAGACCCTGTTTATCCAGATGCTTATATATATATATATATATATATTATCTCTAAGTATCCTTTCCATTAATTTGCCCACCACTGACGTCAAACTAATAGGTCTTATAATTGCTAGGTTTATTCTTTGAACCCTTTTTAAACAATGGAACAACATGCGCAGTACGCCAATCCTCCGGCACTATTCCCGTTTCTAATGACATTTGAAATATTTCTGTCATAGCTCCTGCTATTTCTACACTAACTTCCCTCAATGTCCTAGGGAATATCCTGTCAGGACCTGGAGACTTATCCACTTTTATATTTTTCAAAAGTGTCAGTACTGCCTCCTCTTTGAATCTCATAGTTTCCATAGCTACTCTACTTTTTTCCCCTTAACTCACAGAGTTCAATATCCTTCTCCTTGGTGAATACCGAAGAAAAGAAATTGTTCAATATCTCCCCCATCTCTTTTGGCTCTGCAGATAGCTGTCCATTCTGGTTCTCTAATGGTCCAATTTTATCCCTCGTTATCCTTTTGCTATTAATATAGCTGTAGAAACCCTTTGGATTTACTTTCACCTTTCTTGCCAAAGCTACCTCATATCTTCTTTTAGCCTTCCTAATTTCTTTCTTAAGATTCTTTTTACATTCTTTATACTCCTCTAGCACCTCATTTACTCCATGCCTCCTATAATTATTGTAGATATCTCTCTTTTTTAGAAACAAGTGTCCAATTTCCCTTGAAAACCATGGCTCTTTCCAATTTTTACTATTTCCTTTCAACCTAACAGGGACAAAGATTCTGTACTCTTACAATTTCCCCTTTAAATGTCCTCCATTTCTCTTCTACATCCTTCCCATGAAACAAAGTGTCCCAATTCACTCCTTTAAAATCCTTACGCATTCCCTCAAAGTTAGCCTTTCTCCAATCAAAAATCTCCACCCTAAGTATACAAAATGATGAGGCATAGATAAGATGAACAGCCAGAATCTGTTTCCAGGGTGTAAATGTCAACAACGAGAGGTCACTGCTTTAAGGTCAGGAGGAAAAAGTTGAAAGGAGATGTGCGGGGAAAGTTTTTTTTCCCCCCTAACACAAATGCGTTGGCAGTGGTTGGTATGAAAGCAGATATGGCAGCGGAGTTTAAGCAGCTTTTTGGTAGACACGTGGATATGTTGAGAATGAAGGAATATGAATCACATGCAAGAAGAATGGATTTTTTAAACACGTCATCATGTTCAGCACTATCATTTTACAGCAAAGGGCCTGTTCTTGTGTCACATTCTGTATTATGGGTTCTGCTGAGAGCTCGCATAGATAAGATGAACAAATGGCCAGGTATATTCAAGCACTCCATCCTAGAATCATTAAAGAAAATGAAGAGTTTTGAGACTTCTACTACCATCCACCAATCACTCCCTTAGTGAAACTATTCACACTAGTTATCCTATTTTTGCACCTACTCCTTACACACTAGTGGCAATTTAAAGAGGCAAATTAACCTACAAAACTGCAGGTCTTTAAAATGTGGGAGCAAACCGGAGCACCCGGAAGAAAACAAAGCATTCACAGGGAGAACATGCAAACTCCACACAGACAGCGTCCAAGGACAGGATCGAACCCGTGTACCTGGCGCTGTGAGGCTGCAGCTTTACCACTGCACCACTGTGCTGTCCCTGCACTTCGCCTCTTTCATTTCTCATCGTTGAAAACATCAGAGATGCAGTGGTGCTGGTTTCCAACGGGAACGGTGACGGATGCACCACACATCTCCGTCCTCAGTTCCTGCAGACTTCCGCCGCCCCTTATCATCATTCTTTACAATGACAGTGATCGCAACTTCTTCTGAAGTGTGGATGGCCGTTGGATCGCTAGAAGCTCATCTGCCCTTTGACAGATCTTGTTTTTGGTCCTGCTGGGGGTCCACAGCCCCCTCCTCACCTGGCAAACCAGGTGGGGGAGACAGTTTAGTCGCCGGCTATCCGACCATGGAGCAGGTAGCACGGGATGACATGGTACCCACGGCGGGGGGAACTCCCACCGACCTGCCAGGAAGTTATTCTGGTGAATTTACCGTGAGTACTTTATGGTTTCAATCTACTGTTCAAAACAAGACATGCAAATCTGCACCATACACTTTACAAATGTATCATTTATTTATCCTTTATTCTATGCCACAAAACATTATTCCCCAACGATTTTTCTGGCCTCTGTCATTCTCTCAAGGAAATATATATATTTGAAATCGTTGACAATCACCTCGTGTACAGCATTTACACTTTTGTAGGGAATGCAACATTCCATGTATTGTTGCCTCCCCTTTCCAATTTTGCCCCCCTCACAGTACTTATTCACATTAAACTATTGACTATTCCATTCAATCTTGGTCTTTTGTGGTCCGCTTCATTAGATTTCCTATTTCAACATTGTCAGCCATTTTCCGATTGTGTTCAAATCATCAAAATGTACAAATCAAAAACACCAAACCAACCTGTCAGATACTCCGATCCATTCGATCAGTGCTTCCTAGTGTTTAGTTTCTTGTTGGTGAACCAAGTTCCTATCTATAATGCTGCATTTTTCTTTTGCCATACTCTTAAACTTCAATAAGCTTTATTGAGAAACTTCATCAAATGTTTTTTTGTTGAAAATCCATATAAATTACATCCACAGTTCTTTCAATCCAATCAGCCATGCTCCACAAAGATGTATTGAACATGACTTGCTTTTGACTATTGTCTGCTGTCTGCCTTTGCTTAACCTTTGCATCTGAAGACGTTTCCATTTTAATATTGAATTATAGATTCTATACCCTTGCCACAACTGTTCAGCAGAAGAAATGCGACGACATTGAGAAAGACAAATTACAATATTTTGCCATGCCAAGAAATAAAGTTGTAGAGGAGCAAATGACCGTTTGTCTGCAAAGAGCATTAAAAGCCAGTGGATAAGAACAATCAGCAATTAAATCAACATTGGCCATTTGCTAACTTCTCAAGGGTTCAGAAAAATAAAAATAAAAGTTATATGTAATGGTTAGACAGAACCTTGGTCAAACCAGATCTGGTATAATAATGACCTATTTCAATAGAAATAGAAAGAAGCCCCAGGGTGCTTTTTAGAGGCAGAAGCTAAATGCGTTTCGCAAGCCAAAGGAAGTTATTTCACTGAAGATAGCTAAAGTCTTGGTCAAGCAGGTAGGTTTTACGAAGGACCATAATAAAGGAATCAGAATGTCGATGAAGACACAGCCTGCAATGATAGAGTTAAAGGAAAACAATGGGCACAAGACCTTGGTCAATGGAGGGAATGTTCTGAGCTGGTAAACATTACGAAGATGGATTCGTTATAACCATGCTGGGTTATAAACACAAGCATCAGAGCATACCTTCAAAGCATTAGATCATCAAAGATTGAGGTGAAAGGTTGGGAAATGGGAGATCAGTCAGAAAAATCTGGAGATGACAGACGCTTGCGCAATGTTCCAGTGGCACCTGGGCGGGGACTGGGATGGAGGTGGGTGGGCAATATTATAAAGGCAGCAACATTTTACATGGGCAGGCACAGAGTTGACCAGCATGATGATTTTACAAACAGGCCAGATCAGCTGGAAAGATTGGCGAGAGAAAAGTAAACTCAGTGGTTTAATGCGGATACCAAACACCAGGCGAGCATTTATTGCCCATCTCTGATTGTCTTGAATATGGTAGCGAACTACAAAGAGCATTGTGGAACTACCTGCTGATGAAGAATATCCCACAGCACTCTGTGGTAGAGAGTTCCACGATTTAGATCCAGAAAATGGAGAAGGAATGACAATAGGTTCCCAAGTCAGGATGGTCTGCGACTTGAAGGGGAACCAGAGGTGGTTGCGAGCCCATGCATCTGCTGCCCTTGTCCTCCTTGGTGGTAGAGGTTGTAGGTTTAGGAGGTGCCATTGTAGTGACTTAGTTGAGTAACTGCAGTGCATTTGGTAGACAGCAAATACTGGTCATGGAATATGGAACAATATCCAAACCTCAGTATATATTTTTTTATTAGATATACTGAAAGCATACCCGTGCTCCGACAAAGCAAACCTCAATGAGACACAGGCAGATGCTACATTTGAGGTGTTGAGCTGAATGCCAAGAAACCTCTGGCTGAGGCCCCAACCTTTCCATGGATATGGCGGTTGAGTTGCTCGCTTCCAGCTCCAGATTCTGGAATAGTACGGGTGTCAGGGGTTATGGGGGGGGGGGGGGGGGCTCAAGGAAAGAGCGATCACATCACGGCCCTGTTTTCACCAATCTTTCCAACACTGAGCACAAGAAGCAAGAGGAGGACAAGACAGACACCATTGTATGTAGATGCCGAGATGCTGAACAACTTCTAATCTTGTGGGTAGACAAAAATGCTGGAGAAACTCAGCGGGTGAGGCAGCATCTATGGAGCGAAGGAATAGGTAACATTTCGGGTTGAGACCCTTCATCAGACTGAAGAGGAGTCTCGACCCGAAACGTCGCCTATTCCTTCGGTCCATAGATGCTGCCTCACCCGCTGAGTTTCTCCAGCATTTGTCCGTCTACGATTTTTCCAGCATCTGCAGTTCTTTCTTAAACTTCTAATCTTGTGCTGGCCAAGCTGAAAAATATCACAAACCCCGTGCTGCACCCTCTACAGTTTGCATATCGGGCCAATAGATCTGTGGATGATGCAGTCAACCCAGGCCTGCACTTCATCCTCCAGCACCCAGGCCACCAGGGGACCTATGCGAGGATTTTGTTTGTTGATTTTAGCTCTGCATTCAACACCATTGTGCCAGAGCTACTACACTCCAAACTTTCCGAGTTGACTGTGCCTGAACCCCTCTGTCGGTGGATCACCAGCTTCCTGACAGACAGGAAGCAGCATGTGAGGCTGGGAAAGCACATGTCGGACCCGCAGACCCTCAGCATAGGAGCACCGCAAGGCTGCGTACTCTCCCCTCTCCTCTACTCTCTCTACACCAACGACTGCACCTCCACAGACTCCTCTGTCAAGCTGCTCAAGTTTGCGGACGACACAACCCTGATTGGACTGATCCAGGATGGGGAGGAATCTGCCCACAGACAGGAAGTGACACAGCTGGCGTCCTGGTGCCATCGCAACAACCTGGAGCTCAATGCTCTTAAAACAGTGGAATTGATTGCAGACTTTAGGAGAGCTCCCCCTCCCCTCACCACACTCACCATCAACAACACCACAGTCACATCTGTGGAGTCTTTTAAGTTCCTGGGAACCATCATCTCTAAGGACCTTAAATGATTGGGGCTACCATCGACTCCACAGTCAAAAAGGCACAACAGAGGACGTACTTCCTGTAGCAGCTGAGGAAGCACAATCTGCCACAGGCAATGATGGTCCAATTCTATTCGGCCATCGTAGAGTCTGTTCTCACCTTCTCCATCATGGTCTGGTTTGGCTCAGCCACCAAGCACGACACCTGGAGGCTGCAGCGAATCGTCCGATCAGCAGAGAAGGTTATTGGCTGCAACCTTCCCTCCATTGATGAACTGTACACTGCAAGGGCCAGGAAGCGAGTGGGTAAGATCATCTCTGACCCCTCTCACCCTGGCCACAAACTCTTTGAATCACTTCCCTCTGGAAGGCGACTCCGGACTGTCAAAGCTGCCACAGCCGGACATAAAAACAGCTTTTTTCCACGAGTAGTAGCTCTACTCAATAACCAAAAATCTGTAGCCTCATTTTGCTCTAGTATTTTATTTAATTCACATGTTTAATCGATAATGTTTTATTATTAATGTTTTATGTTTCATTCCTAACTGTCACTGTAGGTCATGTTGTCACCTCCGCCGCACCTGGAAAGACTGCTTAGGTCCTTGGATGGAGTCAAGGGGGGAGGTAAAGCGACAAGTGTAGCATTTCCTGTGGTTGCAAAGGAAAGTACCGGGGAGGGGGTGGTTTGTGTGGGAAGGGACAAATTGACCAGGGAGTTACGGAGGGAGTGGTCTCTGCAGCAAGCCAACAGGGGAGGAGATGGGAAGACAGAGAGTGGTGAATATGAGAGTGGTGAACACAGAGAGTGGTGAATCTGTGGAATTCTCTGCCACAGAAGGTAGTTGAGACCAGTTCGTTGGTCAAATTTAAGAGGGAGTTGGATGTGGCCCTTGTGGCAGAAGGGATCAGGGGGTATGGAGAGAAGGCAGGTACGGGATACTGAGTTGGATGATCAGCCATGACCATATTGCATGGCGGTGCAGGCTCGAAGGGCCGAATGGCCTGCTCCTGCACCTAATTTCTATGTTTCTATGTTTCTAAGATATGGCCAGTGGTTGGATCCCGTTGGAGGTGGCGAAAATGTCGGAAGATTATCTGTTGTATGTGACGGCTGGTAGGTGAGGACAAGGGGGGCGGACTGCCCTTGTTACGTGTGGGTGGGTGAGTGAGAGCAGAGCTATAGGGTATAGAAGAGAACCTGGTGAGAGCCTCATCTATAGTCGAAGAGGGGAATCCCCCGTTCCCTGAAGAATGAGGCCGTCTCCGATGCTCTGGAACTCTATAAAGATCGCTTAACTCAACATGAATTGATATAGCAGGCTGCAAACCTTGTCTTCTGGCAATACCAATCAGAGAGTTGAATGTCAACAGCATAATGCTCTGGCCACTCCCTCTTCTTCCATCAGGCAAAGGTATAGAAGAGTGAAAATGCACACCACCAGATTCAGGGACAGTTTCATCTGAGCTGCTCTCAGGCAAATGAATCACCCTACCACAACCAGAGACCAGTCCTGAACTACCATCTACCTCTTTGGTGACCCTTGGACTAATCTTGATCTGACTTTGCTGGCTTTACCTTGCACTAAACATTATTTCCTTATCAAGTATCGACACACTGTAAATGGGTCGATTGTAATCACGTATTGTCTTTCTGCTGACTAGATAGCACGCAACAAAAGCTTTTCACTGTACCTCGGTACACTGAAATAAACTGTCTTCTTGCTGTTCTGGGCCGTAAGATTTTGTTTTTCAAATCTGCCCTCGCAGCACAAGATCCAATTGGTCTGTGAGGATTCGAAGAAATTACCACTAGTGCGATTTAACTTATGCTGTCTATTTGACCCCTGTTCACACAATGCAAATTAAATTAATGCATATAGCAAGCTAATTTCTGAAGGCAAGTTGTAAAGAAATGCAAGTGAAACACATTTATGTGCATTAAAAGTGCAAAAATAATGTTAAAGCAAACAAGTGAATCATATTGACTGTACTCCACTGTTCAAGCTCAGATGCATCTGTTGACATTGGAGTCTTTCAAATACGAAGACTAATTGAAATGTTTACTCAACCAGCAGCTTAGATGAAAGAAAGCAACACAACTCAAATATTCTTTACATTTGTTGCACGTTTCAGAATTATACAAAGCAATAATAACCAAATGGATAAATAATGATGAATGATGAGAAAAAGTTCTCTTCCCCCCCCCCCCTTCTCTCCATGGCAGAGGAGGGGGGGGAGGGAGAAGAAGGGGGGGGGGGGAGAGGAGAGGAGGGGGGGGGGGGGAGGAGAGGAAGGGGGGGGGGGAGGAGAGGAAGGGGGAGGAGAGGAAGGGGGGAGGAGAGGAAGGGGGGGGGATTTTAGTTCAGATAGAAACTCTAATTGAAGTACAATACCTCTGATAATAAATAATACTTCCATTGCTCCAAATCTAAACAGGTCAAGTTTTATTTTTAACATCTTAGCAATGGACTTTAATAACCCACACACAATAAATCAAACTTTTGCAAAACAATCATTTTGTGACATCAACTGACAACCTTTTCAGTAAACTTCACATCTCGATCTCAGAACGCTGCATTGGACAGCGCGAGTTTCCTCACACTCGCGGCGTTGAGAGATTATATATCAAGTCACCCGTTTCATTTACCCGTCTCCGAAACTCGTGCTGCGGTGCATACTAGAAGTTGCCACTCCGCAATGAACACATTGTGGAATCCAAAGCGAAATGCCTAATACGCGGCGAAATACAAGACAGCGGGAAAGGTGGGGACAAGTGGTCGTTGGACTGTAGGCGGGTACCCTTGTTGTCGCTTAGGTATATGCTGATGGATGTATTGCGTGCAGAGGCCAGGATACAAGATTTCACTTTGTTTATCCCAGTTGTCCAGCGTCCTATTTTTCGTTTTCGGAAGGAGCAACTAAACTGATTCCACAACAGACTTCACCGAATCAAAGCCACAGAAACTGCTAGCTCAAAACTTCCCTTGATTCAGTGCATCCACTCCCTGCGCTTGTACAGATAGCATTGGAACCCACATTTCACACAATGTGTAGACCTTTGGACATCTCGAGTACATTTGTAAACATCGGAACCAAAAACAAACAAACAAACTGAGACTCCGTTAATTAGTGTTCGCTTATCAGAAAGTAGAGTAGACGAATCAGACTGGGGAGGGGGGGGATTACATCTCAGAAACAACAGCATTATCTAAAGCATAGATCTACACACACACACATACGCGGTCGCCGACAAATACTGAAAGCACCTTACCTACAAATGCCAAGAGGATTACCAGCACGCAGATGAAAGCGCAGACACACGGAATGAGTATCAGCAATACGAGGCGGAGGTGCTTGACCGATGCCGGCTTCTGTGGGCAGGCTGGCCCCATGTTGCTCTCGTCTGCCTCCGGCACCTGCTTCAGTTGCAAAGACAGACAGACAGACATCAGTAGCCCCAAGGCAGCCACTGCCGAGTGAGTGCCCACTCCGGGGAACTGCGAAACGCTGCGAGCTGCTGCAACACATTATTACAATTAACTCAACCGTGTTTGGATGCTGCACACTTCAACAGTTTCGCAGCCAATATCGGACACGTGTTAAGGGCACAAGGTGCAACGAAACACAATGTGATAGAGATATCCAGATCCGAGTTTAAACGATTTAAACCGACAACTGGCTGCTAATGAAAATTAAGACGTCGGACTGGGGCGAGGGCGTCGGACCGGGGGCGCAGAGTCACATCAGTGGGAATGTAGCGGCGTTGGCAGCGGCAGTAAGCGCGTCTCTAATGTTTTGATGCTCTACAGGACCCCTGCCACCCACTCCAGCAACTTCTCCCCCACATTTAATCCGCTTACTCGGCGGAGGACTCGCTTCAGTTCAAGCAGACGGGCAATTGTAAATAACCTGCGCGTCTGCAGATTCGGACGAATCAATGCATGGCCATGGGTTGAGTAGCCACCCCAAGAATACAACCTCCCTCCCCTCACTCCCCCAAACAAGACTTGACGCTCACAGCCGCCCATGCACCGTCAACGTGGAGCAGCCGCAGGTCCTAATGCCGTGGGGCGACCTCTCCCACTCTGGCCGTTTTAAGAACTTAAAGTATTATTATTATTAATATCGCGTGTGGCGCGGCGAATCGCTTTGTTTCGCATGTTATTCAATCAAATCAGATAATCTTACACATAAATGTGATTATGCTAAACTCGTACAGTAGGTAAAAGGAAGAGAATGAAACAGACTGCAGAATACAGTTCACAGTAGTTACTTAATAAGTTGATGCCGGAGTAAGTCATTCCGTCTCTGGAGAAGGGTCTCGACCCGAAACGTCGCCTATCTCCTTCGCTCCTTAGATGCTGCTGCACCCGCTGAGTTTCTCCAGCTTTTTTGTGTACCCTCGATTCTCCAGCATCTGCAGTTCCTTCTTTAAAAAAAAAATTCCGTCTCTGGAGCCTGATTGACCTTCTACCTCGGGTGCCATGTTCCTGGCCAGCCTCTTGTTTCATCCAGTATACAGAAGCGGGGGGTGGGGGGGGGGGGGGGGGGGGGGGGGGGGGGGGGGGATTTAAGAAATCAAACATAATTTTCCGACTGAACAGCTCACCGGGTCCTGTCATCAAATCGATGTGCAACACTTTGCCACTGCGATTGCAAGATACATGTATAACGCTACCATGCATGGTTTTTAAAGGAATAAATATGTACTATTGTTACTTATTTTTGTTTTATCGGGAATAACAGGCAATATCACATCAAACGCTGGGGGGGGGGGGGTCAATATATCTCTGTCCATTGTACTTTTTTCGCCTTCAGAGTTTCCACTTCAGGAGCACATTGTCCCAGCATTTGAGACAACGCACGGTTTTGTTTAGCGCCGGGTCTACTTGGGTTACGGAGGATAGATCATGGTCAGACGTTTCACAGTCACAACCCGGGGCAACCAGTCTGCATGAGAAGTGTAGTTAGACTTCACACCGGCACGGAAGCTGCTCAGCGGCAAGTGCAGTTGGAGCCTGCCGGTCCATTCCAGGGCGCTAGACTTAAGACCACGCCGGGGCAGGGTGGGAGAGGGGTGGGAGAGGGCGGCGGGGGGGGGGGGGGGGGGGGGGAATAGGATTTAAAACCTTAAAAGTACACATTAAACTTTGACCGAGGACTGTTCAGACTTAGACAATAGATGCAGGAGTAGGCCATTCGGCCCTTCGAGCCAGCACCGCAATTCAATGTGATCATGGCTGATCATTCCCAATCAGTACCCTGTTCCTGCCTTCTCCCCATATCCCCCGACTCTGCTATCTTTAAAAGTCCTATCTAGCTCTCTCTTGAAAGCATCCAGTGAACCAGCTCCACCGCCCTCTTAGGCAGAGAATTCCACAGACTCACGACACTCTGTGTGAAAGTGATTATTCTGTGATAATGGGAGTGCAGGATCAGAATTGTGCTGGTGTAAATACTGGGGATAAAACCAACGGAGAAGCCAGAGTTCGGTGAACAAATGGAACCAAGTTTACGTTTCAAAGGGACAAGGCTTACTAGGGGATAAAGAAACCAGGAGAAGACTGATTTCAGAGATAAATTTAAATTAAACCTGTTTTCTTCAGGCAGCTGAAACCTTTCATGGAACTCAGAAGGTGCAAACCCCATACTGATGGCGCCTTTACATTTCATGAAACATTGTCCAATACCACAATAACAAGACTGAACATTATTTTCTGATCATATGAATGAAATATTCGGCATGTTCAATATCATTCGGACGCAAATCTTCACAACAGCAGACCAAGTTGTTTTTTATAAAGACAAGCAAAACAAGCATTTGAGGTTTAATGTAAGAGAGGAACTCAAGCCTGTCGCACACTTACAACAGGACTTAATTCCACAATAATGAGTATTGGAACCTACTCATTAGGAATGAAATGCAGTCAACCCCGATTGAACGAATCTCCTTACCTGGACGATGTAGTTACACCAAATCACAAAATTATACCTGACGCTATTTAATCTAACGCTTTAGTTTTAAATGCATGATGACTTACACTATATATCCAATTTATACACGAACAAAGGTTGCATTTCCCAGATGGTCTGGTGTTCATGGAAAATCTGCGGCTCCTTTCAGGAAAAGTTCCCGTGGTTTGCACAATTTCCCCTCACAAACCACAAAACAAAACCCAAGAGCGTCAGGCCGTTTCACCCTCCCGAAATCAACAACCCCGTTACATTTAAGTTACTACTGAATTCCATTGGGGCAACGGGTAATGGGGGATAATAAAGCAAATGCAACAGAAAACTGGTCCCGAAGGCAAAACCACCTGTAATGTCCGTGGTGCTGCCAATGGTCCCCAGCTGCCCCTTACCCTGGCACTGCTGACTTGCTGATACTGCTCCTCGGGCGCGGGAGCGGCGCGTTGCCGCGCTGACAACATTGCAAGGTTTGCTGCATCCTACCACCGCCGGCTCCCTCTTCTACCAAACAGCTTGAAAAAGCCCTCCCTTCTACTCGTTTCCAATAGGCTCACGCCGCGCTCACAATGCTCAGCATTTGGGTACGTAAAGAAATAAACCCCTCCCGCAAACTCTGCATTGACAGCGCCTTAAAGGAACAGTGACCAATAATAGACTGAACAATAAACAGCACCAGAGATGCAGATGCTGGGATCTTGAGCAAGAGCAAAGAACAAAGTGGCGGGGGTTAAGTGGAGGAGAATATCTTCCAGAGGCAATATCTGTGGAGGAGCTCCCCTTCCTCAAGACTGGAGGGGAGCTAGCTGGCAGAAGGAGGGGAGATAGCTGGCAGAAAGAGGGGAGCTAGCTGGCAGAAAGAGGGGAGATAGTTGGCAGAAAGAGGGGAGAGAGCTGGCAGAAAGAGAGGAGATAGTTGACAGAAAGTGGGGAGATAGCTGTCAGAAAGAGGGGAGATAGCTGGCAGAAAGAGGGGAGATAGCTGGCAGAAAGAGGGGAGATAGCTGGCAGAAAGAGGGGAGATAGTTGGCAGAAAGAGGGGAGATAGCTGGCAGAAAGAGGGGAGATAGCTGGCAGACATAGGGGAGATAGCTGGCAGAAAGAGGGGAGATAGCTGGCAGAAAGAGGCGAGGGGTGGGGCAACGGATAGGTCGATCCAGGTAGGGGCGGGCAGGGCAGGGCACTTAAAACCGGACAGCCTCATTATCAGGTCCTGTTTGTGGGGAATTTGTGCAAAACGTCGATGCTCTATTTTCCAGATAACAGTGTACATTTCAGAAATATTTAATCGGATATCCCAACATTGTGAAAGGCGCGGATCAAGTGTATTTCTTTGCTGCGATTATATTATTCAGTGCGCACTACTTTAAAAAACACACACACACACACTGGTGTTCAAAACTGAAAATCTGCTCAATGAGATCAGTGACACCTCAGTTAACTACAAGTTCTGTGTTCTCATTATATTTCTCTGTGCTGTTACATTTTTTATTGAAATAGTCTTGTGACTTTTATTTTACAACGGAGCAACGAAACATGTTATTCACTGTAATTAATGGGTCGGTCTGACACTTTGATGCCATATTAATAAAAAGTTATCACTTGCCCACATTTCGGGGCCAAGATGCAAATGGGTTCTGGCAAAGGATCTCGAAGGTGAAATGTTAACTAGTTCTTCTCTCTCCGCAAATATTGCCCGACCTGCTGGGTGCTTCTACCATGTTCTGCTTTGATGGAAAATGTGCTAACATGTCAGTGCAGCGCTTTAGGAGTGGAGCATTTTTGCGGGTCTTATTTTTCAATTAAAATAAGGATTCCTTATTCCATGAATAGTAAATACTCCACCGAACATTGTTAAAAAGAGCTGGGGAACTGTTCAAGTAACATATCCAAATACATTCTCATAGACTGAGGGGCGACTTGATAAAGTATATAAAATTGTGTGAGGCATCGATGGGGTCGACAGTCAGAGCCTTTCTCCCCAGGGTGGAAATGTCGAACACTAGAGGGCATAGCTGTGTGAGAGGTGGGGGGGGTTAATGAAGATGTGTGGAGCTACTTTTTTTTAAAACACATAGTAGTGGAGAGCTTGGCATTGCCGGGGTTGGTGGCGATGGTGGAGGCTTTTAGATAGGTCCATGGAAGTGCGGATAATAGAGGGATACGGCTCATGTGCAGGCAGATGTGATCAGTTTAACCAGGTAACATGTTATTCACAAACATTGTGGGCCAAAGAGCATGTTCTGGTAATGCACGTTTCTACATTCTGACCAGTACCATAAAATAATTTATTTCATAGGACATTGCATCATGAAAATAAACCACGGTTGTTGTGAAGTTCATTGGCTATAAAATCTTCCATTTTGATTTGTTTCATCTTTTTTCCAAATGTGTAATACTTGTAAATACAAATCAGTTTTATTTGACATTTTCAAATACAGTCCAAACCCTTCTGCAAATTTCTGACTGCACAGTAGTCCTCCAATAAATACCATTAGTTAATTGTTGGCCCCTTGAGGTCCAGAAAAATAAAACAGATACAGTTCCCTCCATAATGTTTGGGACAAAGACCCATCATTTATTTATTTGCCTCTGTGCTCCACAATTTGAGATTTGTAATAGAAAAAATACTTGTGGTTAAAGTGCACATTGTCAGATTTTATTAAAAGGTATTTTTATATATTTTGGTTTCACCTTGTAGTAATTGCAGCGGTGTTTATACATAGTCCGCCCCCCCCCCCCCCCCCCCCCCCCCCCCCCCATCATTTCAGGGCATCGTAATGTTTGGGACACATGGCTTCACAGTGTGCTTGTAATTGCTCAGGTGCATTTAAATGCCTCCTTAATGCAGGTATAAGAGAGCTCTCAGCACCTAGTCTTCCCTCCAGTCTTTCCATCACCATTGGAAACGTTTATCACCCGGTCTGAACCCAATTGAGCATGTCTTTTACATGCTGAAGAGAAAACTGAAGAGGACCAGCCCCCAAAACATGCATAAGCTAAAGATGGCTGCAATACAGGCCCGGCAGAGCATCAGCAGAGAAGACACCCAGCAACTGGTCGGCACGGACTGGAAGGGCCGAGAGGGCCTGTTTCCGTGCTGTAATTGTTATATATGGTTGTTATATGGTTAACTGGTGATGTCCATGAATCGCAGACTTCAAGCAGTCATTGCATGCAAAGGATATGCAACAAACTACTAAACATGACTACTTTCATTTACATGAATGCTGTGTCCCATACGTTATGGTGCCCTGAAGTGGAGGGACCATGCGTAAAGGGGAGACACAAAATGCTGGAGTAACTCAGCAGGTGAGGCAGCATCTGTGGAGAGAAGGAATTGGTGACGTTTCAAGTCGAGAACCTTTCATCATACTGATGTCAGGGGAGGGACAAAGATAGAATGGAGGTGGAGACAGTAAGACTGGTGGGAGAAGAGAGAAAGCAAGGGCTATCAAAAGTTAGAGAAATCAATGTTCATACCGCTGGGGTGTAAACTACCCAAGTAAACTATGAGGTGCTGTTCCTCCAATTTGCCCTGGGCCTCATCCTGACAATGGAGGCGGCTCAGGCCAGAAAGGTCAGATTGGGAATGGGAGGGAGAGTTGAAGTGCTGAGCCACCGGGAGATCAGGTATGTCAAGACAGACCAAGCTGAGGTGTTCAGCGAAACGATCGCCGAGCCTGTGCTTGGTCCCGCCGAGGTAGAGAAGATGATAGCTGGAACAGCAGATACAGTAGATAAGATTGGAGGATAAATTAGCAGTGAGTCAGAGGGGGTAAACAGTTGAAAAGGAGAGGCAAAGCACAGGCAGACTTAACTCAGAGCTCCCGTGGATTTGGAAGAAACAGCAACAAAGAGCAGGAAAAAGCACTGATTGGCTCTAGCCCGAGTGGGAGTAGAGAGTCAGAGGGGGAAAACAGTTTAAAACTGAGGAATTTGGTTTGTAAATTGATAAATTAGGCAATTTATCAGTCAATATAAGCAGGATGGCTCTTAGGGAGCGGCAGTGAGGGAAGTGCCTTGTGAGAAACGTGCGAGTCTTCGGCGAGGAGGCTGAGGAGAGGAGGCTACGCAAAACGCTGGACAGGGAGAGATGAAAGAAGGAGATGTCAGTCAAGCTGATTCAGTGTGATGCTTGCAGCATGTGGGAGGTCAAGGACACTGCTGGTGCCTCCGGCTGCTACAAATGTGAGAAGTGCATCCAGGTACAGCTCCTGAAGGACCGTGTTGGGGAACTGGAGAAGCAAGTGGATGACCTCAGGTTTGTCCGAGAAACTGAGTCGTTCCTTGACAAGTCCTTCAGTAAGATTGTTACACCTAAGGTACTGGAAGAGAGAAGGTGGGTGACAGTGAGAAAGGGAGAGAAACATGGAATGCAAAGGTCCCTGGGTGTTGTACATCTTGTGATCAGGTTCACCCACTTAGAAGCTGTCGGGACAGAAGACATTATCACACTGAGTGGCAGACTGGCTTGTGAAGCAAAAAGGGCTGTTGAGTCAAAACCAAAGAGGCCAACGTCAGACAACGCCATTGTAGTTGGAGACTCCATTGAGAGAGGTACGGACAGGGGTTTCTGCAGGAACAGACAGGATTCGAGGATGGTGTGCTGCCTTCCAGGTGCCAGGATCCAGGATGTCACGGACAGAGTGCAGAAAATCCTCAAGGGTGAAGGTGAACAGCCGGAAGTGGTAGTGCATGTCGGCACAAACGATGTTGGAGAGAAGGGGATGAATATTCTGCAGCGTGACTTTAGAGAGCTCGGAAAAATGCTGAAAAGCAGAACCTGCAGGGTTGTTATCCCCAGTTTGCTTCCAGTTCCTCGTGCTGGTGAGAGCAGGAACAGGGAGATACGGGACCTGAATGTGTGGCTGAGGAACAGGTGCAGGGGGCATGGATTTAGATTCTTAGACCACTGGGATCTGTTTTGGAGTAAAGAGTAGCTGTACAAACGGGAAAGATTGCATCTTAACAGGTGGGGGACCAGAATTCTGGCAGGCAGGTTTGCCACTGCTACACGGGTGGGTTTAAACTGAATAAGGGGGGTGGGGTGTCAAATGGGATAGACGCGGCCAAAGAGGTAAAGGGATGGTTAATGACCCCAGAATTAACGGGAAAGGAAGCTCACAAAGGGATAGGAGAGTATGGCCAAGTGTAATAGGGATCGATGTGAAAGGTGAGATGCGTAAGGAATTAAAAGTATTGTATATGAATGCGCAAAGTATAAGAAGTAAAGTAGACGAGTTTGAGGCTCAGTTAGAGGTGAGGTTAGTAGATATGACATTGTGGGGATTACTGAGATGTGGTTGCAGGAGGATCCGGCCTGGGAACTTAACAATCAGGGTTATACATTCTATAGAAAGGACAGGCAAGTGGGCAGAGGGGGGGGGGGAGAAGCTCTACTGGTGAGGGATGGAATTCAGTCCCTTGCGAAGGAAGACCTAGGGACTGATGAGGAAGAGTCATTGTGGATTGAGTTGAGGATTTGTAAAGGCAAGAAGACACAAATTGGTGTTATCTACAGACCCCCAAATAGTAGCCCGGGTGTAAGTTGCAGCAGGATTGGGAAACTTTCATAGGACAACAGAAGGAAACAAAACGGGCAATACGGGCTGAAAAGATGAAGTACGAAGGGAAGCTGGCCAGGAATATAAAGAAGGACAGTAAAAGCTTCTTTAGATATGTTAAGGGAAAAAGAGTAGCAAAGTCAAATGTGGGTCCCTTGAAGGTTGACACGGGTGAAATTATTATGTGCAACAAGGAAATGGCAGAAGAGTTGAACAGATACTTCGGATCTGTCTTCACTAAGGAAGACACAAATAATCTCCCAGGTGTACTGGAGGACAGAGGATCTAAGGGGAACTGAAAGAAATTTTCATTAGGCGAGCAATAGTATTGGGTAGGCTAATGGGACACCCTTGTGATTGAGGCAGTGCAGCGTAGGTTCACGAGATTGATCCCTGGGACAGCGGCACTGTCATATGAGGAAAGATTGAAAAGACTAGGCTTGTATTCACTGGAGTTTAGAAGGATGAGTGGGGATCTTATAGGAACATATAAAATTATAAAAGGACTGGACAAGCTAGATGCAGGAAAAATGTTCCCAATGTTGGGAGAGTCCAGAAACAGGGGCCACAGTCTTTGAATAAAGGGGAAGTCATTTAAGACTGAGGTGAGAGAAAAACTCTTGGGTGTGTGAGGAAAAACTTTTTCACCCGGATGGTTGTGAATTTATGGAATTCCATGCCACAGAGGGCAGTGGAGGCCAAGTGACTGGATGGATTTAAGAGAGAGTTAGATAGAGCTCTAGGGGCTAGTGGTGCCAAGGGATATGGGGAGAAGGCAGGCACGAGTTATTGATAGGGGACAATCAGCCATGATCACAATGAATGGCGGTGCTGGCTCAAAGGGCTGAATTGCCTCCTCCTGCACCTATTTTCTATGTTTCTATGTTCTATGTTTCTAGGAGGTGCAAGTGAACCTCTGCTTCACCTGGAAAGACTGTATGGTCCCTTGGATGGAGTCGAGAGGGGAAATAAAGGGACCGGTGTTGCATCTCCTACGATTACTGGGGAAGGGGTGGTTTGGGGAAGGGACGAGTTAACCAGGGAGCTTCGGAGGGAACGGTCTCTGTGGAAAGCAGAAAGGGGTGGAGATGGGAAGATGTGGCCAGTAGTTGGATCCCGTTGGAAGTGGCGAAAATATTGGCAGATTATATGATGCATGCAACGGCTGATGGGGTAGAAGGTGTTGAAACCAAAATGTATAAAAATGGCCTTTATTAAAATCTGGTAATGTGCACTTTAACCAAAGGTGATTTTTTTTTTTTCTATTACAAATCTCAAATTGTGGAGTACAGAGGCAAATAAATAAATGATGAGTCTTTGTTCCAAACTTCATAGAGGGCACTGTAGCATAGATATTTGATGGCTTCATTCAACATTTCCACCCAATCCAGCATTATGCTTTCCAAAAAGTGATGTTGATCTAATATTTGAATAGGATCAAATTAATAGTATCATCCTAACAGGAAATATTAAGTTGGTTTGATCAGAAAGTAGTTAGACTTTTATTTTTATGATCTAAATAAGTCAAGAAAATTTACCATTTAATAATCCTTTTTTAAATGAAAGAATTAAAGAACTAGCATTTACAACACTGCCCTTCATAATCTCAGGAAATCCCACAATGTGATTGCAATTCAATCTGTTTTTTAAATAACTGAAAATATTGTTCAGTCAGCAAAAAAAAGACTCCTGGTCTTCTATAGGTATGCCATAGGATATTTCTATCCACCTCGAAGAACAGAAGGAGAATAGGTTTGTTGCTAAAGGCAATGCCTTGTCAGCAAAGAACTCCCTTAGTATTACACCTTGGCATCAACCTGCCTCTGGAAGGGGCTTTGATTTTAAAGGAAAAGGAACATGATGCATGAGAAAAGGATAAGTGGTGTATTACCATTACAGGAGAACAGCATTTGTATGTTATCAATTCGGACAAAGTAAATCAGATTTAATATTTCGAAGCATAAAATAGCAGATGACAGGATATAATACTTATGATAGGAAATGGAACATATCCCGATTAGAGAACAGTACAATTAACATTGGGGGTGGAAATAATATGGATTCCCACCCATAGAAAAATGCAAATACATCCAAGACACACACACACACACACACACATACACACACACACACAGTGACATTGAGAAATTACCCTGGGTTCGACAGTCACAACACCTACATTCATAATAGGGTGAACTCATGTGATATGTTTTATTCACGGAGACAAGAATGTCCAGGACTGCATGGGTCATTGTCCCTCGGCATCAGGCCACATGGACAGTGGCACTGGCAACTTGCCTCGGCAGCTCAGTCCTTCCTTCTGCGTGTGGCCACAATCCTTTCGTTGTGCTTGGGGAAGAGGCACTGGCGTCTCAGGCTTACCCTGGTCACTCAGTCTCAGTGGAGGTGCTGGTGTCTCGGGCTTCTTCCCGGCACCTCAGACTTCACTACATGGTGCTTTCAGGTTAGTCCCAGTTGTTCCTTACATCTGCACCAGGGGAACAAGGCTAGCAGGGAGGTTTCGCACTTTTGTTTTTTTTTTTTCTCTCTCTCCCTCTCTCTCTCTCCCCCTCTCTCCCCTAGCTGGAATGCCTGGGTTTTACAAGGAGCTGGCTGAGGAGGTTCAGGTGTGTCGACCCAGCTATTACCAATGATGCTGGGGATTAGCCTCTCCTGCCCTGTGTGACAGTGAGTGGGACAGAGCAGCATCCAAGGGAGGGGTTGCTGTCATATTGTCCCCATTCCTAATGGCGATCTGGGGACTTGAGAGAAAAAACACTACCAGATAATTCTTCTTTTGTGTTGCACCATTTTCAGCAATAATTAGTTTGTTAAACATCTATAAAAGCACTTGGAGTGGAGATGCAGAGCTTTATGGGCCTGTCCCGCGTAGGGGATTTTTTGGGTGACTACAGGTGACTGCCACAAAATTTTCAACATGTTGACAATTTTTTGGCGACAGTGGTGATAATTTTTGCTGTCGTAGGTGCTGTCATAGGTTGTCGCCAGGTGACGTAGGTGAATTCCATAAAAACTAGTCCCTCGCCTAAAGAGTCATCTAAGTGGGACAGGCCCGTAACTGTAAACCCATGACAATACATTTGCTCAGTAGCACAGACTGTGGCATCATTTAGTCTCAAGGTGATTTAATGGGCAGTTTTCCTTTTCAAGAGAAGTCCTTCTGAATGATACTTTGGCTCCAAGACTTGGACAAATGAATGGAGTGGCACATCCAGAAAAAAGAGCCCATTCAACACCAAGAAAACTTTGGAAACAGAAGCAATCCTCCATTTGACTTTCTTCTTCCATCATGCGAGTAGCCAGTATGCTTTCCCACATTCTTCACCAGTGTGGCATTGGGGAATGACACCAGGTTTGGCAGTGACCAGATGCAATAAGGTGAATTCACGTGATATATTCTATTTACACCAACAAGTTAGACCAAGACCACATGGGGGACAGCCCAGCATCGTCAGGGTGCATGTATGGTGGCACTGTCGATCTCAGGCGTGTCGCAGCAGTGCGGTTCTGGTCTTCGAAAGAGGCGGTTTGGCAATCTCAGGCTTCTCCAATTGAGGAAAGGGTGAACTGCAAGTAGGTGCTGATGGTCTCTAGATTTTCCTGGTGGCTCAGTCTTTGTGCTTGAAGAGGTGAGGCTGGTGGTCTCTGGCTTATATTGGTGGCTTAGTCTTTATTTATCTGGGCACATCCCCTCATGGTCCATTGGCAGGAAGAGGCACTGGTGGTCTCCGGCTTGCTCTTGTGACTCGGGCTTCTTCAAACCTGCAACTGGGGAACAACAAGCAAAGAGGGTCCTAACTTTCTCTCCCTTCTTTCTTTCACCCTCCTCTTTCTCTCCTCTGGCTGGAATACCTGGGTTTTATAAGGAGTAGGTTGACAAGGTTCAGGTGGGTCAATCCAATCTCAGCTAATTGGACCCAGCTGTTACCAACGTTGCTGGGGATTGTCTTAGATGTTCTTGTATTTATTTTCTGTAGGTGAAATTCCATATTTTTTTGTCAGATTTGCAAAAGGTTTTTGATGAGGTATCCGAAAATATACAAAATGTTGGTGAACATGGAGGGGGGAGCTGTAGAATAGATTGCCAGCTGAATCCAGGACAGGAAGGATAGAATGAAGAAATGAGTGATTGAAGACTAAGAGGTACAGCGCAGAAACAGGCCGCTCGGCACACCAAGGGCTTGCCGAACGGCGACCACCCCATACACTAGCACTATCCAACACACTGGGGGGCAATTTACAATTTTACAGAAGCCGATTAACCAGAGAAAATCCACATGGTCACAATAGCAACGTTACAACATTTTGAGATTTAAAAAATCAAGTCTGCAATTTATCCCATCATACAAAGAAGTTTAATTTGACACCTAATTCACTTTCATATCTTCAGTATTAAAAAGGTTATGGCTATTTTCATTCTCGGAAATTAGCATCTTGTTCCCTATTGCTTTCCATTGACATAACACAAAAGCTGTGATCGAGGACAGTCAAAAGCCCATAACTTTCTTAAAGATTAAGAGAACTGAAAGAAATTTTCAGTCATTATAGATTTAAGTATTCTGAAACAAATATGAAACAATCTTACTTGGATGACCTGAAATTAAAGCATATAATGAGTTAGTTAACCAATTGTAGCTAATTACAAAATTCAATTACTAGATCTAAACATCTATCCATTTCTTAAGAAAAGATTAACATTTGTAAATAGCCTAAGTGTCCAAATAACATTCACACAAGAATTCACAATATAACATGATTTTAAAATCTCATTGTCATGAATTTATAGGCCAAATGGAAGGAATTTAGTGTTTAATTCCCGTAAATTAATGGTCATTTAAATCATCTTGCGAGTGGGATTTTGTGGAACGCGATCGATTGGAACGTTGTGGTTGCAGTGAATTTACATCCCATATCACCAGGAAAAATACTGCCAGTTCGTATCTTTGCTACGTCATCTTTTCGCAACATGAAATTTTGATTAAAGGCATCCTAAGAAGCAAGTTGATATGAAAAAATAAACGGTGTACCTTGCCTTGACCCCTATGTGAGATCCGTCCCGTTGTCGGCGTTCACGGCTTTACAAGATGGTTTTTAATTTACTCCTGCTAATACATTATCCAGCGTAGTTTAAAAATAACTTCATAAAACAAATGTCGGAGCGCTTTCTCTTCAGCAACTAAACACCCTGAGAAAAATCGATTTGAATAGTCTGGAGAAAACTGCATTTTAAACCCGCCTCCCTTTCAAAGGCGCCAAAGTCGCGCAAACGTGCAGTGACAGAACTGCAGCGCTGCTAACGGTAAGTTTTGTAACATACCTAGTCACAGGGAGAACGTACAAACTCAGTAGAGACAGCAGCTGTGTTAGGATCATTAGTCAATAGGTGCAGGAGTAGGCCATTCAGCCCTTCGAGCCCGCACTGCCATTTAATGTGATCATGGCTGATCTGCCCCAATCAGTGCCCCGTTCCTGCCTTCTCCCCGTGTCCCCTGACTCCGCTATCTTTAAGAGCCTTATCTGGCTCTCTCTTGAAAGTATCTGGAGAACCGGCCAACCCCCTCCGAGGCAGAGAATTCCACAGAATCACAACTCTCTGTGAGAAAAAGTGGTTCCTGATCTCCATTCTAAATGGCTTACCCATTATTATGAAACTGTGGCCCCTGGTTCTGGACTCCAACATTGGGACCATGTTTCCTGCCTCTAGCGTGTCCAAACCCTTAATAATCTTATATGTTTCAATAAGATCCCCTCTCATCCTTCTAAACTCCAGAGTATACAAGCCCAGCCGCTCCATTCTCTCAGCATATGACAGTCCCGCCATCCCGGGAATTAACCTTGTAAACCTACAGTGCACTCCCTTAAAAGCAAGAATGTCCTTCCTCAAATTAGGGGGCCAAAACTGCACACAATACTCCAGATGTGGTCTCACTAGGGCCCTATACAACTGCAGAAGAACCTCTTTGCTCCTATACTCCTCTTATTATAAAGGCCAACATGCCATTCGCTTTATTCACTGCCTGCTGTACCTGCATGCTTACTTTCATTGACTGATGAACAAGGACCCCCAGATCCCGTTGTACTTCTGCTTTTCACAACTTGACACCATTTAGATAGTAATCTGCCTTCCTGTTTTTGCTACCAACGTGGATAACCTCACACTTATCCACATTAAACTGCATCTGCCATGCATCTGCCCACTCACCCAACCTGTCCAAGTCACCCTGCATTCTCATAGCATCCTCCTCACAGTTCACACTGCCACCTAGCTTTGTGTCATCTGCAAATTAGCTAATGTTACTTTGAATCCCTTCATCTAAATCATTGATGTATATTGTAAATAGCTGTGGTCTCAGCACCGAACCTTGCGGTACCCCACCAGTCACTGCCTGCCATTCTGAAAGGGACCCGTTAATCCCTATAATTAATGCAATATAATCATGCCTGGGCCTCTGGCGTTGCAAGGCAGCAGCTCTATCACTACGCCTCCATGCCGGTTATTTGAACGGAAAAAGATGGGGTCATCACTTCTCAAGCATTAGTGCTGGGACCTTTGTGATTCTCTGCTTACATTTTTGCTCACTGGAACCAAAAACATAACATCTATACTTGCCATAGATTGTGGCAGGGAGGAGGTAGGAGGGCAATGATCAACACTGTGGAAGAATATAACACATAGGTAGAGTAATAGGAATATAGAATCCGGGTGAAATTGAATACAGAAGGAAGTCATTTAGCTTGTTGTTGAGAAAAATGTTAACATTTTCCTTCCAGCACTGGTTTTGTTCTCATTGTTGCTCCATTACATAAAGTTCAATTAGCAATACCATGCTGACTGTCCCTTACAATGATTTCCAATAATTCACCTGCCAAAGTTACACTAATTAATTGCACACCTGTGGGGAGGGGGGTGTGTGAGGTGGTGTGGGGGGGTTTGGGTGGGGGAGGGGGGAGGGGTGGTCGAAGGGATAACTTTACGGCTTTGTAATTTTGATCCTTCTCTTGTTCAGAGCAAATTTAATTGAAGTCTCTACGGTTTCTGAGCTGTTGTCAGGAATGTGAAGTTGGAGAATGACCTTGAATAACTATAGAAGCTGGTCATGTAAGTGGGATTGCATTCCTTTACCATGGTGTTGAGAGTTGGCCATATTACTTTCAAATCATATTTGGTCTGCGATGGGAAGTGTGTGGGAGGGAGGTAGGACGCGGACCCGAGCGAGGCCGAGGGTGGGCGTGGACCCGAGGACCTGAGCAATGCCTCACCGCTGTGGTCTCGATGTCTCTTTCACCGCCGCGGTCTTGATGCCTCCTTGATTTTCGCTGTTTTTAAAACGCTATAAGTTGTGAAATATAGCATGCAATGTGAAGTGAAGCAGTTTATTTTGTCAATGGGGTAAATGTGATTAATAATCTGTGAAAATTTCTGTTTTGACAAAGGTAGAAATGCACATATGACACACACACGTATACATACATACAAGATTAGATTTTTAATAGTATACTAGACCAAGTGCAGACCCGTTGGGTCTGTTCGCCAAACATGTGGTTGCGGGGGAGGGCGGCATGCGGCGTCACACACACTAACTACCCCCCCCCCCCCCGCCCCCCCCCCCCCCCCCCCGCACACACGTTAACTACCCCCCTTGATATTATATTAATATTATTAATTTGCTCCTTTTACCCCAAAACCTCCCGATCCACTGACGCATAACCCCCAATTCGCAGGCGCATCTAGAGAGGAATGGGGGGGGGGGGGGGGGGTTAGAGAGTGAGGGCAGAGAGAGAATGGGGAGAGACAGAAAGAAAGGGGCAGAGACAGAAAGGCAATAGACAGAGGGAGAGGGGGTGGAGGGGAGGAGAGGGAGGGTGGGTGAGGGTGGGGGAGGAGGGCTGAAAGAGATGGGAGGAGAGAGAGAGGGGAGGAGAGAGGGGGGCTGAGTGGGGGGGGAAGAGGGGGGATGGAGGGGGAGAGGTGGTGGGGGAGAGGTGGTGGGGCAGGAAGGGAGGGCAAGAGGGAGTGGGGGAGGGAGGGTGGGGAGGGGATGGGTGGAGGGAAGGGGGTAGGGGAGGGGGGAATGTGGGTTTGGGGAAGGAGGGTGGGGGAGGGCATGGGGGGATGGGGGAGAGGAAGGGGGGAGGGGGAGAGAGAGGAGAGAGAGAGAGGGGGAAGACAGAGAGATGGGGAGAGAGAGATGGGGGAGAGAAGATTTGTAAGTTTCTATAAGATCCCCCTCAATCTTCTAAATTCTATGGAGAGGGAGGGGAGAGAGGGACGGGGGGGGGGGGGGGGGGAAGAGGGGGAGAGGTGGGGTGAAGGGAGGGGGAGAGGTGGGAGCGGTGAGAGGGGGGTATGGATGGGAGGAGCAAAGTGGTGGGGGGTGTAGAGAAGGGGAGGAGAGGGGGTGGGAGGAGAGGGGGTGGCTGTTACCAAACTGAACACACTGTGGAATGAATCCATTAACGGAGCCACTCTGCTGCTGGATTCGTTGTCCCTGCCTTCCCTCTGGAAGCCTCGTCCCCATCAGATGCCCTGGTTAAACGCGGGTGCCGCTCACGGTTAAGTCTGTGAAAGCGGCCCCATGAGAGACTGAGGCCTCGCATCCTCGGTGCTTCAGTATTGGGGGGGGGGGGAGGGTGGAGTGGGCGGGCAAGCCGGAGTGGAGCTGTGGGCTTCTGACTCTCTGGAGCGCGCAGGGGATGGGTGGGGCGCGCAGGAGGGCGGGGCTTCGTGAGCTGCGCCAGCTGTGAGTTCAGCAGAACTTACGCCTTATCTCTGCTCCCGATCGGCAGAGCATTTACCCCGCCGCCTTATCTCTTCTCCCGATCGGCAGGGCATTCTCTTGCCTTCTCACCATAACGCTCTTACTAATCAACCCTTACTAAACTCCCAAGTGAATACAAAATACCTCATTGATTCATTTCAATGAAGAGCCAGGCAGAAGTGTTTCGGCCCGAAACGTCGCCTATCTCCTTCGCTCCTTAGATGCTGCTGCACCCGCTGAGTTTCTCCAGCGTTTTGTGTACCCTCGATTTTCCAGCATCTGCAGTTCCTTCTTTAACAGTTAACTCATGCCCTGGTCAATATTCATCCCTCAACCAAAATCTTGAGAACTGCTCGATAAGTCACTATAACAATTCTCGCTCAACAACAGTGACTAAACTTCAAAAGCCCTTCATTAGGTGTAAGACACTCGGACTGAAAGAGGCTAAATAAATGCAATTTTGTCTGCCTTTTGAAAAAATCAGCGATATTCCATCGGCAAAGATACTTGTTGAAGGAAAACGCTGGGCAAGACGACTAATTTTTATCATAATCCAAATCCACAATGCAGCAGATTAAAAAACTTGGGTTGTAGAACTTTTCAACTTGCTATTCATTTTTGCAGGCTACATTGATGGTGCTAAAGTTTGTTTGTAGAGCATGGATAAGGTCCCTGGGGGATAAGGCCCGGTAGCCTTATCTCTTCTCCAATTTTGAGAACGGGGGGGGGGTGGTGGGGGGGGGGGGGGGGGGGGGGGGGGGGGGGGGGGCCAGCGTGGGAGTGGAGCTGTGGGCTTGTGACTCTCTGGAGCGCGCAGGGGATGGGAGGGGCGCGCAGGCGGGCAGGCGGTGGGGGGGGGGGGGGGGGGGGGGGGAGTTGGAACGGGCGGGAGCGTGGGCGAGTCCAGCTGCGGGAGGCGCGGCGTGAGCGTAGTTGAAGGGAGAGGGGTGGAGGAGAGCCGGACTGCCAAATGAGAGGGAGAGAAGCGGCTTGGATTGGTCGGCATGTGGGATTGTGATGGCAGCAGCTCGTGAGGTCCCATTTTGATTTAAAAATGAGTGAGTGTGGGGGTGGGGGGGGGGGGGGGGGAAGGAATTTGTTAAAAAATGTGGACATAAAAATGTCTAAATGTAATGAGGAGTGGATTTGCGAATGTAAAAGCAAAATTGCAAGCGAAATGGAAAAAATCAGAGTTTTTGCATGTGGTTTTGGCGGACCAAGGATTCAAAGGCCAAAAATCTTACATAAATCTTATCTGAAAATCGAATGTGACATACACCCCCCAAAAAAAACACACACACACACACACACAGAGTTTTAAAAGTATATAGATATAAATGCGAGATGTGAATATGACTATTAAAATCCTTAGGTATGCCTCCACTGATAACGAGCGCCCATTCACTGTGATGGTATTTCGGTCATGGTCACAGAGGTGTACATCAGAAAATCCTTCCGAGGAGTGAACCCCCGGAAAGCGCCTGGACCTGATGGCATATCCGGTCGTGTTCTAAAAACCTGTGACCCACTACAGTTCGGATCAACGGTGGATGTGATCTCGCTGGCTCTCCACTCTGCTCTCGACCACTTGGACAACAAAAACTCATATGTCAGGCTGTTATTCATTGACTACAGCTCAGCATTTAACACAATCATCCCCTCCAAGCTGGTTACCAAACTCTCAGAACTGGGTCTCTGCACATCCCTCTGCAATTGGATCCTCGACCTCCTCATTCACAGACCACAGTCTGTCCATATTGGTGGAAATGTGTCAGCTTCAATAACAATCAGCACAGGAGCACCTCAAGGCTGCGTGCTCAACCCCCTGCTGTACTCACTCTATACTCATGACTGCATAGCCAGTCATAGTGCGAACTCCATCATCAAGTTCGCTGACAACACCACTGTTGCGGGACGTACCACTGATGGGGATGAGTCAGAGTATAGAAGTGAGTGAGCGACTATTTGACCAACTGGTGGCAGCACAATAACCTGGCTCTCAACACCAGCAAAACCAAGGAAGGGGTAGTATGGGGACCCATAGTCCTGTTTATATCAACGGGTCGATGGTGGAGAGGGTGAAGAGCTTCAAATTCCTGGGTGTGCATATCTCTGACGATCTCTCCTTGTCCGAGAACACGGATGCAATTATAAAGAAAGCACATCAGCGCCTCTACTTCCTGAGAAGATTACAGAGAGTCGGTATGTCAAGGAGGGGTTGGACAGGCTAGATGCAGGAAGATTGTTCCCGATGTTGGGAACCCAGAACAAGGGGTCACAGTTTAAGGATAAGGGGGAGGTCTTTTAGGACCGAGATGGGAAGATCATTTTTCACACAGAGAGTGGTGAGTCTCTGGAATTCTCTGCCACAGAAGATAGTTGAGGCCAGTACATTGGCTATATTTAAGAGGGAGTTAGATGTGGCCCTTGTGGCTAAAGGGATCAGGGGGTATGGAGAGAAGGCAGGTACAGGATACTGAGTTGGATGATCAGCCATGATCATATTGAATGGCGCTGCAGGCTCGAAGGGCCGAATGGCCTACTCCTGCACCTATTTTCTATGATTCTATGACTCTCTCGAACCTCTACAGGTGCACAGTAGAGAGCATGCTGACCGGTTGCATCGTGGCTTGGTACGCAACCTCAGCGCCCAGGAGCGTAAACAACTGCAAAGAGTAGTAAACACTGCCCAGTCCATCATCGGCTCTGACCTCCCCACCATCGAGGGAATCTATCGCAGTCGTTGCCTCGGAAAGGCTGCCAGCATCATCAAAGACCCACACCATCCTGGCCACTCACTCATCTCCCTGCTGTCTTCAGGTAGAAGGTACAGGTGCCTGAAATTTGCAACATCCAGGTTCAGGAATAGCTACTTCCCCACAGCCATCAGGTAGCAATGTTACAAAATGTTGAGATTTTAAAAATCAAGTCTGCAATTTATCCCATCAGATAAAGCATAAAAATAAGTTTAATTTGACACCTAATTCACTTTCATATCTTCAGTATTAAAAAGGTTATGGCCATTTTCATACTCGGAAATTAGCAACTTGTTTCCTATAGCTTTTCTATTGACTTAACACAAAAGTTGTGATCGAGGACAGTCAAAAGCCCATAACTTTCTTAAAAATTAAGAGAACTGAAATAAATTTTCAGTTATTATAGATTGAAGCATTCTGAAACAAATATGAAACAATCTTACTTGGATGACCTGAAATTAAAGCATATAATTAGTTAGTTACCCAATTGTAGATAATTACAAAATTCAATTACTAGATCTAAACATCTATCCATTTCTTAAGAAAAAAATAACATTTTTTTAAAAGCCTAAGTGTCCAAATAACATTCACACAAAAATTCACAATATAACATAATTTTTAAATCTAATTGTCATTAATTTATGGGCCACATTGAAGGAATTTTGTGTTTAGTGCCTGTAAATTAATGGGCATTTTAATCAGCTTGAGAGTGGGATTTTCTGGAACGTGATGGATTGGAACGTTGCGGTTGCAGTGAATTTTAACCCCATATCAGAGGAAAAATTCTGTCGGTTTGTACGGGGAATAAATCACCGTTTCGCAACGTTAAAGTTTGATTAAGGTCATCTAAAAAAAAAAAACAGGTTTATATGAAAAAATAAACAGCTTTCACTTACCTGTCCCCTACGTAAAATCCATCCCTGTTTCCGGCGCTCACGGCATTAGGAGCTAATTTTTATTTTACTGCAGCGATGAAATAGTCGGGCGATTAAAAAAAAAAAAAATTAACTTACCGGCAATCGGAACGAATCTTTAGAAAAATCTCGCACTCCGATAAAATAAAGGTCCGGATGGCAAGGGAAAACCGCACTTTAACCCCGCCCCCCCCCTCAAAGGCTATTAAACTCAACTCAAACAAAACTCTGACCGTAAAATAGCCCATTGCACTTTCTCTGTTTATTTATGTGTGTGTGTGTGTGTGTGTGTGTGTGTGTGTGTGTGTGTGTGTGTGTGTGTGTGTGTGTGTGTGTGTGTGTGTGTGTGTGTGTGTGTGTGTGTGTGTGTGTGTGTATATATATATTCATTGGTATATGGTCACACTGATCTGTTCTGTTCTGTATTTATTTATGCCTACTATATTCTGTTGTGTTGAAGCAAAGCAAGAGTTTCATTGTCCTATCTGGGACACATGACATTAAATTCTCTTAAATCTTTCCCAGTCGTAAGTGAAAAAGATGCAGATAACATTTCCCATGATTACATATGGTTAAAACACAGAAGATGCACATGGAAACATAGAAAATAGGTGTAGGAGTAAACCATTAGGCCCTTCAAGCCAGAACCGCCATTCAATGTGATCGTGGTTGATCATCCAAAATCAGTACCCCGTTCCAGCTTTTTCCCCCATATCCCTTGATTCCCTTAGCCCTAGGAGCTTAATCTAACTCTCTCTTGAAAACATCCAGGGAATTGGCCTCCACTGCCTCCTGTGGCAGATAATTCCATAGATTCACAACTCTCTGGGTGAAAACATTTATCCTCATCTCAGTCTACCCCATCAACAGCCTGCCCCTTATTCTTAATCTGTGACCCCTGGTTCTGTACTCCCCCAAAATCAGGAACATTTTTTCTTGCATCTACCCTGTCCAATCCTCTAAGAATTTTATTTTCTATAAGATATCCTCTCATCCTTCAAAATTCCAGCGAATGCAAGCCCAGTCGACCCAATCTTTCATCATATGTCAGTCCCGCCATCCTGGGAATTAACCTGGTGAACCTATGCTGCACTCCCTCAATAGCAAGAATGTCCTTCCTCAAATTAGGGGACCAAAACTGCACACAATACTCCAGGTGTGGTCTCACCAGGGCCCTGTACAACTGCTGTAGGACCTCCTTGCTCCTAAACTGAAATCCTCTCGCAATTAGGCCAGCATGCCATTAGCTTTCTTCACTGCCTGCTGTACCTGCATGCTTACTTTCAGTAACTGATGTACAAGCACACACAGGTCTTGTTGCCCTCCCCTTCTCCTAATCTGACACCATTCAGATAATAATCTGCCTTCCTGTTCTTGCCACCAAAGTGGATAACCTCACATTTATCCACATTATACTGCATCTGCCATGCATCTGCCATGCATCTGCCCATTCACCCAACCTATCCAATTCACCCTGCAGCCTCATAGCATCCTCCTCACCGTTCACGCTGCCACCCACCTTTTGAGTCATGCACCATGGTTTACGAAAAATTAATAATCAAAAGAACATGTTGATAGAATTATTTTCAAATTGATGTCAAATGAATGATATATTCATTCAATGTATCCTCCATGAACATAATTATGGCACATTAAAATAATTTCTCTGTTCTTGGAACACATCAATTGTAGTTTCATATCTGGTTGCTGTCAGTGTGTGCAGGCTACTAGTGAAAGAGCTTGTCTGCTGATATTATGGGGATATTACTGAAAGTTACACAGTTTATGTTAATTCTCTGGCAAATAAAAAAAGAAATTCAGAGATTACTACAAATGACTTCAAAATTAGGAACACGGGCAATCACATTTTTTGCCAACCTGACATGTCAGCCCTCAATGTAAGCAACATTTCCAATGACTATGCTAACACTGACTCCATGCTGGAGAAATAAAAATGAGAAAGACCTTGGAATTGGAAACTTGAAGAGATGAATGCAACATCAGATCAGATAGGATAAAAATAATATAAAATATATATATATATATATATATATATATATAAATGTTTAAAAGCGATAAAGAGACCCCATGGTCTAATTGTCAATTTTCAGTACCAGTTAAATTATTTGGAAGCATTTTGGTGCAAACAGTGAGTGTTGGACAGCAGTTAGCACTGCTGCCTCAGTTTCTTGGACCCAAGTTTGAACCTGCTGTCAAATGTCGTCTATGTGAAGATCGAAAGTGTTCCCTGTGACCACGTGTGTTTCCACCCAAGGATGCATAGGTTAACTAACTACTATAAATTAAATGAGTAGAATAAGTGGTTAAAATGGAATAAAAGGCGAGTTGATGAGCTCATGAGAGAATAAGCCATTCCCTCAGTATAACATTTGAAAACCCCCCACAAAAAAATAACATGTGTAGGAAGGAACTGCAGATGCTGGTTCAAACCAAAGATAGACACAGTGCGGGAGTAACTCAGCGGGACAGGCAGCATCTCTGGAGAGAAGGAATGGGTAACGTTTCGGGTCAATACCTCCCTGAGCTATTTCCAAGATACGTCACTAATGGAGTCTGAAGAAGGGTCTCGACCTGAAACTTCATTCGTTCCTTCTCGGCCTGAGTTTTTTTTACTCCAGCACTTTGTGCCTATCTTCACAAAAAAAAAGATGATTTTTAAAGTCGATGGATATTTCTGTTTGTTTCTGAAACTAATTTTCAGTGTTCTGTAAAATGGCTGAAACAAAGTTTACCAATTGTGCATGTAATAGTCCAATTTCAAGTAATACCTCCCCCCCATCGCAGTACGCACACATTTCTCACACCAGCCAAGTCACTCCTGCTCCTTTCCCCCCCTCCTCCGTACACTCGTCTCCGATGCCAGTCTCACATTCCCCCCCCCCCCCCCCGGCTCTACACTGTACTCTTATTTCCTTTTCTGACACCTTTGGTCTCCTTTTCACCTCTAACCTTTGTCACTCCCTCCACCCATCTGCCCATCACTTCCCCCCTCCACCAATCCAACATTCACCTACCACTTGCCAGGCTTCATCCCACCCACACCTTTATTTCCCCTAACTCCCACCCCTCTCTGTTCCACTCAGTCTGAATAATGATGCCAGTCCAAAGTCTTACCTGTCTCTCCCCTCCACAGGTACTGCCTGACCCATTGAATTCCCCCAGCATTTTGTGTTCCGATCAAGATTCCATCATCTGTCATTTCTTGCATCCCCATTATAAATTGTACCCATTACTTCCTAGTTTATGTAATGCGGGTCAGTTTGATGAATTACATCACCTACTCCGAACACCAGCCACCTACCAAAATGGCCCATCTGGCAAGTATCTGCGGAATTGCGTTGCTAAATCTCTGTGGTATCTTTCTGTTTGATGATCTGGGAGAGGGTAGTATTATTCCTTATATACTGCTCACCTCAAATCCGGCCATGCTACCCATTTTAATCCAGAAGGAAATGCAGACACTGTCCTCCAGAAAATCACTATATGTTAGAGGAAAGCACGACGTCGATTTGTTTGCCAGCAAGCGAATAAAGGATAAGCGCAGGTCAATGGGAAATAGCAAAGAATTATCAAACCATGTTTCGGAATGCAATAAAACTTAACGGTCAGCGGAATTTCGCACTCCATTTCCAAGTTCCTTTTACATTCAGTCCTAGAAGAACCGAGCTAGTCAGGCAGCATCTGAGGAGGGAATGTTTTTGGCCCGAATAAAATGTCCAAAGCAGACATACTTTGGGGAGTTCTGGCACATTTTGCACATAAAAGATTTGGTCTGCAAGTAACAGAAGAGTTGAGATTGCTTGGTGACGGACAGAGCCGGCTCGGCCCCGGTGCGCCCTATCCTACCTGGGTTGCTGTCGGTTTGCTCGACTCCAGTTGCGATCTGCAGAATCAGCGCTGTGTGTGCCAAGTCCCCGTCAACAAGCCCACTGCGCGTCTCTAATCATCTTGCAAGTGGCTGAGTGAACCAGACCAAAGTATCGACAAATGCAATGGCTTGCTGCTGGAAGAAGTGTTAACGTTTGCAAAAATGCAAACCAATGCACAGGGGTTCAGTTAAAAGATGAGAAAGTCTGATTTGAGAATGAATTCCGTGCAGCAGTGAATCACCAAAGGATAAAGATAATTCTCTGTCCCGCAATAATTAACTTCATGTATTAATTATTCACAATTCATGCTGAATTTAATTGTGTTTTCCTGCCCCTGACAAATGAATTGGCGCAGCTGTTGTCAATCTAGATATTTTATCATTAAATATGTTGAAAGTGGCGCGGTAGACAAATCTTCTGCGTTGCACCATGCCGTGATATTGTAAAAGTTTCCCATTATCTAAGATTAACCAGTGAGTCAAGTTAAATTGTTTACTAAATGAGGATATTAAAAACAAACAAGGGTTTTTAATTCTTCACGTCCATCCCCAGTGACCCGAATTCAAATCTTTACAATGTGGTGCAGGCTCGCAAATATGCAACGCTACATGTGTGACCAATCAGGTAGATAGTCAATGTTTTTCCAATAGTTGGAAGAAAAAATATAAAAGGGAATACCTTAACATACTAAGTGTATCCGCCCTTTATTCCTGCACTCCGTAACCTGCATTGGTTTTTACGCAAGCAATACCTAAATTTATACATTTTGTTTCCAAACTCCTCTAAGGCTTCACCCAGTCTCTTCCAGCTCCTCACATTTCAAACTCCCACCCTGCTTTTCAGAGCACCTGCACACCTACAGTGCCATTTTAGTAGTTTCACAATTTGGTATCCGAACCTTGAATTGCCTTTGGATAAGATGTTAAACCAAGACCTCCCCAATAAATTAAAAATATGCCATGACACTACTTTGTGTACTTGAATAAACCATTGAAGCTGATAGATGAGGGAGGCACAGTGGCACACCAGTAGAGTTACTGCCTTACAGCGCAGCTCAATGTTCCGGGGTACAGGAGCTTCAGGAGAGACAGGGGTGAGGAAAAAAGAGGGGGAGTTGCACTGTTGGGTAAGGAGGATGTCATGGCTGTGTTCAGAGGTGACATCACGGATGGTTTGTCTAGTGAGGCTATGTGGGTGGAACCGAGGAACAAGAAATGGGATGATCACCTTGTTGGGGGTGTACTATAGACCCCCCCGAATAGTCAATGGGAATTAGAAGAGCAAATGTGCAGGGAGATTGCAGACAACTGCAGGTCAAATAAGGTTGTTATAGTAGGGAATTTCAAATTTCCCAATATAGACTGGGACAATCATAACCCGAAGGGTTTTAGATGGGGTGCAAATCCTCAAAAATGTTCAAGGAGAGTTTTCTAAAACAGTATGTAGAGGCCCCCACACGTGAGAGGGTAACACTGGATCTAGTATTGGGACATTGGGAAGGACAAGTTAATGAAGTGTGTGTGGAGGAGCATTTTGGACAAGTGACCACAGTTCGATTCGGTTTCAGATAGTTATGGATCGGGACGGAGAGGGTCCACATGTTAAAATGCTCAACTGGGGTAAGGCCAACTTTGAGGGTATGAGAGAAGATCTCGCTCAAGTTGACTGGAGCTGGTTATTTGAGGGGAAAGGAACATTGGCCAAGTGAGAAGTTTTTAAAAGTGTACTGAAGTGAGCTCATGATGTTAGAGTGAAAGGCAAAGCAGGCAAACGTAAGGAAACTTGGCTGACGAGGGTATTTGAGACATTAGTCAAAAACACTAAGGATGCATTGGACAGGTATAGGCAGCTGAGATTAAGTGCATCGCTGGAGGAGTTTCGGGAACTAAGGAGCAAACTAAAAAAGATCAGAAAGGCAAAAAGGGGCCAGGAGATAGTTCAGGCAGGTAGCATCAACGACAATCCCAAAAGATTTTATAAATACATAAGGGGTAAAAGGGGAACGAGAGAGAGAGTGGGACCTCTCAGAAATAAAAGCGATCACCTCTTTGTGGAGCCACAGGAGATGGGCAAGGTCCTCAATGAGTATTTCTCTCTGTATTTTTACCGAGGAGAAAGACAGTAGGATGGAGAATATTGGAGCAGTCACCGGATGTGTCTTGAGAGCAGTTAGGGTTACTGTTGAGGAAGTACTGCAGGTGCTGTCGTGTTTGAAGGGAGACAAATCTCTCCGGGGCCTGATCAGATAAAATCCATTGGACATTGCGGAAAACTAGAGAAGAAATTGCGGGAGCCCTGGTTGAAATTTATGATTCATCCTCAAATACAGGAGAAGTGCCAGAGGATTGGAGGGGTAGTGAATGTTGTGCCTCTTTTCAAGAAGGACTGCAGGGAAAATACTGGGAACTATAGGCCAGTGAGCTTAACATCTGTAGTTGGTAAGTTACTGTAGAGTATTCTGAAGGATAGGATATACAGGCATTTCGATGGACAAGTGCTGATTAGGGACAGTCAGCATGGTTTTGTATGTGTGAGGTCGTGTCGCACTAATCTGATTGATTTTTTTGAAGACCTGACCAAAAAGGTTGATGAAGGCAGAACTGTAGATGTTGTGTACATGTTTAGTAAGGCGTCGACAAGGTTCCGCATGATAGGCTGCTCTGGAAGGTTAGATCTCATGGGATCTAAGGAGAGATAGCTGAATGGAGAGCAAATTGGCTCCGTGGAAGGAAGCAGAGGGTGATGGTGGAAGGTTGCTTCTCAGAATGGAGGCCTGTGACCAGTGCTGTGCCACAGGGTTCGGTGCTGGGCCCATTACTGTTTGTCATCTACATCAATGATTTTGATGAGAACATACAGGGCAAGATTAGCAAGTTTGCTGATGATCAACAAAAGTTAGTGGTTTTGCAGATAGTAATGATGGTTGTGAAATATTGCAGCAGGATCTGGATCGATTGGCCAGGTGGGTGGAGGAATATTTGATGGAATGTAATACAGAGAAGTTCGAGGTGTTGCACTTTGGGTCGTTGAACAAGGGCAGGACCTACATAATAAATGGTAGGCCTCTGGGTAGTGTTGCAGAGCAGAGGGATCTAGGAGTACAAGTGCATGTTTCCTTGAAGGTCGAGTCGCAGGTAGATAAGGTGGTCAAAAAGGCTTTTTGGCACTTTGGCCTTCATCAGTCAGAGCATTGAGTATAGAAGTTAGGAGGTCATGCTGTTGTTGTATAAGAACGTTGCTGAGACTGCATTTAGAATATTGTGTTCAGTTCAGTTATAGGAAAAATACTGTCAAGCTTGAAAGGGTTCAGAAAAGATTTACGAGGATGTTTGCCTGGACTAGAGGTTTGGTGAGCTATAGGGAGAGGTCGAGTAGGCTGGGTCTCTATTCCATGGAGCGCAGAGGATAGGGGAGATCTTATAGAGGTATATAAAATCACAAGAGGAATAGATCGGGTAGCTGCAGCACAGAGTCTTTTTACATAGAGATGAGGAATTGACGACCAGAGGACATAGGTTCAAGGTGAAGGGGAAAAGATTTTATAGGAATCCGAGAGGTAACTTTTTCACACAGAGGGTGGTGGATGTATGGAACAAGCTGCCAGAGGAGATAGTTGAGACTGGGACTATCCCATTGTTTAAAGAAACAGTTTGGACAGGTACATGGATACGGACAGGTTTGGAGGGATCTGGACCAAGCGCAGGCAAGTGGGACATTGTTAGCCAGAGTTGGCGAGTTTTGCCAAAGGGCCTGTCTCCACACTGTATAACTCTATGTCTCTATGATTCACTATAAGCGCAGACTAGTCAACCATTTTGCTGAACACGTGCTCTCTCCCACCAGGGATTGTTGGAGCTCCATTTGTTAAACAGTTCCCTTCCTTTTCCCATACTGACCTTTCTGTTTTCGGCCTCCTCCACTACCAATGTGAGGCCAGTATGCAAATGTTCCACTTGGGTGGCCTACAATCCAACAGCGCTTTCAGATTAACTCCATCCCCTTTTCTCATCTCCCTTGTTCGCCCCTCCCCACCAGGAGTTTACCTTCCTTTCCATTCCCTTGCCTCATCGCCCAGTTTCTTTCCCCTCCTCCATCCATTCATCTCCCACTTCTTCCTAATTTGAGTTCCCTATTTCCGCCTCATGTTCCCTTTTCCCCTCTCTCCCTTCCTTTGGTTTTACATTTTACGCCCTATATTCCCCCCATCCTAATATATTCCACACCTGCTCTCTTTTGCATTAGCCTGTTACTAGTCCACCCATCTGCCAATCATTGGTGCTTCCTCACCTGGATCCATCTTCAAGTTGTCAATTCTTCTTGCCCCACCCCTTCCCCTCTACTCCCTCCCTCCACCAGATTTCTCTCTTCTGCTCCATCAATCTGAAGAACTGTCAAGTGTCAGGGAGATCAACAGTAAGGCGGTGGTTATGGTTAATGTTCCAAATGAGAACATCTGTCTTCATCAAGGAGTATGTGCTGCGGAATCCTCAGCAATGAAAATGTACTTTGAAATAATTGGTTGTGGGGATAAAATCTGATAAAGGGGTAGGTTGTATTTAATTAAGGGGGGAGAAATTAACTGGTTCAGAACCAGCCCGATTGTTAAAAAGGCGAGAGGACATTGCAAGGTATAGCTATAATCATGCCAAATGTGTGCTGGTAAGGGGTTAGTGTCAAGGACTGGAGAAATGAAATTATTTCAAAGAGAATACCCGATAGACTTAGCGACTGCACGCCAGTTGGTTTAACCTTGGCCAGATGGGAAATTTTTTGATCATCACGGTCAAAATTGGCAGTTGTTGGACAAAGTTGATTTGACTATATGGGAATTGTTGAAGGTAAATCATACTGAATTATTGCTAGAGTTATACATAATCAAATGGTTACAGAGAAGATTCCCCAGAAGGTAAATATGACGTATATGAACCTTTAATAAAGAAAAACAGTTTTATAGATTGGTGGACAGAATTGAAGCAAATGTTATAAAAAGGCCAATAAAGAGCATGGATAGAAAATGGCAATAGAGATTGTGAATAATCATTTTTAGATTTGCAGGGCAGTGTAAAAAATAGTGTGCCTGGGGATCTAGTACTAGGATCGCTACTTTTCTTAACATAGATACTCATGAGATTGGCTTTGTGTGTCAAGGGATCCATTTAAAATTTTTCGGCAACACATACTTTGGAAGCATAGTGAAGTGTGAAAAGGATATTAGTAGATTTCAAAAGGTTAGGTAGAAATGGGCAGATGAGTGGCAGGTGAAACTCAATGTTTTATTTTAATAAAAGTACGAAGAAAAAATTGATGCCTTGGTAGTTGTTTAAAATAGTTTTTTTTAAAGGTATTTTTTTTGCTTTAATTAAATACTAAGATTTAAAATCTATGAGAGATTGGTTCATTCCTCAACTGACCATTGTTTCCAGCTCTGGGCATCACACCTTAAGAATAGTTTTCAGTGTTTTAGGGATTTACTGGTTGTAATATTGAGAGGTTTTTTTAAACCATAATTGGTGAAGCAATGGCAATTGTTCTGTTGGGAACTCGTGAGTTATTAAATAGATTTTGTTAAAAGAAGCTTTGTGACAATTGGCAGATAATCAAGAAACAAAGGACAAAGATGAGGAAAAGCACTAAAACTGAGATGGGTGAAGTTTTTCTGCAAAAGCAGCAAGTGACAAAATCCTGAAATGCAATAACAGCAAGGTATGGAAGCAATATTCAATCATGTGATCAGAAGGGGAATGGGAGAAATAACTTTGAAAGAAAAGACTATTAGTTGGGGGAGCGAGAACACAGCTGAATAGCTCCGAAACTCACGGAAATGGTATGGCCTTCTGATTTCAAAGTTAAGAATGAACAACCATGGATTGAGAGAGACTTCCTGTATTGCTCTGGACTCAGAATCTGCCCCCATCTGGATTAATGCACATATTTAAATATCAGTCAAAGCAATATCACATTTCATGGAAGGAAAAGGCTGTTAAATAAATACATCCCAAGAGTATCATCCTCTCTCTTCTCTCTATCTGTAAAGATTCTGCATGGATAGTTCTGCTTTGCCTGCTCTAAATTGTACTTTTTTCACTTCCAGACATCATGATGTGAAGATTGACAATGCCAAATTAAAGGGCCATCAGCAAACAATACTGCTACGGATTAAACCTTCCTAACATACAGACCGTTGATAAGTTCTTTTTGGGCCCTGCTTGCCAGTCTGGCAACACCATCTGTTATGCAGGAAGAACCATCTGGGGTACAGTGAGAAGAATTCCCACCCACCTTAAAGACAAAATTCTGCTTCTATTCATAGGTCAGGTTGTCAAGTCAATCATTACCACTCTAAAGTCATTGAGTTTCTATCTGCCTTGGTTACTGGATTAACCAAGCCCAACAGTATAGAGTTTACTTAGTTCCAGTAATTGCTTTAAGTCTCCTCTCATTAAGCACCATCCTTAAACAATTGTTAAATAGAATAATAAAATCAGAACAAAGCGTGGATAAGATTGCAACAGTGGCACATGGAAACTTCCACTCACAATCATTTGAGTCAATGAATACCTCCTATTATTTTATAGAAAATGAAGAATAGCTATGAACTAATGTTAAAGAATAGGCAACTTCAAAGTAATCGTCACCTTGAATTCAGTAAAAAATAATAGTACTTTAAGAAATTGCATAATACTGAACTCCCACGATCCAACATCAAAGATTGTTCCTGCAAATACTGGCGAAAGTCATACAATTCATGAGATAACCCAATTGACAAGCCTATGAAAGCATAAATGTTTGTATTATCAGACCATGTTATTTTATTTGGAATCTGTGATATATGCACACAATAAAAGAAGAAATATCATGAGATTTTGCGAAGCTAACCTGAAAATAACTTGTACTCCACTGCATGCCAGGAAAGAAAATTCTAATAACAATTAAAATGCGGAAGCCTTACAAAACCAAAACTTTTCTGCAGCAGATGCACAGAACTAGCTACCAATCCCTCTAATTTGAGTCATTTGGGCATCTAGATGTAAACAAGTCACGAGAACAAGTCTAGGTGTTGATGCGTCATAAATTCGATTTGTTTTTTTGTTTTAAATGAAACCTCTCCCTCAAGAAATTTGATTCAAAGTTTTTTTTAAACTGCGATTTTTTAATGTAAATGAGATTCGTGATCCCATTGTGCGTAATTGGTGAATGAAAAACCGAAAAATCGCAATTTTTTAATGTAAATTAGATTCAGGATCCATTGTAATGTCAAACACAGCTTAATGGCAGGGTGCGGATAAAGCTGAATTTTTGTAAAAGTTGTTTTTTGTAAAGATTAAAATGTAAAAATGTGTAAAATAAACATCAATCTGAACGAAACTTTGCTACAGCCACCCCAAGACAATGGTGAATAAGGTGGGCCAAAATTGTAGTTCTAATCGTGTACCGTTTTGGCGTAGTTTTGGAATCACACTCACAAATGCATACAAACTAACAAAGATGAGAGTTTTAGTTATATATATATAAAATACCCAACGGGACCATTGGGTCCCATTCTCCTCCCAACGGAAAATTACACTACTCACCTACCGTTTTCCCCAAAGCACAAAGGACATTTATTGTCACATCTAACACCATATCTGTTGCAGTGACAATTGAGTTGGCCATTGCATCAATACAAAAATAAAAACACAACATTAAAGAATTTAACATAAAAAAGGTCCCCAACAATGGCTTCCGAATGTGAGGGAAGGCAGCAAATAGTCATCTCCCTCTATGTTCCCCTCTCCCCCAGCACTGCCTCCCCCTCCTCTTCACCCTCCCTCTCTTTCCTCCTCACCTCCATCCTCTCCCTCCCCCACTCTCACCCTCACCCTCGCCTCTCATTTCCCCTACCCTCAGTCACTTCCCTTCCATTACCCCTACTCCCCTCCCTACCCCCCCCTTGACGTCATTGTGAGGTGGAAGCTACTGTGTTTTTGAAAACATTTTTTTAAATGTAAATGAATCCCATTGAGATGTCGATTGAAGGGGTGAACACGCTGAATGTAAATAATCCCATTGTCGAAGTCTCCAATGCAGATTGAAGAACATTTTTCTCAAAGTGATAGTTTTATAAAAGTTTAAAATGTGACACCATGTAATGCAATTAATGCCAGTGAGGCAAAAATTGTAAAAAATAAAGTATAAAATAGTTCCTGCAGAGGCATCAGAGTTCAATGATAATTGGTGTTTCTTTTTCTTCTGGAGGAAATCTCCAGCCCCAAAATGAGAAAATAAAGACTAATTAATGCAACTCGCCTTCCAATGCAACAGGACAACAATGGAGAGTCCCCGAAGGAAGAATGGTGTGGTAAATCATGTCAAAAGTTGCATAGTAAGGAATTATGGAGCTCTGAATCAAAATAAATAATTTTACTTGTAAACCATTTTATCAATTAATATTAATTTTGCACACTATTCTCAGCTGCAGTTAGGACAAATTGAATAGAAAAATGCTGGCAGAAGCTCCTGGCTTGCTGAAACAAAGCAAAACTTAAAAGTCTGAATAAGATTTGTCAAAATGTTGTTCGCATTAAAACAAGCTGATTCGGAGCAGAGGGCTGAGTGAACTGAATTCTAATACTTTGATGATGTCCAGGGAACATACTGGTCTGATCAGCAACTTGGCTCAGGCTGGATACGCTGAGCCCTATGGTGGCAGCACTTTGTCAGGAGAAATGCTGTGGAATTGACCCTCGCCCTCCTGTAAGCTGTCAAGTTCCTTAAATATATTTGACATTCTAGACCCTTAAAACACTAGGATTTGTGCAAATATTATTCTAAAATTACTGTATAAAATAAATAAAACGTGTACACTGGGAACTAATTTATTAAATAAATTAATAAAACATTAAATGGAAATAAAGTACAATTAAAAAGACTACCTTTGTCACTATAATCTTCAGTCCCGCAGCCCTGCAGCTCCTGCCTAATATGTCAATTTTGTTGGCCTTTCATCAAAACTGAAAACCTGTTGTAATACATATTCAACCAAATGCAGAAGGAAATAAAGGATCAGAGGATAAGATAAGGTGATGGAAGAGAAGGATGGGGGGGGGGCGGGGGGGGGGGGGGGGGGGGGGGGGGGGGGGGGGGGGGGGGGGGGGGGGGGGGGGTGTTTGTTTGCTGAAAAAACAAAATGGTAAGGTCTATTGATTGTAAAGGATCCAATGATAGGAAGAAATGGGAAAAAATGAAAAGTTAATGGATAATTTTTGAAATTTTGAGTATTTTGCCTTTGTAACATGACTGAACTCCCTCCCTATTGGGTCTTTTGTTAATGTATCGCATATACATTTTTTTTTTTTTTTTACAAATGCTTGCTACTTTGAATTGAATTGCACTAATTAAAACACCCAGTAATAACCAATTATTTCATGGTTTCGCTTTTTTGCTTGCTTATTAAAACAATTAATTAGACGAAAGAAATATATTGTGCGTACTCTTGAGGTGGTTATCAAATTTTTCACAATTCCATGGTATAAATCTGTGCTGGTGGACTCAGATTCACAAAACAATAATCCACAACATGACCGCAAGAAATCAGAAATTGGTGGAGTATGGAGATCTCAGAAACTTTAATACTTGTCAGCAAAAAAAAATGATTAGTATCTTTTTAGCAATACAGTCAATATAACAGAATTTCCATTGATGAGGAATAATTATACCGACCATAGGAAAATAAACCTGGAAGTTTTTGCCAAGTCAATAATATTATAAATTGTCGATCGGCACTGAAATATAAAAAAAAAGTATATATGACATATAGGCTGAGGGCCCGAGGAAGCATTTTTTCTTCCATTCAAGATCGTGACCCGACTCACGGAAACTACCTGAATTTTAATCATATTGTGTACAAAATATTATAAAATCCTCATCTGAAACTTGCCAAGAACAAAACCTGCACATTTTAAAAAAAAGGACAAAACTTATTCCAAGTATTCCAATCAATGTACGTTTTGACATTGAGGTCGGTAAACGCAAATTGACCAATTCCCGCGCTTCTGTTTTTTAATGTCGCTTGGCAAGCGGGACCTCTGGTATTGGAGGATAGCAAGGCTGCCTCCAACTTCCCTCATTACAACATCAAAACAATAGCAAGGTATTATTGTTAATGCTAACCTTGTTGATAATTTTTTTTAATCAATTGCTTAATCTTTATAAAGTTACTCGCTAATGTGGGGCAGTGGGACCCCATGGTCCCATGTTCACATTGAGGGGGCTGGTCCCCCCCAACGCAAAATAATTCCCACCTCTTGCACCAATTCCAATATTGGTGGCCAAGTCGGGGGGTTTCTGGAGCGCTAGTATGGGTATGGTGGCCTGAAGGAAGGGACTGTGATGGTATCCCAGAGGGCTAGTATGGACATTGTGGGCCAAATGGATTCTGGGGTGACAACTACAGACTCCACATTGCCTGATGTGCTGGCAGCTCACGGCTGGTTGGCGAGCAGTTTGAACTCACGGCTATTCCTTGAAATTCCATTTCAAGCAGTGCAAAGTGCCACCAAATATTCAAATGCAGTTTTTCCTACTATTACAAGCAGGGAGAGCGGGTGAAACCACACACACCATAAAACCTGATACAAAAAAACTATCAATCAAAGCAATAGCAAAAAAGCTATTATTGGTGCCAATGCCAGTAGTGCTGGTTGCTATTTATAATAAATACAATGTAAACATTAGTTTGAGGGGCAGAGTATTATTCAATGTGAATGTTACCCCCGCTATAAAACGGGTCCAGTTGTACTCTCTTACTAACCTTGCTCTTTCCACGCTGCTCCACCAGCTAGCGTTGAATAAGAACCATCGTCAGCAAATTCCCCAGTCAATTTCTGTCGTAAGCACATACAATAAAACATTTTAGAATTTTATCTATTACAATAAAATGACGATATGAGAACATAGTAAAACATGAGACACCCAACAAGAATGTTAAAAAAAATCTGAATATGTGTCCCCCAAAGTTTTAAAACACTATAATTAATGATCTCTGCAGAGATCGCAAGCAAAACCATTAAAAATCCTGTTCAACTCTAGTTCAAGTTCAAGACAACATTTTCTATGATTACATTCTGTATCAGTTTGTGACCTCCTTCCTGACCTCCCAAAGAACGTTATGACCCAAGGAAGAAATCTTTTGAACTAAAGATGCCTAGAATAGTCTAGGTGAACTCATGCTATCATATATCAAGATCAAAACAAATATTGAGCCAGGGTCATTAACAAAAAAGAAATCAACATGACTGGAAAACATCTATGGGCAAATTTCTAGCAACTATAAAAACAAAGATATCATGATTAGAAATAGAGAGCTGTCCACATCCATATAGGTACTAGTGAGAGCTTTGCAGTTTACGTCCACCATAAATGTTTTTATAGACCTGACGTTTAATAAACCTCTATGGATATGTATGTGGTCATATTACGAGCAAAAACAGCTAATGGTATAGAGGCCAAGTAGCATAAGAGGCATACAATTGCAAATTCTTACCAAATCTTTCGGGCAATATTCTGGGTTGATAGAATATTTTAAAACGTTTCCTTTTCATGAACGTCTCAGAAACGTAATCAAAAATTCATGGAGTAAACAAAACAAAATGAGCACAGTAAACTCGGATGCATTGCGGTATTTCAGATGATGATTTTAACACCAAAAACAATATAAAATAATTTATTTTCGAAAACATAACGCCAATTCCGTATTGTTAAATAAAAGCAAGAATGCGAAAATGTGGATGGTTTCAATAAATCTAATATGGACTGGATAAAATAAAAAACGGTTTGTAAAATTCCACTTATCCTTTCAGAAATGATGTATTAAATTGACTTTTACCTCACCACCGCTCTCATCTCCCCTCAGGCCCTCCTGGCTCCTCCTCTCTTCTTCCCCCCCCCCCCCCCACCACCACCCTAACACAGTCTGAATAAGGGTTTTCGGCCCCTAAACGTTGCCTATTTCCTTCGCTCCATAGATGCTGCCACATATCCGCTGAGTTTCTCCAGCACTTTTTGTCTACCATTGAAAAAAAAAAATTTGTATTACAAACGTTCCCTGCTTAAAAGTTTCATCTGATGTACTAGCTTGATAGGGAAGGATGTCAAAGCTAAGGAATGGTGTCAAAGCTTACAAGAATTAGGAGAATGGGGTTGAGGGGAAAAAATAGATCAGCAATGATGAATTGCAGTGTAGATGGCCTGAATGGCCCAATTCTATTCCTGTTTTGTTTATAGTTAATATCCAAGCCCATTTATTAACTTTCTAAAGTGATAGCAAATGGTACCATTAATATCTAGAAGATAAATATGATAACACATTTTGCAAGTTGGATGGACTAAAATTTCCTGTTTTAAAAAATGTTTGCACCAACTTCACAAGGTACAAGTCTCCGTTTTGTTGTTGAGACCATCGGTTCCAGTTTAGTATCCCCCAGAATATGGTTTAATCATTCGAAGTCCCTGTTCTTATTGAATAGAAATAATGACCTCATATGCCCAATGATATTTGAAATACTGCCTTCTGGGTAAAAAAAAATCCACTGTAATTTACAACAAAATGAAACAATTTGTATTATATAGGGAGAGTAAAAGTCTGTTGTTTTGCTCACAAGCAGTCCAGGTGGATTATGATTCTATACGTCAGCAAAAAAAGTGGGTCTATAGACCATTAGACAATAGGTGCAGGAGTAAGCCATTTGACCAGCACTGCCATTTACTTGTGATCATGGTTTGATCAAATCATACCCCGTTCTGCCTTCTCCCCATAGCCCATTGACTCCATTATCTTAAAGAACTCCTCTCTTGAAAAGCATACCAGAAAAATTGGCCTCTCACTGCCTTCTGAGCAGAAATTTCACAGATTCACAACTCTGTGTGTGAAGGTTTTTTCCCTCATCCTCCGTTCTAAATAAATGGCCTACCCTTAGCCCCTAAACGATGGCCCCTGGTTCAATTCAATTCAAATTTAATGTCATTTGCACAGATACAAGTATGGTAAAACGAAATGCGTTTAGTTGTCAGTACGTAGTGATAGCAATGTTTAGATAAATAACAGAAAATAAATACAGATGTGGGAATCTAGCGCGGACTCCGAAGTCAGCAGTGCGATGGTTGTTATTGTAGAAGACTTACTCCTCGATTCCTGCTGGTACGGGACCCTGAGGCTCGCTGTACCCAGCCTCCCCTCCCCTCCCCGATGGTAGGAGGGGCAAACAGGACAGTCCATGGTTAGGGTGGGAGGGGTCCCTTGATGACTTTCCCACCCGTCTCAGCACACAAAGACCCTGGTTCGATGGAGGGCAGACCAAAGCAGGGCGCAGGGGCAAACCGATGATGTGGCTGGGTGGGGGGGGCGGTTTTCTTCACCACCACCCGTTGTAGTGTGCCTTCCTGTCCTCTAATTACGGTGCAACAGCTAGAACCATATAACCGTAAAGCAGGTGACAGGATACTTTTCGATGGTAACAGCGGTAGAAGTTTGGTCAGGAATCCTGGGGGACAGGTGGCTTTTTTTGAGCCTTCCTCCAGGATAGTAAAGGCGCTGCTGCGCCTTTTTGACACAGCTTGGAGTGTGATTGAGGGACCAGACAGAACCTCCGAGATGTGTACCCCGCGCCCGAGGTAATTAGTAAGTTGGAAGACCTCCCTCCACCCTCAGCTCCCCCGTTTTATGGATGGGGGTGTGTCAGCCCCCTCTGTTCTTCCGAAGTCGACAATGATCTCCTCGTCTTTTTGGGGAGTTGAGGACGAGGTTGTTATTTGGCACACCAGGTTGTGCAGGTGCTGGGACCTTCTCCCTGTAGCTGACTCGTCGTTGTCGCTGATCAGTCCTACCATCGTGGTGTCTGGACTTCTCCTAACTATTGGGAACATGTTTCTTCTTTGCCTCACCCTAGCGTGTCCCAATCTAC